>JAWWMP010000041.1:11032613-11129453 GCA_035047865.1 Dendrocincla tyrannina
CGCGGCGAAGCCCCAGGGCGCGGGGCCGCCGTAGCCCGGCACGACCGCGGGCAGCGCCTGCT
Source organism: Dendrocincla tyrannina (assembly GCA_035047865.1). Classification (NCBI taxonomy): domain Eukaryota; kingdom Metazoa; phylum Chordata; class Aves; order Passeriformes; family Dendrocolaptidae; genus Dendrocincla; species Dendrocincla tyrannina. The sequence continues at coordinate 11,032,676 of JAWWMP010000041.1, forward strand.
TGGCGCTCCCGCCGCCGCCCCCTTCGCCGTTGACGCGCTTCGCGCCCTTCAGGCTCCGCTCCTCGGCTGCCTTCACCTTCTTGGCGGCCGGCTGCGACCCGCGGGGACCCTTCGCGTCCGGGCCCGCCCTGGCGCCCAGCGGCTCCGGCTCGAGGGGCGCCGCGCCACGGCCCGGGCTGCGCGGCTCCGCCATCTTGCGCTCCGCCGTCTATTTACTCTCGGCTCGTCCCAACCGACAGCGCCGCGGGGGCGGGGCGGCGCGCGGGCCTCGGCCAATGGGATGGGGAGGAGCCGGAGCGACAGCAAGGCCGACCAATGGGAGGGCGAGGGGAGGGGGCGGGGCCTCAGGGGATTGGGGGCGGTGGGCTCGGCCGAGCGCGCGGGGAGCGCGGGGGGGGCGGAGCAGGCGGAGGGGCCTGAGGGGATGGAGGGACTGAGAGGATGGAGCGGGTCAGGGGACTGAGGGACTGAGAGGGCCGAGGGGACGGAGCGGGGCTAGGGGACTGAGGGGACTGGGAAGGTTGGGGGGGCTGAGGGGACCTGGGGCGGCGCTCCCGGGGTCGCTCCTGTTTGGGAACAGGGAAGGGCCGGTCCAGCGCCGGCAATGCCTCGGGCTTGGAGCTTCCCCGCTCCCGGGGCCGCCGACAGGCTGCCCCTGAGAAAGGCACCTGTTTGGGATGTAAGGTTTGGGTTTGGACCAGCGCCGGTCGCGGAGGACGAGCCGCAGAATCGCGGGGGGTGGTGCCGGGAGGGGTGTGCTGAGCCCCGGCCTCTCCCGCATCCTCGGAGGGAGCGCGGGCGGCCCGGGAGCCCCGGGGGGTCGGTGGGGGAGGCAGGAGCAGTCCCTGCCATCATCCCCCTGCAGGGATGCTCGGGAGGCAGGAGCAGTCCCTGCCATCATCCCCCTGCAGGGATGCTCGGGGTCAGCGTGCCCGGCGGGATCACGGCCCGCGGCGCCTCGGGAAGGGATGCAGCTCGCTGCCCTAAATGGGAGCCCCCCAGCCGTGCCTTCGGCACCGGCCCCAGGTGCGGACTGACATTCCCCCATCCCCGGTGCCAGCGGGAAGGCTCCTGGAGAAGGTTCTTGGAGCGCTGGCACTGCCGGGCTCCTGCTCGGGGCAGTCACGCCCGAGGGGCTCCGTGTTGAACAGCGCCGGTGCCACATTAAACTGCGCCTGGCAGAATGCAGGCAGATCGCATTGCCCGGTGAAGTTTGGTACGTGATGTATCAGCAGACAAACAAGCTTTTAATATTAGGTTTTTCTGCTTCAGAAACCATTTTCATTTCAGCTGACTCTGAATAAGCTCCTAGCACTTGGGCTATCTCCTGTGTTTCATTTTCTTTGAAAATTGTAAACCAGGCTGAGTGCTGTTCAGTGTTCATCTTAACAATAGTGAAGAATACATTTTCTATACCCAGAGTACTCTGCTTTTTCAGCAGATGATTCAAGTTTCACTAGTGTGAGAGTGTACCCTCAAACTGTATTTCTGGGTGTGATGGGGAGAACGGCATCTGTGTTGTACCACAGGAAGAACATTTCACAGCACATATTTGAGCTGTAGTCAACTCACATCGAGTTCCAGACCGAAACCCAGGTACAAATCTATTCCTATGTATGTAGACTTATAAAATAGTATAGGCTTATGAATACCAAGGTCAGCTCCCTCAGAAATGTTTTATTTGTGTCTGTAGGTGAAAAAAGCTGTGCATTTTAATAGACATGTCCCTTTTCCAGGTTAAGTAAAGGCGACCCCTCCACCTTAGTCACAATCAGTGATTTTGTCTCAGTTGATGTTACAGGTGCCATGTCATGCATACAGGCCCGTTGGTATCCCTGTACACCAGTCCCTAATGGAAATTAATGAAAACTGGATTGTGGTGACTCTAGAGAATCTGAGGCACCTCATGGCACTGTCTCAACTTCACAGGCTTTACAACCAAGTTCATCTTTTTTTCTATGCTAGTATTAATACCAAATCAACAGTATATTAAGTTAACTCAATAAACTTCAGATAAGCCAGAACTATATTTTAACCTCTCGTTTTCAGGGGCTTTGAAAAACAGAAGAGCAGCATTTCTTTGATCTTTAACTACATTAAATCCTAAGCCTTGCTTTCAGTGCAGGGAATTTGACCACAGCCTCTGTAAAATGCCAGTCACCTAGGAGAACAACATCACTTTTCTCCATGCAGCAGGCTCAGCAACATTTTTTAGGCTAGTGAGGCTAGGTAGCTGTATAAATAGCTGAATACCTTGATATATGCACTTATATCAATGTTAATAATTAAGACAAATCTTCATACTTCTGAACTTACTGGACACGTTGGATGTATAAAAAATGCATTGAATTATAATGCAAGATATAAGTATGAAAACAAATACAAAGACAAAACTAGTGGGAGGAGGAGTCATAGCCTAACACTAGATGTAAAAACTGACACATAAATCTAATAAATGTGCAGCAAACTAACAGCTGACAATATGCTTCTAAACCTAGGTCAAGCTGAACTTGTTTTCTTTGCTTTTTGAACTACTATAGTGTGCTTGCTTGTAAGCATAAGCCAAGTTTTTATTAGCAAATTCTTTATAAAACTCAGCTGGAGCAAGATGACAGAGTACCTATTACATGTAATTGTTGCTTGTTGGAAAGCAGTGTGACTAATGTTTGGAGGTTTGCTGCTGTTCTCTCATACCCATTTGTCATCAGGGGAAGTTACAAGGTGCTTGAAATCCAGAAGCTGGCTGTGTTTGCAATCCCGCAGTCCTGCTGCTGCACACAGCCAGCCTGGAGGGCATGCTAGAGGAATGGGTGTTGTCTCTGTCGCTTGTTTTGTCACTGATCTCATGGGTGCCTTCAAAGTGCTCCACCATACCTGTGGTGTGCTTGCATTCCAAAATACTAAAATTTCAGGGTGTCTTCCATACTGCTTCTTTTTACTTTAATTAAACCTCTGCCTGCTGGTGCGTACATTATAGGCAGACACTTCTGAATGAGGCACAGACAAGATGAGAAACACTAAAACTACTTCAGAATAAAGATTGTCTTTGAAAAAAAAAAAGGGGTAAATACAAGCAGTATACCTTGTGTCAAATACAGGTTAGAATCACAAATTTCTTCTGTTAATTGAAAGGAATGGAATGCTTATAATAAAATGATACAATCCCAAGAAACAGTGTCAAAACCTTGCCCCCCAAAACAATATACTGTAGAGAAATACAGTAGCCACTTCTGTCACAACTCCCATGCCTTTCAAGGACTGCTGGGAGATCTGTGAACTGGAAGAGCCTTTGTGGGGATCACTGCTTGGCAGGGTGATGGCATCACGGTGCAGAGTCCCCAGAGACGGAGACCAGGGAGCTTATCTGTTTCAGCAGAAGCCTTTAAACTGATTATGGAAATTATATCAATGCTCTGTTGTCTATAATTTTATATGCACTTAGGGAAATCTGTGAAGATTTTCTAGGCCATGAAAACCTAAACGAGGCAAAACCGTAACAGTAAAAATGCCAGGCACAAGGCATCCAGTATCCAATGTACATTAAGGATAAGCTTCCCAAATTATTAGCATGCCCATTGCAAATGTGTTGTCATTTTAATTAGAATAATTATGAAATGCCAATATAAATGGTTATTAATCAAAACATTTATTTAAATACCTTTCTTGTTTTGGCTTTATGCTCAGCTGCCTACCAAAATGATGTTCTGGAACCTTACTCAGGTCTCTAAATAGAAAAACAGTTTTCAGAAATGTTATTTAATCTCTTTGTAGTTCCAAGAGTTTGTTCTCCATGCACTTACTTCCTTGGTTTGGCATCTGCTCAGTTCCTAAGTCAAGCATGGAAATAATTGTGCCAAGTGTAAATTGAAAACATTTGATAACACTTAGTCATCTTTATGCTGGTTTTTGTCTGCAAAATTAGCTGAATGTAATTTTTAATGCTCTTCATATTTTCTTACAACTCGTTAAAAGTCAATTAATTCACCTTTGGAAACAGATGTGAAACCTAGCCTTTTGTGCACAGAAATGTACTGACAAAGGTAGTTTCATCATATAAAAGTGTGATTTATTTTAGAAAAGCCGCATTTTCCATAGTTAAAGTTTTCATAACAGCCAGTGACATATCCAAATATTTCTGCAATTACCACTCAAACAATTGAACTAAATGAGGGAGTCGGGAATAACTTGGCTCACAACTGGGAGCTGCTGACAGCATGACAAGCCTTGCTGCAGGGGGATAAGAATTGGTCGCTCCTGCCCTTGTCCTTTGCAAGGGACAATATCCCCTCGCCTAAGGAATGGGAATGTGCAGCCCAGCATCTTTTGATTAAGGAGGTGACAAAGGCAGCATTTATCCGAAAAACCCTTTTCTTTGCCCTCAGAAGCAGTGGATGTCTCTTCACTGAGGGGTGGTGGGTTAGATTTTTGGCAGAGGGGCAGACAACTGGGGACAATCATGTTTTTTATTACACTGTTCATCTGCCAACACTTTATGGAATCCATAAAAACCACAAAAGGGAGTTTACACTTCAGGGAGGACCTACAGTACTTGTTTCTTGTTTAATGCTCTTTCAAAGACCTACATATTACTGCTTTAACAGCTCTTCAGTTTTTACAACAGTTTTTCTCACTTAACATGTGAAACACCCCAGCTCCTGTATTTCTCTGTTTTGAAGTGTAATATCAATCACAGCAATAGAGCAAACTTGGAAAGTCTTGATACACAGTTTCAAATGATATCTTCTTGCAGCTGAAAAGATAATTTGCTTAGCTATTGTCTTCATAACATCCAAAACCATTTAGACTATTTGAAAGGTCTTTAGGATTTTTCAATACAAAAGGAACATAATGACTAAAACGAGTATGGAAGCAAGAGAATGCCAGTTAAGCAAAACTATATTTCCTTGCATATGGAGGAGGAGAAGTTGGATAAAAGTCTTAGCCATTTTCTTATTTCAGTAACTATTAATGAAGGCATTAATTTTCTTCAAATGATGCTGCTGGTTTGTGAGACCAGATTCTTTACAGATTAACAGCCTTCTCACTGCAACTGGAGATACCTGAACTCCTTGCTGCTCTGCACAGATCTATATAGATACTTACACGAGCAGTAATTTTTTCATTTCCCTTAGAAGCCACTACCACTAGAGCCAACTTAACCTAAATTCCTTCAGAGTCTGTCCACTCTCATATTTGTTCACGATATCCTGGCTGAATTTTAAAAATACAATACAGAGCCTAGACTTTGCAGTGTATAATATACACCACCAGGACAAGGCTGCTGCTGGCCCTGTCCTGAGTGAACAGGAGACCATGGGAGAGGGGCTCTTTCTGTGGGCTGTGCCTGGAAATCACCATCTTTTGTGCTTGTTGATGCTCCAGCTGCAGGACACTTCAAACATCATGGAGCAAAGGACCTGCAAGCCACTTTGCTTCAGCAGGCACAGGATTCAATATCTATTTGCTATAACAAGAAGTTACAGTAGCTGCCTTTCCAGGAACAACCAAGCTGCGCTGTACCTGCCTGGGCTGAAAATAGCCCCATGTCCCATCCTTTTTCACACTGGCTTGGGAATTCTATGGGAGTCTTTCAACAGGAGGCTTTGAGGACTTCACAGATGATTGTGAGTGCAGTTTGGTTTGACGAAGGGCTTTTTTGGTTTAAATTTTGACATAGCCTCGGTTATATATCTTTCAGATCCCTTCCCATCCAAACCATTCTGTGATTCTATGAAAGAGAAGCCATAGGCTCTCCCAAACTAAACTTCAAAATACTTATTCCTTAACAAGCAATTCTGGGAGGTATGCATACCCCTTATTGCTACCACAGTTCAAGTCAGTGAACTGAAATCCTATGGTTTTCCTGATGGTTTTTGTTCCCCTGTCCCTAGAGGCTTATAGAATGATTAACAGAGCATAGAATGGCCATACAATAGATTGGGTTGAAGGGGACATTCAAGATCATCTAGTTTCAATGCCCCTGCCAATGGCAGGGACACCTTCCACTAGACTGGGTGCCTCTAGACTCAGATCCCAATCCAGCCTGTGTTTATTTGGAGTACATTTAGTTCTAGGAAATTCAGGTCTTATGTTTAGAAGCTGGCACTTATTTGTAGAGTAGCAGTTTATATTTGTAAATGCATATATAAAAGGAAAATAAACAGCTACTTCTATGTAGCAGCTAATTTTTTACTGCTCACCTCAGCTTCTTGCTCACAGAAACACCATCTACATGGAAAAATCCACAATAAAGAGCTTTCTGTCTATTCGCGGAGTGGAGACAGCAGCTCTTCAGATCAGCAGCCTTGGTGATTCCCAGAAACAGGTAGTTCAAGAGAAACTCTTGCAAGTGAAAATCCATTTGCCATGATGTCCTTGGACTTCCTCAGAGGCATCAGTGTGACTGGTAGATAATTGTACCTGGAGTTTCTAGACCAAGGGACTAGGAAAGCCTCCCACAGTACTGCAGGCAAGGCTGTAGAGGAAGATACTGTACTTCTCATTAGGACATATTTACATTAAAAAAAGTCTCCCAAAAAAGTTCAAATATATGTACTGGATGGCAGTTAGAAGTTTTGGGATCCACTCAGGATGGAATTAATAACATCACTGTAAACCTAACACAACACCATCAGGCTTAGATCACAGTCTTGAAGCAGGAGATAACCTGGCTCCTCCCAGCCTGTTTACCTGAAGACCCAGCTGTACCATACCTTGTTACTTGCACGGTCTTGCCCTGGCTCAGGGGCAGGAATGCTGAGCTTACGTGATGGATGGATGGATAGCCCCATTTCCAGGAAACGTGCAGGACAGATTTGTCATCTCCCCACAGACTCTGGCCCAGAGGCTGCTCCAAGTGAGCTCCCTCATGCTGGTTGCATCTGACACTTGGGGAGGGAGGGAGAGAAACAGATGGAGAAATGCTTCACATGTAAGCCAGATCTTAATCACTGAGAGACTAGACACCGAAAAGTGCTTGCTTGATACACCTACATAACACTATGGAGATAAAAATTGCAATGAAAACTCCAGCCAGCCTTCTGAATTGTCTAACTAAAGTATGTAGCAAGTTTGTAAGATGTGACCTACCCTGGTGCCCTCTCTTTAGATGTTACTGTTACATATATTTTAGTCCCTAGCAAAGTGAGGATTTGTTCCATGGTTTTAAATATAAATTTAGACAGGTGTTTGATGTGGTCTGTAAGAGCACCTCTACATTTTATGAATGATGAGGAAGTCCTTAGAGCACATCACATGTTCCCCAAGGGGTGAGGAGAGGAGCCCTGAACTGCCAAAACACAAAGCATTCAGCTTAGTGACAAATGCTACTCCCTTCCAAAATACTTCCCCTGTGATCTGAGGACTGTTGACAGGCCCAAGAGCAGAGCTGCCTCTCTAGTAGACAAACCCCTCCTTCAGGCAGGGTTAAGCTCAGTCTTGCAGACTAATGCAGAAGATCTATAAGGGACACCTTTTGGCTCACGTAGCCATTCTGAATTATCACCACAGAAGGCTGGCAGGTGACGAGGCCCAAGAGGCCTGATATCTTTCATTATTTTAATTACAAGAGTAGATGCCCCCTTTCTTATGAATCAAGGGGTCTGAGACCATCCTCACTATTGCAGGCAGAATAGCTGCCTGAGTAAGGCTTTAATTCTTCTAAACAGAACATGAGTGGCAGAAGTGGTAGAAAAGTAAAGTCATGACAGCTTTGACCACCACCCTCTGTCCAAACTATAAAAAACTAATTTATCAGTAAAAATATGGTTGCAGGGTCTGAAAACTTATTTCCAAAAAGAGTGAATTTATGTGAAAAAAAAATCCACTTGAGCCTTCTTCCCAGCATCACTAAACTTGTATTGATTTGCTGTCTGAGGACACTGGAGGGGAAAGAGCTGCTCAGCAACACTTTTCAGAGCTGTTAGGTGTCCGCTAGTCTTAAAGTATAACAAAGGTTGATTTACATTATAAAAAGAACTACTTGCATTGCTTCCTCCTTATCAGTTATTTACATGTCAACAGGCAGATAAAGATGTATTCATTACATGGCAATGGTATAATAAAGTACCTCTGTTCAGGTATCACTTTGAGGTCTCAAAATCTAAGTGACAACAGATGGCATTCGGAATTTAGCATTCTTCACCTCTGCACCTTTCCCACCCACTCCAGGACATTTCAAGAGTCAGTTTATCCTTACTAAGTCCCACCACCAGTCTTTCCTTGGGCCTGATCAGGCAAACCTAAGAGTTTGGTACTCAATTGCATGTTTTGTAGAAACTCAAACCCACCAATTTGTTTAAAGAAGCGTTTTCCTTGTGCTGCATTCCTGTTACCCAACCACACCTCTCTGCGCTTCTGAGGAGCTTGCAGAACTGGGAACCTGCTTAACAAGTTCACTTCAACCTTTTATTACCCACAGGCAAAGACAGCTTCCTCCTTGTACTTGCTACGGTTCAGCCCTTCCTGCCTCTCTCCTCGAGCACTGCTGTGCTCCTCACTCTTTCCAGCCCTGCTACTCTCAGTTCTTACCACACACCAAGCAGAGACCGTGATATTTTATGTGCATGTTTTGGCTCACCTTCTCTATCCAGGCAACTTGCTTCACTTTTGAAGTTCTCACAAATTACTTCCCACAGATCTCATGACCTGAATTATAAGTCACTTTTTAATTAACTTCTACAAAAATCAGTGTATAAGTGCTTTCTCAGAAAAGCTTAATGGTATGGGCTGTTCACATCAATGGGAAATGTAGCCATAGATTCCCTACTGGAGTTTACAGGGGTGGCTATTTTAGCTTTTAATTGTCTCTAATGAGACAGATCAGAAGCTACATTACTCTTTTTTAACAAAATTGCCAGCCTTTCACTGGTGCGTTCAGCTGTGTCCAGCTACCAGAATAACATGTGGAATTAAGACTGTATCAGGCCCAACTTTCTTTCACTTGCAGAAAAATAATTGAGTTCAGTGCATGCAAGAGTGGAATCCTAAAACAAGAAGTGAACTGGGCAGTGCTGATAAAGTGTGTAAGTAATATTACATGGCTAAATATTCACCATAAAGCATATCCATTTTAGAGATACAGCAAATAAAAGATCAGCTAAAGCAAATGGACACCAGAGGGCTGGCATGTTTCCTTACAGGATCTGTGTCTTCCTCCTGCCAACTTCTCCAGGCTCACTTGAACAATGAATATAACGTTCAACGTGAAAACAGCAAGAAAGAAAATAAAAACTTAAACAATGTAGCAAAACATTTGAAAAGAACCTCAGATTATGAGACCTTTCTTTTGTTTGTCCTTTTAACATTAGGCTAGAGATATAGCAGCTAGAATATATACTGTGATGGAATGACACACCAAGTACCTTCTGGTGAAGAGTGAGCAGAGTCAAGTACACAGAAAAGCTCAGCTGAGTCTTTGATACTCCATGTTTGAACAATGGGATCCTCTTTGATCCAAGTCCAGCTGTTCGTTTGACTTGACAGTCAAACTCTCCACGGGATTTTGGCACTACCTGCCCAAAAGATCAATTTTCTTACCTGCCTGTGATCTTTTACACTAAGGACTGTAACTCTGCAGATCAAAGTGGGAACTGTGGATGTGAAAGACAACTTCCATCTCCCTAGCTGAAAGCGACGTTGCTCAGCCACGCTGCTGAAGACAGAGCTAACCACGCTCCTTAGGAGTGCCCCAGAACTGCAAACATTGACTCTCACGCTAACCCCCGTGGATGAATAGCTGCATTGAGCTCACTACGGCTGTTCACACACACAAGGTACGTAACTTTGCACGATTTAAGCCGAAATGCAAGACTAATTTCTTACCTTGGCCTCACCACAGTAAGTTCTTCATACAGACATGGTGTAATTTCAGAGGCAAGAGTCAAGTTATTAAAAAAATCAACTGTTACAGCAACGATGACTGAATAGGTCAAACCAGAAAAAGTTTCCAGCTAAGCCTCTTCAAGGAAAGACCATTTACCCCAGTAGTTCAGATTGTGAGATCTGAGCACAGGCAAACAACATTTTATTTACTCACTGTTTTAAGACTGCAAATAGTATGCTTTTGCCATGTAGTCTTACAAGTGATGAAGTGAAGCATTTGGTACAGATCCTGAGGATACAACAGCATTGGAGCCAAGAAAACAGTATTTTCTAGCTTTGTTCGGCCCAACACTTGACAAACCTGTGCTTTAATTTAGGGCATGCATTGAAATGGTTAGAAAAAGTCACATCAGAGAGCCTGGCTATTACTAACTGGATGTTACTAAGGCTGTTACTTAAACGACTTTGCAGACTTTCTGTCTCAACAGGCTCGAGATACACTGAGGGTTCCAGGAGGGTAGTCCGTGTCTTGCACTGGCTTGCCCCAGCTATGCTCTGTCCCAGTTTCATGCATTCCATGCATTTAGCCCCGAGTTTTAGCCCACACAGGATAACCTTCCCTCAGAGCTGAAGAGCATTCTGAGATTATGAGAAAGGCTCTTCTTTGGCAAAGGGCTGCAGCAATTGCAACTAGTTTGTTTATCCTGTGGAGATGTTACTCCTCCCTCAAGCAGTGAGAAACTTCAAAAAGGAGCTGGATGCAATTGTATCTGAGTATTCGCTCAGTTACATTGCCCAAAGCCCTTAACTCCTTGTTCCTCCTGAAACTCCCCTTCTCCAGGGGAAACTCATCACTAGTTTTTCCCTAGTCCAACCCTCTCTTGCTGGGTTCTCTCTCTCAGGCTGCAGGCAAGAGTTTTATGGTTGAGTGCTTCCCAACAGTATGATCTACAGCTACAAGCAACTCCTCTGGGAGCAGCACGGGGTGATCACTCTGCCCAGTCCCTGCATTGCACTTATCTCATTACTGCTCTCAGAGATCTGTCTCCAAAAAAACCCAATCCAGGATTCCAATATACAAAATCCCAGAGGTAAATCTTTGAGATTTTCATTGCTCTGCCCAGTTCCAAAGCTGGAAACTTCTTTAAGGAAATTTACATGTAAATGCAGCAGTTTTTCCTAACAGATAAGAAATAAAAATGCTGACACAATGCTCTGATTACTACCAAAATAGAACTCTACCTGCCAAATTAATGCAAAACCTGAAATATGCTGTGTAATAAAGATAAGCAATGCTAGTAGTAGAGGTCAGCTTTCTTCTTAGACTTGAGAATTCACATTTCTAAAACACAGAGAACTCATTCTTCTTTTGATATGATAATTTACTGCATGATTTGCTCAATATTAATACATTTAAAAAAATTAATAAATGGAATATTTGAAAAATACCAAAGGAACAAACAATCCAGTGCAGTGGTTATGAATAAGAGTAGCATTACTGGCTCTTTGCTACAGTGATCAAATCAACTGTATGCCTGAAGAGCAGCACTTCAGAGACAAAAGTTGAAGAGTGCTTTCAGAAAAATTAACATGGAAGACTGGAGCTAAACAGGATTGATTTCAATACATGTACAAAATTACCTGGTCTAGATCTGTATTCAGAGATAATTTTCAAGTTAATGTAATACTCTAAACTCCTTTAGATTCCATTTCAAATAAACCACAAAGAATGGTCTTGGGTTTTCTCTGATGAAACTGTTAAGAGTGGATACTATTTCCATGTCATGACGTGAAATTCCCCAGCACACAGCACCCAGCCCTGCAGTTATCTCTGTACCACCCACAGGGGTGGATACAGAAGGTAATGACATTGGGCAGGTTTCACCTTGCACTTAGAACTGTCAGCTTATCTGAAATACAATAGGTGAAAATATAAAACTCAGCTGAATGTAAGCAGGCAACAACGAGTTGTAAAACAGCTCTGTCAAAAGGGCACAGAAATCCATACAGGACAATGCAGTTTCATATCCCTAAAGCAAAGAAAGGCTGCAAAATTCCTGTCACAAACTCACTCTGGAATATGATCCAAATCAATGCAAATCTAAGGGAAAAAAAGTGGAACCTGGATGTTCTTTAATTAAACATGGCCAGATGGCCTGTATATAGTGCACAAATTGGGTCAGCCTTTGCTCTAAGTGAAATTCGTATGGAAAAAGAAAATCTACTACCTGCACAGTTCTGTATTTTCATGGTAGACAAACATGGAAATGATCCTTGAAAAGGACATCCAAAACATATTTGGAAATGTTCTTACTTAACCTTTTTTAGCCCCCCCTCCCCAAGGTTCCAATGATTTGGACTGCCCAGGGGTGATGACAGCCCATCTTGCATTACAAAACCACAGCTCTGTAAGAGTGCAAGTCTAAGCTAATCACCTGCAACTCCAGGGAAGGGAAACAAAGTTCAGGCCAACTCTATTCTGCCAACTGCAGGATATCCCAGATGTCTGAGCTGTTTACAAATCAGGAATATAGTTGATATAGGTTATCCCAGATGGCATATATCATTGAAATTTTTAAATGAATAATTGCAAAACAAAATCCATGGGAAGTACTTACAGTGTGCACAGTTCTTTGAAAGTGCTCCCCAGCTCAACAGTCTGTCATGTGGACCAAACACATGGTGATTAATTCACAGTCAGAGGCAGTAATTGCAAGTTATGTACCTTCTGGAAGTTACAACAGGGCTGCTATCTGGGCAGCTAATGCTCTCTTTTAGCATAAAGGCCCTAAAGGTACGAGGGCTAAATTAGACATAATGTTTCCATGGCTAAAGTCCAGATTAATAGGCTTGCTTCCTAAAATGAACATTTTTCCTCTAAACACCCTTCTTTGCTTCTCTGGCATTACTGCTAGCCAGAACTTTCAAAGTAGTTACTGAAAATAAGGTCCTGAGTGTCAGTATTTTGTTCAAGTATGAGATCTCTAAGCTAAGCCAGACTGCCATCCTTCACTGTGTTCCACTTTGCTTCTGAACACGGTTTTCTTTCTTAAGAGTAAAAACACCCATAGTGAAATTTTTACTTTCTTTAATTTAAAGATTGTATTACAGAAAAGTTTAATAAAGGAATCCTTATAAGGATTAACTCTTGACGCAATATATTGCCAAGATACAGTGTAGCTGCAAGGGCTCCAGGTGAACCTTCATATAAGTTGCTTTCTTACATACACAGTCGTTGAACAACAAAAATGGTATTCCCCATCTGTAAGAGAAGACAGTGGTATTGAAACAGTCCTTTTACCAGTGTGTTCTGGTTTTCCCAAATTAGAAACACGCCATATTAAAACCGTAAAATCCTACTGTACAGAAAGGTGACAGAGATGAATTTTCTAAAGATTGCAACTGATGAAACACTAAAATGAAAACTAAGGAGTGTTGATTATGTAAAATGGTTTCTCTTTTACTCTCAGGTCAAATATACTAAGAAACGTACAAATATTTTTGATAATCTAGTTCCAGATGAACTCAAAACACTGAAGTAACATATACAGGCTAAGAGAATTCAATACTGTTCCAAGGCACTTACTGAATCTCCATGACTAGATGAAAACCAGAACAAATTAGGTCTGACAATTAAACAGTATATAATATAAAAATAACCTTTTGCTTACAATTTACAAAATGTATTACAATCTTTATCTCTGCTAACCTGCAATTCTGGCTGTGTGTGTCCAGCAAGTTTTGTAAAAAACCCCAGAAACTATTTTCTAAAACTTCAGGGCAAATAATTTACAAATAAGGTACACAAAAATTTAGATCATGCAGAGATTTCTTACATCTTCTGTTAATATTTTATGATTGCAACTTTATCAAATTATATACTTACTTGCCCTGTACATATACAAAATAATGCATACATGGTAATCAAACGTTAGCAAAAAGTAGTCCATAAACACAATCTGTCAAAAGTATTACTATATTAACATATGTCTACAAGCAGCGTGTAACAGGGTTAAGAGACATTAAGGCAATAATACTTGAAGTTACAAAATAAATCATATTAATACTTTCTCCTAAGTGTAGTAAGGCAGGTAGATGGCCCCAGCAAAAAGTTAAGTTGTAATACTGGAATCCACTGTTGTGAACCACGTGTCGGGTTTGCGTGGGATGTACTGCAAGAGTGTACCATTGATAGTTAGATCTACACTGCTCTGTGTTAGTCGCCCCCCAGAAAAGTGGAATACTATTTTTCTAGTTCTCAGTGGCACTTGAGTTTTCCAGTATAATTTATTGAGAGTATGTCCATTGGTTCTTGGATCATGTCCATTCTGAGGGTGGCTCTCTTGGTCCTCTGGGCTTTGCACAGCGGTTACCAAAACCTAAGGAAAGAAACACATTTAATACTTCTGTCCACTAGGAAAACACAGGCTCACAAATGCTGGCAGCAACCAGAAGGATCACTAAGACTTGCTCCAGCTCTTACAGAACACGCTTATTCTCAGGGCTAGAAAACAACTTTGTAGTATGAGGAGTTCTAAAGGCACTCTGGCCACAGGAAATAGAAATATGAGGAATTTGTATATTATTATAATTCACTATTTAAACCTCACTGGAAAGGATTTATCAGTTATGGCCTTTGTTAGCCTTTTTTCTTCTCATCCCCTGCATACCAAAGCAGTTATCAGGTATTCTGCAAGTTTTCAGTGCTCTAGAGAAATTATATCCCATTTGACAAATTCCATGTTTTACACACTCTGAGAAAAACAGAGTGAAGAATTACTCAGTGGTTTACTCTGGGAAAAACTCCTTCAGCACTACTGAAGAGACAAGGCAGGCTTTTTAGTCTGGGTTCTGCATCTCAGCGAGTTGAAGGGAGACAGTGGCAGCACCATCCAAACTGGTACTGTTCATGAATCCTCTGCTTAAGTCATCTAGTGATTCTATTTTAATGAATTGCAATTACCAATATCTGTTACTTCTGCGGGAAATTCTGGAATTTGACCTCTTGTATCAGTGGAACCAGAAAAAGAAATCTGAGGTAAAATGTCAGTTGGTGTTTTGTTGCTTCTTTCAGGACGATCTGGAAAACACAGAGACCCTTTACTGCAACATTCACTTAGTCACCACTGTGGCAATGCCACTTGTAATTGCAGCCCACAAAACAACTGGCATCAATTACTACTTGTAAAAATAAAGCTTTAAAAGTCAATTTCTCATTTCTTAAAAACAATACTTTAAAATTGTTTATGAAGCACATGTTCAGTGACAGTGGCACGTTCCTGCTTGCCAAATCTGGATTATTATTTTGTCTTACAGTTTGTACGGATATTTGAAATCCCACATAGTAAGAGCCCACAATGCCATTTAATACATCAACATTAATGCATCTCTTCATGTTCTTCCTAAACTAAAGGTGCTCAGACATGGTAGATAATTACATGTTGCATTACTTGTAAGCAAATCCAAAATATTTCTTAAAACTGAATTGATCTTAAAAGAAACTACCAGGTATTTAACATGCAGCTCCAAACGGACAGTATAGCCCACTCCAGCAGATCAGCAGAAGAAACATGCAGACATCAGTTTACAGCTGAAGCAGTTGCTTAAAGTTAAATGTCATCTGATAGACCAAACTTCTTACTGAAGCCTTTTCAGAAGACCAAAAATTAAAGACTTTGGTAAATATGCAACATACATACAGATACAGTTTAAAAACAGAAGGCCTTTCCTCAAAAGCCAGTGTTTTGACAATATACTTAAATATCTTCAGAGCAAAAGCAAATTTTTGTTCAGTAGGAAAATTATATTTGGGGAAAAAAGTTAGAAAAGCTTTTCTATTACTTACCAGGTAGTATAGGGGAAGTTGTTTTCAAACCCTGTCAATGAGAGACATATAATTATATAAACCACTTCCAAAGCACTAAAAGAAAATCAGAAATTTTAGATTATGAAAACATCTCCAAAAATATAAACCATTTCTGGAAATACCTATTTGCCTTTACATTTCTGACTTGCTTCAACACTGACAAAAAGGCTATAGTAGTTAAGAGAATTTACTTTTAGAACCTTACTTGGCATTTAATAAAAATGTGAAAATATGACACTACAACTCATTTGCAAAACTAGGTAGGTTAGTTCTCATACTACATTTACAGTCCCTGAAAACTCACTTCTACCTCTTTTGTCATATTTTTAAGTGAGATATTGGGGGTGCAAGAAAAAAAGGCAGAAATATAAAAAAAAGGATTTATATGCTTTTGAAGTTTTGCCAGCTGTTCATGCTGGATGACTTTGAGCTACATGACTGAAAAATGAAATCTGATGGGCAAAAAATGGTTTAAAATAAATATGGACATAAGGAAAAACCTTTATCAGGCAGTGAAAGAGGTTGCCCACAGATTATATGAAGTGTCTGTCTCTGGAAGTTTTCAAGACCCAACTGGATAAAGCCCTGGTCTGCCTGGGCTGAGGTCCTGCTGCATGCAGCAGGTTAGACAAGAGACTGCAGTTCTCTTCCAGTTCGAATTGGCCTAAGACCTATTAAAGGCAGACAGCAAGCTCCATGAAAGCAGCATATTTACACTCTTAAGGCCATAATCTAAGCTATATTAAGGGTGACTTATTTTAAAACTATTGCTGAACCTAGAAAACAAGATAGTTTTCTTGGAAGGAAAACATGCTCTTAACACATCAGATCAGCAGCTCAAGCAGAGATAAAACCAGCCAGTCACAGATGACCAAAAGCTGCGCCTTCTCACAAGTATGTATTCTGCTTTTTGCTGCAGCTCCCCACCGAACCAGAAGGGACTGATCAGCACAGATTGTCTCCTGCACTTACTGGGGAGGCTGCTTGCTCAGGGAGGTGCTGATCACGCAATACGCTCCACTCCGACTGTGCAATCACCACTGGCTTCGGCAAGGGCGTGCCTAGGAAAAATTAAATCAAACTCAACATACTTGAGCTGTTCCCACGATGAGGCATTAGAACACAGCATTAGAAACGTGCTCTAGAGCAACTCTTTTTAGACTGAATGCTTGTAAAAACATGAAAATCTCTTTACATGAAAAGCGTTCAAGGTAAGGCAAAATGCCACATCGTAATTCAAAATGCAAGGCTGCAGTGCTTGCAGTGTGGATGTTCTTTTCCTTCCTTGGGAGATTCCTAACCAACAGGGGAATTGGCTTATTTTTCAAGGACATTTTAGAAACTTTGTTACACCAGCTGTGCAGTAATAGCATGTGTTTTCCAGATCTCCTAAATCAACATACTAGTCAGGACAGTGATACCTGTCCTTTACAGACATCGTGCAAACACACAAACAAGATGTAAGTATTTTAGTGATTCCAGTCCCAGAGAGATTTTTATTTTTTTAAAAGGAAACAGCTTTGTTTCTTGTGTTGTGACAGAAAGGCAGCAAGTCCACCATATTCAAAGAAAGGATGACTCTGACTTTAAACTACCTATGCTTATGATGCTCAAGGGACACATTTGCAAAATATCAATGTTTTTATGCTGAAAGTACTTAACTAGTAATTAACTACTTGGGCCAAAAATTTTTGAATTTCACCAAGGGACACCAAACAAAAACCTCAGTAAACAACTACATTGTATTAGGTTTTCTGAAAGATACCAAGCATCAACCTAATTTATCACTTAATTTCAATTCGTCTGTTTTGAATTCTGCCACTGCTAGCTTGATGAATGAACTATGATGACAGAAGCACATCATTTGTGTCAGCTTTCTCTTCGAGTTACCCTTTTGATACAGGCAAAGAGTGAACTACGTTCAGCTTGAACAAACTGGGCTTGTTCACTACATGCAGGGCAGTATGAAGCGTCATCATCTTTCCTTTCCCCAGGAAAGGGGAATCAGATAAGCTGATTCATGTGTGTTCCCATTCCCTGCCTGGGAGCAGTAGGAAACTAAAATAGCTGGGAAATTCCCTAACTGTACTGCATTTCCCCACTGTATCTGATTTCCATACCTTTCAGATTGAAAACCAGCTCCATTAATATGGAAGTCTCCAGTTACTTAAATGTCATACAACAGCATGTTTAGGCAGAAAGTGAAAAACGACTTCACTGTGTTCAAGGGCTCTTGAAAGTCAGACCACAACATAAGCTACTACACATGCTAGATTTCATTCCATTTTATACTTTGCTCCAACAGACTAACAAAAAGCAAGGGTATTCAAATACGATGCTGAAATGCTTTTCACATTTTATCTCCAGTTATCACAAAACATCAAAAACTCACTCTGTTCACTTGCTAATACAAATGATTCTGGTGTTCTTTCTGGGAGCGGGGGAGAGGAATCTTCACTAGCATCAGCATCTAAATCAAATATGACAGGTAGATAAGTTAAAAACACACTTAGATTTTACTCCTAAACTTTAGAAGTTGATCTTTTGATATGTGAGATAATCCTAAACTTGGTGTAAAATTCAAAACTAATGAACAATTTGCTCTAAATATTATAAAACATTCTGGTTTACCAAACCAACACCCTGGAGCAACTTCATGCTAACAACACTAACTTCACATTAAGGGAGTAGGATCAGTTTGTGTGTTTTGCAAGAAAGAAAAGGAAAACACATTTTCAGCCTAAATAATTTGGAGGGAAAAGACCTCAGCAACTCCGATGAATACTTTTTCTTCATTCCTTCAGGTCTTAGTTTTGCTTCCCAAGTCCATCTCAGGACCCACTGGCTCCCACACCACTGACACAAACCAGTTAAACAGTCCAGTGCAAAGTTTACTAGCCAGAAGGGTAAACAGGAGCCAGAGGAGACGGCTACTGTCGGTGCCAGTACCTGTCCCCAGTCTGTTCCCCCTGGGCTCTCAGGAGTGTACAGGCTGTTCTGGCAGCAAAAGCCCCACTCTGACCTCCTAGAAAACCTGAAGTAGTAATTAAAGGTTTAAAACAATTTAAAGTAGCTGCTGCCATAAGAAATCTCATCTGACAACTGTACTCTGCAGAGAATTCAAAAATATGAAGACACATTTCAACCAGTGGAGCCATGAAGCTGGACCTGCCAGCAGGCCCTGCTGCTGCAGGGACAGAATTCCATCATGTTGCACAAGCCACTATGTTCCAAGTGACTTCTGAGATCTGCTCCATCTCAGGTTTACTACAGAGCACAAGAAAACCTTCATTAATGGAACTGGCCTCTATAAAGGCAGCAAATAAAGTCACCATGGATATGCACTACCTGGAAGTGAATTTTTAGGCTTTTGTTTTGGGTGTTGTTGCTGCTGTGGAGTTGTTGCTGTTTTATTGTTCTGCCTGGTTGGTTTTCCTCTTTTACCTCAGGGTACAACTACTTTTCACTTCATCTGAATGAAAAAGAGGATTTAACTATGTGGTAAGATCATGCACACCAGCAGTTGTGGTTAAGCAATTATGCTGATGGTAAACTCATAGGCAAGTTTCACCAGTGATTGCACTCACATTCCCAGCTTCAGACAGAAGGCTCCTTAGCAAGTATGAAAATGAGAAAGTCACTGTAAAACAGGATTAGGATTGCTGGTGCAAAGCTATCTAACCCTATATTCTTGAGTCCCAGAGCGATTACAAGACCTGCAACCAGAATATAAAATGGGAAGTATTCACTATCATACAAAAAGGGAACAGATACACCCTCAATAACAAGAGATAAATCATAAAAAATTAAAGTCAAAGTTTTAATCCATTCCTGTGAAATCATCAGATACCAGCAGCACAAGGGCTGTACTGTTATTTCAGGACATTTCTGACACACAGTTACATGAAACAAGTTCTAGAGTGACATTTCTCTCATTCTTTGCCATTTATGACATATCACTTATTTTATTTGTGTGTTCTTATAGCATCTATATAACAAGATGCACAGAGAGGTAATGATTTCCAAACAGTGATAAACAAAGATTGCCCTGAGAAAGAAGAAAAAAATCCTGGCTAAAAGGAGTATTGGAAAAAGTACTACAGCCTGTAAATCTAAACAACAAATCCAAGGAAGAATGCTTGACAAAGTTGAAATAGCTGTGATATAAAGGGCTTTGTCAGCTCCCCAGAGCATTTTTAAAGTATCACATAGTTAAAAACATACATGTATGTGCAAGTATTGTGCTGTGTGTATACATAATATAACCAAATCTCTACAAACAGATTGCTTTTAAGGCTGCTAAACAGTTCACATTTCTGAATACATGACTTTGGGTGAAAGCTGAGTTCACAAAGCCAGTATTTTCAATTCAGCTGGTTCAGCATCTCGCACCATAGCATGAGCCATTTCCCCCCAAAGTCATGCAGCCTGCACAGACTCCCGAGGTGAGGCCACCACTGCGAGCAGCTCCAAGCACAAGTCTGAGCTGAACCCAGAAGATCATGTTCTCCTTTCAGCTCCACAGCCTTTGCACAAGCAGTTATTGAGGCCTAATCTGTTCTCCTTAGCTCTGTTCTCCATCTGATCTAAATGTGCCAGCCTGACTGAAATCTGCATGTTTTGGGACCCTCTTGCCTTGCTTGCAAACTTTCCTTTCACAGAAAAATTAAAAAAAAAAAAGTAGTAAAATATGAAAAGCCACTAAATAATTTTCAAAGCACTAAGAAAGCGTAACTTGGAATTTTAGATGAACAGCAATAGTAGCTTGTCTCCCTCAGCCATGTACAGAGAAAGAGGAAGGCACAGTTAAATATTTACAATGCTATTAAAATGCAGGAGCCAAATCATGAGCAACTTCAAAGACCAGTACGGTGAATGAGGTTACATCTACATTTTTAGGAACAGCACATCAATCAGTCAGCATGCATTTGTTCTGTATTTGGACAAGGCTGTTGAAAACACTTTGACTAGTCAAAACCCCATTATTGTAGACACTTCTATTAAACTGGGAGTGGAGAAAAAAATGCGCCGACTAATAACTTAGAAACCTACAAACAAGAATGCACTATAAATAAAGCATTAAATAGGGCTTTTGAAGCTGCTAATCAAGGTCTGTAGCACCTTATAACAAAAATAGCTCACATGCAAACAAAGTTGGCAGGAAAAGTGTTGTGCCCTCTCTGAAGCTGCCATACTGCACTGATGAAATTTACATTTAAAAAAACTGCACTGAGAAGAAATTTATGTTGTCCAACCCTAGAGATGCAGGTAGGTTAAAGAGTAGCACTTCTGAACCTCAGTGAAACCTACCTTTGCCATCTTCAGAAAATGTTACAGCTGTTAAGTCTTGCCTAGCAATAGACATTGGCAATACTTTCCTGGCAGAAATGTTCTCAGTGTTAGTGGCAGCAGAGACTGTGGCACTTGCGGTTGACACGTTGGATGCGCCTTTGCTCACGGCTCCATCAAAGTTCACCTCCGTGTCAGAATCATCTGAATGGAGAGGATTAGTAAAACAGAGGGGCGCCCGAACAGAAATAGGAGTATGATCAACATTATCACTGGAAGGATGTTCAACTGTGGTGTTTGATACTAGAGAGAGAGTTTTAACCCCGTGACACAAGGTGTCTGGAGGCGTGTCTCCAGACGCTGACGGACGCAGTGCACTTTCAGCCCCATGCAGTGACCATGTGGCGTGTCCCTTTTCTGTCAGAGGCAGACGATCTGGTCTTGGCGGAGTATCAGAGACCTGCGGACTCTGCAGACCTTCTGGTGAAGGTATTAAGGCTGTGTTAGACTGTGGCACGCTGTATTCCACACACGAGTTTGGAGAAGCATCTACAAATGAATCCCCTGATATCTGTTCCTGCGGCTTAAAGCTCTTATCAATTACACAGGACGACACAGGCTTCATTTTAATCCCATGGCCCCGGTTCAACAGGGAGTTCCCATCAAAGCTTCGTGGTCCCTCCTGAAGAGGGACCTTCTTGATCTCAAAACTCAGGTTGCGCTCCAGCCTCTTCTCTGCACGTTCGCTGGGTTCGTTCTTCCCTGAAAGTTCTGTGGACTTATTGTAATTCTCATTGAGGTCTGTTGAATGCTCTGATGAAACCATGTGCAAAACTGGCTTTGGGTGGTATCTATCATTGTCCTGCCACACTGTAGTGACTGTTGGATAAGCTGACGGGGGAGATGGTGTTAGGATTGGTGGTACTGGCTGAGGCTCTGGAGGCTGCAAGATTTCTTCTTTAGCATCTCCTTCTACAAGGCAACTGCAAAACAACAAAACACAATTGTCTAAGTTTTCTGTATTTTGACAAGATTTTAGGTGTCTAGCCATCTCCCCCTGCAGTTGTAATGCTTTCATACCAATATCAAACTCCACACAGATCTTCCACTGCATACAGACAATGTTTACAGAATATGACTAATGGGATAGGCAAGAACTAAGGCAACACACTCAAAACATCTTTCAGAATATCAAAGACATGCATTCAGCCCACAGCTAATCCTCCCTGATAGTTCAAAGATTGCTCACATCCTTTCCCAGAAGAATTTTTCAAAGATGCTGTAAGACAGGCCCTCTTGTGGCAGCATTTCACTACTTTTTTCCTCCTTATGTGGCTCAGAGAAACTTGACATATGGAATTCAAATTTCAACAAAGTCAATTTAAAAAAAAAAAAAATTCTTACAGCCCACGAAATGCCAAATATCCTCCTTTATTTTTTTCTGCACATGCCCAGGAGGATTTTATTTTTATATTTGTGTATTTAGTAGTCTGTGAACAGTTGCAAGGCTAATGATGCAGACCAAGTTTAGCTGACATGAGGTGCAAACAGCATAAAGACCATTCACAGTGGAATATAGAATCTATATATATACAGTGCATGTGAGTGAGATCACAGCACTTGCAATTGCAGTCTATCTCAAGATATTTAAAAGGAGAAGCTCTTCAAACACAAAGTCATTTTACTTTCAGATTAGACACAGAGTAGTTGATTATAAACATTTACCATAACTGACAAAAGTTTTGTCTACAAACAGGAAATTAGGCATTTTTATAATTCTCATTCAGAGCCTTTAAAAATCCAGAAGGACCTGGACAAGATTGAGGAGTGGGGCCACGGGAACCTTACAAGATCCAACAAGGTCAAGTGCAGGGTGCTGCACCTGGACCACGGCAGGAGAGGCTGGGGGACTGAGAGCAACCTCTGGAGAAGGACCTGGGGATGCCTGTGGATGAGAGAGTGGCTGGACATGACCTGGCAATTTGCACGCACAGCCCAGAGAGCCAAACGTGTCCTGGCTGCACACAAAGCAGGGTGGGCAGCAGGTGAGGGAGGTGATTCTGCCCCTCTGCTCTGCTCTCAGAGACCCCACGTGGATTAAGTGTCACACCCAGCTTTGGGCACCCCAACATAAGAAGGACCACACAACAGCACAAGAATTCCTGCCTGTCCACAAGAGAAAGGCATCAGACAGGCTCCAATTACTTGTCTGCGTGTCACATCACAAAGTCAAAGGGATACTATTTGCTCCACTCCTTCCAAAACAGCCCTAAAATGGGCTGAGTCAGTGCAAATTCTTGAGATTATCATGACCTATAGAAAAACAAAACAGAACAACCCCAGGGGACTCCCTCCCACTCTTGTACAGAACTACAAGCATACTGGACCTGGGACAGGCTACAGCACATGTTCCATCCTTGTGACTTTATCAGCACCAAGCAATAGCAATGAGGGTTGAAGAACTAAAATCCTTACACAAGGGATTCCCTACTAAAGAGAACTGCTTGGATTCTCAGCCTATGAAAATCCCAACCCCCTGAAGTACTGCAAGCTTCCCAGCTTCCAAATTATCTTCTAAAAGGTAATGTATCTTTGCATCTGAAAAGCCCCAAATCCCCCTGCAGTTCTCCCAGGTGACCTCTTTCATTCCCTGCCTGATTCCTGTCACAAAGAGTTGAGCCTCAAATTCCTTCTCTTCCTCTCCTCCCTGTGTTTGTATATTGCTATTTTTCTTTACATTAAACCAGTAGGAATACAAAGCACATCAAAGCAATTTTAAAGAAGTAATTCGGGAACTTTTTCCAATAGATGTTGTAGAAAAATGAATAAGCTTGAGACTAAGTTGTTTGTTGAATTAGAAAAGATAAGAGGCGGGTGGGGATGTAAATCGTGCTCCAATTTAATCCACACTAAGGACAGGAGAATCCCTCCTTTTGGCATTCTCCCCTCAGTTCTGAATGGGGGAGGGAGAGAAAGCGACTGCATTTGTACAGATGTTTACGTGCCCCCTTTACCAGCAGTGATGCTCATCACTAATCTCCACTAAATCCTCCGACTGAAAATAATGTTTTTCCCTTATTGACCTCATTTTCCTGACCCAGAGTTACATGCAATCAGCAAAACTAATTTCTTATCCGATACAGACATACCATTAAGCACTACAATTAGCTGAAGGAGCAAATTAGCCTTAAACTAGATATGACAAGGTTACAGGCCCACAATACCAGTCAGAATTCATTAAGTTCTTCACCGATTACTGTTCAATGAAATCACCCTGCCCTTTGATTCACTGGTAAACAGCATACAAACACATACATACAAACAGCTCCTTTCGATGTATCCATAGAAATGGACATGGGAAATGCTGCATAAGCCAGCAGCCCAAAAGCTGATCAAACAAATTCCTTGTACACAGCTCAAGAGAACCACCACAATGTTTTCCATTACATTTGAAGTTAAATGTCATTCCTTCACTCTTAAATGAGAGCTTACAGTGACCAAATGAGAGATTATTTGCCAAAATAATTCTTTGCCTTATTAATATTGAAGGATATTAGCATTCTAATGCAGTTTTTCTCCTTAAATATGGAAACATGCCAATTTTCCCATTTTTGACATTTTAATATTATTTCACACATTCTGCATTGCAAATAATGTTTTTGTTTGTTTCCACACAGCAGAAATATTAGGATATGTACACAGGTCTCTGTTTGGCTTTTTCTAAAACTCTTGCCGGACAGTCTTGGGCATTTTGGGCTGCTGCATAATGCTCGCTTTGGCATGTCCTTCTACTGCTGTCCTCCACAGACACTTCTCCCCCAGAGGCAGAAAAGTACCTGAAGATGAACTACTAATACTGTTACAACAACAGGAAACCAGCTTGATTTAAAATACCAGGAAACTAATAGAAAGCTCATGAAAGAGGCAGAAAAGAGTCAGTGAACCAAAGAAAGACAGACCATTGAAGAAAGAGAATTAAGCTTTCCTGTGTCAGACCTTTAAATAAACCCTGCCTTGCTTTTATATAGTGCAAAAGCAAGCATTTCACATATACATTTGTAAAATCTCACTGTGTACTAAAGAAATAGAAAGCTTTGTCATGACACAGCCTTGAAGTGTCTCTTCACTGCTGCTGATTACCTTGGAGTGGCACTGCCTCGGCACTTCCTCATACACCACTGGATATGGAATTTCCCTGGGTGACCAAGGCAGCTTTTTTGTACACTTTTATTGCCACACAGCCTGAGCAGCTGATGCAGTGCCCTCGTGCCAATGGCTTCTCAGGTGCCAGGTAAACAATAGATGAGGCAATAACAGCTTTATAAAATTATTTATCATAATAACAATTAAACGTGATTTGTCAAAAGTACTACAATTTTAAAAAAAAAAACCCAAAAGCTTTCCACCAACAATGTACACATGAAAAAAGCCAAAACTAAAATGAAGCAACAGCAACACCATTTTTGCTTTTTCTGCAATGCATTATAAATTTTGAGAATGTTCTAAAAACTGGGCAGATTTAAATGAAACTTGGCCAGTGCTCAAAAGAAAAAAGGCATTAAGTAATCCATGGTTATCCTATGTAGCATACTGTAGGGTGTTTCAAATAAAAGAGAGTGATGCCAAGGTCATGGAATGCAGCTGCTATGATCAACCAAAAATAGATACCGAGCTCTACATCCTCCCTCATCATTAAAATAGGAAAATTAAACTCAACATAAGCAGGCTGAAGCCAGACAACCACGTTATTCTACTTTAGCGTTAAATCACTGCTGTACATGTGAAAGAAAAACTGCAGTTCAGTGAGTGATGCTGTTGCAAACTGTACTAAAGATAATTCATGTACTAAAAAATTATGTAAAAGTATAACAAATTAATAAAAATAACAAACTGCTGAATTTATTTTGTAACATTATCTTCCCGAGGCTTTTCGGTTTTTAATTTGTGGCATACAAATTACAGACAGCTAACTAAGATGGAAAACCAATCACTGCATTTTATCTTAGCTTTGCAGAACATACAAGGGCTTGATAGGAGACAGAATAACACATAACCCTGGAGTAGCACATAGTTCTTCATTACACTGCATATAAAAAAGCTGTCACCTCATCTTTGCTTTTTGTGAGTTCATGCCTGAGTTTCTGCTTTTAATTCAAACTCCATTTGAACTTGAAAATAAAGAACTTTTTGCAACCAAGTCTGATTAAAATAAACCACCTCTTCTTCCAAATACTTTAGAATTAACTACTAACTACACAAATATCTCAAGGACTAGCACTTAAGGGTATTAAGATGATCCCTCTGAATTCTGAAGCATCAGTCATGTAAAATCAAGTACAGTCCTAAACTGTAAATTTAAAACTTGGGTTTTTTTCAGTCTTATTCATAACAATAAAGTCAAACCTTACTTATGCCCTCTTCCTTCCTTAACCTGAAAATAGTTAAACAAGTCTGACAAAGAACACTTTCCATGCCCTCAAGTCCTCCAAAGAAATCCAACAATTCAAGGGGACTTTCACAAGAAGTAATAATCAACTGCACAGCCAAGCAATTTCTAGAATAAGGTGCTGATGTGTGCACTCATGAGTTGTTCTTGTCTACCTCTGTAATAATCAAGGACTAATATTAACTTTTTTTTTATGTTAATATCAGATGGAGAGAGACATTAGGCTGAATGACTACACTCACATATTGTACAGCAAATATTAATTACATTAAAGCATTACAAAGTGATAAGAGATTGGGAGGCGATACAATTCCAAAACGTCTGCAAAACAAGTGCAGCTAGATGCTTCATGGTGAGCTAAGTAAACAAAATACCAATTTAATATCCTTTTACTACCATGAGGCTAAAGATACTTGTAACTTGCAAGAAGAGAAAGCTATAAAAGCAACCTAGAAAGTGCAATTAGAAATTCTACTTTGTAGCACTCCTTCCCCAATACATGCCCCGGCCAACACAAGTACTAAAAGGATTAATCATCCCTCTCTCAGTAAGCTTCCTATCTTACATTGTAGAAGTCTTTAGTGGCATCTCATCCTTGCTTAGCACAGACATGAGATTTAACTTTAAGAGGAAGAGATCTATAAGTTTAAAGAATTACAGAGACGACATCATGATGTCACGATAATGTCACGATAATGTCAGAAACAAGAGAAGAGACAGGTGAGAAAGCCACCCTCGTAGAGCAGTTGTACCACCTACTGAGCAGCTGGCCAGTGAAAAGGGCTGTAGAGGACAGGTCACCATCTCATCCAGCAGACTGAAGGCACCATAAGCTTTACTGCCTGAGCAAACACGGCTTGGTCTGGTAGCGCTAGGGCAGACAAGCACCCTGGGGTCAGGAGACACGAACCAACTTTGCTCCTGCTCAGTCAGGGTCACCTGGAACCGCGCTGCCCCACGGTACTCTGCTCTATTAGTCCCTGTAGCCCTTTTTGCTTTAGAAGAAAAAGCACCTGTTAAACCTTCCCTTAAAAAAGATGCAGGTTACTAATAACACACTCTAGAGCCAGCTACAACACTGAATAGAAAGAATTTAAACCCCTTATTTCTTTTCAAAAATAGCTTTAGCAATGTGCTTGTAATTTCTTCAGAGACAGTGCACGTACAACGAGAACACATTTCACTGACAACACAGGAATGTTTCCTTCTCCATACGGAGTTTAAATTAGAATCTTTCATGGATTCTGCTCTCCTATCCTCCCCAGGAAGAAGGTGTTAACCTATGCCAGAACATCCACAATACACAAAACGTGGCTCTGTGTCCTGACTGAATCAGGCTGCGTATTTGCAGAGTCACCTCCCTCACCAAGAAAAAAACATGCTCATCAGTGGGTATTCTGAGCAGATGTGACTAATAGCAAATAAAATCTTTCCTGAGAAGCATCTTCCATGAGGGGTGTAATTAATTGTTTTTGAAAAACAAGCTCCATTTTACTAAGACTACATCTTGGCTAAAAGCTTCCATTTATTCACCTCTGAGGAACCAATCTGCCTGCCAGTGCTGGCAGACAGGAAAAGTATGAGTTTATGGAAACAGGTCCAAAAAAGACTAGGATTTTAAGGAGAGATTAAAAGATTTTAACTTAATGCAGTGAGTAAAGAACAATGCATATCAGATAGGACAGATGCATGCTAAAGCATGAATTACGCATATATTATGATTACATGAATATATAAAAATTGAAAAACCCAAGGTACACTTAAGATTATTTCAAGGAACATTAATAAGGAAGTTACCTATTGAACAGAAATTATATTTCTAAGTTCAGTGACTAAGTTCCAAGAAGAACTTGGAACTCATCATGAACACAAGGTAACTGATATCATCTTAATCCAGGTAATTGAATACAACCACATTACCATCAATCTAAATAAGGTAAAAAATGTATTACCCACATAGCACAAACTGTGTCATTTGGTTGTAAAAAGTCTCAACTCATTTCCATGTTTATTTATTTATTTTAAAGCAATAAAACTTTCCTTATGACTAATTGTTATATAACAATATTACCTGGCTGGTGGTTTCTTATGTCATTCTACAACTTCAGGAAACCCAAGCTGTTGCCTTTTGTCTGTTTAACTACAGGCAACGCAGCACAAGCAAGATCACCTGCCAAAGGTCCCTGTGAGCCTTCCACAAACCAGCTAGGGGACCTGGACACTGAGTCCAGCACAGTTCCTTCTTTAGAAGTCTCAACACTCAGGTTGGGTGCCCATTTTAGGCTGATTTACTTTTGGCTTTTTTAAAGTCAAGTCTCTGCATTTTAAGAGCTAGAGACCATTTTCTTTTCCCTCTGTTGAATGAAAAGATTGGTGAGACCAATTTTTCTTCTCAATAAGAACAGCATTCAGTTGGCATACTCTAGTCAAAGGCAGTACTTATCTGAGATTTTCTGGAATAAACAGGTATGTTTCATTATGGTTTTAACTCCAAAAATGAGAGTTCAGTCATTGTTTGAGCCTATTTTAAGAAAGTCTTGCTACTATCACCTAGCAGAATCAGAGCACATGTAGACCTAACACATCTGACTTGTAAAGGTGTATACTTGTCTACTCACAGATAGTCATTGCAAGATTGGAATATCCAAACACAGACTTCTCAAAGATATCAGAGCTTATATTTAGAGGCAATTACACAACTTGTATCTGCATGCTATATATCTCTATTTATAAATAGAAAAAAATGTGTCGTCTTAAGTCTTTTTAGTATCAGTAGCTTTATTCTACTTCATATTAATGAAACATGTCAATCTTTCAGCTTAAAACAGTCTATTAACACAGTTAACTACCTGCGGGTCCGTGGAGGCTTTGGTGGAGGAGAATCCTGTTTCTCAGCATCTGAAGAACTGACAGCATTCTCTGTATTATTTTCATCCTGAATAAAAGAAAAAGGGTTTTTTACTCATGGCTGTTAAAACTGATACACGCGATATTTGAACCGTAATGTCCAAAGATCCACAATTATACTTGACAATAATATATAACAATGCAACATACTTTTGTCTGTCATATAGAGATCAAATTCAAAACTCTGCTCTAAATGCAAAAAATTATTCTGTATCTTGTGTATCCAACTTCAGATTTATCTGACTAAGATTTTGTGCTGCTGGTAATTGAACAATGCACTCAAGAAAATTCTCAAAAGTTGATCTTTCAGGTTAGTAGTGAGTAAGCTCTCTTACACCTTCCCAATTATTCATATTGAAGGCATTTATTTTCCAGTCAGTCTAATTACTTTCACTCATACAATCACTCCATTGAAGATAAGACTAATCTACACTGTAGTAAGAAAATCAGAATTTCAGATACTGTAAAGTGACAAGTGCATGAGATCTAAAGCATTGATCTAAAACACTTTGAAATCATCTCCCATTTGTGAACAATGAAGTTTACTGATCACAGCATAAAGATTTCAATTTTGCTTTAGGAGCACCATAAACGTAAGATATATATATATTTATATATATTTATAAATATATGCATCCATACGCACTTACACGTATATATATATAAAATATTGTTGTAGGTCAACCCTGGAAGGCAGCTAAGCCCCACAAAGCCACTCACATGCTTATTTCTCCACCCCACCCCTGGAGGGAGAAGAGGAACAGCAAGAAAAACCATGAGTAGAGACAGAATCGTTTAGTAGGCAAAGGAAAAGCGGGAGAAGACAAAAAGAAAATCAAACAAGCACTGCAAACACCGTCACTCACAACCTCCCACAGGCTGGCCTATGCCCAGCCAGTTCCAAACCTCCCTAAAGCCCCTCTTGGCCCTCATTAGTGCTGAGCACGTGTTATGGAATGTCTCCTTGGTTCATTTGGGTCACCTGCCTGGTGGTTTCCCCTCCACTGGGAGGTCAGACTATGAAACAGTCGGTGTTGACCGAGCAGATGTTCACAAATAGCTGCAACATGAGTTACAAAAACCCATCAGCACTGTTTCTGCCACAGAGCTAAACACAGCACCCCGAGAGTGGCCATGAACACTAGCTAACTACAGCCCCGGCCTTCAGTAAAAACACGCAAAAACATGTATGTATAAATATAAAAATAGAAAGAGCAAGAGTCTAAAGCTGACCTACCATTTCCATACACATACCACAGCCAAAAACCTAACAAAAGCAAGGAAGACCTTAAGTGTTATCTTAACTTTAATGCTTATTGTACCTAAAGGCTTCTCTTGCAGGGATTCTCCTTGGAAAAGTAATTTTAGAAAATTATTTTGATCTTTCTTACTGTTTTTCACTAACCTCCCCCATTAACTTGCTGTCAAATACAATATTGCACAAGTACTCCAGCAGAAACACCCTATTGTTCCTCAGTAAATGGATTGTGTTAGCCCTTTCAGGGAAATGGCACAGTGAGTTCATTGTCCTGCTGACCACTAGCTGTGACTATCAAGTTTTTTTTGGAGTAAGATTCAATTAGTAGATAAAAGCCACTCACTCACATTTAAATGAACACAACTGAAGCTCCCACTGCACTCAGTCAAGGTTCGTTGGTTTTCACGGAATGGTCTGTGTTGGAAGGGACCTTTAAAGGCCACCTAGTTCAAGCCCCCTGCAATGAGCAGAGACATCTTCAAGGAGATCAAGTTGCTCAGAGCCCTCTCCAACCTGACCCTCAATGTTGCCAGGGATAAAGCATCTACAGCTTCCCTGGGCAACCTGTTCCAGTGTTTCATCACTCTAATCATAAAATGTTTCTTCCTCCCATATAGTCTAAATGTACCCTCTTTTAGTCTAAAACTATTATCCTTTGTCCTACTGCAACAGGCCCAGGTAAAAAGTTTGTCCCCAACTTTCTTATAAGCCCCCGTTTAGTACTTCAAGGCCACAAAAAGGTCTCCCTGGGGCCTTCTCTTCTGCAGGCTGAACATCCCCAACTCTCAGTCTGTCTTCACAGGAGACATGTTCACCCCTCTGTCCATCTTTGTGTCCCTCCTCTGGACTCTAACAGGTCCATGTTCTTACAGACGGGGTCCCAGGGCCCAGTTGCTCCAGATGGGGCCTCAACAGAGCGGAGCAGAGGGGCAGCATCACCTCCCTTGATGTGTTGCCCACGCTGCTTTTGATGCAGCCCAGGAGATATTTGGCTTTTTGGGCTACAAGTGCATGTTGTTGAGTCACGTCCAGCTTTTCAGCCACCAGTAAGAGACCAACCAGTAAACTGGAGAGTAAGTTAAGAGAACAATTGGCCTCTGTTACAAACCAAATTCTACCCCTTTTTGTCTCCAGATCTGAGCCTTTACATTTTGCAACATCTCGCTCAACTTGCCAAATAGCCCAGAACTCTCTTTTTTGTATTTATGCTGGAATGTATTGTTTCTTCAAGTCTCTATTACTTCTATTAATAATAATTCTTGGTTTTCCCAGGGTAATGAATTATCTGTTGCTCGGCCCTCAAAGTGAAGTGTACTGTGAACCAAGTTTCAATTCATTTAATACACTGGGGTTTGTGTAATTCTAGCTTCTTAATAAACGGTATTTGTTGCAAGTCCAACACCTGCAGAGATTTATTGCATCAGCACTACCTTAACAATCATTCTCAGCAAAAAGTGCTTTTATCAAGACATAGTGTCCAATAGTTGGGCCAAAACTGTCTAATGGGACACTAAAAAGGAAAAAGTACGAATGCCATGCTTGACTTGTAAACTAAATGCAGGACATCTTATCTTAAAAGGGTACCTCTGTTCCTAGATAAATCCTTTGCCAGTTTTCCATGACTTACTGAGCCATTAAGGGCTCACAGAACTTCTACAATCTAGCTGCAAACCATTGCGGACACACTAATTTAATAAAACCCCACACCAAACTTGTATTTTTTCCCAGCCATTGATGGAATGAAACATTACCATGAGGCACGGACATCCAACCCCCCTACCAGCCTTCTCTCAAACATGCAAAAAGCAATTTCCAGCTTTTTGACATCAGGTCATGGGTAACCATACAGATGATTTTGCCCTTAACATACATGAAAACCCCCAAATTTTATTGCCCTCATTGAGGCAGAGGACCATTCCAGAGGTTGGTGCCAAGGGTGCTGAGGCTCACAGCATTCAACAAAAGCAAGGTGGTTTCCTGCTCACTGGTTGGGCCATGTTCCTCCCTGCTTCCCCAAGCTGGGCACTGTAAGCTCTGAATCTCTCCAACACGTATTTGCTGGTATGGGTAGCACTAAATGCATTGCTATTGTACTAAAAAGCCCCCCACAATCCAAGTACTATCAGCCAGAGCTAGGAATTACTGCAACTGCACCCCGAGAGCAGAGAGGGCTGTTGGCCTGGCTTCAGCTCCACAGGTTTCACAAGGCAGATACCAGAAAGAGTGAGACTCCACACGAGTTCCTTCCCCTGACCACCAACTTCTCCATCCTACAGCAGAGCAGAAAAGTCTCCCAGTTCAGTTCCACCAGCACAGAAGTTTTGAGGAACAGATTTCTTATTTATGCACTCAGTTTTCTAAAGGGTACTGGCAAGGGAAAGGGTGTGCCTGTTGGCTGTGGTGCAGACTCACTTGTCCAGAAAACAAACCAGCAGCTGCATCCCTGTCCTTCTGTGTTTGTAAAGTGAAGTGTTTGTGAACAGAATGTTTCCTGAGATATGCTTTTCTCACAGGCGGAAGAAAACGCTTATTAAAGAAGTGAACATATGTCAAAGATTTTTAAAGCTCCACGTATACAGTAAGAAGCTGTTTCTAGTTGGCACAGCCAGCAGTAGCTGGAGAGGC
Organism: Dendrocincla tyrannina; assembly: GCA_035047865.1. Classification (NCBI taxonomy): domain Eukaryota; kingdom Metazoa; phylum Chordata; class Aves; order Passeriformes; family Dendrocolaptidae; genus Dendrocincla; species Dendrocincla tyrannina. The sequence goes on from JAWWMP010000041.1 coordinate 11,065,889, forward strand.
ACTGCCATTTTTGCCTCTGGTAATAAAAGGTATGGATATCCCTTACAAAAATGTGTATAAACTCAAATGTCCAAGGCACATATGGAGTTTACAAAAACAACCCACTAGAAAAAAAAAAAAGCCCAAAACTCCCAAATCCAAGAGAAAACCCCCACACAAAATGGCACTTTTAAATTTAACCCCAAAATGTCAGTGGTTACCCCAGCTCTGTAGACTGATAAGGCTTCAGGCAGATAGGCGTTCAAAACTTTTCACCTGTGCACTAGGTTAAACTCCATATCCATTCACTGTTTTAGTTACATTAAATGAGGAGCAAGAATGTTACAGGAAGTATTGTCACCAACAATAGAGGTACTTCACTTGCCGTAATTAGCTCAGTGGATTGATGTTTCTGTGAAGGCTTTGTTTGCCTTTAGGGAAGTCATTCCCCAATAAGTGAATGATTTTTATTTCAAAGGTTGAGGATGATATAAGTTTAAAGCAGTAACCAAATGCACTAACACATGCAGGAAAGAAGAAAGTACTCATATCAGTGCTGCTGTAGCATCAATTACTGCTGCCTCTCTTCTTGTTTCTGTCTGAAGAAATGCTGCAGGCTGAACTCTCTGAGCAAGTCTCTCACTTTTTCCCAGTTCTATGTCAAGAAATAGGGAATAACCTGTATTCTGAGCACCCCTGAGTAATATCCACTCCTGGATTTCCCTGATGTATATCAAAAGAAGCAAACAGGCATAAAAGCAGAGAGCAGAAGTGGAAGCTCAACCCTAAAAGTGAATATAGGGTAACTCAGTGGGATGACCACATCTGTTAAGAAGAGCAGATGGCAGTATTAAGAAAAAGCCTTCCACAGCCTTCCTAATCACAGCTTATCGACATCAGTGACACTCTCCCGCTTCTCCTGACAGATGTTGCCTTCTCAGGCAGAATACAGTTTCCAAAAGTATCAGCTTAGACAAACCAGGACAACATACACAGTTCACAGGGGTCATGTAGAATAATTTTTAAAAAGGTATTCACAAAGATGCACTTCAGTGAAATAAGTGTCCAGTGCAGCACTCTGCTTTCTTCCAGAAGATACCTATCCCTGCCCTAGCAGGCTTCCCACTACAACAGAAGCATTAACAATACATGGGTAAACAAAAGAATAGGATCTTTCCCCAACCTCTGTGTCTATGTGCATCAAATGCTCAACAGTGCAAGAGTTCCAGACCAATGCTCACACCTTAATTTACAGGTATTCTGTTAAATTACACATTTATATAAATATGTGTGCATATCTACCTAAGAAAGACCACATTAACAAAAGAAAAGGCCATGAAGTCAAATACATAGAAGTGCAGATTAAATCTAGTCTACTACAACCAAAGGGCAACTCATGTTCCTGTAGTAATGCAGGAATTCTCACGGCAGATGCAGCGCCTGAATTCGGTGACCTAAACCATGCTCTCATCTCCCAAGGGCGGGTCTTTCCCCCGGCAGCTGAATCCCCAAAGAGAGCTGTCACTAACTTCCAGCAAACAGGGGATCACAGACAGATTTCACACACACTGCCTACAGTTCAAAACATTTTGCCCATGATTTGCAATGTATAATTTTCTTCTGGAACTCACAGTGGAAATATTTAATGTCATTCAGAAACTTTCTCAACTGATAAAAATACTGGCAAATTTACTGCAAAGACTCCTCCAGAAGTAATCTCATATTTTCCCTTAAAAGGAATGGAGGCATTCCTTTTGCCTGTATAATAAAGCAGCATGGGAATCACTGAGCATCAGAGATAAAATGAGAAATACTTCAGACTGAAATGATACACCCAAGTGACTCAGATCAAATAAAACATTCCAAGCACAGGCAACAAGATAAATGTCACTGAAGACACATGATTTTTTTAGAATCCTACAGTGGCAAAAATATCTTTCCAAGCTGCAAAACAGCAAAGAGAATATGAACAGCAAAGTCTCTTCACTTACAGTTTCTAAACCTCTAATGTCTCAAATATCAACATCCTTCTTATAGCAGCTGATTCCTCCATGACTTCTAAAGTGCAATCAACCACAGCAACAGAACTGTTGCTTTTAGAGCAAGAAAGGCAAGAGACACTGGAGAGTATCAGCAATGCCAGATTTTGGAGAAAGTGTTTCTTAATTCAAGCTTCTACTCCTGCATAAGGGGAAAACAAGGACTTGCAGTACTGTAATGTGCTTGTTACTGTCAAGAGACAGAATCCAATAAGAAGCATTTTTGAAGTGACAGTGAACTTGGTTGTTTGTCTTTTAATCAGTTTTCCTTTTCCTACCTCCAATCAGAACATCCAATTGGGTGGAATTCCATCTGATTCAGACTTTCCAAGACAGCTATGGTTCACTGCAGATCATGAAGAAGCTTCTCAAATAACTCAAAATATTTTACTGACACAAATCTGACCGTGATCTTATCAAATGATCAAGACTAATCAGCTCACATATGTTTCAAAGCTTCCAAACACAACACCAAGTGTAATATTTTCACAGCAGTACTAACAAAACCAATGATGAAGAAAAACACAATTACTGACTTCAAATACATGACATTATGATCAAAAATTTCAGTGAGAAGGGAGCTGGGTCCAAGACTCTGTTACAATTTAATTGTTTGGAAATCTAGGAGTGCTAAAGGGAGGGAGGGGATAATTCTAATTATCAAATTTAGCATCTGAATTCTCATCAGAGAAAAACTGTTTCTGAGTTGCAATTCTTCACACTGAAATTTGGCAGCTGTGGGGACTGGTGAAAGTACTGCTATCTGAGCAGAGCTTCTCATTTCATTTACATACTTAGTATTATTTTAAGTACATTTGTAGTTCTATACATTCACAATATGTATAACTATATGATAAGAGTATACAATTACTACATTACAGTATATCACATATGCATTTCCTACATGGTTTTGGATCTTTCTATCAAACTCTAACAGAAATTCTAGCACTGCATGTCTTGTTGTTGACTTTTTACATTATCGTTTCCAGCAGGGCAAAGCTGGCAAGTGCACAGGAACACACATTCAGGATTGTGTCTGAGCTACTTCCCTATGAATACTGTACTCGCTGCCAATCAGATTAACCTTTGACTGGGATGTTACTGGCAAGCCCTGCTTACAAAGGCCTCAGCAACTCAATTCATTCCAAACATTGCCTGAAATGAGAACAGCAATTGGACAACAAAACCATGAAACCAACCCTACAGAGCACTCCAACTCTTCAGACTATTATCAAAAGAGGCTAAATGAAACATTTCCTCTTCAGCCCAGTAGTATCTCCTATTCAACTAACAGTAATACATACCAAGTAAGCACATTATTGTATTTGGAATTATTTCCACTGGACATAATTAAAATCCTTCACATGTTCAACATTCCACAGTTATTGTTGCATCTGCAGGCAGAGTAGGATCTGTGAAGGAACCCTAGAATATTACACTGTATTTAATAAAGTTATTTGAAAAATTCCTGCATCAGAATTAGCTTTTTAGCTAAGACACATCTCAGAATGCTTGTTTGGTTTTTAAGAGAAAACAAACTAGAACATTTCCAGGGAAAATCAGACATTATATACAACAGATGCTACATAACACCCTTGGAATAAAAAAGGGAGCTTTTTAGAATAACTAAACCACTGTCTCAAATGAGTCTCAAAGTTTTGAAAATCAGGTTCATGTTACAAGAAAATATTAAACTGGATATGTGAGGCAGAAGACTTTCTTATAGCCTTCCCTGAAGGCAAATTTCCTAACAAATGGACAACAGCAAATTAAAGTACCGAATTTTTAGATATAGAAACTCTTCACCTATGAGACCTTTTTCCCCTCAACCTTTCTGCAGAAATATTCAAGCAACAATAGGAAGAAGCACCATTTCCCAAGGCAAAAAAGCAGTGCCTGGTCAGACTGAAAGGCTTATTTTGCCCTGTTTCCAGCAGTGACGAAAAGAAAACTTACAGAGAAGAATAAAGTCAAAGCAGGTATGCAGGGATCCTTCCCTATAGGATGTCCTCCAGCAGACTGCAACTCTGGAATTTCAGAGGTCAGAGGCTGGGCAAATTCATGGAAGAGGACTCCAAGATGGTGAAACATTTACCTCAAAGGTATAGGCTTTCAACTGCAAGGAGCAATGCAGTTCCATGTTGCATTTTTTATATACCTCACTTTCATATTAAGTTGGTCAGGTCTCACTGATACGCTTTAGAAAGGGTTAGTAGAAATCAGTTTTTCACTGTTACTTAGTCTCTACTGTATTTAACTTCAGCTATTTCTTCTCCACCTCAGTCTGGTTGTTCTTTGGATGGAGCCTTCCAACACCTTTGATCCTTGTCCAGTTTTTTAATGTTTGATTTCTGTAATATGCTTTTGAGATAAGCAGACTTGACCCGCAGACAGTATTCAAGTTGCAAGGTACCCACACAATGACATTACGTTCCCTGCTCTTAATAGTTTCCAAATAACTGCTAAAATTCCATTTCCTCTTCAACTTACTGATTACAAACCAAGATGATATCCAAGTAAAACTCAAAACTCACACTCCATCACTGCCTATTCAGGGCAGGGATTTCTCCCTGTCTCACCTCCACGTACATTACCCATCCATCATCTATTTGCTCTGGTTTTATTACCTAGCCAGCAAATCTCTCAAGCTCTGCTACAGACAGCACTTGCCTTTGTTACAGAAACAGTATCAGCATATCGTGCCACTGCCTTACTCATGTCCTGAGTACATCAATAATTAATGTAGTATTTATAGTAATAGGTAAATAAGAAACATTTCTGATTCTGTATAAGAGCACAGACACAGATCAGATCAAAGTCAAATAACCAGAAGATACCATAAACTGATCTACCTAGAAATCACTTCTGTACAAAAAATAATAAATCTGCACACTCCAAACCCTATCATGCTCATTCCTCAGGAAAAAAAAAAGGTAATTCACTTATGAGCTTAATCAAACTTGTAACTAATAAAAGCAGCCTGCCCTATCCACACTGCATTTAGTCCACAGGCTTCTTGCCATGACTAAAGGTTCCAGAAGTGTTGCATGAACTGATATAAATTCTTAGGAGTTAACAGAAGGGTGTATGCCTTTTTTTTTCCAAGAATGAAAAACATTCTAGACTTCCTAGAAAGCACAGTATAGAACAGCTAAACCCCTAAAATTAAAGAGATGCTTATTAATAAAAACAGATTTAAAATTGCTTCCAGAAATTTCAAAGGCTCCTGAAGTTACTACTCATACTCCCTCTAGAGAGCGGTGGAATCCACACCAAATAGGTACTGAAAGCACAGACAAAATCACTGAATAAACAAAATACAGTCCAGGGATGAAGGATGATACAGAGTTCTGGAGTGTAGGAGAGAAAGAATATAAAGATCCAAAAAGTCATTTTTCATATAGGGCCAGTAGCAGACAAGGAAACATATCTAAACATAAAAAAGGGAAAAAACCTATAGGGGACATGACATTTAAAGTGGAAGGACATAAAGACAGAGAAGTCCTCAAATACTGTGATTACTAATGAAAAATACTAATTTTCTCACTTTTTTCCCCTTCTTTGTTAAAAGGCATTTTAAACTCCATTTTCTTTCTCCCAACCTATTCCAGTGCAAATAGCACTTCAATACAACATCAGCTCATTCACTGCCAGTCCTGCTCAACTCTGTCAAGGCTGTGTTGGGCCAAGACCAAGGCAGAACACAATGCCATGCCATACCCAAGTCTCAGGTGAAGAGTCAGATTAATGCTTATTTACTGTTTTAAAACTGGGCCCAACACCACACTGGGGGGATGGATGATAAAACATCAGTAAAGTTTTTCCCCTTTTGGGAGTTTAACCTAAACAAGCACCAGATAGAATTCATCTATATACACGTGTATTCATTTAGTTTTATTTGTAGATAAAAACACGTATATGTAGGCTGGAGTTTTACTTTTTGCTTGCTCTTCATCATACTGTTTAGCAAGCAATGTGCAGAAGGTCAGGTTTTACACTAAATTCCATTTGCTGCCCTTATATCAGAATTGGCTAAATACTGACAATCAAAGCACCAGATGAGCTGACAACTCCTGTCACCTCACCAGGGTAAGGGCACATTTCACAGTTCAAGAGAGTTCACAGTCCTCCATTTCATCCATTGCTTCCCCCACTGCAAATGCATTTGGTGTGTACTGTAAATGCTCCATTAATTACCTGACTCAACTCTTACAACCAAGTCCTCAGTGTAAGTTGAGTACAGACCAGCTGTCCCTGCTCTGCAAAAACCACTTGCAGTTCAAACAAGTTCTCTATGTGCCTTAACACCACTCAACACTTAACTTCAAAAACTTCACAGGAAAATCTTGATCAGAAGGTAACAGCTACAGCTGATTGAAATTCATATGGGAAAGACACCTACCACTCCATCTGCAATCTTCCAGTCTGCACAACTTTCGTATTTTTGCAGTTGCTTTTCAAATAGTTGTGCTATGGCTCGATGGACAAGTTCATACTGCTCCTATAACAGATTACCAAGTACAAATTAGTGCACAAGAACTTTACAAAGAATAATGATATATATCACATTCATTTGAAAACAAACTATACCTTTGTCTGCACTGCAGAATGTCTTTGTGTCCTCATTTCCTGTATTAAATTAAATACATTGAATTCTTCAGGTATTTTCTGAAATACAGAAGCAAGTCAATTACACTGACATAACTGTTTGTCGGAAAAACAATACAAAAGCTGTTAGGCATTAAAAAATAAGTAACTTTTGTAGGTAAAGCTCAATTGTTCTCTACACACTGCAAGTATTCAATATTCTATTTAAAAGCAATTCCAAACTGACATTTGATTTCTACCTGACGAGAGCATTTCAAGTATTTTCAAAATGAGACATCCAATGTCATTAATAAGACACTGCAGCATGAATGATGCTTCATAATATAAAAATCCCAGAATGAAGTTATCCTTTCATATTTGAAATATCAGGCTTTAGCAGCTCCAGGATTAATCAGAGAGACTATGAAAGTTGAATTCAAAATCACTTTATAGTGAAATATATTTTTTTTAAAATTGGAATTTTATAGTGACCTTTTTAGATAAAAGCTTGCTATCAAAAGACAGTAAGTTCATAGCAACACATGAATGCAATGAAACTAAACCTCCAACCTGTCAAGAGAGTTTTGGAATGCCTTAAACATTTCACTATTTTAGAACACTTGGAAGCTCAATCAATCACTGTTATGCAATTACAGAATGCCACAAAACTTCTTTTAACATTCCTTACCCCAGCTTTAAGCAAATTCCATGTATAATCTATGGCACAGATGGCTCCTGTTCTTCCACACCCTGCACTATGAACATCAACAGTTAGATGTTAGAAATTATTTTAGTTTGTTAAAAACACACCATAAGCTCTATATTTCCAGAGTCCACATTAAAAAAACACCATTATCTGAATCCCTCAACTATCATTTTAAGATCACTCAATGTGACACTACAGTGTCTTAAAAATAAAAATAACCCTAGTAGTGCAAAGTGGAGCAGTGAAGTTTTTAATGCAAGTTTTTCATAACCATTTGGAACTGGAGTCATGAAAGATGCTTCAGTGTTGATAATTTTATTGCTTCTTTCTTTTATCACACGATTCCTAATTACCACTGCTGCAACAATAGGGATCTTGTCCAGGCTTAATGATAGACATGTTTAACAGAAGAACAGAATACACCTAAAGACTTCCTGCAATTTTCTGATTTACTATGTCACCTGTATTTTCTGCCTTTTAGCTTAAAAACACAACTATGAAAGTTATAAAAATCACGGTCAACTTATCACATCTATTTTTCCTAATAGCATGAATTCCTCTATTTTACACCTGAACAGTTATAATTCATGCATATTTTTTACATTCACTGTTGTAATGAGCCAACATTTACAACTATATTGACATTCTAGAGAAACAGGACAAAGTGAAATAGATTTCAGTGCTAAGTAAATTTTTTACAGGTTTAGACACCAATTACTTAAGAGTGGCAAGTTAAAAAAAATGCAGCCTAAGTCAGTCGACTTCCATGCACTTTAAGAGAACTGAGCTCAAAAGAGTTAATAAGCCCCAACAATTTACATTTCCTAGTTTACAAATCTGAATTCACTTTTTTCCTGGTAATAGATGAACTTCTGTTGCTTTAAAAAGCATCAAGTATCATAGGCAAGAACTTTCCAGCTAAATTATCAGAAACTGTCAATTCACCAAAACATCTTCACAGCAGTTCAGTTTAGCCAAATTTAATGTCAGATGCAAAGACTTCCCAACTGGAAACTACAGTCTGCTCATTAAAGACCTTTTTTGTCACATTAGAAGACAGACAGAGATCTTAGTGCTGCACCTGCTCTGTAGTCTCTCCTATTGAGAATGGAGCCTTCACTCCCATATCTGATTTGCAATGATCTTCAAAGTCTATTTTGTCCTTGGGAGGATTTAGATGTCTTAAGAACCACAAAACAGTTTCCCTTTCAAAGGCTCATTCTTTCCTGATTTATATTCTGTCTTACACTGAAATAGAAGCAAATTTCACTGTGGCATCAGTTTTAAGAAAATGAAGACTGTATGACTTTGAATTAAGTTTTGACATGAGGAATTTTTTTAAACTAAAATAAATAAATGAATAGTTATTTAGAACCAAACTAGTGTATCTCATACCAAAAGTCTAGGCTTCACAAACAAATACGTACATAAAATTAAAAAATAAATATATTTGATACCTGCAGTGTATGCAAATCGGTACATCTTCATGTTCCTGGTATTCTCTCATCAAGCTGATCATGTCCAGAATAGAATCAAAAGACGAAGGGACATCATGGTCAGGCCAATTAACATAATGAAATTGATAGACACTACGAGTCTCCTGAGGGAGAGGCAGAGAGAAAGGCATTAATGGGAACACATACTTGAGTTTGTATGGAATAAGTAGTTCTATGAACCTTCACTTCTGGCATGATTAAGTGTAAGCAAGCAAAGTCATGTACTGTATTAAGAACACTTATAGCTTACACCACTTCAAAAAGCAAAAGAGAAATTCTGAAGTGGTACTTTGAGTGCTGCTAATGCACAAGAAAATGCACTGTGGGGCAGTTCACAGATGCCCTTCTCTATTACACGGGTTAAAGGACCCACAACACTGCACCACGTTAAAAGATTTCATGTCCTTGCAGTCATAAACTTGGAAAGGAAGAGAGAAAGGGAAAGACCACATGAAAAGTTCTTTTTCTAATTTACATCAGTAACTTACAATGGAAAAGAAAATGAGGCCAGGGGGTGTTGTTTTGTAACATTACAAAAATGTGAGCATGTGAGAGAAATAATTGAGATTGTACATGGATCACACTTGCAACAACCACAGGTACACTTTAATTCTAGTAACATGAGCTACAATAGTACTAAAGGCAGGGTGGGATGCAGGTGTTAGAACAGCCACATACTTATAATTATTCCAGAAAACCTGAGAGCAAACTTAAAAGGATATTATTTTATACCACAAATACACGTTTTTCTTTTCAGCATAAGCTACAGATAGAATTCTTCCAAGTGAGATAAGTCTATAATTCACTACCAAAATGATGTGTTTCACAGAAATTCTGAAGCAAATTTGCTACATAGGTCTGTAGGAAGACCATTTTATGAGATGCACAGATTGAATATCAGCACATCTTTTTAACCCTTTCAGCTACAGTGGTCCTTATGGGAACACAAACTTCAGGGTCCTTGCTAAGATCAAAAGTCCAGCACAACCTGTGGCTTTTTGTTGCTCCTTAGTTTTAAGCAGTACCCAGGTGTCTACCTGGGACAGGACTCCTCAAAGTCAAGTAGCTAAACATGATTTGCATGTATAGTATATGCAAACAAAACATAAATTAGCTACAGTTTCTGATATAACTAATTCTTACAATATTCAGGTGTTAATCCAAAGCAGGTTCTGCTTTGGGGGTTTGGTATCTCTTTAGTTCTGTTTTGAAGTGCAGCATTTCAAAAAGTGTTGCAATCCCTGGTTACCATGCAGAGTTTCTACCATCTAACCAGCTTCATAGCCCAGGCATTATGAGCAGTCAGGACACACTAACAGAAACAAGTTAATTAAGTTCATGATACCACTGTAAGCACCTAGGAAGATATTGCGGGCAAAAATCATCCTCCAAAATTCCCCTCCTCGTGATCTAGCAGTTTTCACAACTGTTGTGCTAGCGATTGTTGAAATGGAACAAAGCACTGCTACAGAAAACATAACTATAAATGGGACTAACCTGTGATAAATAAATTATTAATACAGGTTAGCAATGACAATGACAGGTATTCTGTAAAATAGACCTGCATGTTTTTGCAGGATGGCTCTACTGTTTTTATTTACTGATGGTTGCTGTTGAGTCAAATGAAGTCATCTGACACTACAGTATAAGTTTGTAAGAAAAACTTAAATCATTCGTTCTTAACACATGAGAATGCAAGTGCTTTTATTTAGTGAAAATAGGACAACTTTCACAATTAACATAACATACTCAGTTTACGAAGGAGGTCTCATGTTCTACAGTAATTTCTGTCACAAGTTACCACTACAATGAATAAATTAAAATTCTTCCATGAAGAGACTAATCATAACCATTTGCAATTGTCAACTTAACAAGCAATGTAAATGAATTGGTTTACTTGTCTGGTAAGCCAATTCTACATCTTGAACGCTAAGATGTGAAATCTTGAAGAATTCTGAAGTCTGGAGCTGCCTTTTAAAAGCACATTTTTATCTGCAATTCCCCCATGCAGAAGGCTTCCAAGCAAAAAGACAATGCAATTCAATTTAGTCAAGAACACTCCACATTTTTCAGATTTATTTCAATTCCAAAAAGAGCAACTTTTACAAATTAGAGTGAGAAACTTTGGGGAGGGGTCGGGGGGACCCACTAAGCTGTTGTCGTTCTTGCTTTATTTGTCAATACAAATATATGAATGAACATCAGAACTACCTTTTAATAGTATAAAACCCTCGACAATAAATCAAAGTATTGGGCAAATTCTGAAAAGTACACAGACTTTACCCAAAAATAAGCTAACTAGAGGAAACAGGGGTTTTTTTAACAAGTTTGACTCCATTTGTCATGATATTTTCAGTTGGATTAAGCAGTGAAATCCTCCTAGGGTGGCAGCTGCTTTTTAGTTATTAGCATATGCTATTGAAGATCATCACACACCTTTGGATAAACAAGAACATACATAGAACACAAAGAGTTTCACTACTCTTCCCTTATATACTAAGCTTTGAACATCACTTCTAAAGTTCACCATTTACATACATACAGAGTTAGCACCTAAAAAAGATATTTTCATGAATTTCCAGCATTGTATCATTTTTGAGACTTTGAACAACCAATGAATGTGTGACCAGAAGTGACTATGTACTTACATTTTGAAATTCAAGTAATAATGTTCTAATGAAGTAGTCTGTTCTTGCTTGCTCAGCTTCCTAAACGTGGAAAAAAAAAATCAATATGCTGCATACAGGATATGACTAAAAACTCAAACTTTAAACTCAGGTATCCTTTTTGTCATTTACTGGTTTTGCATCTACAACTTCCTCAAAAGAGGGGCAATCAAAACATTGATTACCACACCAGCAACTTAGTTTGTTACACAGGATGTGTGAAAGATGCTATTTTTACTTAAAAATGCAAGTTTTTAAATGAATGCCTAGTCTGCTCCTGAAACGATCAATAAACTTTGCAAGAATATTTCCCAGTATCTCTTTTGTTTTATTTGTCCATACTTTCAATTTACAGACTGCATTCCACAGCCATCCCTCTGTAATACTTTTGCCATATAAACTTCAGCCTCTTACCACTCTGTCCTGTGATATCTCCTCTCATTTTTTTCCCTTTCCATTACTTTCAATTAAGGGTACATCTGAATCAATAACTAATTATCTTGGTCATGGCCAAAAAAGCCTGGCTTCTAGGCTCCCAGAATTTTCAAATCTGCAAATCAAGGGAAGTTTATACTGCAGACATCAAACAATACTACTGTATTTAAAGATTTGAAGATCCCTTTAACAGTTTAGTATCACAGCTTCCCACAGAGAATTTAGGAGACCACATAATATGCTTTAATGTGTTTCTATGGCCTACTGGGAATTTACCATTTCCCATGAAAAACTGCACTGGGAAATGACAATTGCACCATGACTTTTCTTACTACCCAACTTTCTCTGTCAGGGAAAGATGATTGCAAAAACCCACTGGAGTATAGTCTTGTGTGATGCTGACAGGACAGGTGCCAATGGAATGGTTACTTTCAGTCCATTGCTGTGCCTGGTGTCACAGATACCCACAGTCCCTCTTCCCGCCTATCAATCTGCCAGAAATCCTAATGTCATCCTCTGTGAGCAAATATCAAACACTGGAAGAGGCTCTTGTAGTTATGCTCAGAGATCAGAACTCCTGGCAACACAGACGTAGCATACAATGGAAACATTTGGGTTCCTCTATCTTTCTGGAATCACAGATTACTTGACAGTTACCCCTAGGAATCCTTCAGGAAAACATTGAGACCTCGTGGTGACCTGCTACTCATTATTGTTTTGATTTGAAAAGCAACAGTAGAAGTAAAGAGATTTTAATTTCTCATGCACATTCAGAACGCAAAATCATAACAGACAAAACAACTGCACAAGTATTTGATTTCTTGAGTATGGTACAGACATTCAAGATTACATCATGTAAAGCTGAGGAAATTGCAAAAATTAAGAACAAGGCACATAGGGTCCCTACTTTAAAAAAAACAAAAACAATTGTGGAGGATTCAAAAAACCACACAGCTTACATGTGCACATTCCTTTGAGAATCCTTGTGTAAAATTCAGTACTGAACAATCAAAAAAGCACTTCTTTTATAATACAAACAGTTTGCTGGACATTTATTTTAAGTTACAAAAGCACTAAATCCTTACAAAATTGATTTATAAAGCTTTATACTTACACAAGAAACACGAAATGGTCCAAAAGTTACAGCTGCTTCTCCATAGAGGGGCCAGTAACGCTCACATTTTTTCTGTTAAAGCAAAGAATTCTAATTTAATTCATGCGTAGCACTGAAAGATGATGATTCACAGAAACAGAGCAGACAAAATGATAACCCCAAATGCCTTATGCTGGACTTCTTTTAAGGTGGCAAAATAACTTTTCTTTTGGATAACAAAAGAAAAACAAAACCAAGACCCCAGATGACCAATAAATACAGCCAAAAGACACTCTGCAAGTTAGGACAGGAACCTCACGTCTGCCTGCACTTATGCAGAAGTTTTTATCATACAGAGGGGAGCAAGGAAAGCTCAGTTTTTCTGAAAGCTGGGAATTCACAGTTCTGCACCACATTTTTTTTCCCTTCTAAGGTCATAAGAATAAAGCAGAGAGATCTAAAAAAAAAAAAAAATTGTTTTTGCAGCTGTATCAATTGACAGGAAATTCTGAAGGACTCAGGATTTTGATAGCTGGCTCACATCCCACAAAGAGCAAGACATGTTTTTTCCATAGTGACATGACCAGAAACAGATCATTGGCACAGTTCTGTATACAAGCACATATTCCACCGAGATGATACCTAAATAATAATGTCACACTACCAGTGGAGCAAAGAAATGCAGACTCATTAGCTGTTTCCTATGAACAGAAATGTAAGGACAGGCATTCTCATTCCATCTAGTGTTTTATTATCATTATAATTAGTTATGGATTTGGCATATGAAGCTTCACAGATATTGCCCCACATGAGCAGAGCTTGTCTAGTTTTGCAGGTAGGATACATACCCTTCCCATTTCAAACTCTCGACAGGCCATTACAATTATCTGAAAAGAAAAAAGGTGCTCCAAGTCAGCTGGTTTTAGGTCAAGTAACTTCAACCAACACTTCACTTCCTGCTTCCATCAGGAAGATGCTGATACTCCTTAATTGGCTACCATGGAAGACAGCAATTAATACTATTTTCCTACCTGCAAACACATGCTCTTTTAATTCTAAAACAGTATCCAAGTTTCATCCTTCACAAAATCCACATCACTAATACAACATTTTAAGGCCACTTAATTCAAATTCACTGTAATCCTATACAAATACCTTATTTATTCAGCCTGAGTGTAAACTCTAAACTTCATCATAAAAACAGAGAATCATTTGCTAACTGGAAGAAACATAGCTGTATTTACTTATAGTGACATAGATTGCATAAAACAGAAGCAACACCCCAAAAAACACCCCCCAAACCAACCAAGAATGAAAATTCTTAGGTGAAGTTATTGTGAATTGCACAATAAAAATGCACTGACAGGTAAGTTATGTTACAGTAAGTAATATAAAAATATTTTCAGAAAATGATTTGTTGAACATATCCAATTTTAACAATATTTAATTCCTGACAATAGCTGTTTGAATAGATGCAGAATATAAAAACCAGTAAGTCATCCAAAATTAGAATAAACAGAAAGGTAAGTGGGGTTTTTTTGCTTCACATGCTGCTTCTCTATTTGATTTTGCCAGTCCACATCAAGTCAGTGTTGTAAGGACTCCCACAGGACAGATGTAACCAAGCAAGAACTTATTTATAAATATGAAGTATTTAATATTCATTCAATGAAATTACTACTTTGAATTTTTATTATTAAATTGAATAAATAATATTAATGATATATAATGATATATATAATGATAGTATTTTACTCCTATTTAACATACAAAACCCAAGACTTTGGAAGTAAATGAGCCAAATCACTGCCAATATTTTTTGGTAACAAAAGCCAGCTCAGGCAAAAACCAGACAATTGTTATGCCATGAAATAAGATACCCCTCATTTTCTTCACTTACAGCAACATTGTATTCCCAGATCATCCTCCAGAAGTCTATGACTGTATTAGCCAAGGGTCCCTGGGTAGCAACATATGCTTTTGGCCCATGTACACCCTGGAATTGCACAAAGGAACATTAATGTTTATAAAGAAAATTTATCTGCACTGAATAAAAGAGGCTTTGGGTTATAATCATGTAAAACTAGAATACCTTTTTTTTAATAAATGACAGAAAGAGTGAATATGAACCATGAGTCCCAGTGACATTAGGGGGAATTTTGCTGGTGATCTCAAGGGGGCCCAGGGTTACAACAGCCACAGCACTGCCATGGACTGTCAGAGAAAACAAGTTTCTCTATGTTCAGATTCTGAAGATTACCTTTAAGTCTACATTTTCTTGGTTACTCAAACATTCAGGGATGAAAATTTGAAAATATTTCTGCTAAAATGCATCCTTTTGAAAAAATTTAAGTTTCCCCCTCCCACTAATACATGTCAAAATACAAAGTTTTGAAATTTGTTTTATATAAATCTGGAAGACATTAATATTCAGCTTTTCAAGCTAAACATTGAAAAAGGAAGAACTACAGGAACACCAGTTTCTGAATAATAAATACTGTGTGAAAGCACCAGAATAAATAAAGTACAAAGACAACTCAAGATATAATACTTTGAAACAAAACTGTAAGAGGCTTTTAGTCAAATTCTGGCTTCTCTTTCAGAATGTTAGACATAATTCCATTGCCACCCTTCTGCCACAAACAGTGAGAAGTGTGTATTAATACACACAATTTGTCAAACTCATTTATGGTTCCTAAAAACAGTCTTTCTTAAAATGGAGTATTTTTAAACACAACAATCTGAATTTTCCTATGGTATAAATTTCCAATTCGCTTGCCTGCCACTTTAAAATGAAGTATTTTATATTTCCCTTTAAGGGTAATAACAAAGCTTTAAAAACTGTGTTAGAAATGGCATCATGTGTGCAAATTTGAGTCATAAGAAAAGAATATCTTCCCACAGCTTTAAATTCTTATCTCAGACTATAATATTAAAACTGCACTGACATGAAATAAAAGCTTAGGAAGAACTCAAGAACTCTTAAATTAGTAATACATACCTTAATAAAGTTTGCATTGATGTAGTCTGAATCTTGTGGTGGAGTTTTTAAGGTCAGTTTAACTCGGCTATGATCAACTAAAAGAAAAATTATGTTTATTTTAAACAAGAGTTACAACACGTGTAAATCAGTATGTAAGAGTAAATATAATACATATAGTACATTAAAGAACATTTCCCAAAGATAAGTCACACAAGGAAGTCAGTTCATTTAATTTATGGGCAAAACAATTTGGGCAGAGATAAGCAGAGTAGCTCCTACTGCCATGTGGTGCTTCTGATGCTCAAGTTCACAGGGTACCATCTCCTGGAGTGATTCTTTACAAAAAGGCAAAATTCAATTAATCAGAAGTCACCAAAATTGTAGTTACACAACATTAACACAGCTCATGCTGGCCAGAATTAAAGGTACAGCTAAGGAAAGCAGAAAGAATAAAACACCAGTGTGCAGCTAAAGCAGCTGGCAGGTCTTACAGTGTCTGCCAAGGAGGACTCTGCCACGTACTCCAACATGAAACTGGACTGGGGTTTATTGCTCAGGCACAGAGTGACCTCCAGCCCCCAGACAC
The DNA here is from genome assembly GCA_035047865.1 of Dendrocincla tyrannina. NCBI lineage: Eukaryota > Metazoa > Chordata > Aves > Passeriformes > Dendrocolaptidae > Dendrocincla > Dendrocincla tyrannina. The sequence goes on from JAWWMP010000041.1 coordinate 11,082,459, forward strand.
CGGGCTGGACACTTTGCTGTGGCACTTCTGCACTAGAAAGCTGAAAATTCCTTCATTTAAGGGGTTTTGACATGTCAAGTTTCTGCCACAATCATTACTGGCTGTCTCAGAGAAAGCTTCTTATAAAAACAGCAGATCTTTGGAGAACACAATCCTCAGCAGTCTTAAAAATAGCCTTATTACATGTTGACAGACTAAACTAAACATTTTGGTATTCTCTTTGGCATTGAAAAAAAACCCAACTGCATCTTTAATACAGCAACAACTTGATTGTTACAAAAAAGGGGTAGGTGGTTGGCAGGTTCACCAGTCCTTCCAGCTATTGTTGACAACAACACTTCCTAGCTATGACACAAAAATCACTCAAGTTATCTCGACAATAGAGGCTCTTTCAGTTGGAAATACAGATCAGAAAAAAATTATCTTCAAAAGGGGGAACAGAAGTATCTGCAGAAACAGCATCTGCTTAAGCAATTTATGTTATGTTCTGCTCACAGGGTCAATTCCTCAACCACAGAACAGCTGCTAAGGCTTTGATTAGACCTAAATTCAAGGGGAAAAAAAACCATAAAGAACAAACATATTCCAAAAGAGAAAATATGGCTAAGTGGACTTTTTGCTTTGTCAAAACATCACTGATAATAAAACAGGGAGCCAGGCCCACAGGAACTCCATTCTAAGAGTTACTTCTATGCAAAAAGCTCTTTCAAAAAGCTTGCAAGATGCTGAAATCTTTCTGCCAGTCCTCAAAACATGCAGAAAATATTTGTGTTACCACGAAAGGCTTCCTAAAAAAGCACAAGTGTAAATTACAAGACTTTTAGATCACAGATCTAAAGACAACAGACTCCCCCACAAAGGCCTAGAGAAACCCCTAAAGCACATTAACTCTATTATACTCTGATACATAGAATGTAAAAGCAAGAATATTCTCTAAGCATGTGGTGGTACCACAAGCTTTATACTAAAAACTGCTTTTAAGTGGCAGAGCAGACTAATCAAAGTAGGCTAATGAGGGATCCTGTCTTTCCAGCACAGTAGATCAAAAATTCTAGAGCAGTTTTCAAATGTCAATATTTCCAGCCTGTTTCTACGAGCCACAGCTCAGCTGCTACAGAATTTCACGTCTGGAATAGAATTCTCCAAGCAAAATCCACAGCAGGTTTCAGCTTCAGAAGATTAAGTGCTTGGATATTGTGATATAACTTAAAGGCTCAGTTCTAATGGGTTCCTCAGGTGACCAGAGAACACCATGTTTCATTTAACTATCATTTCAGATGGCTTAGGGAACTGTAGCAGGAAGGTGTATCTTTTACTCTGAAGCCAGTGTTGAGTTAGTGCTGATGTGCTGATCTCTGGTAGCAGAAACAACATCTGATAAACACAGCACTAATCTTGGATTAATTTACAAATGTACATCCTTTCCTGGATTTACCAGAGACAGGCAAAGTATCATCACCTTCCTCCTGGTTCTTCTCATCTCTGTCAATCTGGTCTCCCACCAATTTATTGCTGAAACCTTGGATGTTTGAAGACATTCTTTAACTGAAAATACACCTTCAATTTCCCTCCATGTCAGCTTTGAGGTTCACTCATTTCCCCGCTGTGAGCCGTGTAGATCCCAATGGCTCATGGTTTATTTTCATGCAGATCAAAGATATTCACATCTACTCCTCCAGTTGCAGCCCCTCACTCCTGCGGTGCTACTGTCTCACCAACTCAGCCTGGCTGCTGTCAAGATTTTGGTATATTGATCATGATCTACCAAAATGCCAGGACAGAAGAAAGTATATCCACTGTTAGTAAGATAACAGGAACAACTTCCCCTCTTTTTTCATTCCATTTATTAAACATTTCCTACCAGCTAAAAAAAACCCCAAACAACAAAACAAACACAACCCCCCCACTCCAGTGATATTTATTTTGCTGCAGTTCAGTTTAGTGACACACTAATGTTCAGAATGTGCTCTAGGCTATACACATATCCCCCAGCAAAACCTAAACACACACCTATTTCCTCCGCAGTGCAGCAGCAAGAACCATGCCCACCTTGTCAAAGAATCTAGGGCCTTGGCTTTAGGCTAAAGTTTACTGCTGATAAACAGCAAAAATTTCAGCACTACAAAAACACATCACATAGGTATACAACAATCTTACACACACAATAATTCGCTGGAGTTTATTATTAGAACATGTTTTGGAAGTGAAAGTTAATGATGCTTAAGACCATTTTCAACTGCAAACTGGTTGTAAACCTCCTAATACTTCAAGGAAAGGTAAGCAGAGCAAAATGTACCTGTTGCTGACCTTCTGGGAAGCCCAGAAGCCCTTCATCTCACTGTCAGCTCTTCCTATCAAAAAGCACCATAGGAGCTTTTGAAATACATGGCCTCACAGGCTACACAAAGTGAGCTTGTAAAAGGCAATCTTGCAATTTCAGGTGCCTGATGTGTTATATCCACACAGCGGTGGTTTTAAAATTTAAATTCTGTTTTTAATTGTGTTTTCTACATCCACACATTAAACAGAATTTCATTTAGGCTCTAGCAAAATAGAAAGCAAGGTTAATCCAGCACTAAAAGTTCTCCAACACCATTTGCAGGATACAAACACACGAAAGATCTGTTTTACTTCCAACCAGTTTCTTTAAGAATCCTTAAATCTTCACCTGGAGTTTATGCTGACATTTGTTTTCTACCATGAATAGCATGCTCCTAAAGAAAAAAAGTACATTTAAGCACCAGTAGAGTTTTCAGCTATTCTGAGCTAAAATGAAAATGTTGGCTTGATAAGGTTTCAGAACCAGCACACACTCATCTTCAGGTGATACCTCTCTTAAAATATAAGACCGTTCATTCACTTTGCCTTCAAAGGTAAAAATAAAAATTTTAAGGACGTTATCTTTCAGCAAATTATCTCCAATTTTTTCTTTCAGTAATAACTAAATAGTAAAATTCAAAATACATGAAGAATAACAAGCACTTTCCTTTGACTTCTATTAAAATGTAAATCAGACTTACATGGCAATATATCCTTGTATCTATTCTTTTTAACATTTTCTTCCTTTTCTCCAGTGGCTGTTGGGTAGATCTTCTCTGTTCTGTATTTTGTTGATAATCTTCTTAACCTCTGAAATAAAAGATGTATGTTATATTTTCAAGTCTCAAGACAACAATCACCACAAGGTATTTGTTTCATTGACGAAGAAGATCACTCAGAAAAAAACCAAACCCTCTTCTCTCCTTTTACACTACTCATTATGATGAAGCTCAAAAATCCAATTATCCAGTGCTTTTAGCACCTCAGCAGTTTATAACCAAGTTGAGCTGAGCTCTATATACCATGAAACGTGGGACTTTGGAAAAGCCACTACACGTGTCTCTCAGTTACAAGCTACTCACAATTAAGATGAGTGACAGGAGCCCTGCTCTATTCACAACAGTAAGGCATTTTTTCCCCCCTCTGTCTATTTCAAATCCTAGAAATTGGAGAGAGTCAAAACCTCTAATAAAAACCAGCCCACCTTTCAGCAACCTAGGAAATAATGAGAGCAACAGCTTTTATCATCCCAAATAAGTTAGGCCTTTGCCACCTTAAAACTGAGGAGGAAGAGAAGAGAAGAGTGTAAGTCCTCTTGGGGAAAAAAAATACAAGAGGAGTCAGCAGTGCTTGTTATTTTAGATTGTGTAGACATCCAGATTTCAAAAGGAACACCAAAGGACTCAAACTTAACTCTGGGGGTTGCAAAACCAGCCATTCTATTCACACTGACATGGCAGTGGTTTGTGAGACTATCAAGAGGAAGGCTGAATGCAGCTTCAAACAAGGTTAGCACCTCCAGCAAGTGGTGGTGTGCACAGACAGAAGGACAGAGGATGTTCATGCTTCCCTCTCTCCATATTCCATGCATCATTACCATACTGAAGACTCAAAACATTCATGACTTGTGCTCTTTTGGGCAAGGGGGAGAATGGGGGAGGATTTTTGTTAGTGAAAAATATAAATCTTGTTTGTCACTGACTATGCAACAACATACAGGCAGAAGGGCATCATAAATAAGATCATCTGCTTGGAAAGCCAGTTTTCTTCTTGAAGTCATCTTAAACTACTAAAACACTTGGGACACTCAGTACACACTTCAATTGAAAAAATGATTTGGCAACTCAAGTCCTTCAGTAAGCCTTTGAGCAAAAGAGAAAAAGAAAAAACCTATGTAAAATTTAGCATTTCTCTTACATATAGAAAAACATTTCAATGAAATTTATCTGGATATAGTAAAAAAAGAAAAATCAGAATATCTATGCAAATGTGGATATAACTAGGCATTAATTTAGTGGAATAATGCACATCCGATAAATGAGAAAAGTGGCATTTAAAGAGCAAAGACAAGTGGCAAGGTAAAATAAAAAAAAAAAAGGCAAATCAAGTAGTATCAGTTTTCAATTCTTTTCTCTTCTACAAGGATTTAATCACATATTATATCACTGAACACTAAAAACAGTAAGAGAACTACCCCACAGGGGGGTTTTCCTTAAAATGAACTTGCCTTGAAAAACTTGCAATATTAGTCAATGAAGCAAAACCAGTAAATATCTGGAGATAGGGCAGTAGGTCTCTAACCACACAATGATCAAAGTGCTAAATATATTATCCGAAAGCATTGCTACAGTGAGGAACAGGAAGATGCAATTCTTAAAGAGACACGTAAACAGTTACGGGAAGGCTCCATGCAGCCTGCAATCATCTCTGCAACACTAAAACCAAGTTCACAGTGTAACCTGGGAACAGAGCAGGCAGAGAAACTAAGCCTTCCATTAAAGGGGGGGAAAAAAGGCAAATAGCAACAATGATACTTTCCAAGAACAGTCACTTATATGATTTTGTGTGTTGCTGCACATCTCAGTATGGCTGTGAGTTTTAGAGGGGGTTTTTGCTCATCTGATTTTTATGGGACAAATGTCATTACTCCGCTTAAAAAAAAGTAACAAAGAAGTGTAAAGAAAAACTACCTCTACAAACCATGGGTAGAAGCAAAAGTTAGTTTGCATGAGAAAGAACAAACTTAGGAAGTCAGGTTAAGTATCCAAACACACTCAAGGAAGATGATCCTTTCAACTTTAGCCCATTTTAAAGGCATGCAAGAAAAAATACTTTCACAGATACAACTTGGACCTGTTGTAAGCCAAAAAGGCTCGAGTGACTAGTACCAACTTTCATTTTCCAGAAAGTGATGCTGTAAGAGTTCAGCACAACCTCCTTCCCTGCATGATTCAATCTCCCCTGCTCTACAACCTGCTAAACAGATCAGAAAGAAGGACTAGCATAGCCCAGCTCCAAGGCAAAGGCTGGAAATGAAATACAGGTTGATTTTAACACACATCTGTTCCTAAAATACCTCAGGATCCATGCTTTCAATGCATGTTTGCCAGCTGTTCTGTGACATGGGTAATAGAAGATATATAAGGAGCACTCTTTATGATTTATAGCAGTATCCCCTACATACAATAATGACTACTTCATGCTTTGGAAGAGGAAGAATCGACTAAGGAGTAAGGAAAGAATTCTAAAAACTGAGCTTTGAACAAACTACCACAGAATGGAAAAGTGCCAGACTCAGCAGAGGATTCCGCCCTACAAGCAACAGCAAATTGCTGTAGAAAGCTATGGCAGTGTGCTCCCAGGCTGCTGGGGGGTGCAGGAGATGCAGTGCTTCCTAGGTTACAGCCCACAGTGACCAGGAGGAGGAGAATGTACTCAGCAGCAGAATGGGGGTAGTGGCAGGGCAGAAGAGGAAAGAATTTTATTCAGATACAGTAAGCTGATGACAAGACAGACAGCAAGATCCGTCACAGTCCACTTTCCTGCTAATTTTTAATAAACAACTGCCTACAGAACAAAGCAGCACTCATTTGGATTAAGCCAGTAAACTGCCAAAATGCTTCCCAGAAGATACTGGGACGCCAACAGCAGGGACATCAGAGGTCCAGCCTGGTGCCTCTGCAGATAACACTGGGCGCTTCCGTGACACTCGCCTATTCATTGGGATTGCTATTCTGGTGCCACTGAAAACTTCACTAGTATATTCTTTCAGGAACAAAATGGCCAAAAAGTAAGCATGATGAACCATAAATGTACACTTACAGAACTACATTCACAAGCCCTTTTAGTTCCATTCTCATTAGAAAAGCTCCATTTTAATTCTGCTTATTCATTGCGTGACAGAAGTGGTTTGTGGGGTGGTGACAAACACTTACCACATGTGACAGTGGGGAGATGAGTCTTTGAAACAGTTTGTTTCAGAAGCATATTTCCAACTTCCACAGTGGTTTTACAGTGTGCTACAAATCTACTGCAGTGTTTTCACAAAAGGACAAACCAGCTTTTCAAACCCAACTTGTGGAATCCTACCATATTAAAATGAACTTTGTCCAATCAGTTCAGGAAATACAGATCTCTGACTTTCATTGCCAATTTATTTGTTTATTCAACACTTTAGAAAGTAAAGACACATTGCTTAATACCATGGAAGTGCTGTTTGTGGATTAAACAAAGCATCTCTATAGCCTACTGAGATTTTAAGAACTCACTTCAAAAGCATAAACCTCATTTAGGATACTAAAGTACTTGTGACTCCTCTCCAGGCTTCTTTTCAAGGAGAACCTGACAAATATTTCACCAGAGTTTCACTTATCCCAAGCCCTCAAACTGCCTCCTAAACCCTTGTGATATTTCTAATTGGCAAGAACACCAGACAGCACAACAGGGATGTTCTCCTGAATCTCCTTGCTGACCACATCTGAGGAGCAGGACATACCAGAGTGTCAAACGTCACAACACTCCCAGACAGCCATGGCTCATTTGCCTTGCTCTGCAAGGCCAGCTGTGGCAGTGATCTCCTGAGGTTTCACCAAGGAACATGTTTTGTGAAAATTTGACTAAGTGCATTAAGAAATACTCCAAGAAACAAAGAATTTAAGAAAATGCTTCCATAAAAGTTACCTCAAAAAACAATGCATTAAATAAGATACTCGGAAACACTTTAAAAATGTTGTATTCATGCACTCAGTTCATGAAATAAGACAGCTATTTCTACCATTAGGAGGACATTGCATTATTCTTACTAACAGGAGTGGAAGAAAAACACAAGACTTATGTTCGACTCTGGTCTCATCCAAATAATTTAGATAAACATTATTAGGGTAGAATAAATTTCCTAGTACTTTTATACAGTGAGAAAAATGTACCTGTATGGAGCAATGTGAACAAAATTACCACAAAAATGTCAAAATTACTGTCTTCCGGCTATCTATGGTCAGATTACAAAGGTTTCAGGTTCTGTACCTATGAACACAGAAATGCCAGAGATGCCTTTGGCAACAGCCACTTCAATGCAGACTTAGATACAGCGTTGCTCAAATGGGGCTCTGACTAAAACTGCTTTGGTTCCAGAAGTATTTTAGCTTCAAGTCCCTGCAAATCCAACTGGATGTTTCCTACACCACTTTGTTATCACTGGGGACTCTGGCAAACCAAGAGTAGCTGATGGTAATACACCCAGCTGGAGAAGGGATTGTTCAGGAGTGCCTCTGCATCTCTGGGCTGCAATAGCGAGGAATAAATGACCACAGTGAGCTGGGTTTCCTTTAGCCACTCTGCCAGAAGAGCTCTGTGGGAGAGTGGGACATTCTGTAACTCAGCCCAAAGTTACTGGGAAAGTCAGATCCAGCTGGGCTGAATCAACCCCAAATTGGAATATCACTGGTTAACTTATTCCCCTGCTAAGTAGCACAAATAATGAAGGGTTTAATACGATTTCGGGCATCACACTTGGCAGTTTATATTGGTATATTAAATGCTCTGCATCTGTTGTGAATAAACACAGCATGAAAACAGGAAAGACCGACATGCAAGACAATGTCCAAAGAGTCTAAGCTGACAATTAAAATTGGTTATCATACTTAGTACATACATATGACGTTACAGATAAAACCCTTTTTTGGGAGTATGCCTCTCACCATTTCATCTTAAGTGTTTAAAAAACAGCATCCACTTGTGACCCATGTGAATATTTTTCCATTGATTCCTGTCAGTTTTCAAACAGCAATTGTTTGTAAGAATTCCTAGCCCTCATGATGGAAGGAAAAAGCTTTCCCAAATACTAGTCAAGCACAAAAAATGAAAGGAGAATGATCTGGTTCTGTAAAAGCTTCATGTATCTCAACACTCACAGACGGCATTGCCTGCAAAAAAACACAGGCTAGCAGTCTCTACTTAACATATTTCTCTGAAACAAAGCCCTGAACGGAGATTGCAAGCTGAACAGATAGAAGGAGGGGTTTTCATTGTCTTGGCATTCTCTCTGGCAACACTGACTAACTCTGGAGCTCCAGGTGCTCCACGGCAATCTCTGCTGAAGTGATTAATAGACAAGCCTGATAACTACAGGCCCTTGGGAGCTCTGTCTTTGGTGTTTCACAGCAGGCCAATGACAAGCCCAAACCCCGCCCCGGTGCATTCCAAGAAGGTTGTGTGAAGAAAAATCCCTCCGAAATTACCCAAAGAACTGAGAACAGCATCATTTCATCATTAGATGGTATAGTGTATTCTACACAGCAGTTGGGTTTTGATGATCCTTGTGGGCATTTCCGGCTCAGGACATTCTATGATTCTATGGTTCTACAACATTTCAACTATGACATTTTCTCAGGAAAGAGGGAATTCATGTTATAGCATTAATTGGAGGTTTCTATCCAATAAAGAAGCATCAGCCAATGAAAACAAAGCTGGTACATCCTCACGCAGAGAAGGCAAAATGACAGTACTGCAAGCACCCAGTTGGGTACATCCTTTCTTCAGTATCACATTAGAAACAGGCAAAAAAAGCCAAACAGCAGCATACTTTACAGAATTAGGTATTGACAGACTAAGATCAACATTTTCCATCTTTCCATACCAATATTTTTCCTAAGAACAATGTTAGAACCAGACACATCTCCCACACTGCTAATAACTAAAGATAACTTTACAAAGACAGTATCAAAATGTGGGTTGATTGATTCAAAACTCTCCTTTCCTCTCCTTCATTTCTAAAACTATTTTTATACTATCTGCATGTCAATCCCAGTCTAAACTAGCAGTACTATCAACTGCAGTTCATTTATGTTCAGCATAATAGTGGAGCCACATACCCACTGCCAGTAATGGGCTAGCTTTACCAGGCTGGAGAAGACTAAGTAGGTCAGTCATTTGGTGATGAGCAAGGAAATAAACTAAAAAAGCAGAACATTCAATTACTAAAGCACAGTCAAGTTTTAGTTAATGAGTTACTAAAGCATGTTCTAAGATATTTTAGGAAGTTCTGCAGCATACTCCTTAAGAATTGGGATTATAATTTTCCATCTCTGAACTGTACTGTTCCCCCAGCACACATGAAGACATGCAGGACAACACAGCAGTAACAGTTAGTTACAGACTCCAAGTGAGGAACAGGAAAGTTTCTATTAGTATGAAAGCACCTAATTAGAAAATTGACTGCTCTGGGTTGAAGACTGGGAAGGACCTTGATGCAAAACCAGAAAAGGTTATTAACTTTAGCACACAATACAAATAACAAGCTTCTTAAGAGTGTTAAAGCAGTTCAGGAACAATTGTTGATAATTCAGAACAGAAATAAGCTTTAGATTTCTTGCAACAAGATGATTTTATGACTTTACCATACAAACTCAAACAGCATATAGAAGCAAAGCACTTACAGAAACAAACAAAACTCATAACCAAAGAACTCCCTTCCTTAAAAACATGATTTCCAAGTTACTAGATATTTTCCTCTTATTCCTCAGTACTAGGTTTTATGCATGCTGACAGCACAAGTATGTTAAACACATCGTATTTAATTTTGATTTTCCCTTTAAGACTTCTTTTGTAACATATGCAGCAGCTCTTACTCATCTTACTTTGCTATGTGATTAAAGGGGCAGACGCTCCTAAACAAAGCTGCAGAAAATAGTTCAGGGAAAGGTTTTCCAACTCTAGTTGATGAAACATTTTAACGGAATCAACCAACACATCTGGAAAAAATCCAGCAGTTTGTTACTGAAGAGAACAGCTACTAAATACAGTAATAACTTTCATTAACTGTAGCCTATAAAATATGTCATCTTCATATTTAAGGCTTCTCTACAAATCTCCTCACTGATTCATTTTTCACAAGCAGTTGAACTGAGAAGTCAAGATGGTGACTAAAGACTTGAGTTGTCCTTCACATAATTTTTTTCAATTTTTCAAGGCGACTAACACCATTCATTTAAGGGCAAATGAATGATGTTTCTTATGTGAAAAAGAATAATCAATACCCTAAAAGATTTTAAACACTTAAATATTGCAAAATAACTACTAATGTCAATCTACTGAACAACAAATCTCTTGAAATAAGGAAGAAAAGGACAGTTTTCCCCACCTCCAGACCTTTTCATCACCACAGTGCAGGTGTCTAGTGTACTAGTAGTTCTTGGACAGTTTTACTGCCAACATTTCACAAGTCTTAATGATTTGCTCAGGAAACTGAAGGATGCATATTTATGCCACATTTAGGTTGAATATGCATTCAGGTCAGAGTCAGAAATTTAAGGTCTTGGCATATGACAGCAATAAATAACTTGCAAAAAAAATTGTCAAACTCAGTCCAGTTTCCACTACATGCATGTTTTCTTTGTTGCAGGAAACTACTGTACCATCACAAAACAAGGGTAACAAAGATGCATAATCCTCCCCACCTTCAGCAGCTTCTGACAGCACAGGGTTTGGGCCCACACAGGGGACAACAGGAACTGGTATGTATTGTATCTGTTCTCCAAGATGTCATCGATACCCACAATCAATGCAGGCATTTTCAGAGTAAGCACAACAAAACTGTGTATCTGATCCTAGACCATGGCAACCTTCTGAATCTCTGGGGGAATTCAGCAACCCCACAGCAAAAGGCCAATTGGGAGTGTGCACAGACAGCCTGAATCCAGTGTCTTGCTATAAAGGCATTCAAAACCGAGAGGAAGATGACTTAGTCTCTTTACTGTCCCAATGATTCAAGCTGTTCAGTAAGACAGTGACCAGAAGCAGAATAACCAATATTAAGCAGAGATTTAGACTTAAATGAAAAGATGTAGAGAACAGTTTAGGTGCTCACCTCATCTCCCATCTTGGTCTGCAAAAGCAAGCAGAAGTAAACTGCAACACCAACACTGCCATAGGCAGAGCTTTGCTGAAAAGCCTTGCCAGGAGCAAGTATCAGACAGGCGGGTTGAACTTTCCACTCTGATGATGGAAGGGGGGGATGTTTTTTGTTTATTTTAAAGCAAAGAAGTAGTTATAGGTCCAAGTAAACTTCTTCTCAAGAGTCACTCTGACTTATTCAGGAAAGGTGACCCCACTAGAGTCCACTCCATCTAGACAGTCTATCCTTGAAGTCAATCAAATGTTGACATCCTGAACATGACACTGACACTGTCAGTGCAACATCTGAGTGAAGACTTACAGAGCACATCCTTCACCTAAAATAGAGATGAAGTACATACTTGTCCTACTTCCCTCACACACACCAGATTTAAATTTTCTCAGGAAAGTCAAAACCCAAGAGCTTTGTTGGAATAGGAATGGATACCAAAGTAACAGCAACCCCAGGACCAGCCTGTGGAAGCCAAGAAGAAATAATCTAAAGGCAAGGTGAGGCATTTTCCACAAGGAAACCCCAAAGGTAAGAGCTTTTATTTCATGTTAATCAGGCAGCTAAAAGGAACACAAGCCATGCTTTTTCACAAGAGGGGCTGGATGAGTCACTGTTGGTTAGAACTTTGTGGCTCTTCAGCTTCAGTGCTCATGTCTCAATCAGCACAATGCTCTGAAACAGTGAAAAGCACCCCGTGACAAGCATTCACAGGAAAAACTGCATAGCAAATACGTGTGAGGTACAGTTCATACAAATAAACAGCATAAGAATCAAAAAAGGTATCAGCTAAGCTTCTGCCATTAAAGAATATTGAATTTTTTCAACCATATCAATTCTCCCTGAAATATTTCATCATCTGTTACTCCCCACAGTCTTTACCATTCTCTTGCTTGTGACTTCACCGTATGTGGAATGAAACTTTAAGATCCATGGATAATGTATCTTGCTTTTGTTTCTGCTCAGCACTAGAGAAAAGGGAGGGGAACCAACCCAAATTCTCCTCCTTCTTCCTTCATAAGATGCAAAACCCTTCCTCTTTTCCCACGCCTTGCAACACATTTCCTTGAGGTCAGCGTTTGTTTTCGAAGCAATTCATAAGAGGTGGAAAAAAAAAAAGCACCACAACTGAAACAGGAAACACTGAGTTTTCACTCCAACAGAAGTAAACTAGAATTTCCTACCTGCTAGACCCCCACTACCAAAGCTGCCATAAAGACACAGGAGAATAATCTTAGGCCTTATTAAAACCTTATTAAGGCCTTTTAATAGACCTGCACATACACACCCTGCCCCCACCCCCCAAAAGGGTCTGCCATAGCCGTTATGCCCTGCCTTCCAGAAATGATTTTTAACAGCCATATCTTGGCAATTTATCTGAAACACAGATCCTGCCCTGTAACTTTCACCGAGAATGACTTGAACGACTTGAAGCTGAAAAGCTGGACCCTAACAACTGCTGTGAGTAAAAAGCATAGCTGTTTGTGCAGTCAAGAAACACCATAACTGAGAGCTGCTTTTGAGTCCAAATTACCTTACTGGAACATCTCTAGAACTCAAAGGTGCTGTTGCTTTCAGCTGTGTGATATCCCTTGGCATACAGTTGAATTGCTATGCAATGGCATGAGTTTAGTGTTAACTATGCAATTCCAATAAAAATATGCCAATTTTGTCTTTCCTCAGAAGCATAACTTTTTTTTTTTAGAAGCAAGTTTGACCCTTGTATAGGAACACGGCATCTTCAGAGACTTGCAGCAGTTTAGAAACCCTGCTATTCATCAGGCAAGATTAGGATACTGCTAATATAGTTATGTTAGTTCATGACTGGCAAGCAAAACACACACAAGGTTTTAATGACTACTTCCCCTCCAAAAAAACCACTGCCTAATAAATACAAACCCCAACATTTTTGACAAGTGCTGAATCAGTACTTCCATGCAGCAACACATACACAGGGAATATATAAGACTGTAGAGAGAAAGATGAAGTAGCAAATAAAAAATACATTTCTACTACGTGGAGAAAACACGCTTACAACTATTTTCACCCCTTCTTTGAGACTGTGTCTGGAAGCCAAGGAATGTGCTAGTTATAAAGAGGCCATTTATGACAGAGTTCAATAGCATTTTAAGAGCCAAAAAGAAGTAGCCTTATTAAAGATACAAACTGTTACTAAGATTTCAACTGTAATAACCCTAGCTAATAACCAACACAATATTTATGGAGAGACAAAGGAACTTTGTGTAGTAATTGTTTATATTTGCAATATCTCTCAATTTTTTGCCTAACAAACGTGTCCCCATCAGTTCAAAAGCACACACCTTTCCAGCATAATTCTGGTTTCAAAAAGAGATAGAACAGGGAATCCAATGGCCAACAAAATTCTCATAATTCTGGCAGAAAGAGCTAGAAAGCAACTCTTGAAAGGAAACCAAAGCAACAGTGGCTAGTACAGCAACAACAGATCTAGACAACCAGTTATTCACACGCATGACTTCAGAGTCTTCCTCTCCATTGAAGTTCTTGTTTTCATGGCTGACCATTCAAGAGTTGGAAGTAGCAGTGCTAAATCTTCAAATGCCTGAACAATACAAACCCTACCATTTAATTCGTTTCTACTGAATTAAAAAAACATCCCTGAATCTTCTCCATACATTCTATATTGTATTCAGTTCTCCCATACAAACATAACACAGGCATATACACAGTAAGACCAATTTGGCATTACCATTAAGAGCATACATTATAGTACTACCACTCAAGGTATTATAGTATTATCACTCAAAGAGAATGTTTCTTACTTTCCTCATATTTGTTCAACAAAGGGAAAAGGCTGTGATGCTTGTCCAATAAAACCATTCCAAATGTATTGTTTGACATAGAATTAACACTCTGAGTTCCATGGTAACCTTAATCCAAGATATTCTCAGCCCAGCAAAAGAAAGTTATCTCTTCTGCAGCCCTGTACCATGATTTCAGTAGAACACACAAAGACAAGAATACTAAAATGAAGTTATCAAAAAGTAAATGAAAATGCTGTTTTAATAAAACAGTTTGAAGCTAAACCTTTTTAAATCATGAACTTTTTTGAGAATATTTTTAATTCTGGAGACTCAGAAAAGCTTGTACCACACTAAAGGGCCAAGTAACAAAGGTTTAGTGTGCATCCTCTTAAAGTCAGTGCTGAGAACCTGTACCCTAATACTTCTAAAAGAAACCCTTTATATACATTATATTTTATTTTGTACATCAAAACCACAGTTCAAATTTTAAGTTATTTTCCAAATAGTTGTAGGATGCATCTATTACATTTATAATGTATTTACTTCTGTAATTCTTCCATTTTGAAGAGCAGAGAAACATTTACCTCATATGAAGAATATACTCAATTACCTAGAGGTTTTTAAGTACCCTGCAGGTTATTTTTGTTACACAGCTGATGTGTGAAATACAGTCCGACTACAGTGCCAAATTTAAACAAATAGAAAGGTACTCAAGTCAACTGGTAGAATGAATCTGGTTCAGGCAAGTGCCTTTCAATCAAGCTACTGATAAATTTAAAATAACCTCGGCTGCCACTACTTTAAAAAGCTGAATATTTACAATCCAGAATGTACAAGCTGATGGTTTGTTTGGTAAACAATAGCACATGTTTTTATCTGATATACAAACAACTTTATTCAACACCTCGGGGTTCTGGATGACAGATTTACTTCCAGGTATTTCAGAAACACACGGGAACACCTTCAGATCCCACCTCAAGATTCTTATCTAGAGTTCTCATCTCTGTGGAATATGTGACTCCACTTCCTTTCTTGGAAAAGGAAGCTGTTCCAATCTGAGCTTCAAATAAGTATTTGATATGGTGCCAATTCAAAAGAAGAGTATGTGAATTTCTACAAGAATTCAGGCGAGACTGGTCTCTTTAGTTTGTTTTTACAAGGCAAAAATTGTTTTAAAAAAATCATCTGACTGAAGGGATTTCACAAGCAGAGTTTCTCAAAAAAACTTCCCAGGCCAAGCAGGCATTTTCCCTCGTGACCTCTCCAGCAAAGCAGTGCATACTCAGAGAGATCTGATGAGAAACTAGAAAACAGAGATGAACATGGGAATGTAACATTAACCAAGCTGATGGACTTTCAGGGTAAGAGAAATAAGAATAAACCTCAAAAATGCCAAATAAAGTTGTACACTAGAAGCTGGTAATTAAGGAAACATAAATGCATATTATCACAGATAGCTAAGTGCCAACTCGTGTTTCTGATGTTCCCCAAGGAAACAAAGACACGGAATAGTTACTGATAACCTGTACTCAGAAGCAAGTCCAGCATGCTGGAAATTTCTAGAGATGAGGCAATATAAATTCTCAACAGACAACAGGAGATAAAGTTATGACTTTTCTTTTTTGATGGATTGTATGTTCCTAATTTTCTTTGTCGTCTGAAATTAGTAAAACTGATTCAACCTGAAACTACTGAAATTTTCTTCTTAGGACAGAAATATTCATATTCTACTTCATCTACTGCTTGCTTTGCCTAAGTGTCCCTTAGTACCCAAAAAGTGTTAGAAGCTTTTACATTTTGTTTTCTGGTACTTAATATAAAACATGAATTCTTTCTTACATCAATGGTTTTGGTTGGGCTAGCCTGCTTTTATTTGGCGACACTTTCAATGTAACCAAAGAATGCTAGCAAACATTAGCATCTTACAGAAAAAAACCCAACGATGTTTATTCTGGACAAGGAAGCAATATTTTCCTTTTAAAAACAGTCCCTGAACATTTAAGTCTAACACCCTCATCCTAAGCACTGCCAGCCTATACTTTCTATGAGTCTTGCACCAATAAAGTGGCTGAAAGGTTTTTTTTGATTTTAAGCCTTAAGTTCCTTGAAACTGTCTCATTTTAACCTCGTTTATAAAGTTACCAGATGGTCAACAAATCCAAATCCAGTACATTATTGTTTAATGACCACGAGTGCAGAATAATTTAAACACTCTAGAGATCAAACAATAATCTGCAGCAATACTTAAGCATGGCATCTCCTGCTGTCAAGCTTCAGGCAGTGTTTATTTTCCCCGATAAAGTAAGGTGGATTTTATTCTAAGAAACTGAATTGTCTATTTTTCTCTTTAAAGAAACACTAACATTTTGATGAATATTTTCAGACAGTTTGATTTCTAAGCACTGCTCCCTGCATAGAAACATTGCTGGAAAAACTGTGGCTTTGTTACTTCTCCTGATACTTGGTTGTCCCCAGTTTAACTAACAGATGTCCTGGACAAGCTGCAAAGCAGCTATTAGGCAGTTATCAGGCTTCAAGTTGCATTGAAAGAACAGGCACAGAAATGAAGGCAACTTAGAGGCACTGTCTGTCTCCGAGGTGAGAAGCTGGAACACCTGCTGAGAGCTGTGGTTGTTCAGCTTGGAGAAGGCTCCAGGGAGACCGTAGAGCAGCCAGCAAGAGAGATGGAGAGGGACTTTTTACAGGGGCATATAGCCATAGGACATGGGGTAATGGCTTCAGACTGAAAGAGGGCAGGTTTAGATTAGATATTAAGAAGGAACTCTTTACTGTGAGGGTGGTGAGACACTGGAACAGGTTGCCCAGAGAAGCTGTGGATGCCCCACCCTTGGAAGTGTCCAAGGCAAGATTGGGTGGAGGTCAAATCCAAACCACTCTGATTCTGTGATCTGCCTCTTGCCGTGCTACAGAGGTAACTTACCTTCCTCACAGGCTGGGAGGACAACCAGGGAATGAAATAACTTATATCATTTTATCACAAACCTCTGAGGCTCATATCATGTGACCCGAATGAGCAAAAAACCCCAAAACTCCGCAACAAAACACAACTACTTTGACTGCAGAAACTTCACTCCTTAAATTCCAGAAGTTACGCAAAACTGACTGGGCTGGTTCTTTTTTTTTCCCCTTCTTCCAAACAACCCTGAGGATCTAAAGAAAAGCAAAATTTAGGTCAAAGTCCAGAAGAAAGGTAGCCAGTAAGCAGCAGTTCACTTGCCCTGTGCCAGTGGAACCCGCCCACTAGATGTCAGTGTCCTCTTGGGCAGAGGGAAACCTTGGCTCCCAATGGAAATTGGGCAGCTGGTAGTCCTTGGTTATCAAGGCAGCTGTACAGGAGGGAATTCTTATGAAGCATCCCTGGGCCACAACAGAAACAGGAGAGGAACAGTAACATTCGTGGGTAAGAGACACAGAACCAATACAGTCCTGGACACAAAGTTCAGCCAATAAGGTTAAGAGGCAAAAGAACCTTTACATGCAACATTACTGATTAAAAGAACAGCAGACTGTTCAATAGGATGATGATAAAATGACTGAAAGCTAAAGGTATTTCTGCTTCCTATTTCCTGAAATACCCCAAAACACAAACCAACATTATTAGACAAAAAAAAGAGAAAAAAAAGAGAAAAGAAAAAGAAAAAGAAAGGGACACAAGAACAGTCTCTACCCCTACTAAAATTTAAATTGGGCTTAAGGAAGCTTAGACGTGGAAGCAATAAAGTAAATTATTACAGCACAGTGTGAAATCCCTTGTGATAGGCATGAATTACCACACCCTAAATAAAGGGCAGAGCAGAAGTCAAAGTTCAGGCACATTAAGTGCCTGTTGTCAGAAGAAATGGGTAGGTCTTTCAATTCACCTGCACTACATCTAGGTAAACTACACATTTTGAATATACTATTTCAGATAGAAGAGACCTAAAAAGAGCACCTAGTCCAACTGTCTGACCTCTTCAAGGGTGTATAAATTTGAGTCTAAAAGGAGAATACTGATACAAAAGGAACCTTAAACTTGATTGCAGGACCACATACTTGTAAACTAATGCCACTCCCACAAATTATGTTGGGCTCATGGGCAAGGGGAATGTGAGAGGGGAGGCAGCATCAAGCTTACAAAAGCAGACAGACAAACAAGAGGAAGGTGAGAAAAAGCAAGCCAAGTTTTTATAATATATTTCAATGCACCCAGGATTATTTAAGACCTATATTATCACGGATAACAGTATGGCAGCACACACAAAAAACCTTCCTGTGGAGGCGACTGGGGAGGCTATGAAGCTGAAAAAGTATGAAATTAAGTATTTCAGAGGGGTACAAAGTACAGATTTCTTTCTTTTTAAAGATATCAAATCAATTTGCCAGAGAATCTTTCACTTGATCCCCAGCAAGAAAAACCACCTTGAAGCCAATTTGAGCTGGCTAAAGGTCCTGAAGAACCACTTATAGTTACTGCACACTTACATCTGTTATCTTTGCCAGACAGGAAAAGGCTAAAAAAAAATTCACCACAACTTTTTCCTTTAGAAATAGGAACTTTAAAAAAAAGAAAATGAGGAAGTTGAATGATAGGAAATTATACAGAGCTAAATAAGTAAAACATTTGCAAGCAGCCCAGGGCCTATTGACATGTACATGGTAGCAGTACCTGCTGCTGTCCTGACCAGGGATGGTTTTGCGTCCTGTGCTCATCAACCCACTGCTACCATGGGCACTTCTCAGAATCTGCCACTGAGACACAATGGGGACATGGCTCCCTTTCATTTCTGCCATTCTACCAATATCCACCTGTCAGAATAAAGGATTGGACTAGGTGCACATTTGATTTGGCACATTACAGCATTCTGATACTCTGAACAAACTAAAAGGTATCATGTGATCCTAAAATTTATCTACTTCTCTTCCTCCCCAGTTAATAGTGCACCTATTGCACCATGCACAGCAGATTGTATTGCACTGTCTGCAAAGCTTAAAAAAGGATCTGATTCATGTTACTGATTTGCCTCAACCACCATAACTGCACTTGTGATCATTTTAACAGTTCATTGTTTTATAACCAAGTTACTTTCAAGGGACTGTCTTCTACCCAGATCCTATTTGCCTGAACAAGTCTCAGACAGTTTTACCCTTTTGCTCTCTTGTTGCAAAACCAAAGGAATCTCATGAAAATTGCCCTCAATACAGGAATAACTCCGGGTTGTATTTCCCATGTGCATATATGCACTAAAAGACACTGTGCTTGCTGGTCCATCTCTTTCCAAGGTAATTGTTCTGATAATTTTAATGAACAAGTGATTCTTGAACAGCAACAAACGCTACAAGGGGAGCATCCTGGCCAAACTCTTTAACATCTCCTGTAAGTCTGATTTACATCACACCCTTATCCACCATGCAGACACTACCGGTTGCTCAAATACAGGTGTATTCTGCACCAGCACAACTGATCTGCAGATTCATCTACTTATCTTCTCCCCCAGTTATGAATATACCTATTACACCATGTGTACCACATTTTAATTCCAACACCACTATAAAAAAAAAACCAACAAAGCAACAAATCATGTTTATAGCATTTCCAGGTCCTTTCCAGGCAACATAAGAAAATCTCCCATTCATATCATTTCATTGTTCCAAACAGGACAGTTGTTAAAATTCAACTGATTTACTGTGTTCAAGTAACAAACCCATCACCTCAGCATGTAAGTAGCCTTTACAAAGCAATACTTCTTAAGTGGTTTGTTGATTATGATTTCATTACTATTAATGACATACTTAAATGTTTAGGTATTATCCAAATCCTCTAAGTAACAAATGCAAAAGGGTTAGTGAGATAGAATGAAAATCACAAGTGTCTTGATTTAAGAAATCAGCAAAAATAGGAAAAAGCAGCAAAAGCAGATTATAAACTTCTCCATCTTGTAGAGAAAGGCAAGTAACCAACTGGATACAATTCTAAGGCATACTTCAGATGTTAAAAAAGTTTCCCTCCAGATAAAACTGGAAGCGCATAAACCGCTAGTCATCTGCTTCCTTCCATTATATATTGCAGAATCTAACAAATAGAATACAGGAAAGACAGGTTTTGATGATGTACATGACTACAAGATAGAGATACAGGGGTTCCTTTCTCTTTATAGCTTTGGGATTTTTTAAGTTTGGTGTGAGCCATGCTTCATCAATTCAAGTCTGCTCAACTGCTGGTACTATGAACTAACACAAGGACAGAGTTTCATAACAAAGGGTCAGTTGGTCTGTTTTTACTGTATCAGAAGCAATGGTTAACATCAATAACAATAGCTACTTATATAGAGAGATTTTCTCTAGCTGTTGCATTAAGTTTTCCATCTCTCAGCTTTTTATTCCAATGCTGTTTGCTTTAATCTTATTTTCTAAGACGCTAATCTCCTTTATTGCCATTCCTTCCTCATCTGTCCATACAGTACCCTGCCACCAACACTGGCTGCAGCCGCACTTCCCTATCTAGGAACAGGAAAGCTGCTCAGCACTCAGGCACGTATTCCTCTTTGCTCCTGTTTACACATACAATAAAAAAAAATAAATTCGGAGCTGTGGTCAGATTCACATCCCAATGCTGAAAAACCAGCAACCATTTCAGCAAAGCCCCAGGATTAGCAATGTGGCTGGGTGAGATGCAGTGACAGTGGATGCAGCGGAGCAGAGGCAGCTGCTGCATCAGCACCACAAAGCCCCGCTGCCTGCAGAGACCAGAGCCAGGCCTTGGGTGACTGTAAAACACAGGGGACAGCTCCTGACACAAGCAGAGCTTCTTCCACCTTTCTACTGTCTCCACTGCTCAACATACGTTACTCACAGAGAGAGCAGCAGGCTGCTAACCTGCACACCAATCAGCCATGAACACCTTCCTGTTTTAGCTCGCTAAAATGCAATGTAATCTCCACAAACTCCTCTTTTTTGAACAGCTTCCTCCTAACCTTTACTTTGCTGCCTTCTTCATCAAATGTGGGGGTTTTTCCTCCCTCAAGACACTTTATAGCCTTTTACTGAGCCTTGAATTTGTCTTTCCATTATCCAAAGGTGTAATCCGGTGTCATTTCTCCTATTTCAGATCTCCAAGTTTGTGAAACTGCTAGTCACATCTCATCAGAATGACAGAGTAAGTAGATAAAACACAGGAAATGAGGAAAGTTGCATTACCGAAGTTACTTCCTCTGATCTATCAAAGCCACTTTCAGGAAAGGTTAGATAGAAAGAATGGAACCTAAAATTTACAAAGTAAGATAGGAAATACTAAAGCAAAGTGTGAACTTCACTTCTGTACAAAAAATAGAACTGTGAAAAGTGAAGCTGCATAGCACTCAACAACTTAAAAGGAACAGGCTGTACCACTGCTTACAGCCATGAAAACTATGTGACTTGCTTCTGTGGAAACACATGTGCCTTTAGTCAGACAAAGGCAAATTTCTGAGTTCCTACAGATGTTGAGGACTGCCTCATGCAGTGTTTCTAGCTAGGAAATAGGCTAGATATTGCAGTTTGGATTTGGACTGGGGAGAAACAATGACCTGTTCCAAATATTAGAGCTCCCCACACTTACTACAAGGAGAATTATTTAAGCACAGTAAGACTCAAACCTAGTTTCTCAATCTTATTTTCCTCTGACGGAAGTGGCAGCATTCCAAACAAAATCCATACCTTTAAAAGATGTCAATTAATTTTCAAAACATTATTTAGATTTAATCTCAACCCCAATGTCTGCTGCAGTTTAACTTTGAGGAACAGTAGCATTTTTCTAAAACAATACTGGTTTTAATCCTTGCATTGTGCCTTTCCTTAAAGGTTACCTTCTTCTCATTCCCAGTTTCTAGCACTGTGCATCAGTATTCCACTGGGTAACCAGAGCAGCTATTAATGCTAATAAGTCCAGACAGGAATACACGTTTGTTCTAAAGAGACAGTAACTGCATGACAAGTAATAGGATGAGACATACAGGATTGTTAAATCCTGGCTTTAAAATGCAAAATACAGAAACACATACTCTACAGCCAAAGTGAATTCATTCACAGGAGCAGTGAAGTATCACAAGGTCTTATCAGGATGCAAGTGCTTCTTATAGATGCATTATGATGAATAGTACAGGATGTCAGCACACTCAAGTACTCTACTTACTGCAAGATTGCATCATGGCCCCACGGCTACGCCCTCTGAATACTGACTGCACTCCTTGGAGCTGCCAGGACCCAACATGTATTTCTAAATACTCGAACTAGGCTTTAGTCTCCATGAATCTCTTTAACAATCAGGCTTAGACAACACCTCAACACTACAGTTTCTCCTCAGAGGACAGGGATTCACAAGCAGTATTACCTGGTCCAGTACAAACCCTGGAATATTCATCCTGGTGAAAAGAACAAATCATAACAGGAAAATTCATAAGGATCTCTCTGCATGAAGATTCTTAGAAAGACCATTTAAACCAGTCTAACAGAGTTTAACAGAGGTTAAACCTCACTGTCCCGCTTTTTGCTTCATTGTCCAATGTCATTAAAACCCGGCAATTATTAAAGCTCAGTAACATTTATAAACTTAACTTTCTCTTTAAGAAGATAACAAAGCCAATAAAATGTGTGGCTACGATACTTTGTTCTGAATTTTAAACCAAACTCAAACAGACCAGCCAGTTCTACTTTACCATTGAATTAAGAAAAAAGGCAAAAAGCTCCACCCATATACCTTCTTATAACCCAATAATTGATCATTCAGGGCTCACAGCTTAAAAGAGTATGAAACTACACCATAGACAACAATTTGGCTTCAGCTGATTAAATCCATGACAACGTGTATAAAGCTAATGCTTGTTCTGAAGAGCTTAGTCTAAAAGTGAGGCAAATACAAAATTGAAGAAATATATGAAATTTATTCACATGGTTTTCCGCTCATCATGCAATGGCTTCTGTCTTTCAAAAACAGTAAAAACCAAAGGTTTAAAAAAATATGGAAACCATTTTAGCAGCACAGGATAATGCAGTATAAGCACAGGAGTAAAGGTGAGGGCAGAAAGGAAAAAAAAAAAAAATCAGTAAAACCCAACCACAACATAAAGAGAGAAGCAAAATGAAAACAAAACATTCAAGACTGATCAGAGTTGATATAAATCAAAAATACATTTTGCAATTTGCATAAGATCTGACAGAAGTATTATGCCCAGTGGAAAACTACACACTTTATAAGATGATTCAACTTCTAGATGACATAAATGCAGAATTCCTGAAGGATATCTTGTTTACACAATGTCCAGAAGCTAGATCTAACAAGCCAAAGACAAATCAAAGCCAGAAGTACGAATACAAAAGGAAGTTCAGATGAGCAAGCATTCCTGTCTTTTCTTCTGCAAAAATCCTTCCGCCGTGGCCTTTGAGATACCCTTGAAATCCACAACACACCTTGCGTAAGCAAAGTTTCCCAGCTTTCTTCTGGAGGTTTTCTCAAACCCAGCTTATAAATAAAAATGTTTTATGTACATAACTTTCCACACAACATGACAATCATATATCCATTAAGCCTGCCAACCACAGGAAGGTTGTGATCTCCATCCAAACAAATCTTCAGTTCAAGCATATGAAGTTGATAAGCTACTGTGGTGGGGTGGCCCTGGCTGGATGCCAGGTGTCCACTAAAGCCATTCTATGTCCCCATTCCACAGCAGGACAGGGGAGAGAAAAATATAACGACATATAATGACAGGCTCATGAGTTGAGATGAGGACTGGGAGAGATCACTCACCAATGGCCGTGACAGGCAAAACAGACTTGTCTTGGGAATATTAATTGAATTTACTAACAATCAAAATCAGAGCAGGATAATGAGAAGTGGAAAAAAAAAATCTTAAAACACTCTACCTTTCCCCTTTCCCTCCCTCCTTCCCAGGTTCTACCTCTTCCCCCCCAGCAGTGCAGGGAGATGGGGAATGAGGGAGACAGCCAGTTCATTATATGTTTTTAATGCCTGTGTTCAAGGAGAGGAGTCCTTCCTCTGCTCCAGCATGGGATCCTTCCCACAGGAGACAGTCCTCCATAAACTTCCAACATGAGTCCTTCCCAAGGGCTACAGTTCTTCATGAACTGCTCCACAGTGGATCCCTTTCCACAGGGTGCAGTCCTTTAGGAACAGACCGATCCAGTATGAGCCTCCCACAGGGACACAAGTCCTGCCAGCAAATCTGCTCCAGCATGGGCTCGTCCCTGGAAGGAGCCTGTTCCAGGGTGGGCTTCCCACAGGGTCACAGCCTTCTCTGGGGTATCCACCTGTGCTGCAAGGGGGTCCTCCAGCTGCCTCACCCAGGGCTGCAGGGGAATCTCTTGCCCAGCTCTTGGAGCACCTCCTACCTCTCCTCCTTCCCTGGCCCGGGTGTCTGCAGGGCTGTTTCTCTCACTTATTCTCACTCCTCTTTTCTCTGAGCACAATTACATTTGTGCAGTAACTTTTTGTTTGCCATCTTAACTATGTTATCCCAGAGGTGCTACTGCTGCCACTGATGGGCTCAGCTTTGGCCAGCAGTGCTTCCACCTTGGAGCCAGCTGGCCTTGGCCCTGCTGAATGCAGGGGAAGCTTCTGGCAGCTCCTCACAAAAGCCACCCCTGTAGCCCCTCAACCTGGTACCAAAACCTGGCCACACAAACCCCATACGTTCCTACAAGAAGAATATTTCACCTTCTCAGTTGTTACCAACAAATGCCAAGTTCCAATATCACACTAACAAGAATCTGTTAACAGGGAAAGGAGGGGAAAACCTCACAAAAATCTTATGAGTAAATACTATCTGCTGTGTTACCACTTGTCTTGGAATAGTCTGCATGGAATGCATGAACATCTACACCATCACTACATGACTCGGGAAACGCCTGACTTCCAGATCAAGTTCTGGGAGTTTTAAAGTGGTAAGTAATATGATGACCCCATAAAATCTAAAGCAAAATGCAACAATAGGAGAAACTAATTTTTGCATCTATTTAGTGAAGCCAGTTCCACTGTCTCCCTGCTATGCCTCACAAAAACCTTTACCTAAAATCATGTTTGTTTTTAAGTCAAAGGTTCTGTCTCTAGAAGTAAATCAGTCCAATACCTAATTATATCCCTTTACTGGATTCCCTTTTTACTTCATTGCTGCTTTTCTCACTTCTAAACACATCCTGGCCTCATGCACATTGATGTATCTGTAAATTACCTTCATCCATGAGAGTGAAAACCGTCATCATTGAAGATTTTATATCCT
Source organism: Dendrocincla tyrannina (assembly GCA_035047865.1). Taxonomy (NCBI): domain Eukaryota; kingdom Metazoa; phylum Chordata; class Aves; order Passeriformes; family Dendrocolaptidae; genus Dendrocincla; species Dendrocincla tyrannina. The sequence goes on from JAWWMP010000041.1 coordinate 11,107,730, forward strand.
CATACTTTCTTCATGGGATGATCATACTGCCTTCCTGTACCAGACAGGGCATACTGTTTCTCTGAACACAGGAAGGGAAGCCCATTATGTATGCTGTAAGACTGGAGGAACAGGATGCTGACTTCATTTTCACACAATCATCAACTTAAACAGTGCTAATGCTTTTTACGTTGCTGTGCCAGAAAGATACGTTGCTATAGCTTTGCACCAAAATTACTAGTGTTTAATCATGTATAAGGTACCAAATGCAAGCTCTCATTCAGGCTCTTCCATGGTAGAATTAGTCACAGCATTAGCTGGCATTTTAGAAGCAAATATTCTTTCCCTTTAGGAAATCACATTAATTTATGGCAACAGCTTGCTGACTTCAGGATACACATATTTTTTCAGTGTTATTGGTCTCTCAATTTAAATAATTTATTAACAGGCTATAGGTTTCTGCAATGTGTAAAGAAACACAACTAAGCTTCTCTCTGCCACAGTTTCACCGGCTCTTTTCAGAACAACAAAAATAGGAAGTTGACATCTCAGATAACTTGCAGGCTGCATTTTCACCATAACAAAAGGGAAAAGAAATGAAAGCTCAAATTTCACCATCTTAATCAAAATATTAAGAAAATACATGGCACCAGTTGAAGAAGCAACTGTGGCAGTGGAGCGGTACAGAATACCAGGGCAATTCCCACAGCAGCTCAGTGGGAAAAGCTCTTCAATTTATAAGGAAAATATAAAAGGCTGTGATATGGCTTAATGTGCAGCTTTAATGACAACCTATTCCAGAGCATTCAGTTTGAAAAGGAGACTTGTGTCCACAGCTTTAAGGGCAAAACTCCTGTGTTCCACTTTTGTAGCGAACTGCTGCTAAAGGAAACAAGGCACATTCCTCCCTTTTGGCCTAGTCTTCCTGGAGTAGAAACAACAGAAAAGTAAAGCATCACACAAAAAAGTAAAACACCACATTTCTTTACCAAAATTAATCCCAGTAATGCCTGAAATACTTCCCAAGTCCCTTCTACCTGTCTAAAAGCAGTCATTTTTTTTCTCCATTAACATTTACATATAATTACCTGTATGTGCTTAACATCACAGTTTTGTTTATGCAACCTCAAAGAATATGAGTCAAAATTAATTTAACATTATAATTTGGTCATAACAAAAATTCACATAGCTTTTTATAACCACTTAAACTAGTAAGAATTGGCGTCTTAGAAGAAACTGTCAAATACTTAGAGCTATCTGGGGACACACACAATATCTAAGAGATTATTTCCTTCCTTTAGCAGTTTGTGCAATAGGGGTGCTGCCCTATAGGCAATTTATAATTAATCCATCTCTGCAGGAATTCTCAGTTTCTTGAAGCAGTTCAACTAACCTACATATGCCCTTCCCTCCAGAACACTGTTTCATTTTCAAGCTTTATTTTGAGCTAAATGTTTCCCTTGAGTACTTCTACTGGACAACAGTATTCATTTCAATTAACAATTACCTATTTCCTAAAATTATCAGAATATACATGAGGGAGTAACTAATAACAAAAGCATAGCTTCCAGTCGTAACCATGCTTCCCATGCATGAAGGTAAAGATTCAAGTAGAAAATAAAGGAAGAATTAAGGCTTATCTTCTACATATGTAAAAAGCAGGAAAAAAAAGAAAGAAAAAAAAAGCTATGCACTGCAGAAAATATGCAGGCCATGATATATGATATATTTTCCACTGAGACATCTCCACGATTACTTTTACTCACTCACAGAACAGCCAGTCATCAACTTACAAACCCAGCCTATCCTCTGTCTAAGTGCAGTGCACTAATTCCTTGTTTTTCTCTGTTATTCCTATCACTTGTTTTTCTTTGTCTGTTCTGCTTTCTGTCTTAACTGATGTCTCGGTTTTGCACAGTGAGACCAGACAAATACCATGCAAACATCAGACAAATTTTCTTATTGGATGAATTGTCCAAGTAGGAAGCTCCAGCCAGGTACCATACATGTTACCAGGACACCAAGTGCCTTGAGGAAAAAAGACACTGTTCCATCACAAGGTTATGCACTACAGAGTCAAACACAGTCAAACAAGAAGTGAAACATTTAGGACAGAGTGGATCACCATTCAGGCTTCCCAAGAGCAGTGCACTTCCCACAGCAATCAGTCATTTAAACATGATGCACAATCTACACTGGCAAGTCCTCTGAACACTTTGAGAAGAAACCCACTAAACATCCTTTTAATTTGGAACCCGGTTGTTCAAAGATAGCTGTGTCCTCCAAGAACTATCACAGACATAAAAATAATGCCATACTAACATAAAGGAAGACATGATGTATTTAAAAAAATAAAATCAGCAATGGAAACAATATGAAAATTCTGGAACAATAGCCCCTTGAAAACTCTCAAATGTGACAAGTAGCTGGAAATCATGCTTATAAGCCCAGGTAAAAACTGCACGAACCAGTCCAGCTCAGCACAGGAAATGGGTTTCTCATCCATGATATTGACCCTATAGCAAATATGAAAGATAGCAATGACCGCAATAATAACACAGAGCTGACTGTCCAACCTCAATAAAAGCAGGAACATAAGACAACAGCACTCATGTACCACATTCTTTTCAGCCTCCCTCTGACTGTTCTTTATTAGCTGTCCAGAAGAACAAGTCTTGGCTCCTTGTTCCCCCTGTAGCCTGGTTAAGGAGTTGAAAGATGGTCATATACCTCTTCAAAACCCAAGGAAAAACCTCTCTCAATCTCACTGATCCACAGAGAAGCTGTTCTTCCTGTGATCACAAAGAGTACAAAACATCTGTGTGTTTTCAGAAGAAGAACAAAAAGCAGATGTCATCCACATGAGGCAGCAAGAATGACAAGACAGCAGGACAGACAAATGGAAAAAGATGTAAAATTTTTCAAGAGGACACCACTGTATGACCTTAGAAAAACAAACAAACCCACCTACACCTTACAAGACTACATAAGAAGGAAGTTCCTGTTAAAAAGTTTGTTTGAAAATGACAAGTTTAGTGTCATAAATAAATGAAAGAGATTAAAGTGGTACCCACATTCTTTAAAGCAATATGGTTTTAACTAAGTTAACTTCCTCTCAGAGACTGATGCTTTCCAACCCATGACAGTATGCACCAAAAATCATAGCTAAGATCACACAATTAAAACTAATACATTTCAGTAACATTTAGGAATTGAGGCCTGCTCTTCAAAATGAAAAAAATGAAGAGTATAGTTCTTCTGCCAAAAAGAAAGGAACCTAAGTTATATGGACACCCTTATGAACACTTAACATCTGTGTTAGGATATGTCCAAATCATAGCAAATTAAAATTTGAACAAGCCAACCAATCCATACAGTACTTAAAACTTTCTGTCTGCTAATGTAGTGGCCCTTGACACTTTCCTTACATTAGGCAATTCTTTTTGCAGGACTAAGGGAGCTCAGAAGTGAAAGTAATGTAAAAAATGAACTGTCAGAATCATCATGCCAGGATTTCCTTCAAAATTATTGATGCTTCCTTCTAGAAATCTGAATGAATGAATGAATGAAACATGTTGCTTTATTTGCTTTTGTTCCTAATGACATGTGTAGCCCATGAGGCAACAACATTCACAGCTTCAGTTCTCTCATAATAGCTAGATATTTTCCCCCTCTGAAGTAACTGCCCACATCACCTTGCTACTTTTTACAGCTGATAATTCAATTCTTCTAGGCTTTTCTTTCACAAGACACTTCCATTAGGGCAATATTGCCTCTACGTCTTCCCATAAATTAACACCAATAAAATTACCTTTTAAAGAAATTAAAAGTATTGGCTTGTAGGAGGACAGATAGGAGGAAAAATTAGGTCAACTAAACTAGGTCATCCATTTATACCTCTATTTATCTGGTATCTTTTGGGAAACATATTTCTCTGCTTGATCTTTTTAGCTGTGTAAGAATTTTTTCATTCCGAAGCTGATGACAAAAGGGTAGCTAGAACAAGGCCCTCAGGGACACAAGCAGTAACTTTCCTATGCAAACCTCACAGTGACTGAAACATCCTGACATCAGGATTCAGAGATACTTTAAAACAATAGTACCCAACCCAGAACGCCAGCCCTAAATCCTGAGAGACTTGGCTGTGCTCTTCTGCTCTTACAGCTCTTTCCCTACCTTGCTGCACTCTCAGTTTCCCTGGTAAAGCTACTGGCTTTGCACTGGTGTTGTCTTAGCAGTGTTGGGTTTGAACACAAATTGGTTTCTTGAAGATGCAGAGGGACTCCAGAGAGAACTCCAACAACACAGTCACTCTCCGGGGCTCCAGGTTCTGGATCAAAAACTCCACAGCTGCACCAGAGCGCTCTCCTTTCATAAACACATTCTGACTGCTCAAATGTGAACAATCAATTCAGGAGTTAAGTTGATATTACCAAGTTTTTTTGTCAGATGAAGCAGGAAAACAAAGAGCTTAATCTTGCTGCAACATTCACGTGCTAGTTAACAGAAATGCACGTCCGTGCTTCGCTGGGGGCAAACACACACAGCTGAGTTATCCACATGAGCAATTGTGGATACAACAGCCTGAGGAAAACACCAGGATGCAAACACTGCACTTCCTAATGGCACAAAAAGCTCCTGCTCTACCCAATTAACTTGTGTTTTAATCACCTCTGTATCTGACCTTTACCATTGATGCCTCTCCCTAAATGAAGGCTGTTTTATAAGACCAAGAAAAAGCCCCAACATCTACCTTCTGATTTCAGTTCTACAAATGCATACTCGAGGTACTCCCTATAGCTCCACCTTTTCCCAACACTTACAAGTGCATTACTGTTTTCCCTATGCCAAATGTCCTACGTACTAAGCATATTACAGTAAAACTGCAGCAGTACTCAAAGCAAAATCCATGAATCTTAAACAGTAACAGCAAGAGAAAATCAAACAGAATCTGTTAATTACAAATCAATGGCTTTAATATTAATATTAAAACCTCAGGCTCTTGTTGCACTTAAGATTAACAAATGTATATACATTACATGATCTGAATACCTGCTTAACCTTCCTCTGCTTGCTGGTAACTTCTATTCAGCTATAATAGCATCAAGGAAATACACTCAAACTGTTATAGTTTTAAAGTAAGCTATGTACACTCCAAAACAAGCAATTCATTCTACAGCATCAGTCACACATATATGCAGAGTAGTACACAGATGTACAACCACACACATACAAATATATAAGCATGTACATAGAGCTACAGATGTATAGATTATGATCTAGGGTTGATGAACTATGATCACATGAGACATATCCACACAGAGGTATCTATTGATATGTATCTATTTAAATATATATATAAATACAGCAAAAGGCACTGTAAGATTGAGATAAGAATAAAAACCAAGTACTATTTAAATTATTTGTGGTGCATGTAGTATGCCATGAGGTGCAAGGTCAAGATTACCATTTGCTCCTACTGAATGATCCTATAACATTCCACAAAATCTGTACACAACCCTTGGCTCCATAAGAACAGCAGAATTACATACTGCTGTCTTTGGAAACTAAGCAAACAGAACTTATTACCACACAGGCTATTTGACACAACCCAGAGCATTGCCTAACTGACTTGGTTCAGTTTCATATGCCAAAAAAACCCGCAATTTCAGGCAGAGTTTGCGAGCTCTTATACCCCAGGGTCACTACAGCAGCTTTGTAGCTGTATTCAGCTGCCTCTATGAAAACTCAGAGTGGCATCTTTGAAACAACAGATGCAGCACTCATGTCCTCAGAAGGGGACAAAACCGCTGGATATTGAACCTGAATGGCTGCTCATGTAAAGTTGTCTTTTTGTACAACATTTAACGAACACTATATCACAAAATTCCAGAAACCTCTGAAGTTTGGGTTTGCTGAAATGACTATTCAGTCACATTGCTCCAGCCAGATTTAGTCCATGTAAAAGAAGCTTTATGAATGGCCTGATGACTATGACCACACAGAGTGATGTAATGTGTTGGTGCATGCACTCCACATACAGCATCATCTAGCTGAAACACAGTTAATGGAAACAGAACTTTAAAAACACATTAACACTCAAACTTAAGCATAATATGAAAGGTGAGTAGTAATAGATCCATCCCTTAACCCTGAAGTGATAAAAAGGCACAAGGCATATCTGAAGGGACAGTTATCTATGACCTGTTAACACATTACTGAGAGCAGAGCTTCTTATAACTGATCAGCTGTACATCACACTTACAGGCCATTTTATCCAAGGTAATTATTCCTTCTATCCACTTAAGTGAAAATAAGTGCTCCAAACTGTTGGTGTTTGTTTAAAAGCACCTGGTTTACAAGAACTCCATGCAAACTTGTGCTTACACTAATTAAATTTTGGTTTTGAAGTTTCAAGAAACAGTTTGCCATCTAGTTGATTCTACTACATTTCTCCTAATTTAACCTTAACAGATATGAATTATTTCTCTTGAAAAGACAGCATGTGTTTTATAACATATATGACAATGCATTAGTGTTTCTAAGTGCTAAAAGCACAAAATTCATTAAATAAACACTAGAAAACATCACTTCCAAAAACATCTATACAGTGGAATCTTAACATTGAAAAAAATAATAATGCAGAGATATAAAACTATTATCTTTTTTTACTAAGTTTCCAGATTGTATGCTTGCCTTATAAGTTTGAAAGATACCTTTACAGATACATAGACATGCACTAATAGTACTTGAAACTGAAAGGCTTATTCAAATACACATTAATACACAGATAAGCTTTTAAGAGGGGCATTTCTGAACTGCTATAATTGAATATAGTACTTCTGGTATCCTTAATGCAGTTTCAGAATCAGAACAAAATCTATGCCCTTATTGCCAATAGTATGTGGACTTTCACTATGTATCTTAGTAGTTTTAATCAGCCATTTAGAATAGTGTAGATTGTTAATTCATTTTAGTAGCCTTCAGACATTTTAGAAATCATGCCTTTTCCTGAAAAAAAAAACAACCAAAACCCCCAGAATAACAACAAAACGCAGAAAGCAAGTTTTATAACATCGGTTGTAGCAGTGCTTATGATTGCTACATTTTATTCTTAGAAGTCAAGCACATTTCATTTTTTAAATAGGATTTTCACAAAACTGTGAGGTAGAAGTACTTAAAAATCTCAAAAATAAAGCCATCATTAGGTTAAAAGCATAGAAACTACATTTTTACCTGTTTCAAATCAATGACCCATTCAAACTCTCTTTCTTACTTCAGAAAACATCCCATTGAGTTCTTTACTATCTCCAAACCCAAGAGATTCAGCTTAGACACACTGAACAGAACACAGATACACAATAATCAGTTGAGTTAGTTACTTGTGTCCTCTTGAATGAAAGAAATCTGCGAGGTGGGCAGCTCATAACTCTTTGCAAAGTTGTAAGAAAAAAAAAATCATTATCTACTGATGATCTCAGATGGGATCATTTTGACACCACTACCTCCAAACAGCAGCTGAGGGTCCCCTACACATTATGCATCACAAAAAATAAACCCTTTCAGACATTCACTATGTTCCATGACAACAGATTAGCCAGATATATAACTCAAAAGATGAAACAAGACTGTCATGGAGCACAAAACAATTGATTTTTGAAGGTAAAGCCTTACACCTTTCTTATTTCAGTTCTCCTATTATTATAGTGGCAATATGCATCAAATAACAGAAATGAAAGTATCAGAATGCTTTTGTCAAGGTTATTGTATAAGAAAACAAAAATGTGTTGTGGATAAATTAAAATTTAAAAAAATCAGCAAACAATATTTATTGATGTCTTTCTAAATTCCAGAATCTGGAAAAGCTGTTCTCTTTGCTTCCATATGGAACTTTGACTTCCAGCTCTTGTTTGATGTAAGACACGTTTATGACAGAAAAACAGATCCTAGACCACGCTGGTTGTATTCATACAGCATGAAACACCAAGAGGAAGCAATGTATACTTATTTCCTTCTGCCCAAAACACAATGACAGCAGAAGCCAAGGCAAGGGTACCTGGATGTACTGCAACCATAGTGGCAAAATCCTGTTCTACATTATTTTAGGAAAAAATCCCCTTGCCCCCATATCCACATATCCATAATTACTGGTAAAGCACACAGACATGCCTGTCCTGTTTTCAAAACTATCCACTTCATTTAATCCCAACTGTGCACACCCAAAGCACTGAAGTGATCTACTAATAAGTCCTGTTTACTTCCTAGTGCAAACTAATTGAATACATTGGATTTCCAGTAGCAAACTCGCTATTGGGGCCCAGATTATAGAATTTATCTTGTAACCAGAGTGGGGAGTGGGCAGTGGTGGAGTGGGTAATAATCAACTCTCCTCCTTCCCAGAGGAAGTTGTTTCCAGGTATGTCAGTGGCATTATTAAATAGCAGACTTAGTCATCTATACTCTGGACTTTCAATAGCAACCTGCCAGGCTTATCAGCCTGCCTGCACACACCTCTAGCTTCTTGACCCTCTCCTCCTGCACTCCCTGGCACCCATCAAGTACTTTCAGTTCTCTCACCCAGGCCTATACACAACTCGCTACACTATTCCTCAACACATTCAAAGGCAATAAAGACATAAAAATAAAGAATCATTTTCAGTTGTGTCCACCCACTATTTTATTCATATTTTAGATTCCATTTTGACTTGGAAATGAAGCAATGACTAACAGCAATTCCTATTCCATAAACTTGCCACTGCTTAGCAGGGACAGTACATCCTGCACTTCAATGGGAAAATACAACTTTCCACCCCCATAAAAATCTAATTCTTTAAAGAAAACATAATAGTGAAACTTATATCCCCCTCACCTCTTTTATTCTCCCTTCTCAATCATTTTAAAGAGCACCTAAGGATGGCTCTGTTAAGACAACCATACACACCTCAAAACACATATCCCCCAAAAAAACAAAATACCCCAATACATTCACAGTGAAAAAAACCCCAAAATTCAGCAATTATGATTCTTATCACCACACTAATCTATGTCTGCCTTACTACATAAAGGGGAATATTAAGCCTGAAGATCAGCATCTTACTTTCCTGGTTTTCCTTTAATTTATGATACAAAAACCAAACATGAAAGCCTGAAATACAAAGTGTTAAGAGGACAAAAGGAATTCTGAACACATTTCTCTTTGAAACATTTAACACTGTTTCAGGTAACACATCTTTCTCCTGAAATGCCTTGTCCATTAGTTCTCATTTTCCTTCTTTTAGCAGCATTCTCTTTCCTTGCTGCTACAGGAAAGCAAGGGGAAAACTATACAGCTGAAAACCACAGAAACAACATGCTGTCAAATAGAGAAATTGAAACAAAAGCTACTTTTCCATGCAGAGGTGCCACTACTTCAAAGAAAGGATGACAAAAAGATGTTACTGTATACCATTTGACTATAATAAAGCTAAAACAGTAGGATATTTATCAGATATGAAATGGTAGAACCGGCTTAGGAGATCTAGTACGAAGTATTAAACATAAAGGTTATTAAAAACCTTTCCCCCATATTTTGCACTAGTCTAGGCCACCCTTGCTGCAAAGTACACGTAATTTACATGAATGAGACAGGCTCACCAGTACAAGGCAAGATGTTAATTCGTGTTAAATAGCAATCATATTACTAAAACTATTACTTAATGAAATGCTTCTGTCAACGCCTGCAACCTTTAAGCTCTCGTGTGAAGATTTAGAAAGGTCCTATCGCTCCAGCGCCTTCCTTCATTGTACATATTTCCCTCTTCCTTTCCCACACGCTCAGATGTTTCAGCAGCATACTTTCAGTATTCGCAAAATCCTGCCCAAAGAGCGTGGCCGGTTTCCCACGGGCTCCCTCCCCACCCTGGATGAACTCCTCACTTCCCAAAGTCCATCCACTTCCTCTTCCCCCCTGGACCTGCCAGGCTCCCACCGCCCCTCCGCCTTGCGCAACATCCGCGGCCTCCTCCCCACATTTCACACAGTCCCCGATGCCACATTTACATTGAGATCTATTTATTTTTTTGTTCCCAGACCGCTAGCACGGGCTGACAGCTTAAAGGGCTAACGATGTGGGGTTTAATCCCCGGGAGCGCCGAAGAATAAAACAGGCTACAAAGACACACGTATACGGAGGGCACTACCCCTCTCTCTTTCAGCTCTCCTGCATTTTGATGTTAAGCATTTAAACGATATGGAAAAGTGCGGTGACATCTGCCCAATCAAAATTATTGCTGGCAGCTCAGACCATCTATTCAAAAGATAAATCTCCCGAGATGTTTTAACAGCCCGATTAAACAGCTAAAATAAATCAGGAAAAGCACTAATTCTCCAACAGAATTTTCCCCCGAGCGCACACGTTAACCAAAGGCTGACGGTGAACTGATCTGGAAGGAAGAAAGGACGAGGGATACAGGCAGGGCTGCGATGGGGGATGGGAGCGAAGGGAGATGTTCGGGAAGATGAATATTCCTCCAAGGACTACCAATACATTTAACACATCTCCTCGCAAAGAAGAGAAATCTCAAGCAGGCAGCTAGAGGGGAAAGGAGGGAAGGGGTGCCCGATTATCCCCAGCTGACATTAGACACGACAGCCCTGCAGAAAGGGGCTGCAAGGGCGAGGAAGCGCTCCCAGCCCTCCCTCCTCCTCCTCCTTCTCTTCCCCCCGAGCCGTCTCTGTCCGCTTTATGTGCTCAGGGGGCAGGGGGGGACCAGGAGCCCCCCAGATAATTTGGCAGGAGCCGATCACCCCCCGCCTCCTTGGGGAGCGGGGCAGCGGGACAAACCTCGCGGGGAGGGGGCGGGAAGGGGGGGAATCCAGACGGGCACCCTTTCTCCTTCCCTCCCTCCCTCCCTCCCTGCCTGCCTGCCGAGCCGCGGGGCACACAATAGCGGGACACCAGTCAGCAAGGGATGGGGATAGGGAAATGGGTGGGGATGGGGATAGGGATGGGGAAATGGATGGGGACGGGGACGGGGAAATGGATGGGGAAATGGATGGGGATGGGGAAATGGATGGGGATGGGGAAATGGATGGGGACAGGGATGGGGAAATAGATGGGGATGGCGACGGGGAAATGGATGGGGATGGGGACGGGGATGGGGAAATGGATGGGGATGGGGACGGGGAAATCGATGTGGCGGGGCCGGGGCCGCCCCGCCCGCGCTGCCGCCGCCCCTCACCATGAAGTCGCTGGCGAAGTTGTCCTCCCCATTGTGGTCCGTGTCCTTCATGGCCTGGACGCGCTTAATGAATTTCCTCAGGATCTCCTCCTGGCTCATCCTGCCCCGCCGGCCGCCCCGCGGAGCGGCAGCGCCGCCCGCCCGCCCCTCCGTCCGCTCTCTCTGCGCCCGGAGCGACCGGAGCCCCCTGTGCCGCCGCGCCGCCCGTCCCCGGCTGCTTTCCCTGCCTTCCTTTCCCTTGCCGTGCCCGGGCCCGCTCACGGCCGCCGCCCGGCCCGCCCCATCCCGCCCTGCCCTCCGCTCCGCTCTGCTCTCCTCGCTCCGCCCGCCCCTCCCGGCCCCACCGACACCGACACCGACACGGCGCACCCGGGACACGCCCCCGCGCACGCGCGCCGCGCGCCCCGCCCCCGACGCGCTCCCATTGGCTGTCCGCCCCACCGCCTCGCCCTACTGGCGGCACCGCCCGCCAATCAGCACCCGGCCCGGCCCCGCACCGGGCCCTCCCCCCGCTGCCCTCGGGTGGGACCGCCCCAAGGGCGCCTCATGGGGCGCTGGAAGGGACCACTGGGCTGGCGGGGGGGGGCGTGCTGAGCGGAGCGCGGCGCGGTGCCGCCTGCCCGGGGCACAGTGCGCTCCCCCCGGCGCGGGCGGCCTGTCGCGACATGAGGTCACGACAGCGCTGCGGGGCTGGGGGCTCAGGCAGCGCCCCCCTGGGGCAGAAGGGTCCCGCCCGGGGGGTCCCTGTAGGGCCGGGAACGCGGGACAGCGGGAACGTGGCGGGGCGGGATGGGAACCGCTCCCCCCTTCTATGTATGTCTGTTAAGTGTATATATACACAAATATCTGTGTATGTATATGTATATGTGTATATGTATATATGTATATATATAAATATATATAAAGTATGTATGTATACAATGTATATATGTGTATATAGTAAGTATATATATGTGTGTATATATATACATAAAATATATATGTATATATTAAATATATATGTAGGTGTCTATTATTTATTAAGTGTAAATGTATATATGTGTGTATAATAATAATAATACATCTATAGTATATAAATACCCATAATACATGATTTATATAACAGTAAAGATGCCCTCAGGCGAAGCAGCCCCAGGGAGGTGTCTGTGCCTGGTGCAGGGAATGGGGAGGGGGTCCCACACCCCTCGGCTCCGGGTCAGGCACCCTGGGCCTTCCTGACAGGACACAGTGTAAAACTTCTCCCTTGGCAATGTGCTATTTCCTGCATTATTTCACGTGGAAAAGTTAAACATCCTCGCGCTTGGTGTCCTGGTGGCATTTTAACTTCTGCTTCAGCAAGGCAATTGTAGAGGTGCGTGTATATATAGCCCTGTACCTTACGAAATATACTAGAAATGAAGTCTTTTAAAATATGGTTTTATTGGTGAAGAATCACACGGCCTTGAGTGTGGTGGAGTTGATGCAATAAGACTTTGTCACCAAGTGATAAAGGTCCATGCTGAGCAGCATAACCCAGTTAAGACACTCCTCCCAAGTCACCCATTCCCAACCACTCATTCCCACCCACTGGAGTGTGTTGCACTTGCAGTCACACCAACACAGCCCCTTGTTGGGCAGTGCAAACACAAGCCCTTCCTGAACAGTACATCGAACCAGCTCAGGGAACCAGGACAGCTGCAATATAAGCCCAGAGAGAACTGGTGTGTTTTCTTCTCAGATCATTCAATGAAGTTGACTTTGTTACCAAAAGAAACATTCAAAAAGCTTATTCTTCCTGTGTTGGTGTAAGATGTTACTGGTTTAGACGATGGCCAAATATGTTTCCACATCAGAATTAGCACAATGGCACGTTGCCACCCTTGGCCCAATTCAGTGCCCAGCAATTCACCATCTTCTGGGTGGAGGCAAGTCGTGGGCTATGACCCTGAACTGTAGCTGCAGGTGCACGGACACACATTTCCTTCTCCTGCATCTGCTACAGGCACAGTCATCTCTGGCAGAGCTGCAGGTTGGAAAATTGAGAGGCTTAGCATTTTCACAGGACTTGCTGCAGAGTGACTTCAGCATCTCGTAAAAGGGTTGGTTTTTTTAGCAGTTGATGTTCCTGGAGCCTAATGTACAGCAGACATAAGGACACATCAAGGATCTGGGAAAGGCTATCAATTCTTCTGTGCTGAGTTCTGTCGAAGCCTGAGCACCCCACACAAGCACATCCGCTGTCAAAACTCAGTCTCCTCTCCATGTCACTTGCATTGGCCTCCATAATAAGCTAATCAATTGGCCTTGAAGAGCCACAAAGGTGCCTGCTTTTCTTGCTTTAATCCCTCTTGCCTTTTCATTCTCCAAGCCTCCTTTTCTACAATACTGAAAAGCAGCATTAAAGGCAAAGGCAGGAGAGAGAGAGAGAGGGAGAGGGAGGGCTCAGAGATCACCAAGGACAGCTTGGATTGTCAGATAGTCTTTCCATGCCGCTTTGCTTGATTTCTGTCTGCTTCAGGAAGGTTGCTGTTTGCTCAGTAGTTGTCTTGGCAAACCTGCTCCCAGTGCCAGATGGCAGATCACTTTAGAAAAGTGATACCTGGGACTAAGTCTTGGGTGTTGTGTGGTTTTCTTCATTTATTCACACACCCAAGTTACAGAGGAGGAAAGGAAAGATAATGATTTACTGAATTTGAATCTGATGTCATCATTGTCGGACTTGGAAAGGACCCAGTTGTCCGCCTGGCCTCATTCATAATCCGTCGCTGCATGTAATAATTGTAATTGTAATAAGCTGTTGTACACCAGCAAGTGTAACAGTGACCTTTCGTTTGGGTTAGCTGATGAGAAGGTTGTACAGCCTCAGAAGAAAAAAAAAGCCCCCAAACTAGGCACATGTCAGTAGCCAAAACAAAGGCAGATATGAAACAAAGAAATAGCAGGTTGGAGAACTGTGCCTGGCTTTGTTAGCACATTCATGTACCTGTGAGAGCTGCCAGACAGTCCTGAGCGCAAACCCAATAGCACCAGTTTTATCCCCTGCAGCCCTGAAAATGCTGCATGAGGCCATCTCATCTCTGCTGTGAACACAGACACCTAAACCTTCAGTAGCAAAAATAGCAGTTTAACCAAGACTTTTGATCTGAGGCTCAAGCTGCCTGGGTTAAACCCAGACATCTGACCAATCTAGCATGTGTGCATGAGTGCGTATTTGTGTAGCCGTAGGAGAGAGGTGGAAAAACAGAGACACAGGGTGAATTACTCACCCTATAGATAGAACAGGAAGTTGCAACCCAAATTTGTAGAAGAAAATTGTGGTTGTGTCTTAACAATCCATACAAGTGTGGTCCTTGAAGAAAAGCAAGTAGCTTCTCTGCTAAAATCTCGTTTTGCCTTGCCATGCACTACTCCAGCTGCTGCAGGGAAGGAAGACAGGTTTTACTGTTCAAAGGTGGCTTGTCATGTTCCCACAAGGTAAACATGTGTAAACTGGTAAATATGTTTCCCAGCATGCATACCATGGTTCTGCCTGGCCAATGGGCAGGAGTACCAAACATCTGAGTTTACCAACCTTCAGAGGTTTCCCTCAAGACTGAGATGGAACACAGGCTCACCTCGGAGTTGTTTGACCTCAGTGCCTCTGGGGCTTGAAGCTGTGTTCAAAACCCAGTGCATATCTACCCAAAACTGTGTTTCAGAAAGAAATCAAAGACCTGGGGTGGGAGGGAAGGCTGAAAGAACCCTACAGCTTTGAGTAATGGCATCATCTCTTATGGTTTTAATTCCTCCTTTGTTCAGCAAAAGGACTTTGTGCGACTTTGTGCGCTCGCTGTAATTTGGCGTGACCACATTGCAATGATAGCTCACTCTGTCACCAGTTTCTTCTCTCCTTTGCAATAATCTGTGGACTCATACATTTTCACTTTCATTTGGAGTAATGCAAAATAACTCTAATGTACCATAACACGTTATGGTGTTGTGTAACTATTAATGTAATACTGCAATTATAATTAAATTGGGATCGATATATCCTATACATGAAACCTCAACTGATTTTATTTATACTGACAGTCTGAAACATTTTTGTAATCAAGATCATTTAGGATAAAAACTAGATGTTAGCATTCCTAAATTTGAATATAACACTCCTGAAATACATTTTAAGGGCAGCTGGTTGGAAGTTTTCTAAAAATGTGGTGTTTCAATGGAAAATGCTGTTTCTGTAAAAGTTACATTTTCCACAGGAAACACTTTTGCCAATGTTTTTCTGCTTTCCGACAAAAAACAATGCACTGTTACACTTACAGATGCAGAAATGTCTTTACCATTGAAGACAGCACAAGTTGGGCTGGGACTCAGCACATGAAAGAACTGCAGCGTGGAGTATAAATGCCAGGAAGCTGCTGAACAGCTCAAGGGTACACATAAAAACTAAGTCCAAGGGAAACATTTGTCTTTGATCTGACAAACTGAAATGCAATGTATCTTTCCACAAATGTCAAAATGTTTCATGCTGGTTGCAAGTAGTTAAATGAAACATTCAGGAATATCAGCACACATCATACTTTTTGTATACTCTTATCCTCAAAGCATTTCGGTATTTAGACACTTTTGTTTCCAAAGAGGATAAAAATAATATATCAAGTTTTCTGGCTGATTCTCAGTTGCAATTTGACCACTTAGCTTATAAGTAACAAACTAACAGACAGCAATCCTCATGGAGTCTCAAAACACTTAATTTTGAGAACAAAAGGCATTGTGTGCAATAGATCTGAGGAAGATGCATAGTATCCTTTGTATGCAACAAATAAACTGAATTTCTGATTTAAACCTGAAACTAATCTCATTTTAAATGAGTCATAAAGACCTGATCAGTGTCTGTATAATATGTTCCATTCATATTCATTAAGTGCCATGTGACTGCTGGATTTCTTGACATTTGCCTCTATTACTCTCAGTTAGGCAATGACAGACTCCTGTAATTACCACTGAAAATACTACTACTACAATTTAATCTTACCTGGCTTGCTTCATTTTTATTTATTTACTTACCATCTTCTGGGATTCATTTCATGCTATTACTAAACCCCTTTGAATGTGACATTTCTTATGTGGCTAATAAATATTTTAGATGAGAATTACTGAGTTTCATGATCACTGCATAATTTGGATTCCTCTCTAACTGTAACATACACACACCCCCCCATACAAAAACAGTTCCCATACATAGAAGAAACTTTGTTCTTGCTGCTGTACTTACTGTAGCTGCATTGAGGTTTAAAGTGGGGTTTTAAGGTATTGCTAACATGCAACTGAAACAAAAATAAGTGTGTGCATTATGATCATCAGCATAATCCTCCACCATGACCTCTTCTAAAAAGGAAACAGCTGTGAAACACTGTCCAGACTTAACAATTTTCTGCTCATTTTTTAAAAAAAACTCATTTAATTAAAGATTGTTGATTGAGGTACTTTGATTTTTGTGAATGTAAAAACAAAAAAAGAAAAAGGGTGCTTCAGAATACAATGAATATTTTCTTAAGTTTTTAACAGTATTAAAATAAATAGCATATGTGTTTCAAATAAATTGCTGTGTCCCCTTTTGATAGTTGCTTTTCAACAGCCTCATTGTGAATCATGGAGAGGCCCGACAAGGGTTATTTATACATGTCACTATTCATGCAGCAGGATACCTGCTTCGTGCTATTGGACCTGGAAAATCAGGAGCCATTTTCCATCTGTGCCTTTTGACCTTATTAAAATTGGACATGCAGTTTCTGAGGCAGGACTATTTCTATCCCCTGACTACGCCGTGCGTCTGACATGACGCGACACAGCTCTGGGTCGGTGCTGGCCAGCTGCAGCCCCACGGTGGGCTGCTCTGGGGACACCTCATTTGCCTCCTGGTGACAAAGCTTTCATTGAGGGTATTCCCCAGGCACAGCCAGAGCACATCTGAAATGGAAATACCAGCAGCAGAAGGTAAGCCTGTGCACAGGGCATGGGGAGGTATCTGTGCTCTCAAATCTTTGCCTGCGAGTATGGGGAAAAAGCATCATTAAAAAAAGTGGTGTGTTTAAAAGACAACAGGGAAGAAACTGGATGTTCTAATGGGAGGCACTCATTCAAAAGGCAATGGAATAAAAATTAAGTTTGTGGTATCCTTTAAAAAATGAAATCTTAGTACAAAATCTTGCATCAATGAATCTGAAAGATGTGTGAAAACGAAATGAGCTTCGCTTCATTTATCGTGTTCAGTTATTGTGAAGCAGCCTCAAGAACAAAAGAATTTATCTGTTACCAGTTCTATTTCAAGGTTTGTATCCAGTAGTGTAGCAATATCCTTAAACAAACCTCAGACTAACGTTTTTCTCTAGTTTTATATTCATCAATACAAATTAAAGTATTTCCACTTCTCTAAAATGCATCTTTAGTGAAAATAAAGCTAAAAATAACTAGACAAAATGTGAGCAAAAATGAATAAACGCTGCTCTTTTACCTGGCATGAGCATTCTCTGGATGCACATACCCTTCCATTTTATTCTCAAAATCCTATTAAAATAATAATGACAAGGATAGAGACTGCTACTATGAATGTATTAGATATGCTGGTGAAACTGAGCTCCCTAAGAGTCCCTTCTGCAAAATGCCTGCTGTTATGACCATTAGTGGTCATAATGGCCAGTTTGGACTCTCAATTATTTTGTAGATTTAAAAAAATAAATTTTAATAGTCTCTGAAGGGAAATAATGAGCTTTATAGTTTGGGAAACAAAACCAGATGGGAAGGGGGAAAAAAAAGGAAAAAAAAAAAAAGAAAAGGAAAACTAAAGACAGCCCTTCCCCTCAAGCCCATGAAAATTATACAATAGGGAGCCACCCTATATATGACCAGATCTGTTTTTATATAAACTTCAAACAAATATGGGTACAGACTTTACTCTCTAAGGCGAGTTTTCTTCCCCCATTTCAGGGAGAGGTTTACTGTGCACATTTAACAAAGTGACATAAGCCCAGCATACACTGGGTCCAACAATATTCATATTTCATTATCAGAGAGCACAACAATAGTTCCATTGTGTAGGGCAACTCTCCTCGGAGGTGGAAGGAAGGCTGCACACAAGCTTCCAGAGTGGTCCAGAAATACGATGGTGACACAGACTGGCTCATGTAAACAGGAAATCAAACCAGGATGTAAACTGGACTGCTTCCATATTCAGTAATATTCAGCTAAAAATAAACAGGTTGAATAGAGATAGGAAAGCCAATTCCCTCTGTAAACTCATTTTTCAACTTTAATTTTTCAAGACCTGATAGAAAAATTCAAATAAATTGAGTGTTAGTATTGCTCTATCAGTATGTCCATAATGAGATTGCAGTCACATCTCGAGAGGCTTAGTGTGAAAAGGACAATGGAAAGTCTCTTTCCAGAGAATAATAAGGACTTGGGGATAAAGGCTGAAAAGAAATATGACTGATCTATAAGTATATGAAGGGATTCAAAAAATCAAGGAGAAAGAAGTTCTGCTTAAGCTAAAAGACAACATAATCATAAGAATAAATAAATGCAGACTGTGAAATCTAGACCTGATGAGGCACCTCATTCTGAGAAGAGTAAGTTCTCAAGCAGCCTGTATAGAGTGAGGATAAGCTGGGTTTTTTTCTGTAAGAGCATTATCTAATGTTCTGGTTCCTTCAAGAGCATCGTGTGGAGTTCACCTGGGGGTTCCTGTGCAGTCCTTATGAATTCTCTGACTGCTGAAATTAGGCCTAGCTTTACCCCAGCTTTAGGAAAAGGTGAATATAGGGCAAGAACGGGAAAAGAGTAGCAAAAGTCACCAAATCCAAGCTCCTGCCATCACATGTAAACCTGAATATAATCCCATTAATAACACTGTCAAGCTTCATCTCCAAATAAATCACATTATTTGCCTCCACTGGCCACACAAGAAGACTGTTTCAAAACCTCATGCTATAACTCTGGGAGGTTTTTCTTATTTTCAACCTCAGTTTTTCAAGGATATTTTTCCAGTGCAAAGTATCTCTTCATCACAATCATCTTTGTTTTACTATATTAGAAAAGCTATGCTTTTGATCTACTCTTATGCCATAAACTTATAATAATTTTTAACATGGTCTTCTTCAAAGCTGGAGAATCAAGTTCTTTAAGCTGAATCAGTCTTTCTTGTACAAGGAAGATTAGATATGTGCCAACTTCCAGATTATTGAAAAACTTCCCTAACCTCTGGATCTGCTCGCCAGGAAAGAAAGCTAAAAGACACAACAAGCAGATGCAATTCCGAGGGAAAAGAAGGAAACACAGGATGAAACTTCTGGTTAGAATTTCACTACTGGCAAGCAAGAGCAGAGCAGCGTGTCACTTCCCAGAGCTATGTTTGCTGCCTGAGGACAGCAGCAAGGAATGGCCAGAGCTGCCCTGAAAGGCAGCCCTCATATTCCCATCTGGAGTACTGTGTCCAGCTCTGGGATCCTCAGCACAGGAAAGACATGGACCTGTTATGGCAAGTCCAGAGGAGGGTCACCAGGATGCTTAGAGAGATGGACCACCTGTCTTACAAGGAAAGGCTGCGAGGATTGGGATTGTTCAGCCTGGAAAAGAGAAGGCTTCAGGGTGACCCAGTTGCAGCCTTCCAGTACTTGCAGGTACTGCCCAAAAGAAAGATGGGGAGAGACTTTTATAAGGGCGTGTAGTGATAGGACAAAGGGGAATGGCTTCACACTGAGAGTAGGTTTAGATTAGATATTAGGAGGAAGTTCTTTGATGTGAGGATGGTGAGGCACTGCAACAGGTTGCCCAGAGAAGTTGTGGATCCACAACCAAAGGTGTTCAAGGCCAGGCTGGATGGGGCTCTGAGCAACCTGGTCTAGTGGAAGAGTCCATCTCCATGGCAGAGGGGTTGGAACTAGATGATCTCTAAGGTCCCTTCCAACCCAAACCATTCATAGCACTCTCCATTAGCAGCTAACCAAGGCTTTGACATTGCACAGGCCTTGTGACACTGGAATAGGACCTAGAAATCAAGTAAGCCAAACAGATCCAGCCTTCAAGGAGGGCTCTTTCTTGACAAAACTGCCCATATGATTCAGTATTGGCACCTCAGGCCCACTGAAAATGTTGGATAAGTAAATAAATAAGGTGCATAGTATTTTCGCCCCCTGAACATAGACTTCCCCAGAAACTTGGAGGCTATGGAAGGAGAAAAGCCCAAAAAGATTTGGCCACAAGCCAAACATCTTGGTTCAGGAGTCACAGTTCTGACCTAGAGACTCACAAAGGTCATCCGAGATGGCAGAGGCAGAATTCAGGAGACTGCCGTTAGGAAAAGGACTCCTAATATAGTAGAGGTGGTGCATGTTCTCACTCATGTGCAAGCTCTGAAGGGAAAGGATTTTTACCCTGTCTAGAAGCTGAAGAGAAGGTGTAAATGCAAACTCTGTGCAAAGGCCTGTAGTGGAACTGTCCTCCAATACAATGGAGTTCGCTCTAAATTCTACCCTGCTCCTAGTCCTCATGTGCCCAAGGGTTGTCTGTCTTCCTTCTGGACATATATTAGCCTTCTGGCACCAGAAAGCTCATTAGTATATTCTTAATTTTGGTCATTAATGAAGGGGATGATTAGTACCATTGAATGATCCTGTGCTCATGAGTTCTGAGAAATTCTTGCGAAACAAACAAATCCAGAAAATCAAAAATATTAGCATGCAAAGTCCAGTAGTTAAAGCTGTTCCATTTTCATAGTACAGACTTCAGGATTCTTAATTTCATAGCAAACTAAAGTGGATGATAAAATCTGTAAATTTATGAACTAAAATAGAAAGAGGAAGAGAAAAATGATTCAGTTGTGATAAAAGGAAATCTGCACAAAGAAGGAGGGTAGAATACAATGCAGCTGTTACATTTCAGCATCACTCACTGAAGAAAATCAACATCAAGCTCTTTTAAAATTGTCTTTTTTCCTTCTTTTATTTAGCTCTTATTTACAAAAATGTAGTAATTGCTCAAATAAATGACTCATAAAACTATTTTGCACATGTATTTGACTGTCATTTTCAAGCATACACTCTTGAAAGTGCTTAGACCTCAGCATTAACATAACTTGGTTGCAGTATTGATTGTACATGTGTTTGCTGGTTAATTATTTAACTTTGAAACAGCTCACTGCTTTTTCATTACTGGTTGTTCTACCAATTTGTACTTCTGGCAAGCCTCAATTTCCATTCATCACAGAAGACACTCTACTTGATTTAGAGTCAGATACCATCATATTTGGTTAGGTTTTCTAAGAGCAACATGTTCCCTGTATGTGGAATAAATGATGTACCTTCTTCATTGCCAGATGCATAGTCAGTAGGCAATCTTCTGCAAACATGGGGGTCTTTTTGTTGTTTTCACATCAATATTAACCGTCTCAATCAAAATGCAAAATTCACACTCACTGCCATCTGGATGGTTGTAAACACAAAGTCTCCGGACGGTATTCTCCAGGGACTTTGTGTTCACAGAGGGAGAATGGCTTTCCCTTCTCT
>JAWWMP010000041.1:11129553-11153667 GCA_035047865.1 Dendrocincla tyrannina
ACTGATGCAATGTCAAATGCTAAATAAGGAAGATAAAAATCACCATTAGGTATTACAGCACATACTAAGCACTTTCAAAGCACTTGTGTCAAAGAATTTAACGGGATGTAGATTATTAATATCAGGGACATGCTGGCGTAAGCATGGGGGCAGAGCAACAAAGATAAAGTTGTGCCTTTCATTACAGACAGCACCAAGCACACTGCAAGTGTGCACGATGGAGAGCACACTTGAGTACTTCCAATTTCTGATAGCAATGTACAAAAATAGTAGGAGGCAAATCTGTTCTGCTAATGTTTTCTGAAGTTACAGCACGTGCCCTGTGAAAGAGACATTGCCTGGACTGTTGATATTTTGTACAAATTAGGATGGTGTCAGTGTGTTGGAAAGATATATCTGCTGAATAAGTGGCCAGGAAGTCTCCCAGAACAAGATACATAATTGACAAACATTTAATAGACCAAATCTGCTATATACACATACAGGCTGCCTTATTGGAAATACCTCCAGAATCCATTAGCAACTCTTTGGATTACATTATTTTTCTCCCAAACAACCCAGAACCCAAGAGCCTGTAACATATTAAGGAACTTGCTTTTTTCTGTAGCTGGCACAGTCAGTGAGTAGGTAATATCATGAATTGTTTGAATACTAAATGCAAAGATAAAAAAGCAAAACTACTCTCAGGTCCACACACAACTACTAAAGCAGAGCGCTCACAAACTTGTGGTTTAAATCTGCTTTTAATTTTAGCCTTTACTTGCATTATACAAATCCAGCCAAGTCAACAGTCACATATTGTAAAACTGGAATAACCAAATAAACAGCCTTTTAATATGCACAGCAAAATTTGCCATTCCTGAAAAGCCTGATCTCTGGTTAAGTGCAAATCTACATGCTGCTCGAGTTGTTTCTGTGGTTTTGCTTTGTTTAATTCTAATTGAAATGGTTGGCTTCTATACTGCTCGTAAGAGGCTTCTCAAACGCAGTGATTCCAGCAGCACTGCTCAGCCCCCGCCACTGCATGGGCACAGCAGCTGGAGCTGTCTCCTGCCTGTCCTTCAAAGGATCCAGCTGCCTAGCCGTGGATCCATTTAATAGATGTCCCTCAAAGACAGCCCAGAGAAACCATTGATAAATGTAATGCTCATTATCCTGACACCAGTTTTTAAGCAGGACTCCAGGGCAGTTATTCAATACTCTGAGCTAACAACCAGTACTGGTTCAGACAGAAGAAACAAGAATAAACAACAGAATTCATATACATCAGGATGAATATGGTACAATGAAGAAGAGTCAACATGGTTTTTGTAAAGGGAAGTTGTGCTTTGCTAATCTACCTCTGACAGAGTCAACAAAACATGTTGGCAGCACAGATCTGTTTGATACCATCTGTCTGAATTTCCAGAAGGCACTCAAAAAGTTGCCTTCCTCGAGGTTCTTGAGGAAGCTAATCAGACATGAAGAAATATTCAGAAGATACAAAGAAAGGAGATAAATTATTCCCTGCCTCTCACAGTAGAAAGAGATCACACATGGAGTCCCACACGGCTTTGTGCTTAAGTCTGCATTGCTCAACACAGGTCACAAGTGGTCAGAAAACAGTGTCAAAAAGGGATGAAAATGTTTGCTGCTGACACTGAATTAGTCAGAGTGATAAAGACTATGGCTGATTGCAGACTCACATAAGAACCTCCCACTATGTAATGACAAAGGTTCGCTATAGAGGAATGTAAAATGAAGGCAAATGTTGCTAGAAATCATGACTAAAGGAATCAAGAATACAAAGGAATCAGGAATATAAAATATCCTTTTGCTGTTGTATAAGTACATGGCACATCCACATCTTCAGCAATGTTTATAGCTATGTGTCCCTCTGAATACAGATATAGAAGTCCTGTAAAAGATACAGACAAGTGCAGCAAGTATGGTTAAAGATATGGAGTGGTTACAGGATGAAGAACAATAAAATAGATTAAGGTTTTTGTTGTGAAAAGCACTAAGAAAACATATACTGGAGATCAACAGTCAGGAATGGCCTGAACAGAGTGGGTAGGAAATAACTTTCAGTCCAGAATCTGGAAGATATCAAATGAAGCCAGAAGATGCAGCCTCCAGGCAAATAAAAGGACGTTCACTCATCACATTATTAACCAACAGAACTTGTGACAGGATGCTGTGGATGCTAAAAAAGTACCTGAATTCATTTGATAAATTCATGGAAGAAAAGGACACCAATACAATTCGATACAAAACCATCGTGTAGTTTAGGAAGTTACGGAATAACTGATCATCAGATACTCAAAAAATATTTTGAGAAGAGTTTCTGGAGGGCCCTTAAAAACTTTTTGGGGGAGCTCAGTTGGTGTCACTCGTGGAAACAAGGTGCAGAGCTAGATGAAACTGCTCTTACCTGTATGGAATTACTCAAGTTTGAATTGGAGTTGTGCACTGTCCGTGTTGAGACAGTGTGCACAGGGAAAGTCTTCTGAGTCTCACCTGCAGAATGAACCTGGAATTTCTGGGCTGTGGCATCGAACTGTGCAAGCACAGCTGCACTTTTTGGAGAAACATGAAGCCTACTCTACACAAGGAGCCACAATCTGCAATGTGCTATGAACGTCCAGAGTCTCCAACATGTGCCAAGCCTGCCCTCACAACTGCGCATGCTCATTGTCCTTGCACAGCTGTCAGATTTCCCAGGAAAAGGGCTGCTGCATACTCCCAAATCTTAGATAAATACAGAACTCCTCTATCTTGTGCCAGACAAGATTTAGAAGTGAGAAAGAAGTTGTGCTTGTGAGAAAACAGAAGGATGGTAGCCCTACTTGAAATATCCTCTTTTATCTGGAGTGACTGTGGCTTCCCTGACTTGAAAGATAGCTTTTATGTAATTTGGTGGTTCTTATTTTCATTGTCTGCAAATAAGCTGCCTCTTTGTCTCTGCTTGGTGGTAGGATTTAAAGGTTTGCTAGACACTCACATTTCCTTCCCCTCGTCGTTTTTGCTGTCACAGTTCGCAGTCCTATAACGAGAGGTGCTTGAGTTCATGAGAACACCCTCAAATGTCTGTCTTTTTGCCAAACTGATCTTCCTGGTCCGCACCGCCCATGTGACTGAGGCTCTCGAAGGCAGAGGTGTGGCTTTGCAGAGAAGTAAACCCAGATAGGGTCTTAATCATCTCCATTTGCATTAGTGTTTGCTTTGCTCTTTCAACATCGTTTTCAAAGTCCATTGACCTTTGAATAGTACAGGCTGCGAGTGTGTCTATGAAACCTCCATACCTTTCAAATATTTGAAATTGCTGGTGTATTTAATGTGTTCTCTTATCTGAAAAACTGTATCATAAATGTTGTTTAATGCTATCCTGTTGTTTATCATTGCCTTGCTGATTAATGAATTATTTAGCTGAAGTTGATTAATAAAACTAGTGCAACAGTCAATTCTGAACAGGTCCTGTTCTCCTCTGTGTTTGAATAAATCCATGGCCAGATGTTTCCAGGCTCTGCCTCACAAATTAGCACAGACTTATTGTAAGTTTATCCTTAAAATTCTCTGTATAGTCAAAAAACTTTTTCTTTTTCTGATTTTGTATTGTATTGGATTATTATTGTTTTAATTATTTTTTTCATGTTGTTTGGTCATCACAATGCCAGCATGAGTTCTGTGGGATTTTTCTCAAATCTACCATTTCCTCAAAAGAACTGTCTCTTCTTTTAGGACTAGTTCATTTCCTATACCCAATTTTCTGCTTTTATTTTAGATGTCTGTAAGAATTGACAAAGTTTTCTGCCAGCTACCCAGATCTTTTTGGGTTTTTTAAAACATTACGTTGCTTCTCTCTGTGTCCGAGGGATAATTTGTAGATTACGGTAAGTGTATTGTGCTCTTGTTTCTCCTTGGTCCTACATTGTTTTCATCTTCTTGTACCCTGAAACAGAGTGAGACCTGTTTGTCAAAATGTAATGTAAGCCTCCAGTCAATTATAAGCTATATTCTTCCATCTTTTAAGTTTTCTCACAGAAAAGTTGGCAGCAGAGATACCAAACCTTGCTCGAGAATATTTTCTAGGAATTGTTTATACAATTCACCTCTCCAGACGTGTCCAGACTGTTATCCTTGCTGTCCATATTATCGTGTCTCACTTCAAAGCTCTTGTAGGCAGGTTATGATTTTCATGTGTGTCACAACAAAATATGGGAAGTTTTCTTACTGTTACTAATGTGATTTTCTACTGGGGGGAGTTCAGTCCTTTTGACAGATGCTGAATGACCACAGATAAACTTTCTGACATCTAGTGACCATGTGAAATAATTTCTTCTCTGCCTGAGCATAATTGTGCTCCCTCAGCATCAGTGTTCTCCATTTGCTCCATTCCTGCCACAAGGCTGCTCCAAGGGCTGCTTACAAAGCAGCTTAGAAACCTGTTTTGCACGTGTTAAGGAATTTTCGGGCTTTCCAGCTCACACTGCTTTCGGCAATCAACTCAGCAGAAGCAGTCACCAAAAAGCTGGAGTCTCCACTGATTTCAGCTGCTTGGCTTTTTAAAATAGAAATATACATAGCTATAGATATTTATTGTAGATTCCTCTCATTTTACCTCCTAAAAGCTTAAGCCAATGTAATTCATCAATAATGAACGGCCTAGTTTATATTTGAGAGTCATATTTTAAGCTGAAAAATGTCCCCAATGACAATAGATACTGATCACAGGCACCCCAGCAGCAGCTGCAATCCCACTTCTGCAGGACATTCTTACGCAGCCAACAGCTGGACAGGGGACAGTGTGGGAGCAGATGTTTGTGGCCCCGTGTCCTATACGGAATTTCTGCCAGGGGAGATCAGCCCTGCTTAGACTTGTTGTTCCACAGGCTCTGGGAGGAGGAGTGGAGGAAGCCAGCATGAGCAGTCAGCTGGGTCCCCCCCAGGAAAAGGGGTCCAGGGCATGGCTGAGAGCACTGCTGGAGGCTGGCTGGCACTGGCTCCAGCAGCCAGTTATTTAGAGCACACCGAGAGCTGCTGAGTTCTGAATCCCCTCTTTGTGGCACGGACACAAGAAGCGAAGACTTAGGACTTAAGCTTAAGAACATTAACGTTAGGGGATTCTGCTGTGTACTTCTGACATTAGCAATCGTTTGCAAAGGCAGAAAGAAAATCAATCTCATAAATATCATAATCCGTCTTGGCAGAAAATGCACACAGAAGCATTAACACTTTAAAATACTTCCAGCTTCTGCATGAAAAACTGTGAAGCATCTGACTCAAAAACCTAGTTTTTAAAATAGTTTTCTCAAGGTCAGGTAATTTTTATTCTTTTTTAAATCTTATCACTTCATAATTCAGTTGGATGCAGATTATGGCCTATGAATATCAAATACGTAAATCTCTCACTCCTTATGTTGTCACTTTTGTGCACATTGCTCATCACACACTTCCCTAATGCAAACTTCTTCATTTTGTCCTACCAATGAGCTCATTTGTTTTTCATAGAAGAACCTACCTTTCAGCAATGCTTGTGATAAAATGTTTTGAATTGTAGTTTTATTGTCACCTTTTGAGTTTATAATTCACAATGGGTTATTGTAGGTGGTTACTAAATGTACATTTCTACTTATTAATGCTTTAATTTCTACTGAAGCTGAATAAGAAAGATTCATGACTCAAGCTTTAAGAAGCCAGATGGTTAAAAAAACCTTACTTTCTACATTTTGAAACAGTGAGATGGGTAGAGAGAACATTTTTAAGTCAGTTTTGCGATCAAGAGTTCAACAAAAACGGGATTTTCCCAACAATGCCAGTTGAAATAGGATAAAATTATAAGGGCTAGGTGGGGTGGTTTTTTTGTTTTTGTTTGGTTGGTTTGGTTTTTTGTTTGTTTTGTTTGTTTGTTGGTTTGGGGTTTTTGGTACTGGTAATTTGTGTACATGCAGGTCAAAGAGTGAATTTCAGTGAACATATTTCTTTTTCTATCCAAAATTTCAATGACAAAAGCGTTACAACACTTTTTGGTCATGGCAGGGGTCAGGTCACAGTCCATCTGGGTACATGTCCCCCGGTAAGCTCTGAAGTGGCCAGCAGTGGACACCAAGGGAACGAACACAAGAGGTGAGATCTATCCACGGAGTGTCCTCCACAGGCACTCCACTCTGCACCCAAGGAGATCCTTAACTGGACTTTCTGTGTTGCCCATCCTGCACTGCAGTTACCAAACAGGACCTGGGAATGTATCAGCTCCTCTTCTTGACACAACATATTTCATGATCAAAACATTCTGTGGTAACAAGTCCTGTAACATTATTATATGCTGTGTGAAAAAGTACATCCCCTTGTTCAGTTTAGGTCTGATAGGGTTTCGTTTGGTTCCTCCTAAATCCTTGTATCACAGAAAATCATGGCTAGCCTCCCCTGTATTCACAAGTTCAGAGTTATCTCTTAATTCCCTCCTTAAATTTTCTTTAGCGAGCTGGTCAGTCCAAGCCTGTTTTGTCTTTCTTCATACAGTACCTGCTCAATGTTTGACATTTGAAGCTGCTGTCTTTAAGCTTGACTATCTTGAATAATTCTTCACCATTCCCAAACTTCTCTACCCTGACTCAAGATTGCTTATTGCAGTAGTGCCCATCTCAGTAGAGATATTTTCAGAGACTTCTTATAACATCCTTCATTGTAGAGAAAAGAACTCTGAAGAGAACTTTCTCTTTTATTATGTGATACCTCCATTGCTTTCAAGTACTTTGGTAAAGGACTTTTAAAAACTCTGAAAACATCAGTATACTTAATATAAACACTGGATGACCCTTGTCCATTGACCTAATAACTTTTGCAAACAACACATCATGTATAGAGATTTTGTTGACTTTTCTCCAACATATCAATCTGAACAGGGTTTATTTTTTTATTATTATTATTTTGCATACTTTCTACTAATATGTTCATATGGACTTTCTCCTCCCATGGCCTTTCTGTTTTAGAACAGCACCTGGAAGGCTTAATTTCCCTAGCCTCTATCTATTGCAAAAGCAAACAAGGGGATTATTAATATTTGATTATTACTCAGATGTCTGTAGCTATATTATTAAAACATCTTTTCATTTTTTTGTACGCTGTGCACAACAAGTCAAGAGAACTCTAATAAAAAATTAATACAATGCATTTGCAGATCTCCAAAGGCAAGATAGTCTTGGAGACCCTTTGGAAGTAATTAAAAGCCCACTGGGTGTTTTTGCAGCTCCAAAGTTCTCTAATGCATTTAGATGACTTAGTGACCATGTGCTTCATATAAAGAAACATTTGCAATCAAGGCTCTGCTTTGAAAATGCTTGTTACTGGTTATAATGTTCCATCTATGAGGTTGATGCTGTTCTATAGAAAACTTCCCACTGACTGCAGTGAGCACAGAGTAAAGCTATACTGCTTTGTTTTGAGAAGCAAAGCCCACTTCAAGCAGAAGGAATTCTTCCATGAAGAAGAATTCTAAGCCATTTGGGAGAACCAAATCTCCAAGTCTTTACTCTGAAAAATGTGAATTGAAAGCTGGGATTACAGAAGAGGAATTCTGGACTAGATAGTGTTTATTTATTAAAAATGCTGCACCAAGGTAAGGAAAAGGAAAGCTGATCTGGCATGTTATTGAACTTCATTTCATCTGTGAAAAAAGTAAATGACCAGTCACAAAAATGTCAGTGCTGACATTTTATCTGCCCTTCCTCATTTTCTTACATGTTTTTGCATACTCCACATAACTCTTACTAGTTAATTTAAAAAAAAATGCATTCTATGTCTATTTTCCCAATGTTTTCATTCAAAACTTCCCTGCATGCATCATAATTTGCACATTAAAAGCCAATTTACAATGCAAAGTTTCATAGTAATTTTATATGCAATTCAAATTGCCAGGACAATGGCGCATACATTAAAAAATACTGCATTTTGAAAATTATCTTACGTAGGCAATAGAATATCATAAAACAGTGAAACATGTCTCACAAGTCATACCAAAAAACACATTACCAATCTGAGTAGTAGTTTGTTTGTATGAAAATTAACACTGAGAAGTTTTACTGGGAAACTGAGTGTTCGGATTTTCCTTTAGAATACTGAGTGCAAGACGTGGAGTTACTTCCATTTCTATGTGGCTTCTCCTAAGCCACATGGAAATACCCATTTACTTGGAATTTTTTTGAGAGAGATCTCTGACTTTTAAACAGAATACTTATGTTTATAGGAAACTTGTGAACCAAATAAATAAAACTGTGTTGCCTGCATGCCTTTGGGGAAGCAATTGTCATTAGCTCACACTCAGGAATATGTTGCAGGAATATCTCAGCAGGGACTTTTGGAGCTACAGAAAGCCTAGGGAAACACAGAATTTCCAAGTCTGCACTTCACATCTGCCCCAGTCACTTCTCAGTTAATACCAGAGGATGATTTGTATAATGTTCAAGGGTAGAATCAGGACAGCATTTAACCAGCTAGATGATATGGCTGCAGAGGTATTATAAAGGAGTTATTGTCACCTCAAGAAGACTTAAAGAAAGGCAGAAATATTCACACTTTGGACTTCTCTGGTATCTCTGTAAATTAGATAAGATAGTGAAGCATCAGTTCTACAGCCTGGGTGGCTCACGATGAAGACTTTTCTGTAACCATGAGCTAAAAAAAATAATCCCTTTCTGTTATTAATTCCTGAAATTCTGGACAGGCTGGGTTTGTTGTTAGGCCACATAGATGTCCCTTTAAACACCACAGATTCATTGCATACTCTGTGTATGTGATAATCCTGTTTCAAAGCGTGTGGGGGGACAGAAGTAAAGGGACCTGCTGAAACACACTTGTTACTTCTTAGGGTTACTTCTGTTCTGCTGAGTTGTTCTTGAGCTTCTGCTATCCAAAGCTTTTCTCTATCCCCATTTACTGTGCTTGCACTAAGTTCTCTCTACAAAACAAAGAGTAAGACCAGGATGGCCACAGCCACTCTGCAGAGCTACAGTTTGGAACTTACACTGAGATCAAATGTTGGTCACTGGGGTAAATACCGTTTTTTCACTTTCAGCTAGAGAAATCAATATTTATCATTTATACAGCATTTAGTGTTTCTGAAATACTGAAAACATTTTAAATTCATTAATCCTGTCTATTATACACATTGAGGTCAAACCTGTTTTTATGGGTAGTAGTGTTATTCAGGATTAACTCAGAAGAACTCAGTTTCTCCAGCATTACATGATATTATAATTTGGCTTTTAGTGCTTACAAATATTTTAAAGTGGTTAAAACACGGAATCAAATTTTCTCCTGATCTGCAAAGCCATTGCTGTGGTCTTACAGGATTCCATACTTTTAGGCAATGGCAGGATCCGCTCATTTGAGGTTCAGCTTGTGTAAGGGGTTACTGTGTTTGTGGGATAAAATTTATGCCTGAGACAAATTCATTGAACACAGGTTTTTGCCAACACCCTAGGGTAGGTTCTTGCTACATCTGCACTACAAGTGCAAAAATTCAGAGCAGGTCAAGATGTTACTGAATTTACTCATGGCCACACCAGTGGATGCAAATAGAGGCAGAAGGAAGGGTTTCTCTTACTGCTAAGGAACACTTGCAGGCTGGTACACAGAAAGGCATACAGACCACTAACTAGGTCCAATACAGTAAATCCTGCCAGTATTGTTGCATTTTATCATATTAGAAATATATTTAAAAAATTGTAGATTTTAAAAAAAATTAAACAGTCTCTCCTTAAATGAAGAGCAGATGGTTATTTTTTCTCATGGCCACAAGAGGAAACCAGGAAATAACTGGGTTAATTTATAGCATGGGAGATTTAGCGTAGATGCTAGGAATATGCTTTCCAACCCAAAGGATTGCTAAACACCAAAACACATTAGCTTGGTAGGCCACAGACTAGGAAGGCCTTTGGAAATGGAGTTTTAAGAACAGTTAAGCACACTGGTATTGAGGATGGTCTAGGATGCTGCTGACCAGCTCAGTGTAGGGGATGGACCACCGACCTCTTCAATTCCCACCCAGCTTCTCAGTACTATGATTGCACAGAGGCAGGGCTGCCCTTAGACTGGTGCAATACAAATAATCCTGACAGTAAATGACCACCTTGAAACAATTGTACGACTGGATAAATTTAAGAGAAAGGAAATGTCCTCCCAGTTTTCTTACTACTCTTTATCTCCAAGTTATGTATTATACTGGGTTGGACAAGGAAACAAACACCGTGTTCTGACGCAATCCAGTCCTGTCTGTGTTGCCCACATCACTGTTTCTTTTTCCCTGTCTTGATTACAGATCAGAGTAGCAGAGGCTTAAAATTGCAGTTGTCAGAACAAGAGGTCACTTGAGCCATTGCAATTTTCAGAACTGTGGCTTATGGCCTCAGAATTTTCTCTGGTAGTGTTTTATTGTAAATGAAACATATTTGATATCACCCTGTCTGCAAAACTTCAGAAGAGTTGACAAAGCGGGATAGAATGGCTGAAGGGTTTGTGCTTGGGGTTTTTTTACTGCATAAACATTGGAACTATACATTCCTGGTTTGGCCACTTTTATGGCTGACTGCCTGCACTTCTGGTAAAGAAATAGTTTAAATCAACCAAACTGAAAACTGATGCCGTATTGCAGCCATGGTGTCTGCATCACCTCGTTAGAGAAGGCAAATCCTTTTGAGCAGCCAGAGCTCAGCCTTGGAACCAAATTCTTCATTGCTGTAATTCCTTTGATGTGAATAAATCTGTCTTTTGCTTTCTTCAGCTTTTGCAAATTTGAAACCTCAGTTTTCATGTGTATTCTTTTATGATAGAAATTACATTTTTCTGTAAAATCTGAACCCTGACCTGAGGGCAGTCTTAGCCATCTAGTATTGTAAAATTGGAAACTGAAAGCTGAAATGACACATTTGAAAATATACAGTCATTCTAATTAATGTTAGAGGAAACAAAGTAAAAAAAAAAAACATGAGATAAAATCCACTAATTTTCCCCTTAAACCCTGATTTTATTCCCATCAGCAAGATTACTAGCCAGTCTAGCTAGTGTCTAGAAAGCTAATTTTCAAATGAGTACCCATACTTTGCCCACAAGTATAATCTGTAAAGATGTACATGGAATACAAATTTAAAAACATTACATCAAATTCTGGTCTAAACCAAAACCAAATGATGTTCCTGTTTTGTGCCAGTAAATCACAGTGCAGGTCAAAGGTACAACCAGCAGCCAACAGACTCAAAGACTCTAGCTGAGCGCTGAGAAAAATCAACCACACTGAAGCAGGAATAAAAAATACTAGCAGTAAACAACAGTAGAAAGTAAGCTACATTTATTCTCTAAATAGTACACAAAATAAGTGCATAGTATTTGTGGTTCTCAAATGCTTCAGACGATTTCAGAATGTTTAGTGGAAATCTTTCAGAATTGCCAAGTAAACTGATGGACATCTTGTTTATACATGTTACATTACCGAAATTGGGCAGTACTATATTTAAATGAGGTTTTGTGAAAGTTTTTCATGTCTTACCAGTTTCAGACTAAACCAAACAGTGGTTTATCGAAACATTTTTCCAGTCAGTCTGGCCTAAAGACAAATCTTAAGTGACTTTAACCCTGGAATAGTTTCAATTAAAAAGAAAAAGAAAGTTTAAAGGTGCTACACAAATCATGTTAATTTATTTTTGCTGCACAGGATTTTTTCCCAGCTTTTATATTTATTAGTTACATTTCCAAGATTTTAATATCTACCTCTAATTCTCCTTTCATTTATTCTTTATTCTAGATGGGTTGGGAGAGGCAGAATCCAGGTGAGAAAGACTGGATTAAAATGTTTAGAAAGTTGTGCTGTAAAAAGTAACTCCTAGAAGCTTCAAGGATATGCTCATGAGGTAACAGCAGCTGCTACATGAATCTAGCATCTGGGACAGTCTGAGATCAATAATATGCCTAACTTACAGTGAGATTCTCTTCTCTGTTGGACAAATAAAAACAGAAGATACTTACAGTGGTCCTCACAGACCCTAACATGCATACTTCTTACTGTTCAAAGAGACCCCATTTTAAGTAAAAATTATACAAGCCTTACATTAGCACAGTTGTACTAAAATTTGCAGCTTTATCTTTCAGGTCCATCAGTAATTCTTGGGTTTTCCTGCTTCTGCAACATTTATAGCCCCATGTAGTCCAATCCCAATGAACCTCTGAGAAAAAACCCACAAGTTTTCCCAGCTTTATGAGCACAACTCACCCTCACAGACCATTAAGCCTGATCTAGTTTGTTAGCAGGCCCAGCTCATGGCTCTAATCATTTTGCTCATCGAGTTCATTATTCTTATACATTCCTTGCATGACTTTGTATTGCTTTGTATTTGTAGTTACATAGCACTTTGGGATGGGGTGGGGGGACAGAGAGACCACTCTTTACCTGCTGCTTCCACTGTCTAAATAGTTCCACAGGTTTAGTTTCTTGGGTAACTCTTCAAAGACTTGGATCTTTTCATTAGCCTTACTTTGAAATTCTGTAGCCTCCATTGGAAAAGACAAAGCCTCCCACCTCATCCTCATCCTCTTCACCTGTGGGGATGACTCATCCAGGACTCCTAGGTGAAAAAATGGCATTTCACCTGAAAGGACCAGTCTGCTCTGACCAAATCGGTCTTCCAGGGACAACATCGTGTCACAAAACACTCAGCTTCTCCCACTGCAGGGGTGGTGAGAGAGCAGTCACTGCAGCAGGGCTGCAGCCCTGAGCAAAAGGAAAGCTGGCAAACACGGAGTTACTCTTATGGTGCCCTGACACAGATGTATTTTCACTGGTTTGAAAGTGAGAATTGTAATGTGCATGCCTGGTGAGGTTTGCTTGAGGAGTGATGGCTTTGCAGACTGACACAGCCGAAAATGAAGCACTGAGAGGATGTCCACAAATCAGTGCTCTGTGCTCTCCACAGTTTGGGGAAGGTGGTGTCTCGGGGATCCCAGCTTTAGATAAAAGGACATAGGATAAAAGACTGAAATGAATTACTCATGATCATTAGCTTCTTAGTCATGGGAGAACTACAAATAGCACCAGCAACTGGCTAGATTTGCATGTTGTGCATTGGTACCGTGCTCCTCAGTGTGTTCCTCAGTGGCAGGAACAGCCCCGGATCAGAGAGCTGGAAGTGCAGCTCTGCAGGATTCTGCCTGCCCTCCTCAGTGACCCTGATGATTACTTCCTCAGGTTGTTTCATGGAACAAATTTTCTAACTCCACCTAGATTTTAAGAAAGATTACTCTTTTTCAACTTTCCATACATTAAACAACTTCAAACCTTCACAGAAATGACAAAAAGCAGAGCAACAGTAGGCGGTATTATTTTCAACTCACTTCACAGGCTTTAGTTCAGGCAGTCTGAGATGTACTGATATCTAAAATGACCTATGAAGCTGACCTTTACATTGAGAGCCAAAAAATATTATTTCAGGATTTTGAGAAAAGAAACAAATATCAATACAGTTTATGCACCAGTAATTAAAGTGTAGAGTAAAAAATAAAATTGTGGTAATTAAAAAAAAGAATTCTTTTTAATAGCAAAATATTGAGGTGTCCTTAAGGCACCTACACAACCATAACCTCACTTCAGAGAGAAGTCACACAATAATCAGGCAATTAGAATTAAGGCATTATTTGGTGCATTTAGCTTCTAAATAATTAAAACTGGTTTTTAAAGCTGTATTTACATTTTTATGTAGTTTTTCTCCCAGCCTGAGAGTACCACTCAAGGCTATTATTCACAGAGTTCTGAAAATACAACTGTGTAGAAACATTCACTCTGCACAATATAGGACATACAACTCATTAGCTGAACTCCCTAGGCTCTCAGTCCACAAAGCAGTATGGAGTATATAATTTGAGGTCCTTACACAGTTCAGAGCATGAAAACTAAGCAAGCTTCTTGTTCCCATAACCAGGAGCTATGGTCCCACTGCTTGTGTGCCCAGCACCACCCTGCACATTTCCCTATCCACAGTCCCCACTAGGAATGTAGGAACATGTAAAATCTACTGCAACTGCAAGGCACTGCTGATTTCTGCAGCCACTCGCTTCCTGCTGGGCAAGGTGCAGGTAAGAGAATGGGTTTGGCAAGTAGTGATCACAGAATCATAGCATGGTCTGTGTTGGAAGGGACCTTAGAAATCATCTAGTCCAACCCCCCTGCCATGGGCAGGGAGGTTGCTCAAAGTCCTATCCAACCCTGAACACTTCCAGGAATGGGATACCCACAACTTCTGTAGGCAACCTGTGCCAGTGCCTCACCACCCTCATCATGAAGCATTTCTTCCTATAACCCATCTAATTACTCCCTTACAGTTAAAAACCATTGGCCATCCTTCTACCACCACAGGCCTCACTGAAGAAATCATTCTCCATCTCACATGTAAGCCCCCCTTAGTCTTCCTGGAGTCCTCTCTTCTCCAGGCTGGGCAACTGCAACATTCAGCCTGTCCTCACAGGTGAGGTGCTCCAGCCCTCTGATCATTTTTGTGACCCTCTTCTAGTACTGCTCCAACAGCCCCATGTGCTGGGACTCCAGAGCTGGATGCAGCACTCCAGGTGGGGTCTCACCAGAGCAGAGCAGAGGGGCAGAATCGCCTCCCTCACCTGCTGCCCACCCTGCTTTGGGTGCAGCCAAGACATGTTTGGCTCTCTGGGCTGTGAGTGCACATTGCCAGGTCATGTCCGGCCCCTCTCTCATCCACAGGCATCCCCAAGTCCTTCATTCGCCAGCCTGGGCTGATATTGGGGTTTGCCCCAATCCAGGTGAATGACCTTGTTTTCAGCCTTGTTGAATCTCATGAGATTCACATGATGCTATGGTGTCTTATGGATAGGGCTGAGGCATTCAGTTCACCTTGATATTCCAAAGGCTTCGGTGTGGATGGTGCCAACTCCAGACTATTCCTGCAGCAGCTTTGCTGTCCTCACCAGCCTGCTGTCCTAGACAGCTGCTTTCTGCCCTAGGGCTAAAGCTAAAAGCAATGTGTGAGCTACAACTGGTAGTTCACATTAGAGAGCTTTTGTGCCTGTGGAAACCAAACCACTCATTTACATGCCTTCATAAAAGATACTTATGGAAAGTAAAGTATGAAATGGAAATTAGAAGGCCGAGGTGAGAATTTGACAAGCAAATAGGCATTGACATAAGACAAATTAAAGGGAACTTTATTACAATATTAAAGATACAAATTATGGATCAATGGCACTCCCAAGAAGATAAAAACAACAATTACAAAGAATAAAGTCTCTGTATGCTTTTTCAAACATGAGTCTCAGAAAAACACAAAGAAGTATATTAAGGATGATAAGAGGTAGGGCATAGATTTTACATGAAGAGATATTGAATATGCTCCTCACCTTGGAATAAGAATGATAAGGAAGGGTATTTGATAGATGTATTTAAGATCCTAAATGGAGAACGAATTTTCTTAATATAAAAACTAGAGTACATAACACAAAATTATCAGCCAGGAGAAGCATTTTTTTCATATTTATTAAATCATTAAACTAATTATCATAGGATTTTTTGCATGCCAAAAAACCCCCCCCTATGTTCCAAATTGTCTAGATTCCTTAATTTTATAATCTGGAGGAGTTGCAAGAGAATGAAATAAAATCTTTTATGTTTTTATATATGTTTTCTCTTAGCATCTACTACTGGCTACTGTCAGAGGCAACATGTTAGTTAGATGGACCTTTGATCTGACTGGCTCAGTTAGTCTGAAGTTTTATGCAACACAAATAATCACCCCTGGTTAGCTGCCTTTTTTTTGTTTCTTTCCAGCAGAGAACATTGGTTAAAATAATATTTTTCTTGTAATAAAAACACAAAAATAGCAGAAGGATTACAGAGGAAATAACATAGATGTTATAAACTGATAAATTTACAATAAAACACAGGCAGGATACATCCAACAGTAAGAATGAGAAAGTTCATGAGCTAACATACAAACTTTCTCATTTAAATAATTTAACTATTGAATAATATTGTAAGTCAGTAATGTGTGTATATCTGCACAAATAAGACTAAAAAGATTTCTAGGAATTGTAAGATAAGAATCTTTTTCACTTAGTCAAGTGGTTGATAACGACAGACTTATGAAAGGCCTAACAATGAGCATGATGGACCAAACAGCTCTGCCCATGTAAAGGAAAACTGTGCTCCTTATCATCGAAGTGTCCTGACAAAATGGAAAAACACGTGCATATCCTTTACTTCTGGTTTTCAGAGAAAGTTTTTCAAAGCCTCTCCTCAGAAAATTGGTGGCTGTACACACTTAATATAATTACGCTCAGTTGATTGTTGTAGTACTGGAAACAGAACTTAGCTGTATATTTTCCCCTTATTTTTGTATTTATAACATTGTAAAAATAATGTATGCATCTCAGGAAATGATTCTGTGACATTTACCAAGTCCCACAGAGCTGGGAACCAAGCCTGCAAAATCATACTCATGAGAATACACTCCCCAAGTCAGGTCAGCAAATAAAAGCTCCTCACATGAGTAAGGCTATAAGAATAGACTAGAGGAGGTCAAGGTCAGTGGTGAGTTTTGGCTGAGTCAGGGTTGCAGGATAAGGCCCTTATAAATCCTATAAATAGTTCATTGTTAAAAGAGGTCAGACCTAATTCTGGAAGTATTTTGGAAGAAGAAACCACTGTGAGACTAACGACGTACACCTACCCAAGTGTCTCTGCTTATTAATGTGACATTTGTTCGGACCCAACACATAATAAATAAAAGATATTTTTAGAATGTGTCAGGGAAATGTATTCAGATTTTCAGAGAATAATTTGAATACATCTAAAGTGTTGTACTGTATCAAAGGAATGGTTGTTAAAACATACAAATAAGGTATTAAAAACTAGTGGTTTCTATTGATCCTGATGGCCAAGGATGCTAAGTGTGGGATTTACTCACCTGACTTAGATCACCTAGGAGCCAATGCTCATTTTACTGTAAGTCAAGGGAAGAAGGTGCCTCCACCAACCTATCCTAAAGCTGTAGTTTGGTACAAACTTACACTGGCTCAACTGAGCACCAACATTGGGAAAAGCAGTTTCTCCAAGGCCCTTCACCCAGCATGAGTGGTTTATTCCCAGTTCTGTAAAGTAACTTTGTTTTTGTTGACATAAGGGTTCAATAACCTTGGCAGATAGATGACATTACTGAAACCATCCCCTCCCACCTCCTCCTTTCTCCCCTCAAGGTCATTTTTCAGTTGGATCAGTTCTCTGGTCTGGAAACTATGCCAACAGTGGCTGGGCAATGAACCAGAGCAATGCTGGACAAAAATGACTGCTTCTTTCAACTTGAAAGTCAGAGGAAGATGTTTGACAAAGGCTCTGAATGAGCCATGTGAGTGTAACACTTCACTGCTACCAATACAGGGAGGTCGTCTTCTATTCTGTTCCCCTCCCTGCTGCACATAACCACCGCTTCCCTTTGCAGGGCTGTGGACTTGTAAAAGCCTTCTGTGACCAGAGACACCTTCATAACCTGGCAGAAAATTAAAGCATTAAAAAAGTGGGTTAGCAAGTACAGTTGGATCACAGAGGCATTAGACGTGCAGCAGAGCTGGCAAACAAAGAGGCTGGGTGACCTGGGGATGCAGGAAGGGAGAAGAAAATGAGAAGGGAAGGAAGTCTGGGCGCATCCTTTAAACAGTCATGAGCTGTTAGGTCAGCTGCTCATCAAACTGCACCCTCAGGGTCCCCTTCCATATTACACTGTATGTGATCTAATTGGAGGCAGACCCGGGAAGGGACAGTCCCACTTTCCTCCAGGCCTTGAGCAGCACATTCCCGGTAGGCATGCCAGCAGGTGGGGAGGACAGCAGACCCAGCATCCAGACTCAGGCAAAACACACCTTAAAGTAAGTGCCAGAACTAGACTGTATCAATTGCCCGTTGGAGTTCTCATCTGTCTTTATTAACTAGGAGCCTAGACAAAAAAATGAACACCTTTGAACTCTGGTTTCAAAGTGTCTGAAGATCAATGAGGTGAAATTCAAAGTGATAGGTTCATCCTGTGCTGTCCCCATCTGCAGTCTCCACTCTACCAAGCTGCATCCTTACATTTTGAAAGAATGCATTTGGGCTTTCTTTTGTTTTACAATTAAAAATGAGAATGAAGAGACACCTAAAAAGTGAAGGAAACTGGAGCTGATCTACTGATATATGCATCATTATATCGATTCCCTGTTGCAGAGCATTGACACTGCCCTCTTGCAGTGCAAAATGAAGTCAAAACTGAAAGATCACAAAGGAAAAAAGGGCAAGTTTCTAAACACTGCTGATGAATCCCAGTAAGGCTGGAGCTGGAAGAATAAACACCGAGCCAAGAGCTCCTTCAGCAGCTGTTGAGAGAGTGTGTGCTCACAGGGCTTTCATCAGCCCTAGCAGGGGTTAGTCTGTGGCAAGAACAAAGGAGCCTCAGAGCCTGGGACATGGAGGGAGAAGCAGCAGAAGCAAAAAGGCCACTTGGATGACAGTCAAAGACTCTGCTAAGTCCCATTCTCTTCCCCTCCCTCACTTTGAGGAATACGTTAATTGTTTCAGAAGTCTCATTGACTCATATTACTGGCTTCAGCATGCTATTGATTTCAGTGAAGGTGTTTAAAAGAGGAAGGTACTGTCCAATATGAGCATGAATAGCAAGACGATTTTTTCATGAGCAATTAAAAGACTACTTCCTATGATTAATTATTAAACAGAAGCATACAAAAGTACCTCCATGAACCACTGGCTTCCATAACAGATGCTGACTGACTTCAGTGAAATGACTTCCATTTATGTTGATATTCTGTGATTAAAGAGACTGAAAAAAGTCATTCTCACACACTGAAACAACGGTATTCTATTCTGCCAACCTTGAATTGCACACTTTACTAGCAAAATTTAATGTTGCATCTTATTTGTGTTATCAAGAGGGTTTAGTAAACATATTAACCACATCCTTCAGGAGAGAATTTATGTATATATTTTGTGTTTGACTGGATGAAAACATTCTTCAAGGAAATAACCGTCTAGACATGATGACAATAAACCCTTTATTCCTGGGGTAGCGGGAAAAGATGTTGCCCTCAGTAAGCACTACTTCCCAAAAAAGTCATGAACTGTTTGCCAGGCTGTCACATGCTTAAATAATTATTTCAGATATTCATTCTTCATAAGAAGTCTTCAGTACAACTTCCTGATGCAGAACACATTGATGGTTCATGGCTCTGTATGTTTTTCTTCCAGGAACAAAGCTTCGTTTTGCTTAGAGAGCTGAAAGGTATGTTGTACCCATCAATGCCCATCAGTGGGGCAATGCCTCATCAGCCCCACACTTATGTCATGGTGTGAAAAGGGATGATAGGCACATAGGAAATTAGCACAAAAATTGTTGGTAGTGGTAAACACATGCTGATGCTCATACAATCCAATCAGTAGGGCCACTACCACTCTCTAATGATTTGCCTGGCTATGGTCAAGACACACTCCAGCTAAAAATTTGAGGGAGATCCTCCCATTATTAAAGGCAGTAACAGATTTCTGATTAAAAAAAAATTGAAAAATTTGGGGTTTTTTTATGAGAGCTTCAGTTTCACATCCCTTTCCTGGAAGTTGCTCCATTGGGATCAGCTCCTGTGCCTACACACAGCTTCAGCCTGGGCCCAACAACCAAAACTAACTGAGTCAGATAATCAGGAAAGGAAACTGAGTATAAATAGGGAGCAAAATTCCCAATTTGGTTTCACGGTGCAAGCAATAGTGACAATTGGGTTGTAACATTAATTTCACTTGGGAGGGATAAGAAATTGGGTTGGGTTGGGAGTTTTTTAGACTACGAGCTTCTTTCTCCATCTAGTTGGGAGATGTCACCAAGAATTCATCAGGCTCTTTGTCTTAATTCAAAGTTTGCTGAAGAAAGTGTAAGAGGCTTTTTAGATGCTTAAGGCTTTTGCATGAACATTTTAATCTTATGTATCAGGTTTGAGGTGGCATAATACACTGTACTGAATTATTACTCGGAGTACTCTGAATGAGTCAGCTTTGTGGCTTCTGAGGAATGAGCTGTGCTTCTAGGAATTCCACTGCGGATACGGCCTCTGACATGCACAACCAGACTGAGGGCTCAACGAATAGGGAGTTTTACATAATGAGTTCTAAATTTGTGGATTAGTTTTTACAGCTGTGAAGGATTTAGATATCAAAGGTAGAAGTGATAAAATAAAAACAATGGGACCATGGGATGAGAAATAAGAAACCCCATCTCACTTCTAAGTCTTAGGTGCTACTCAGCTGACATGGCTGTACCAAACACTTAGATAGTGGCATCTTGAGGAGAACGAGCAGAGTGGATTAAGTTTTCTTCATGGCACTGCAAATCCTTACGTGAGACCATTTGTCTATGCCTTAAACGTAGGACTGTGCAAACCCAAATCTGTGATTGTCTGTTTTTCTTCAAAGATGGGCTGTCTTGTACATTCTGGAAAGGAAGTACTCTGAGTTTGGAGGTGAAGATTAATGCTGGAATCAATTGTCAGCATTTTATGATGTTTGAAAAGTCCCACTGCTAAAATGAATCAATTAAAAACCCCTCAATTTACTGTGAACCTCAATTCTTGGATTGGAATTATTGCTTCTGAACTATATAAACAAACAGGCAGGCAAACAATCTCCTCTCTCTTAAATATATTTTGGCAACTGAATGCAGATAAATGTATTCCTGTATCCTGTAAATCAGGTGCTTAAAAAACAAGAAACTGCCACAAAAGCATTGTTTATACAAGCTTATTTAGTTCTCTTTGAAATCTCATTGATCTTGTATTCCCCTGAGGATTCCCCTTTTATTTTGTTCATAGCGTGGATTATGTTTTAGAAATGAAAGAAGATATAACAATTTAGACTGTTATCTAAATCAGAAGTGGGTTTGTTCTCAGTTTGTATATAATTGTGTGTATTTTGGACCTTTAAGAGTCACAAGGAAATCTTTACACTTGAATGACAAAAACTGGGAGAAAATTAGGAATCCTTACTGCTGTTCTGGGAAGGTTGACTTCAGTTCTACATTGGTTATAAACCTTTGTTTTGTCTTTCCATACTCCCTCTTCCTCCTTACCTTCTATTCTGGCTCCATGCTCCATCAATTCCTTCAGCTCCTGTTGGTATGCTGGTCTTTCCCAGCTCTACACGGTTGCTCCTGTCATGTGTCTGTATCTCTAAACCCTGAGAGTCATCATGAATCACCTCATCGCTTTCTGTTTTCCAAATCTGTTCCTCTGTCAAGCTACCACTTTCTTCTTTTTACTGGAAAGACAGAGAAATTTCTGAGACAATATCTCTTGCCTTGATTTGAGGGACTAACACCAGAGAAGATTCCAAGTTCCCAGGATGGTACACTGGAGGTGAGGTCCTGCTCTATGCCAGGAACCTTGAGAAACTCCAGTGAAATGAGGCAAACAAATTTGGCTTACAAAAATAATGAAGTCTTTTGCAGTGAAACCAGAGTCTGAGGGGAAATTTTTTTAGCTACTTCCTCAACAGGAAAGGTTTTTCCTACCACACACCGGCTGTTGAAGGCTTTATTTGTACAAACTCTCCCAGCAACTTGTACAAATCCCTCCAGTTCTTTCCCACGTGATGACTGTGGGATGGATCCTATGCACAGGCCACAAGCAGACTACATGTTAACTACATGCAGCTCCTACTGTCCTGAAAGCATTTCCCATCCTGTGTAAGATACTCTAGGATACTCAGCATTGTTATATGGTTCGTGGTCAGTAAATTTTGGAGAATAATTCATCCATCAGTTGTGTGGGCTCTCTCTCAAGAACTGTAGCAAGTGGCATGATAGATATTGAAACAAAAGAGCAGTGACGGGTTGGGTTTTTTGTTTGTTTGTTTCGGGGGTTTTTGTTTGTTTGTTTAGTGGGTTTTTTTTTGTTTTGTTGGTTTTTTTTAATGCAGCACCATTATCCTAGACAGCCATATTGAATTTTCTCATTTCCTTTTGTAGACACACTTTGTTACTAATGTCCATATTTCTTTCTGTTTCACTTTATAGCAGAAGCAAAAATTCTGTCAGTTGACCCCATCTGGTTTTAAATACACTCTAGTTCTGGGTACAGGAGGTTTTCTACCTTTTTGCAC
Organism: Dendrocincla tyrannina; assembly: GCA_035047865.1. Lineage (NCBI taxonomy): Eukaryota > Metazoa > Chordata > Aves > Passeriformes > Dendrocolaptidae > Dendrocincla > Dendrocincla tyrannina. The sequence goes on from JAWWMP010000041.1 coordinate 11,151,725, forward strand.
ATGCTTACAGAATCAGTCATCTAATTGGTTTTACTTCACTCCTTTGCTGGCCCCTCCAGTTGTGTCATTCCAAATACTCATACTCATGAATTAGCCCCATTTCATCTCTAAAATGCACGCATTTGGGATATTCTGTCTGTCTTCTCATTTTGTCTCTGAAATAAATGTTCCAGTCACATTTTCAAGCTTTATTTCACAACAGTGAAAATATAAGCTGAAATTCTTGCACAACCACTTGATCCAAGGGCCTTTAAGAAGAATGTTGATTATGAAACCCGTGATAAAATTGTAAAAGCTGGCAATACAGAGACTGAGAGGAAGCTTATGTCTGCTTTGCCTTTTGATCATCAAACTACCTTTCATCCACGCTTTGCAGACGTACCTGATTCTCATCTGGTCTCCATATAGCTCCAAAGCTCAGCAATGAAGGGGAAAAACTTGGTCCTGGATTACCTCTTAGAACAGGCTCAAGCTGTTCTGTGTTTGGGTACATCGAGCTTGGTGTGTGCCCTCACAGCCTCTCCACTTTTATGCCCCCAGCCTGTGCGTGTCAGAAGGGAAATGGCAATTACAGGCAGGCTATAGATAGCCACGGAGCAGCACCTTATCAGTGCTACAACTTAAATAACCCCAAGGAAGCAAACCACAAAGGCACCTAAAAATACACAAATTTTCACCTCCTTTGCAGATGGAAAGCAGGATCAGGCCAGGCCTAGTCTGAGTGGACATCCTGAGCTCTGCCAGCAATTTATACAGAGAGACTCGATCTAGTCAACAAACCACGTCACAGTGCACAGCCTAAGAAAACAGGGATGCAAACTGAAGTCCTGGAAAACACCTGATGCCTCCTGGGGTTGTGAGGAGGTCTCTGGGGGTTCCCGGTCAGCGGGCAGCAGTGACTGAAGCCAAACACCCAACCTCGCTGACAGGCTGAGGCCTCAAAAAGGATCCCCCCGGCCTCTCCCTGCACACCAGAGATCGGAACGGCAGGAACGGCCTGAAGTGGCGTCAGGGAGGTTTAGGCTGGGCATTAGGAAAAGGTTCCTCACCCTGAGGGTGGCTGGGCACCGAAGCGGCTCCCCAGGGCAGTGGTCACAGCACCGGCCCGGCAGAGCTCCGGAGGCAATGCCCTGTGCTGGGCTGAGCCCCGCGCTCCTTCAGTCCAGGATCCCGTCCGTGCCTGTCCCAGCCCAGGATCCCGTCCGTGCCTGACCCGTCCGTGCCCGTCCCACCCGTGTCCCGCACCAGCGCCGCTCCCGTCCCCGCTGCGGGCGGGCGCTCTCCCGCTGTCCCGCTGTCCCGCTGTCCCGCTGCCGGCCCGTCGGAAGCGGAAGGGCCGGGCCGGGCCGGGCCGGGCCGTGCCGGGTGATGGTGGCGGTGCTGGGCATGGGGATGGTGCTGCGCCTGCTGCCCCAGTTCCAGCTCCGCAGGGACGTGCTGCCCTGGCTGGCGGCGCGGGGCTGGGCCGCGGCCCCAGGTAACGCCGCGGGGCGAGCGGAGACACCCCCTCCAGCCCAGCCCACCCCATCCCATCCCAGCCACCCCAGCTCAGCCATCCCATCCTCCCTCTGTCCCCTCCTCCGGCCGCCCCGGCCGCGGGCGGAGGAGACGGGCTGGGGGGAACCCGGGGGAGGATTCCCAGGGGGATCCCAGGGGGTGGATTCCCAGTGAGGTCCCAGGGGGTGGATTCCCGGTGGGATCTCAGGGGGGTGGATTCCCAGGGGGTGGATGCCCAGTGGGATCCCAGGGGGTGGGTTCCCAGGGGGATCCCAGGGGGTGGATTCTCAGGGGGATCCCAGGGGGTGGATTCCCAGGGGGTGGACTCCCAGTGAGGTCCCAGGGGGTGGATTCCCAGTGAGGTCCCAGGGGGTGGATTCCCGGTGGGATCCCAGGGGGTGGGTTCCCAGGGGGATCCCAGGGGGTGGATTCCCAGTGAGGTCCCA
>JAWWMP010000041.1:11153767-11263585 GCA_035047865.1 Dendrocincla tyrannina
GTGAGGTCCCAGGGGGTGGATTCCCAGTGAGGTCCCAGGGGGTGGATTCCCGGTGGGATCCCAGGGGGTGGGTTCCCGGTGGGATCCCCGGGGGATGCCAGCAGGGGAGCGACCCTCGGGTGCCGGGGACTTGAGCCGGGCAGGTTTGGTGTTTTCCAGGAACTTCTCGCATGCCGAAAACTCTTCCAACACGTCCCCTGCGCTCCACAGCTTGTTTCTTCCTCCAGCATCTTAAAAAGTTTTGACATAGTTACCTCTCCCACACTGCTCCCCTTTCTGGGAGGAAAAAACCCCACAGCCCAAGCACTTTGGTCTGTCTGGTAAAGGAGTGCTGGTTAAAATTAGATGCAGCGTCTTCTGTCACAGCCCCGTGCAAGAGCCAGCCTAGCGAGTGCTTTGGGTAGTGGTTGGAAAAAAAGGGTGACCCCCTGCGTTCTTGGCCCTGTGGCTTTTTGCTTTTATTTGTTCGTACTCCTCTGCAGAGCAGCTGGCCCAGTTCTGCTTTTCAGAAGCTGATGGAAACCTTCTGCTAATAAAATAATAATAGTGTAATAATTATTGCTTCAGTAGAAATATCATTGATGCACTGTGGGATGAACTTGAAACCAACTCCTTCAGTTGCTTTAAATTTACTCAAAATATTTAACTTGCTTCTCACATTTAAGGGCTGTTATCAAATAGGTTTGTAAGATCTTGTTTGGCAGCAAACAAAAAAGTATCTGTTTAATAAGAAAATTATTTACTAGGCCATCGTTTACAAAATCTGTTAAAAAGTATTATGTTTTTTACATAGTTTACTGAAAAACTGCTGAATGATGTACTGAAGAGGTTTGAGGTAAAATTCTGAAAGTCTCCACACATAGTTGGTTCATCTGTAGATTTATCAGTTCATCTGTGATGAATTCAAAGATAGACCTAAGTCTTTATGGCATAAGGATATCAAAATGGTGCTGACTTGCGGTTTAGGAAGGGGCAATCATATTCAGCTTTTTAAAATGCAGTGCAATTCAGGAAATGTCCCTGGTAATACAAACTCAGAAGAATCTAGTTTGGAAGGTGCATCTGATCCGATACCAGCTTTGCTGTATTGCATTTTAACTTTTATCTCTGTATATTGACTTCTTCCCCTCATGCAGTGCTGTTGCATTAGGAATGTGAAGGTGGGAGGTAGGAATGAAAAGATTAACTTAAACATCGAAGATATATCTAATCACAGAACACAGATAATTTTCAAGAGGCATGGTACTTCTGTGTCAGTGGTTTCTGATGTTACAGCTATCCATATTTATTTTTTTTCTAAAGTCTTGAAAGCCCTTGATAGCATGTGAGAATTGCCAGTTGCAGTGAGAGCTGGGAGTAGCTGTGATGATGGGAAGGGAGCAGCAAGTGAAGCGAACCAGCCTTGTTCTCTTTAATCCACTTAGTTTTGTGTGAGCTGCGTGTAATGGCCTTCAGGAAATCAAACTGCGTTCTCCTGATTATGTCGATAAGAGTTGTGTGCTGGGCAGGCAGGTTGGGTTGGTTATTTTGCAGCCCTTCATCTGCTGGTCTCAGCTGTGGGCATGAAGAAGAAGTATTTCTACATGCAGGGGTTTATTGCAGGACTTTCCAAGGGTGGAAACCACTGCCACTTCTTCTTTGGCTCCATATTCCCACTGACTGTTCAGTGACATGAAATTCTCTTCTGACACAGAACTATTTCAAGGTCTTAAAGATGTCTGTGTCAGGTGATAGGGAAATTCGTTGACATGGAGATTGCTCATGGACCTTCTTCTCTACCTAAATTCTATTCCGAGGCAGGATTGTTTGAGAAGGAAGTGTGTAGACCATAGTACTCATCTTGAAAGTTTGAGGTGGAGGTTAAGTTCCAGGAAGTTTCCACTAAAAAAGCAGGTTGTGTATTTATCTGAGACCGACACTGTTGTCACGAGCTAGCCCTGATGTAGTGCTGTTGTAGTGCTGTGAAACCAGTAGAAAGTGATGCATTGTTAAATGTGCACGAAGGATTTTCATTGTCCTCCCACGACAGAACAGAGAATTTACTTCCTCCTGATAATACTTGTAAACATTTTTCTCCCCTTATCACTGAAAGCTGTACAAGCCAGTTTATAGTATCAGGCTTGCTAAACTAAGTTTCACTAAGTGTCTTCCTTCTATCAGAGCTTTGTGATAACTGCCAAGTAAATAGTGTCAGACTTGACTAAATGCTTGTCAAGAGTCGTGGACAATTCTTTTTGTTGATGCTTACTGAACTACAGGCCACCTTTATCATAAAACCATAACCAATCATGCAGCTTCAACCTTGTTAAGGGCAAAATTTACACTTTTAGTAAAAATTCCATGTGAGATAAACACGTTCTTGATGGTTGCAGTGATCAGAAAACGTAAAAGCAGCATCAGGAAAAAATGCATATCTGCCACCTTGAGTATCTCAAGTGTTTTTGTTTTGTTGGGTTTGTTTGGGTTTTTTGTTTAGTTGGTTTTGGGTTTCTTTTAAGGAGAAGGGGTAAGAATGACATAGAAGTGGTGGTGGTGTAGAACTAATCTCTGAAGATTTAGTTTAGTTTCAGGCTTTCATTTGAGATGCTGAAGGTGCAGGTAGGAGCACATGACACTCATTAGTCTAGTTCTGTCTCTCTGTAGTGCTGGAGTGCAACATAACTGAAACCCATATGTATAGTGAATAAATGTAAATTTTTTGAAATTTTTGGCTTTGCTTGTTTCTGTGAAAAAGTATGTTCCATTTTCATGATAAAAGGTAGCGGCCATTAGAGTTAGGGGCTTGCATAAATAATTCTTTGCTGTATGTTTTGAAATCCCTTACCTATTTGTGTTGAAGTTCATCAGATTTAAATCATGGTGTAAAAGATACTCTCTCTGTTTCCAGAAGGGAGTAATTTTGGCATATATAAAGAAGTATTTACATGTAAAAAATGATTACGTGTATTTAGCATCTTTGTTTAAAGTGTGTATGTATTGTACAATGAATGAGCCCAGTTGAAAATCCTGTGCCTTTTGATGCTTCGTATTTCAGATACTTCTGAGAATTCATCAGCACTCTACGTTGTAAATGTTGAAAGAAATGGAAAAATTATTTACACCTGGAAGGTAAGTCTGTTTTGGAACTTTATAAAAATATAGTTGAGAATAACACTGCATGTGAATCTAATTAAGATTTTTATAGTTTAATTTTTTTTGCATTGAGGTTTAGAAAATGAAAACTCTACTGATTACAACTTGAGGGGGTTGGGCAGTAGGAAAATACCTGTCTCCACTTCAGACAAAGATTAAGAATGATGAAATGGAGAGTAAAGTACTGACCTAATTAGGTCCATAGGGTTTTCCCCTTGTTTTTTCGGTGGGCCAGAATCTCACTCTGAACGAAGGGCAATTTCTTTAACAGATAAACTCTTCATAAGCAGTACATTTTTTCACCCTCAGAATTTCTTAGGGAAGTCTTAACTATTAAATTAATTAAATTAAAGTGCTAAATGGCACTGCTTTAGTTAAATATTTTCTCCTACCAATTTATATATGTTAAGATGCCATTTATCTAACACTGTTTCTGCATGTAGCTTTCTTCACTGTGACTTTTAAGATTCATCTATAGCACTTTATTGTAAGTAGTTTAAAGTAATCCTTGTTTATTTGATGTCTCAAAGTATCTAGAGTTAGCCTTAACATAGAATCCTGCTCTCCATGGCATATGTTTAACTTTTAGTTCCAAGAAATTTTGGAAGTAGTTTCAGGTGGCACCTTGTCTTGTTACCTTGATGAGACAATCTGTGCTTCTTGACTGTGCAGCTCAGAGGAGTCCATAGACCCAGCTGGATCGTGGAGGATCTTGGTTCTGGAGGAGTACAGATATGAATGAAGTGAACTCCAGTGGAGTTGAGCTGCCATTCATTCCCCTCAGGCACAATAATGCTAAAAATCTCCAGCTTCCCTAGGGTTAAGGGAAGAGGTGAGGGCTTCATCAAGGTGTAATACTGTGGGTGGATGTTTCCTTTAGTACAGGCGTAGGGAGGGGCGTCTGTAGACGACAACAGTAACCTTAAAAACAATACTAAAGAATATATCAAACTGTAGAGGGTTTTTTCATTGCTCAGAACTGTAGAAGACTTAATACGTGTAACCATCTAGCTCATCAGGAGACCTGGTACTGTGTGCCCGTGACGTGCTGCTTTCTAGCATCTGTTCAATCTCACACTAAGCTTTTTTGGGCCTCTGACAGTCCAACTGCCTTGTATGCTCTTCAGGCTCTTGCAGCTGGCGCAGGGGATGAGTTGTAGCTCAAGGTACACACATCTAAGTGTAGGTGTGTGCCTGCACGATGGGTGTCTGAGCTCCCACTGTAGTTCATAGGGATCTGGTCAAAAGACTTGGTGGAGTTTATGGAACTGGGCACTTGTGGTCTGTTCTTTGAGAGGAGGTTTATGGGGTGGAGGATGTAAACTAAACTGAGCTGCCCTGACTTGTTTCCTAATACAAACAGAAAGCAGTCTTTGTCTCCTAAGTGAGAGAAAGTCAAGTGTGTTCTGTGTGAAACCATGGGAAGGTGCAGAATGAGCTTTATTTTCAAGCTTATTTTACAGTATTGCATTGTACTGTGGTTTTGATGATGTCTGTCTTTTGTGACATTAATAGTTGGTGTCAAGGAAGACATTTTTACCAGAATTGAATTCTATTTGCAAGGCAATGCAAGAATCTTTAGAGGGCCCATGAAAACAAGTGTCTTAGCTTTGTGTGGTTCTGGGCCTTGATGTAGTTCTGTTATCAGTAAAGTGTATTTTTCAGTATCTAAGTACAGAGGGTGTTGGCATTTCAGACACACTTGGAAAGAATGGCTATTTGTGAAAGCACTTGCTTAATCTTAAATTAGGAGGCCTGGAGCCTCTGTCTGAATATAAAGACATTTTGTTTTCCTTGTTGAAATCAGAAATCAAAGACTTTTGTCATTGTCACAACAATAATGAGACACTCAGAAATAGACCCCTTAGGAAGGGAATACTCGGGCTTTTGTTTTAACTTCACAAAGCAAGATGCCATAACTTTGTAAATAACCACAGATCTCTCTCCTCTTCCCCCAAGCTGTAGTTAAAAACAATGTTGCTCACTGTTTGAGTACAAGCCTGTGGCTGCGTTTAATTTCAACAGTTTAGCAATTTAGTGCCTGTACCTAGAGTACATTAATAGACATCAGTTTGATTTGGTATACAATATATGCTGTCAGCAGAATTTTCTTTTTTAATATATTTGGAAAAATTAAGGCATGGTAAAAGTTAACAAGGAGAAAAGATTTGATTTGTATAGTCTCAAACATTTGTAAGTGCCCCAAACAAAATCATTGTATGGTGTCAATAAGTGAGAAAGGGTGTGTATTATGCTTCTCTTCAAAGGCAGAAGGCTTATGCTGAGCTTGTGAATGGGTTTAGCCTTCAAACAATCACTTCCTAAGGCAGAGCTGAAATCCTCTTTCCAGGCCCCAGCCAGATCACTGGGAGCTGATTTTTTTGGATGTTTGATGTTTCTCTACTCTTTTTGGAGCACCAGGTTGGTGAGGTTTAGAATACCAGCCTTCAGTCTCCAGAGGCCACAGCATCCCTTTTGGTTCTTGTACAGACATCTCTGTTCCTGGCCCTGCTGCCTGTAACTAAAACCAGTTTAGAAGCAAAGTGAGAGAGAGGCACTTGGCTTATGCAATGGCTTGTGGGCTGTGGATTGGGCACATTTCAGCTTTATCCCATGTGTTAGTTCTAAAAGGAAAAAATAAATCTTTGTTCTCTTGGAATTAAAATTTGCTTTCTTGGAATTAGATAATTAACTGTCTCTTTACAGGACAGGGAAGTGTGTGAGGATGTGTGTCAAGGGGCAGGGAGAAGAGGGAGGTAGGAAAAAAATAAAAGCAATGTTTAACTTTGTATGTATTTATATTGCCAGTGCTAATTTGTTTCCATCCATAGGAAAATCAAAGAAATACTCATATCGGATTGTACGATCTTCAAACTAAACAAAATGAGGTGAGAACAATACCAGTTTTCTCTCTGGTGAAGACAGTGCTGGACTGTTTCAGATTTTGATGCCTTGTGTGTTAAGTCCTTAAGAAGGATATCCTTGTTTGAAACAAAAGAGAGACCAGAGAAGGTATTAAAATGATTCTCAATAGTAATAAGGTGCAGCAGATTACAGAACATCTGAAAGGCTGGAGAGTAGTAAAGCATCACCCCTGCAATCTTTTTTTCTTAACAACCAGTTCAAGCCCTTTCCACTTCTCTTCACACTGAACAGGTGTGCTAAGATATAAATGTTTGGAGTTTTCTTTACGTGTGCATTCTCAGTCTGTTTGATGCTACCATTTATAAGAAATCATTTGATTCTAAAACTGAATGTACTGCAATTCAGTGATGAGAGTCATGATAACAAGCCTTTGCAGGTGTCCCCATAGCAGTGTGAAATGGGTGAGATTCTATATTTACATAAAAGTCTGCTGTGCTGCTCTAGTGGCAACACAGAGCTCAAAAGAACCAGTAAGAAACAAACAAATGAGAAAAAGGAGAACTGATACAATTGAAGCTTGAAATATGGTTCTTCTGGCCATGAAAAGATTTGGTTTAAATATAAAAACTGTTACTGGACAGCAGTGTTTTCCTGAGTAGAATGGTTTAGATGGGTTACTTTACGTAGTTTAAAAAGTGCATTTGTTAATGTTCCTGTGTTTCTCTGTAGCACCTCTATATGTTTGAGAAGGATCTGCACATAATCAGCTGTTCAGTCAACAATGAAAGGACGTTACTGGGTAAATATGTGTTCTATGATTAAATTCTTTTGGTAAAGATTCAGTTTAGTAGGGTCATACATTTGGGTCTAGAATTGCTTAAACCTGTTTTGACCTATCTGTTGCCCACAGCAGTTTATCATTTCAGTGGATCTGTCACCAAATAGTGTAGGTAACAACATAAAGACACAGCTGTAATGATATTGCTGTTTTATTAAAATGAAAGTCTGAGACATGCTGACCCTTTGTTCACTTCCCCCTTCCTGCATTTATGCCTGCCTCCTACTTGTAAAAGAGCTTCTGTTCTTCCTTTAACATACCTGTTTCTGGTAGAAAAGCTGCGATGCTCTCTCTTCAGGAATGTCTTATGAGATGAAAATGAAATATGTGAACTCACTGTGGTTGTGTTGGTGTTTTCCCCCTCCCCAGCGGTCAGCTTCCGTCAGTACACAGAGGAAGAAACAGCAAGTCACCTATTACAGTCAGGTACTGCAAGTGGATTGTTTTACTACTGTTTGAAATATTGTACCCTTTTGCTTTCTTTCCCACATGATTTCTGCTTAGAAAACAAAATTGTGTTCATAAAAGAATGTTGTCTAAAACCTGTTCTTTTTTCAGTGTCCAGGTATTTAACCTTGCTGATTGAAATTCATCCCATTAATAATGTGAGAGTCCTGAAGGCTGTGGATAGCTGTGTTCGAGTGCAGGTAAATTATTCAACTAATCTCAAGACAGGCCTTTGTAATCCACTAAGATAGAGGGAAAACACGGTTGAGTGCAGACATATCTCATGTTATCTTGCAGCTGTTACAGAGATAGTGTCCCCGTGTTCCTTCATGGAATTGAACAAATGAAACTGCATAAAATGTTTGATACAGAATATTTCTCTGAGACGATGGCTGCTTTATTTCTCTTCAATCCCCTGAAGCTTGCAATTACAGTGATTGGTGACTTTTAGTATGTAATAATGGTTATTTTTATTAATTAAATATCATTAATGTGTCTGACAGTTTAAAAATATGTAAATATCCAGCTAAACACGCACCATCACCACCCCATTTTAGATAAGTATTCTAAACTACTTTGGTTATTTACTTACTTTTGTGAAACTTTCTGTGTAGTTTCTTTATCCAGTTGAGGACAGAAATGCTTCTACAGAAAGTCGCCTCTTGCTAGTTTCAGAAGATAAATGTGAGTTAATATTTCAAAGTTAATTGTCATTCTTTTGCTTCAAGGTGATCATTTTAGATTATATTCTTGGTACACATTTACTGGGGTAAAAACTGGAAAAGAAGGGTGTGAACTATTCTCGGTATTCTGAAGGTCTTTCGAAAATTATCGTTTACCGGGATTCTTTTCAGTGTTAACAGAATGGCCGTCTTTGATTTTAATTAGTTACTTAGTTCATGCATTCATCAGTTATCTTTTTTTATAAAACAGGCAAAATAGACTTTTCATAGCTGCCTATATAAATTCAGAGCAGATCAATTGACTGTGAAAGACGGACTGTGTTTTAATGTGTGACCAGTGGGGTAAGAATAGCACAATGGTTCATTGGGTTCAGCTAATATTGCATGTTCGGCCCAATCTAATGGCATGGAGTGGATAAAGGTGGACACTTGGAAAAGTCTGTTTACTGCTCTTGCCTTTCAGTCCTATAGAGTGAGATTGCTTTTCCCATCTCTTTGGAGAGGCCCATCTTCTCTAAGATAGACACCAGCCTTTAGTAGCTGAACTTAGGTGGGCAGAGTTCACCTCCTTTATGCATTCACACAATGCTGTGAACTGCAGCAGAAACGTAACATCTGCTGGGTGAATCTGGCACTCTTTGCACAGCCAAACTGTGAATAACCTTCAGGAATCCTGAACTTTCCTGGTTCTAAGGTGTTCTTATAGAAGTCTAAGAGGTGAGATTGTTTAATAAGCTGCATAAAAGTGTTAAAAAATGTATGTTTGTAATGATTTTTCTTATGTTTTAAAGATATTGAACAATTTGACATTCATGTTGTTGCAGAGGGAGAACACAAAGTGGTAAGACTTGAAAAATCTTGGGTTTTGAGGTTTTTTGCTTTAATTGAAAATGTAAAAATCTGTAATTTTAGCCAGCAGGTTTTGTAGTTTTATACTTGAGCAACACAAAATGTGTTAGAGACAGTATTGGTAACATGACAACTTATGCAGGTAACCATAAAGCTGATTGATAAACTTGTATAACCTGTAATTTCTGAGGAAAGTTACTTATTTTGTTGGGTTTTATTTGCTGCTGAATACTTTTTTGTGTTAGAAGTTGGGAGTAAACATGATGTGTATTAATTTTAAGTATTTGCAGCATCACCCTCCTAACTTTGTCTTTTGTGAGTCTGTGTGATCCCAGTAAAGGATAAGCAAACAAGGGAGTGTAAAACTTAGATACAGTCCAAGTACAGTGAATGTTCCAATCTCTTTTTCCCCTAATCCCTTTTTCCTGTTTTTAACATAAGTTTGTCTTCAATAAATTGTGGACGTTTTACTTAAAACACTTACTAATTATAAACATGCATCTAATATAGTAAAGAATTGTGTCATGAAAGCCAATGTTTTGCTTTATGGAGACAAATGTAGGATTGGAAGGAAAAGTTGAGGACCTGATTTGGGTCACTTTGTCTTTCATGGTTTTATCCTAGTTTATCATCAGAACCCATAAAGCAGATGGGTTTTGTGTGCTAGACCACAGCAGTGAATACTGAGTGTAATCAGGAAACAGATTGATCTGATGTCCTTCAAACAAATGGGTTTCTTTCGGTTGGCATGAAATCTCCCTGCATCTTTCAAGGGCATTTATACAATCCCAGCAGGTTTCCACTGCTCCAGTCCTTTCCCTCCCTCCAGTGCTCTCTGCCATGTGGCTGAGACTTTGGACAGAAGTCTCTTTTGGAGCTGACACCTCTTCCTGCAGTAGTTAATGGAGCTGATTCTGAACTGGCTGTGGTGTTTCCCTCCTCTGTGGTGAAGAGTGCTGTCTGTTTTATTTTGTACACTTTGAGCAGCTCAAGTAGTGAATTTCTTGCAAGCAAGAAAGTCTGAAAGAAAAGATTTGTTAGTAGGTGTACCCTGACAACTGTGCTTCCGACCTCTAAACTGAGCAACCTGCACACAACAAAGGTGGACTTTGTGCCGCTGACAAGGAGAATGTTCCCTCCAAGCACCTTAGTATTTGTGCCACTTCTGTCACTGCCTTTATCTTTAAAGCACAGACTGTGCATAGTTGTTACAGAACATTATTTGATGACCTCCAATGTTCTTTCTTTCTCCTTAGGTGATTCAAAAGTCAGGTCAGCTTCCAAGAGCCAAAGTTGCAGATGATCTCGTTTGGGCACAGTGGGATATGATGGAACAAAGGCTCTTCTACATTGTTCCAAAGGTGAGGTGAAAGTCATTCTTGCAGTTTTGTTCCCGCCTCTGTAGAGACAGTGAAATTTTGAGTGTGTGGGGTGAGAAGTGGGAGTTTGTTTTCTTTAGGGTAGCCTGTCTTGTTCCTGTCTCAAATAACCTAAAGCAAAAGTCAGACTTGCCTTAGCTGCTGTTGTGCTTAGTAAATTCCAAGAAGACTGGTGGTCTTAGTGCTTTCTCTAAAAAAGGGTGGGTTTGTCAATTATTTTTGGCTTTAGAAAGAGCTTTTATTCAAAAGTATCTGAATCTACCCAAAACTGTTGTGAATATAATGTCTCTGTTCTAGAGAATTTGTGTCTAGAAAGTATTTTGTATGCAGATTTAGTGAGGTACCAAGTGAGGACAGGTTCTTGGCTAGAAAGTCTAAAACTCTTTAGGTTTGAGCTTTTTGTTTTGTCTGAGGGACTATTTGCATTTGATGTATTCTGTGTAAGTGGAAATTGATTTTTCTTAACTCTTCTTAGCCACAAAAAGAGTGAATGTTAGGGAGCAAAAGGAAGTGAACTGTGATGGAGAAATGTATTCCTGTTTTTGTTTCTGACATGCCCTTTTTGAACTGACCAAACTAAGATACAGTTCTTTTTGCCATATAAGTAGCTATGGAAAACATTTTTTTTAACTTTCTAGAATGTGTGAGACATGTATTGCTGTGCTTCAAGTGAGAGCCCACGCAATTATAGATGATTGGCAGATAATGATCTGGGACAGGAAGGAAGCCTGTCATGGTGCTATTGTGAGGGGTTATATGTGGTTTTTAAATTCTTCTTTTGTCCCCTACCTTCTGCATATCTGTCAGCAGCGCGGGCTGAGTGCACAGAATGGTGTGGAGTGTCCAATCACTTCTCTGTCAATATAATGTGCTTTCGTAGTTACAATACACATTCTTTTCTAATTCCAGGAATCAAAGAGTACTTTAAGGTGTGTCCAGTTTTATCCTGATGAAAATTTTAACTCAATAGTAAGTTATGAGTATTTTATGAGATCATGGTTTTTAGTGGGGTGTAGTTACCTGTTTCAGGCACAAATACAGAAATCTATTTCAGTGTCTTTTGTTGTTGAAGCTTTTTCAGTGGAAAACTGGGGTTGGTTTTTCCATTTTTTTTCTTGGGATTTTGCATTATTTTCTTCTCAAGAATATATTCAGTCAGAGTCATATTGTGCCACAGTAAGGTAGCTTTAGTGGAAGTACAGTTATTGACCTAGAAGGAAGTAAGGGGCATTCATGACATTATACTGATCTTATATTCAATTGCTGAAAAAGCAGGCTTATCAAATGCACTTGATCAAGAAAATGTGCTAATTTTCTGTCAGTTTTAAGTGAGATGGGAACATTTGTTGCAGCCAAAATACAGAGAACAGAATATAAAATTTATGGTGTGTAATTATTACTAGACATTTGTCCCAGTGGCTGAAATTTGCTCTATTGCAGGAGGTTAAATATCTCTCAATTTACTTTCTCTTTTTTAAAAAGAATCTGTTTTATGGTTTTTTTTTTTTTTTGAGTGACTGTAAGGATTAGAGGAGGATAAATAAACTTTGTTAAAATACTGAATCTGATGAAATGTGAATGGGACACTTACTGGTCTGAAATACTAATTGCAGTATACTGCCCTCAGTAAATAACAAATTTGGGGTTTTTTTTTGGTTAACAGCTGGAATCACACCTGGATATTTCTGTAAATGACACACAATTAAAGTAAGTTATTTGGTTTTTTAATGTTTTGTTCTGCTTTTCTTTTAATATATATGGTAATCTTTTACAAACCTCAGTACAATTTGTCCAAACCACAGTATCTTTGTTTTCATTTGCCCACATGGTGCTGGAACATAAGAATAACATGAACACTGTGTTCAAACCTCCAGTTCTTGTTTTCATCAGGGTCAACTGTAAAAAGCAATTTAATCCTTGACTGCTCCTTACTGCCATTTCTAAAAATTATTGGTCTGAAGAGCTTTGAGTATGCTGTGCTTGTTTAAATTAGTATGGTTCAACCTTGGGCATGTTATAGTGGTGACGCCAAAATTTCTCTCAGGGAAGCTCTCCATTTGTAGTTGCTGTTGCAAGTTTTATTGGTCAGTTAACCAGAGCAGTAGCTGCTTTTTACAGCCTGGGAGACACTGCCAGTACTCTGCTGTGCTCCAACATGCTCTTTGCAGGCAGCTTGCCCTTTGAAAGGTGAAGGTTTGTCTGATTCTGTGTGTGCCATGCACATGACTACATCTGTAAGGCTCCCTTTTAACTCAGGAAAAACCTAGTCAGGGTGGTGTGACTCTCAGTCATAATTCATCTTATCCTCAGCCACTTGAGTTTACATTCCAAAAGGGCCTGTTTATCTTTGTGAACAAAAGGGGAGGCCCAAGCTACCAGGTCATGTATCAATAACTGGAGGTAGTTGAGTTCCACCATGCCCAAACTGTGACTCTTGAAATGTCAGTGCATGAGGCTCAGCATGGCACTCCTGCACATGCAGGTTGCCCTAAAAGGGCAGTGTATCCTTCTGCAGTTAGTGCTGAAAAAAATCCAGCTCTTGTAAGAGCTTCAGTGCTTCTATTTTACGTTATTTTTTTCAAAATTATTGCCGAAGACCTAGTGGGGAAATCCCTACATGATCGAAATCCTTTCTGGAAAAAAATCCAACCAAACAAAAAACCCACCAAACAGCAACAAAGCCAGAGCAGGCTGCCTACAATCTTTTGTTGCATGATCCTCAGAGATTCAAAGATATGTAAACCCATTAAGGCACAGGCAGCACGAGACTGGAAATGTCATGGTGTAACAAGTTCCATGTGAGTGTGATCTTTTGGCTTTCCTTTGAAAGTATTTCCACTGAAATCAGTGTTCCTAATTGTAGATTAAAGTGTAGGTCCACAGAAAGGGCCTGTGGGGTTAGTCTGCAGAGCCTTTGAGTAACCTTTGAGTAACCACGTCTGATGGGTATTTGGATTTGCAGTATGACATGAGAACGTGCTTTCACTTCCAAATATAGGAATGGTTGGACAATGCAGTGAGAGAATCTGAAGTTGGCAGGTGTGATCAGAATTGTTGGGTAACTGTGTGCGCTCTTGGGATTCTCATTGGGATCTCAGCATTGAGCGGACTGGTTAAAGCCTGATTTAACTTGCATTAGAGAACATTTGATTATAATTTAATTAGCATGTTTTGATTACATAGTGACTCTTTTCATGATCTTTTTGTTGTGACAAGGCTCTGTGGATGAAGTGATTTATTTAGTGACCTTTATTTGCTCACAGACTTGTGAATTTTGGATATGATTACTGTCAAGACCAAGATGCATCTAACTCTTTGAACCTTCAGGTTTTTACAAGTAAAGCAGGTAATGAATAAATACGAGTATGGTCAAAATTATCTTTACTACTGATTATCATGCAGTGTAATCATAATTGATTACCAAATTTCTTTGTAAGGCATTAAAACCCACAAAGAATACAAATGTATATAATGTGAGTGTGATTGTGTTCCAATAGAATATACTTGAGAGGTAACTGTGAGGAGAGGCAGAAGGCTACCATGGTTTGTCTTACTATTTTATTTTACTTCTGAAAGTTGCATTGAAGTTGAGTTGAAGTACCAAGGGTTTTATTTATCAAGACCAACAACAAAACAGTCACCCAGAAATTTTCTGGTGGCCCACCCTCAGAGAACATGGTATCATGCTCTCATCTAGTGAAATATCTCAGTCAAAGCGCACTGTAGCATTTTCCTGCTGGTTTCAGAATACAGGTGGTATCAAAGTGTGGTTGTGTATTACATTAAGGCACTGTCACTGCTAAGCCACTACAACTAGACAAAACGTCCTGGTGCAATGTTGTATTTGAATTGCAGCACTTGGATGCCATGCTGAGATGTTGGTACGACCTTATGTCTTGAGCTTTTACTTGAACAGAAATGAGGAATTTGAAGTTAAAGATTCCTAGGGAAAAATTCATGTTTTCAGAGGTGATTCTTACAGTCTCAGTGGTATGACATTTATTTTTCAAGTGTCAGAGTTGTAATTGTTGTTTCCCAAATAAGAGTAGAACTTAATTTTTAAATGTTTCCTTTTTTTCTTTTTTTTTTTTTTTTTTTAACTTAGTGGTTGAGATCTTTTTTCCCTTTTATTTCTGGAAAGATAAGAGTCTATCCAGGTATATCTTCATGTCAGTCTTCTCACCTTGAGGCATTGAGCTACAGCTTTCACTGTTTGCAAATGATTTTGAAATGGGTAGTGTAGAAGACTTGCTTCTGCCTTCATGTGAAGCACTTACCATGCAGGTGCAATAGGATAAGAAGCTTCTCCTGCAGCAACACAACCCAGCTCCACTTTGCAGAGAGCACTGGTAAGGATAGGGAAGGAGTTTGTTGCATATTCTCAGTCTCTGGCTGCTCTAGTGCCCAGACTGTATCAGATGCAACACTGCTTGAATGCTCTCTGAGATTGCCATGTTTCTGTCTGTGTTGGAGAAGCAGCATTTGTTACCTTCTGTTGGTTGTGGTTCAGCTCGTTGAGGTTTGGACTATATCCTCCAAGGTGTAAGATGCACATGCTATGAGTAGTCTCCCATAGCTCCTGTTCGTGTGATCAGCTTGCAGAGATTACCCACTGCCCTCCAGTGTGAACAGCCTCCCTTGCATGTTGTGCAGTTCACAGAGCAGTGTACACAGTAGCCTCCAGCGTGCAAGAAGGAAATTTGCAGTGCTGGAAGGGAGCTGTTAGTAATAAAACAGCATTGTGGGTTTCTGGAGCTTTTCCAGTCTTCTCATGAGTCCTGATGCTGCTACTTTAAAAAATTATACATGCTCTGGAAGAAGCCAAGTGCTCTGGCAAAATGCCCTGTCTGTTGTCTGAATGACTCAAATATCCAAACAAAATTGTATCAAACAATATTCAACCAGCTAAGAAGAAGCAGAAAAAATAATTGCATCTGAAGAAAGTATTTACCTTCCCCAGAAGGCAGAAGTGTGAAGTGTCTCAGCCATATCTGTATCACAGCTATGGTACAGTCTTGGGGTGTGAAATATGAGGCATTAAATCAAATAAAGTATCTTGGTAGCTGTGCTTTTTTTGTACTTGTGCTTTTCCTGTACTGTGCCATTTTCTGTGTATCTTGTATACATAGCCTTTGGTTTTTTTATAGAACAGTATTTGTATTACCTTTTTTTTCCCTTTTAAGTGATAAACTTTAAATAAAGGTAAAATGTGAATGGTCATAGTTGTGGCTGAGCTTTCCCACTGTATTGGGATAATGTGGTTTGGAAGCTGTTTCTGACACAAGTGCTAAAGCATCAGAGTAAGTGGATTAAAGTTTTTTTAAGAGGTGGAGGCAGGGCTGCCGTCCAGTGGGGTCAAAACAGGATCAGTCTGATGCAGAGTTAGGTTGGGAGTGGGGGAGCTTTCCTGTATGCAGTATCTTGGCAGAAATAAACTTGTGCCAAGCACTGACTTTTTTCCTAGAAAAGGAATTAACATCATTTTGGGCTGGGAAGGGGAGAAATGACTATCATTTCCAGAGTGAGAAAGCTCCAGTAGTCTGTCATGGTGCTGTGAATATGAAATTACTTGAATAGTAAGCAAGCTGTGTTTTACTATGTTGTTCTGAGAATATTTGACAGCCCCTGAACAGAAAATAGCTGGGTCGAGGCAGTCTGTGGAGAGAAATGCTTGATCAGTTTTTTGACTGCAAACAGGATTTCTACTAGGAAGGGCCAAGAGGTACTTCTAAATGGAAGAACTGGCCGTGTCAGGACAGAGGTTTCCATTGTGCCAGACTGTCTTCCCTGTTCTTTCTTGATTTTATGTTTCATTAGGTAAATGGTGTTCAGAGGTGCATAATAGATATTTCTGTAATCTTTACCTTTTTTGAGAGATTGGTTTCTAATTTTAAACAGTCTTGCTTTAGTTTTGTATAAAGTTTGTATAAAAATGTCTAGATACTCAGTTTTCCTATTTTCTTTTTAGGAGGCTTGTGTGTGTGTTGTAGTCTAGCCTCTGATGCTCCTGATGAAATCATGTACTCCATATATTTTTTACATAAAGGTAAGATTAGCCTCTTAACTTACTGTGTTTTATTTTGGAGACTGTCACTGTGCTGAAAGAGTCACAGAATGCGTTTCAAAACAAATAACTACCAAAGTCTGCAGACAATAAACTACTGTGGCTGGAGTTTAAAGACAGCAGCTGCCTTTAGCTGCAAAGTTGACTTTCCTGCTGTCAACTTCCTGCCTGATACTGAATGAGTAGCTTCAAACCAGTGGCCTTGTAAATGCTTATTAATTTGGTCCCTTATTTCTAGCCAGACTTTCCGGCGTGCTGAGCACAGACTTCAGTGAAATCTGTGGGAGCTTGCAGGTGTGTTGTACTTCTGCCATAAGGCATTTGTGTGGGAAATAGAGCCAACAGCTCTTAGCTTGAATGTCTGTTCAGAGTTCCAGTTTAACATGTCATTTTCACAGCAAGAGGCACAACACCCACTGATTCTAAGAATAGGTGCTGTATAAGTGGTGCTCTAGCTCTTAAAGCTGACCTTTTTTTCTTTTAAAACAATAAAAAAAAATTAAAAAAACATTGTTTGATTCTGATCAGAATAAGACTTGTTGTTAGCAAGATTTTCTCGTTTGATACTTGGATAAGAGAGGCCAATTATTTCTCAGCTGAGAAGCTTCCTTAGTATGGAGTAACTGTTCAAGTGGACAACGTAGCTCATTTCTACCTTAGGTGTTTGCTTTCTTCTGTCAGGGCACTTTCCGTATGTCAGAGCTGCACTAACACGTGACTTTGCTGCTGGAACATTCTGACGTGGAATGAACTACATTTTTGTGTGCTTGAAGGCATCAACAAATTGTAAAAGTCCTCGTTGGGTGTTTCACACTGTGCACTGCACTGCTGCCAAGGGCTGATTTCCCCAGGTGTACCTGATGTGTAGCCAAAGGCTGGTTGCTTTGCTTGGAGCCAGCCATGGCCCTTCTACATCCTAATCTGTACTAGGAAGAAACTGAGGGTAAATATGGTGACATTTTGTAGCTAAGCCTGAGATGACCTCCATGGAATGGTGTTGTTTGGTGCAGAGCTGCTTGTGGGTTCATGTAAGATTGGCCAGTCATACAAGAGACTTTTGAGACTGATCCTGTGGTGATCCACAGAAGCAGTGGTATATTGGGTCCATAAGCCATATTTTGGAGACATATTTTGGAGACATATTTTGTTCTGCAGCATCTGTATACTCAGCTAGAAGCTTCCCACCCCTGTTAAAGCCATCACAGCAGCATAAACAGAGGAGTCATGATGTTGCAGTCGTATCCTGCAGTGCTGATGTTAGCTTGCATGTACTTCGAGGCTAGTAACAGATTGGGAATGATGAGTATATTGACTCATTGCAAGCAAACTTCAGTCAGTATTCTGTGTGAAGATCTATTTCTTTTGATACCCCTTAGCTCTGGTGGTGGTGTTTGTCTTGGAGGTCCCTTTAAAAAAAAATTTTAGCAGCATATTTCTCTGCTAGGATCAGAGAGTCATGCCCTGGATGAGTGACTGAAATGCGGCTCATGAGCAACTTTATTTCTTTGGTGGTCCTGTAAACTGTGGGGTTTATATTGAATTTTCATGTACTATTAAGTAGCATCTGGATCATGACACCTTTAGTTACTTTAAACTTCAGCTTTTCTCAGAGATAAAGGTAGTTTGAGGGCTTTGTGTCATTCTTCCTGGGTGCCAGAAGAAGTGTGGTACAAGTCTGGAATAAAACAACAGCTGTGCTGATGCAAAGCCCATGCAAACACAGCAGGTCTGATATTGCCCTATGTTTAAACTGAGTTGAACTAAATTAGAGCAATAGGACATGCAGATAAACAAACTGGAAATTCTTTAGAGAAGTTGAAGGATCACCAAAATGTAGAACACATCTACATTTGGATTTGTGTTCGGGGTTTTTTGAGAAAAGGAAGGCATTTTTACAGAAGCTTGCCCTGAGATGGAATGCTTCCTTAAACACACATAGGCCATGCAGTACATGGCTAGTTTTCACACACAGCAGAACTGCAATGTGTAGGTGCAAGTCTACTAAGTGTGCAGCAACTCTGTTTAGCATGAAGTAAATCTGTCTGTGCAGACAACCCCATAAAGCAGCCAAAAATGTCCCTCTTTGGGTGTACTGGGACTGAGGAAGTTTCTAGCTACAAAGTCATAGATGGATTGTAATAAATGGTGGTTATTGCTTTTATTGGTGTTTTTTTAAAGTATTATTATTTTTCCCCAGGTTACAACAAAACTTTCACAGTTTCTCTAGAAAGAACAGAATCTCATCAATTGAAGGAAGTGGCTTTTATGAATCTTGGTAGGTTACTTGGGTTACTTCCCTGTGTAATTGCCATTCTCTGTCCCCGGTAGGGAGACAAATGACTAATCCTTCTCCAGAAGGAAAGGATTTTTTGTTCTTTTTTCCTTTAGATAGTTATGTGATTTTGCTGCTTTTTTTTCTGCTTAACTTTTATATTTGGCATTTGATATTGCAACACCTCACTATTAGTAAGCAGTGTCCTCTGAAATTGCCTCAGAATCTTCCTGGGCATCAACTGTTGAGTTCTTGAGTGTCTCAAGTCTCTTGAATCCTCCCCTGGAAACCCAAATGTACCACTAGTATTTCCTCTGTTAATACAACAGCAGCTTTTAATTAACTCCTTTTATACTTCCTAGATGTAATCAATTCCATCACAGAGAAGTGTGCCAAGATGAGAATCATGTGAAACAGCCTCTTAAAGCAAATAAGTGATCAAGCACTAAATTGACCACTGTTGTTTCTTTAAATAGACTATTATGTGGCTGCTTATTTGCCTGGCCAGTTCCTGCACCTCCTGAATATTCAACATCCTGACCTGCTGTGCTATAGTTTATTTCTGACAGGTATAGTAATACTGCTGCTTGAAATAATTTTATTTTTGATGTGCAAATTTGGCCAAATCTCTTTACAGGAAAGTTGTATTTCTCAGTGTTTCCTTTATTGCACAGTGTTCTGAAGAAGGAGAGGTACTGAAAAAAACCAAGAATGGCATTTTTGACACTTTCCATTTTAGAAAGAAAAGATGAAGTGACATTTTATACTTCATGTATTGCGTATTTCTAGCTTGTTATGAAATGGAAGAAGACCTTTCACTGAATTTGACATACTTTGCCTTGGTTTCATAGTTTCCCTTCCCCCATCTTTGCACATGGTTCTTGGTCCTCCACTGTTCTCAAATTTCACATGGAGATGTAAATTTGATTTTACATTTCCTTCCTCCAATTGAGTTGCTCTAAATGTGTGTGTTTGGAGGGTGTAGGGAGAGGAAATCTGTGTTTCCTTCACCTGATCAGGCTGATGCAATTTAATTCAGAGTCTCATCTGAGGGGCACGTTACTCCATTTCCAACTAACATGTCCCTATGGGAAGTGGTTTATTTTTGGAAGTGGGGTGCCTTTGTTTGAAAACAGAAATCTATTGTTCTGATTGGGTGAAGGAGACATAAATTGTGGAAATTGGTGTCAGGGGCAGCATCCCAGGAAGCTGATACCTGTTTTATGTGCATAATGAAATACAGTTCTGCTAAAAATGAGTGGGAAGCATTGCTGTTGTATGGTGGGCCTGATCTCTCTGATGCAAAGGGTCTGAAATATAGTGCCTGTACAGTACCATGGTGGTGAACCTTAGTACTAGTATAAATAAAGTGGTTTTGGTCTCATGCTTCAGTGAATAATCACAGAGTTGAACCTTCCTGTTCTGGGCACTGTGATGGTAAGAGATCCATCAGTACAAGTTTGTATCATGATTCTGCCTGTGAGCACTGAACTGTACCGATCGGTGCAAATTCTGGTATTGAACTTGTACTGCCTGCCTTGTGCCCCTCTCTGCTCCACTGCATGCACCCTGATTTGCCTTAGGACAGCACCGTGAGCCTGGGATCTGTGCACCTTCTCTGTGTCAGCAGTAGGGAAGAAGTGAGCTGGGTATGGACTGTGCTCCTTATCCACTTTCTGAATCCAGCCAGCACCATTTCTCCTCCTCCTCAGCTTAATACCAGGGCAGCTAGTGCAAGGGGCAGGCTGCTTCTTACTGCTGGGGACCTGGGACTATGAAGAGAAATGCGGGTAGTGGCGAAATTTTATGTTCTTACTCATTTTTGTTTACTCATTTTTGTTCTCAAACCAATATTCTTCAGGTGAGGATGCAAGAATTGACACGTTACAAAACTGCTCCATCCGATCCCCACTCATGTCAACAGTGTTGGATTGCAGAGCAGGGAGTCTGTATGGTGTGAGCATCAGTGACAGCGCCTTGCTGCAGCTCCTGCAGAAGAGCAAACAAGACAGTGAGAGGTTGGCTGCTCTGCATTGTGCCCTGCTGTACTTCCAACACACAGAAGACTTGGAAATGCAGGTGGGAAAAGAACCTCCTCTATATCTTTTTTCAGTGACTGATGTCTTACAGGAAGCAGTCAGGGCATGAATGATATCAGCCAGAGAAACGTCCTGATTCACATGGACATTTTGGCACTGCAAGAAGGCTCATCAGCTGGGCTGCCCTAAACCCCTTTTTTGGTCCAGGCTGTCCTGAAAACATTTGTATCGGCATCACTGCTTCATGACAAGTGTTACTACCAAAACCAAAGTTTTGTAGTCCCTTACATCCTCTGCTTAAACAGTGAGCTGTGACAAACCCCCTGTTCTCATTCTGACAGATTATTCGGTGGATTTCTGAGAACCTGTCGACATGTCACTCTTTTGACCCCATTCAGGAATTTATCATCGGTAAGTGTTTCTTTCCCTGCATCCTGAGTTTCCCTGCACACTCGAGTGGGCACTGAAGGAGAAGCCACAGTGCTACAAACCAACTCTTATTTTGAACTTTTTGGTTATGATTTTTGTTAACAGGCCTGCATTTTGTGGTGTTAAGAGGCAGTTTCAGTAGTTTAGAAGATATATAGGTATCTCAAAATCAGATTGGCAGTAAAACTTTTCAAATGCATTCTTCTTCTCTCTAATGGGACAAATGGATTTATAATTATTTTAGGTCTCTGGAGATTGGAGCTGAGGAACGAATCTCCTCTAGCCTAGCCCAAACCGTTTTTTCATAAGGCTTTGGCATACCATGATGTTCTCTTCCAGTAGCTGATTCCTCAGTCTAGCCAGTGCATAGTCTTTGTACAAAGGACCCCTGCAGTGCTGAGCTGTAGCCAAGCAGCTGACCCAGCCCTGCAGCCATCTGGACTTCTCTTCCTCCTTTTGTGCACAGAGTGGGACCAGTTCCACCATGGAGGAAGCTGTTTCACAGACAGCAGCAGGAATTGTCCCTAAAAAAGTGTCACATAAGGACTGTGCAGCCTACTCTTGTTAACTGATAGTTTATACAATCTTGCCCTTATAAGTCTTTTTACATTGCTTTCAGCCTCCCTGTACTGCAGAATGTGTCCAGAAACTCAAAACCTGGATAAACTTTTGCCTTACACATCACTGCTTGACTGGATTGGGGTAAGACAACAGCTGGTGCTTTAATTGATAGCTGGAGGGTCTGTTTTTTCTCCCTTAATACAGCTTTTAATTTGTATGTCTTATATTTTCATAGATGTGCTTTAAATCAATATCTGTGCTTTATGCCTGTTTTAGTTGGCCGAGTCTTACCTTTGTGATGTTTTCCATAAGTCAAATTTTTTGCAACAAAAGCATTTATAAAACAAGAATAACTACTATAATTGAATGGGAGTTTAAATATCTCTGTTTTCAAAATGAAGTATTAATTTATTATATGTCATATGAGTTTTATAATGAATGCAGTATACATTTACCAGCAGAATTATTTCCAAGACAAACAGTATCAGTAGATAAGATTTACATGTGAGCTTGCAGAAGTAAAATAACT
This sequence comes from Dendrocincla tyrannina, assembly GCA_035047865.1. Lineage (NCBI taxonomy): Eukaryota > Metazoa > Chordata > Aves > Passeriformes > Dendrocolaptidae > Dendrocincla > Dendrocincla tyrannina. The sequence goes on from JAWWMP010000041.1 coordinate 11,175,855, forward strand.
TCAGGCAAGACTTTACAGTTAGAGCAAATAGTGTATTTTAGTTTCTCTGATCTGACACTGTTGTAGTATGTTGCCTTTTTTAAAATGAGGGTACAGTTTTGGCTAGTCAGCTAGTTTCACAGAGGAAATGGATAATGGACATTCACCTAGATCCCAAACAGGCCCATTTTCTGTGCTAAATTATAAGACTATAAATAATTTGTCTGTATTTCTAGGCTGTCCCTGGAGTAATATGTGCAACAGACATTATTTCACTCCCTGTGTTAGAGGTAAGTTCCAGTATAAAACCACATTTGTATTTCCAAATTAGGAGCTGCTTTGTTTTTGTGGGTTGAGGGTGTGCTAAATACTGATGAAGCAGTGTCCCCACAGCCCTATCTGAAAATAGATGTGAATAGAAAATTGCCCTGTTTGAAATGATTTATACATTTACTAAAATCTCAGTTATTCAGAGTGATGCTTGCTAGTTCAAGGATATGTTTTTAATTCCCTTTCTGAAGACACTTCTATTCAACAGGGAGGATTCTCCAAGAATTAATTCTTGTTAGATGTGATTGATAACACTTTGTTTTGTGCCTTCAGTAGCTGAAGGCAGAGCTGGCATAACAGACACGTTGGATTTCTGTGTATGTCTACAAATGCCTGCTTTGAGGGATATTTCACTGTGCTGCCCTTGGCATGAATGGTTCGTGACCCTCTCACTTTGTTTTGTCCGAGCATCCTGTGATTGCACTCATGTCAAGGCTTTGGCTACTAAAGCTAGACAGATTCCTGCACAGCCTGGAAAAGGCAGCAAGTGGGATGGGGAGAGTACATGCTGTTTGGGTAGGAAGTTGTTCTTTCCGTGGAAAACAACATGAATGATTCTTCCCATCTTCCCATTCCACTCGCTCGGCTTCGGTTTAGAGAAATGCTTGAAATTTTCCTAACAGTTCCCCTACAAAATCTGAAAGAGGATTTTAATAAGCAGTTTGTTGTGGAAAGCTAATGGGAAGAGTTAAGAGTTTAGACACAACAGGACCAGCAACACATGGGATTAAACTCTGGGTACACGATCATATTGTTCCCTCTTTAAAGAGGTGAGAGTCTGTTTCTTTCCCAGTGCTTGTAAGTAGCCACAAACTTCACAAAATCTTTTAAAAGTCAGTGAACTTGCCCATTGCTTGCTGACTCTGCAGCAGTGCATCACAGCTGTCTTCACACATTCACAGCGTCCCTGGGTCCTGTCAGGGAATCAAGCTTTGCATGCTTTGCTTGGGAAGCCTGCCCTGAGAGCTGGGACACCTGGGAAAATCAGATCTTGAGAAAATTTGTTGCTAGATAATCCGTGTAATTCACTGAGGTCAAAGTTAGCAGGCCTTTAATTTGTCTGAGATAGAACCTCAGGCCCCTGGGGGCACATGCCTTTAGCAGCTATACTTCCTGATTGTGGAACTCATTTCCTAAATCTGTCTGAAACCTAAACAGATTGAAAAGGTCAGAGTTGAACTAATGACAAATATTTCCTGCTACTTTTGACTGCAAATTGCTCTGACTCTTGCATGAGGACAAAGATGGTAATACCCAGGGTAAGTTTTACTGCTCTGGCTGTTTTGTACCCCTTCAGTGTCACAAACCCACCATGGCTCAAGTTCAAGTGCTCAGTTGGTGTCTCGGTGCATGTTGCTGCCATCAGGAGTCAGACCCTGGAGACAGATCTGGTCCTACAACCAGTAGTTCTTTGGCAAAGATTTTATGGCATTTCACAGAAAGAATGGTGAATTGTTATTTTGAGAAGGTTTTCTGGAGTTTTTGAGAACCCCTGGGAGGGCTATGCCCATATTCACAAAAAAAATTATGCTATTTGGGTATCAGGTGCGTTTTTATCACTGAATTGCTATTCAGCAAGATGTATTGAGAGAGTATGGGAGAAAGGGGTAACAATCAGTCCATTTGTCAAAAAGCTTTACATAAGGATCCCAATTAATGTCTGATTTTTTCCTCCCTTTTTAAACACAAATCAAACTTGAAGGGGTGCAAACAGGTTTGATCAGAAAGAAGAAGGAAGGGGCAGGAGGAAGAAGGGAAGAACATGAAATAGGAAAAGGTCTAGGAGAAGAGTGAGAATGTATAGTGCAAGAAGTTGTCAGAGCACAGTAGGACAACCTGTCCCCGAGCTGCACTGAGCCACTGGGGTGCACAGTGATGTTTCAAGGAGTAGCTGCCCGTGTGTAGTCCATGACACAGCTCTCTCAGTACTGTCACTGCTGGGAAGACACAGCACTACAGTCCAGAGAGGACATGAGCCTCTTGCAGGTAATTGTGCCCCTACAGCTTTTCAAAGGGGTAGAGCTCTCTGTCTTCAGTTAAAACCCCCTACTTAGGAATGGTTTCAAGAGAGCTTTTCATGGATTGCAACCTGGTAAGGCCTTGCTTTGACTTCTGGTATTACAATGTCTTTTAGGTGTTCATGCTTAGGTATGTGTTCTTGATTCTGTAGAAGTGTCTGCAAAATAAACGCCTAAGATGAAGAAGCCTTCTCCTTATAGTCCTTGCCCTGATGATCCTCAAGAAACAGCAGATTTAATTAAAAAAATCCTTCATTTTAAACTTTTGCCTTTTTAATGAGCTCTAATGCAGTGCAGGTTTTCGGAATTAAAAGCAGACACCACTGAAGTCTGCCACTTCCTGTCACAGATTTAATACATGAAAGAAAATTGCTGTCTTGCTTCTCCCCACCACATGCCAAACCAAGTTCAACATGGCCTGAACAGAGTTCTGCAGTGCTGGGGCTGTCGCAGTTGCATGGGTTGGTCACTAGATGATACCCTTATGCTGTATTTGATATTTCTTCATATCGGTAACACAGAGGCAACGTTCTGCAGTAGTTGGTTGTAGGTCTTGTAACTCCAACAGAGGGAACATATGGTGCCATATGCACTCCTAGTTTGCAGCTGCTAAATATAAATAACATGAAGCAAACCCCAAGATTTATTTTTCTCTGCTGCAGCTACAATAATAATGTAACAATAGGCACTGGCAGCAAGAGGAAAGTGGCTGGCAGGACTGAGTCTTTGAAATTTATTTTCCTTGACAAATTGTAGTTTATAGTAGGAAGTGGTTTCTTCCTTCTGAGGTTTTCTTTTAAAGTTATTGTCATCGTAGAAAAGGAGAGGAGAGAGAGTAAAATCCAACATACTAGTACAAGATGGAGGAATACTGTGAACTCAAACTTCTCTTTATTCAAATGTTGATACTGTATTGTCTGTACTGGGAGATAATATATATTAAGAGGGGCAAGAACAGCTTGCACCTCCTCTTGTTTCTTTAAAACTGCCAAAAAGAATTGCCTTAATCTCATCTCTTCCTCAGCAAAGATCACATCTCCCCCCCTTTGTAAACAGCAGCTTCAAATCTTTATACCCAGTCCAAGAACTAGCTCAGGAAACCAGTGTGGTTTTGTTTGGGTTTTTTGCCTCCTGTCTGTTCACAGTTGAGTTTAAATTAATTTTAGCATTAGAGTCGAATGCTTTAGAATTGATATGGGAATGTTTCAATTTTGTTTTTTTATAGGATGAGGCACTGAGATTGAGGTTGGTAAATGGATGTTTGCAATCTAAGCATTAATGCAGCTTGAAAATAGTGGCAGCGTGCAGCTGTCAGGGCCGTGGTGGTATTCCTCAGTTTGAAACTACCAGAAACCCAGAATGGGATTTGTTTGACCAAATCTAAACATTTACATCTAAGTTGGTTGCCTAAGGCTCCTTTTGCAGTCAGAGGAAGTCTAGACAATATGGCCAGTGTAGTCTGTGGTGCAGTTCTTCCCATCCTAAATATGTGAAATGGTTTGGATGGATTATGACCCAGAAGTACAAATTTCTTCCCAGTGACTTAAAAGGATACTAAAGTGGCAAAGTATCTACACTACAGGCACCAAGTTTTGACCTCAAGTTTAAGTAAGTGCTACCATTGCCACAAAATCAAGAGAAATTAGTTTAACTGCTTTGGTTTAACTTTTTTCACTTGGATTGTTCTGAAGCTGCATTAATCACATGTCTTTGCAGTCACTTAGTGGGAGGGTGATGAGGTATTTCCTTAGGAGTGCAATCTGTATTCATGCTTTCCCTGGCACACTTTGCAGTTCCAAAACTCCAAAGGTTTCTGGGAGAAACTCAACTCAAACTTGGAGAGTGTGAAGTATGCAGAGCCACACCTGCACTACCACAACAGTGTGCTCAGGAGGGAATGGCGTAACCTTTCAGAAGAGGTGAGTGTAGTGCACTGAAACAATCCCTTTTAAAGCCAAGCATGGATGGGCTGCTTTTTTTTCTAATGGTGAAGATAAAGAAATGGGAGTCTGGTTATGAGAAGTACAAAGACTTGCAGTCATTTCACTTAAGCTGAAGTTAAGCCTGTAAGTTTTACTCTGTAAAAATAATGCAGGAAATTAAACAAAAGCAGAGCCTGTGCTGTACTGTCATGTGGGTGAGAAGTGTGTGAGTGTCCATTGGAAGGTGGGTTGAAGCCCCACTGTGCATTATTTCCATTCAAAGGGAGTAACAGCTTCCCTTCTCATCTGCATTCTGTCAGGGAGCATTTTAGTTGGTCTTCTGCCTTGCTCATTTGGGGATTTCTGTTTGTTTACAAAGCAGAGAGAGGAGAGAAGAACCACAGCATATTTGAGGAATATTTTTGAAAATGCCAAAAAGTATGTACTGGTTTCTTTTTTATTCCTTTTGTATTTCTTTCTTATTTTGTGCAAGAACATTGAATGATTTAGTTAGTCATTTAATTAGCTAACTAGAAGGGAGATTATCCAGGTGAAAATCAGTTCTTGGAATCCTTGTAATCACTACAGCGTGATCTGAAATACACACAGGTTCCTAGAGTTAGGGAATTTATGGTAGATGTGAAGAGTTATTCTTAGGCACCTAGACAGGTAGAATTTTTTTAATGCTATCTAATATTTTTACTAAGTGTAGTCATGCATACTGTTCTCATGTTTCTTTAGCTGTCTTTGAAAGATCAAAGCTTCATTTAAATGTTTTTAATGACCTTAAGAACCCCTTTAGAGTACTGCATATGAAACACACTGATTTTTGTTTCAAACTCCAGGGTGCTTTCTCATCTGGACACTTGGGACTCTGGTAAGTAAAACTTGTCTTGATGTAGGCCTTAGCTATAAGGTATATTAGAATATTTCCACTAGCTTGTTGTTTGCTAAAAATAAATTGCTGTGTGTTTTCAGCACAAAAGAGCTTGAGACGGGCAGTTATTAAATTGGAAAAAAACTTTCATGTACTGACTAGGAAATGCTTGAAAATAAATCTCCTGCTTCATATTGGATCTAACAATTTAAGCAGTAAGACTTTGCCTGCCTAAGAATGTCTTCTTCAGGATTTTCTCCGGTGGCAGAATATCAATGATACTGTGTTACTGTTGAGTTTTGCCTGCTTACAGCTGCTTTTGCAGCATCAGAACCTGTGCAGGAGATTAGGGCTGGTGAAAAATCACGGTCTAGAGAAGGCAGATGGAATCAATTTCCCTGGGCCAGGAGCAGTTGAGATTTTGTGATGCTCAGTTCCTCTGTCACAAATAAGTAAAACTGAATTTAGTAGTGAATTAATTGTGTTCCTGCTCTTCACACCTCAGTGCCTTCTATGTGCCCTGCTGCTGTGTGCTGTGAAATGATGCAGATCTAAGTGCTGCTCTCTCCTTTTATTACCACCAATTTTCAGTGCACTCATTTCCAGCCCCTAACACCAGTCATCTGTGCCACTGCCAGTTACTGCAGTGGGCTCTGACTTTGAGGGACCTTGGAACAACTTAGTGAGCCTCAGCTTTGTGTTTCGAAAGGTGCTTGTTGATAAAGCAGTCAGAGGTTTAAGTGTTACTAGAGAATTTCTGAAGAGCTGCTAGCCAGGAACAAGCATCAATGTATCTGTCTTCCCTGTAGCTTTGTCCTCAAGGGCTTTCCAGCACAGGTCTTTGTGCTGCTAAGTGGTGCAGTAAATATATTTCAAGGTGAACAAAGGTAGCTTAAAATTTGTAAAAATTCAGTGCTTCGTTCTGTAAAATGTTGACTTAGTTTTATGCTACATGATGAAATAAGAGATTGTTTTTCTTCCTTTGCTGTTAGTAGACAGGACGCAGTGATTAGGAAATACAGTTTCAGTAGATACCGTAACCTCCTTCCATTTACTTAGAAAATTGTGTTCTTTTCGTAATGGTCTGCTAATCTGAGTAACAGGAGCCAGACCATGGGAGAGAACCAGGAAAGTGAGAGGTGATTCGCTGGAGTATTTATCTTCTGTCTAGCCATTCCCTTGGAAAACCCATGTTTCAGCTTGTGTGTTTGTAAGTGACGAGATCTAAACAGTGCATGCATTTCACTGGGGTTACCAGAAGGTTCTCTGTGCCTGTGCTCTCTGGACTCACCTCACTGTGATAGCTCTTACTTAAATATCAAAGGAAAGAGGAAGAAGATGGCAGATAAAGGGCTATTTTCCATTTCTCAGTTCTCTTATGCAGTCCTTGATTCGTCACTATCTTCGTTCAGTAGCTGAGTAGATCAAACCACAACTTCTGTTTGTTTGTGTATATTCCTAAGTACTTTTGAAGCTATTTGAAGTCTCATGGTATTTCTGTAATGTCATGTCCTTGAATGATTCTTGCTCTGTTTATTTCAGAGGCGAGGCTAGTCCCTCTCTTTGAAGAGGAGGATTATCAGCAGCAATTACTAATGGGACTGGTATGTGCTTTTGTCGGTGTGCACTAGAGGACGCACAACCTCCACAGATATATTTAGAGTGAGCTTCTAAGTTCCAGCCCCGAGTTCAGTCTCACCCAGAGTAGCTATAGGGCAAACATGGTACTTCCTCAGTTTTAGAGTTTGTAGTCGTGATATCATCATAAGGCATAGGGGGAAAACAGCGAGGGAAAGTTGATCTGTCAAAATGCTGTTTCCCACTACCATTTCAGCTAGAAACTGGTGTCCAGTCTTCCTGGAGTTCATCTTAATCTGTCAGTTATTTTTGGGCTACGTTACATCTTTAAAACATATATAAGTGAATTCTCAAATTGAAGATTACAGGTCTTCTTGCTCCTTAATTTAACACCTTTTTTTCACTGTCTCCTTTTCTTTCTATCTCATTCTGGGACTGCTATGGACATTCTGAGGTCCCTTCATCTTTTGCACTGGTGATCTCCCTAGAGGATGTAGTACCTATGTGCTTCTGGGTAATACATCCTGTCTCAAACCCCTGCCTGTCCTCCCTCTGTCACATCTTTGCTTATCTCTTGTTCTCCTACTATTAAAACCAAACTAAACTCTTCAGCACGCACTGGAAGGTCTCAGCACTGCATCTGTGAAGAGCATATCAACACTGTCTTGTCTGTCCACATCTGAGGCAAATTTTCCTTCTTTCAGTTTTGTCCCCGTTTCCAAGTCTTGCCTCTCATTCCCTGAAGCTTCTCTGCATTCCTGCCCTGCTGTTTATTCAGAGAGATCCAAAAGGCAGGTCACTGCTGTCCTCTGTCTATGCTTTCCTCATGCCTATATTGCTGTCTTGACACATTGAGATGAATCTACATGTAAATTCCTTGAGACAGAGATTTTTTTTTTGCTCTGGTTTTACTCTGAGCTTTGAAACAAATCATGCTTCTTAGTAACTGTCAGCAAAGAGGCAGCATGGACTTGAGTTGCAACCTGAAGCAATGTGAAGTCAGCGAATATTTCAGAAAGGAGAGGGTAGGGAGTGGCACGGACTGTATGATAACAAACACCCAATTTTAAAGGCTTTACAATTAATGTTTAACCTGAAGTTGCCATTAATTACTCTGGTTCTCAGGTTCTTGGCTACTACCACAAACTGTACTTGAACTAGTTTTCTCTATCATAAAATCTCTCAGGTTTATTTTTATGTAATACTTAGATTCTCAGGATTCAATGTTCCTGTTAAAATCCTTCTTTCACCCCATTCACTTGGCTTGACACAGAGAGATGTAAGGACTGTAAGTTTTTCTCTTCAGTGTCACTGAAAGTTCAACTTAGCACTCCTTTTGGTGAATTTGCACCAAGTAACCATCTTGACTATACACATCTGCTGTTGAATGGAGCAAGATTGGACAGTAACTTGGGATTTCATTCTGGACTGGAGTTTTGTAATGGGGAAATGTTTTGTTGAGCCAATGTCTGGTGATCAGGCCCTGCACCTGCTGTAGCTTTTGTATCTCTTTGAAGATGCTCCAGGACACTGACTTCTTGGCTTTTGTTTTCTAGATGGTTGCTCAGCTAAAGGATCACCTTATGAGGCATCTACAGTATGTAGGAAGAAAGAAGATTGACCAAATAGTTCTGGATTACGTTGCAAACCTGGTTAGTTGGATTTCATAGTCACTGTTGTGAGCAAGCATGTATTAGTTGCATGGTAGATCTTTGGGTATATAGCATAGATTTGGTGGGAGGGGATGGTTTTTAAGATGCTTAAACATATTTTGAAACTTAATACTGTATATGTTGATAAGGAAAATATTATTTAAGTATTTTTAAAAGAGTTGTAGCAGTCACTCAGAATGCAGAAGAAACTGTTGTCTTTACAGCTTGTACAGAAATGAAAATGGGAACTCATCCTGACTGTTCAAAGAATGACTGTTAAACCCATTTAGTTTCATTTAGAATGCATTGCTGCAGGTCTTGAATAATAAAAATGCCACCAGGGGAAGTACAAATTAATTAAAAAAAGATTTCACTCCAATATGACGTGTGGGTAAATCATCACCATTCCCACATACTGCCTTCGTTGGGCTTTTTGTGTGACAGGAGGCAGAGTTTTGTATGAAGAAATCTATGTAAACTACAGTGAAAATTTTTCTGTCTTTCCTTCTCTTAGAGACACTTATAACAAAAATAAGCTCTGACAACTGTGACTGCTGTGCACAGAAATTATTGTCCCTGGTTTTGTCTGTCTCAATGTCACGTCCTTTAAGCACAGAATGCGGAGTCCACAAAGGCCTGTGTGGCAGCTGCTGAATCGTGTTCTTTGTGCAAGCCCTGCCACGCTGCTCAGCAGCAACTCCCCACAGAGCTGTTTGCTGGGGATGGAAACCTTGGGAAACCTTCCTGAGGCTACTGATGCCTGCACCTCTTGGGAAGTGCTGTGCAGTCAGCTGTGCTGTCAGTTTTACAGTGTTCTCTGAACCTCTGCAGCTTCACTCCCTTACTGACTATTCAGGCCTCCCTTTATAGGTTGGCGAGTTGTTTCACTGGTAATCGGCAGACTTTTGTGCATCTGTGTAGGAAAGAAGGAAAAACTAGTGGCTGGTTAAAATAGGAACAGTACAACATGAACCAAAGCTTTGTACCTGAAAATGGTGGTGAAAAAGCACAAGTGTAATGTTTATTCTCCTTTCATTCAATTTCTAGGAACTGTTTGTTCACTTTTAATAAAAACTAAGATAAAAAAATATGAAAACACCTATTCAGCCTTGATCTGCAAGGCTAAATTATTGTAGACTAAATCTTGCAAAACAAACCTCAGCCCACCCCATTACCAAACTCTCAAGATTAATTTTTTTTTAATGTCATTACCAGTAAGAATTCTCTCAACTCAGTTGGCAGGTTTATTCTTAGAAAAACTACTATAAACAAAGATAACCCTGAGAAGAGCTCAGTTGGTCAGAGCATGGTGATAATAACACCAAGGTCATGGGTTTGATCCCATGTGGGCCATTCACTGAAGAGTTGGACTTCATAATCCTTGTGGGTCCCATCCAACTTAGAATATTCTGTGATTTTGTAATAGTGTGTATCTAAAAATGGCTTCTGCCCTCTGGCTGGTGCGTGTTAGGTACTTTTTGCAAAACTTTAAAATTATGTCTTTGTTAGACTTGGGTTTCCCCTCATCTTAATCAGGAACTCCTACATCTTATACCTTTCTATATCCTCAGTGTTTGAGTTCTTCAGGGGAATGAATTGGTTTGAGTCTTCCAACAGTTATTTGTAGCATCAGCAGCATGTAGCTGAGATATTGAAACTAGTGAAACAGGAAGAGATTTGAAATATTTGCTTGCCTGTCATCATAAAATATTTTTATTACATTCAGGAGCCCAGAAGTGGCTGAGAGTAGGGCTCTGTGTGGTGTGTAGTCACTGTGGAAATCAATTGCAGCTGAAGACGGGGTAGCCAAGGCCTGGGAGCATTGGCAGTTTCTTGTAAAACAGCAGCCCAGGGCTGGTTGCTGTCAGAGAACTGGGTGTACTCATAGATGGAGAAGTAAGGTGGGGAAGTGTGGATGACACGGCTTGGTGGGAATTCCCTGTTTGCCGAGGAGCTCTGCAGACACCTCAGAGTGTGCCTGGTTCCAGTCCACGTGCCACCTCGCCTGCTGTGGTTGGTTGTATGGCCACAGTCTCTCTCTCTCCTGCAATTACTTTAACTTAGCTTTACTCCATATCTGTTTCTCTACCTTTTCATTTCAGTGAGGCAGGAAAGGGGAGAAAACTTACAGAAGCAGCATGATGTTTGCTGCCCTGACAGCAAGCAGGAGGGGCAGCAGGGTGAGCAGACAACCTGTGGCACAGGAGAGAGGCAGACCCAAATACCCTTTGCAAGTCAATGCAGGAGCTGCACCTTTTCCTGTCATGTCTGTGGCCATTTCCTTCTGATGTGGGCTCAGCTGCACGGTAATAGAAGACAGTCACCATTTGGATTTGTTCCTCACACGGAGTTGTTATACCCCCTGCACAGGAGGGGATCTGGATGACAGAAAGACTTTGTCTCACTCCCTTTTCTCCTGATTCCTTTATTCCTAATTCTTTTCTTTGACTGCTTCCATGTCTTTCCTGTAGAAACAGCCACAGGAGCCAAGCACTTGTGGTTCCCAGTTACTTTAGTGGGACTTCACTCTCCTTGTTCCAGGCAGCATTGCCTGGAAATACAGATGTTTCAAGACAGCAAGGTGACAGCAACATCAGCATGGGCTGCATGCACTGTCTTGCTGTTGGTCATGTGTTCTCTAGTTGGTTTAGGGCTCTCCAAGGGAGCTGTCTTCCGGTACTTCCCCCAGAAAACTTCATATTGTGTGTCTCTGTTACTCAATGAGAAATGGCATTGCCTGGTGTGGGTGTAGCTCTTACCTTGGTTCCCCCAGGAACAGGTTCCCCTTGGACAGGAAGCTGCCTTTGCTCCCCCTTCAAACAGATGTTTCCTTTCTCTCATACACATTGTCGTGTGTCTTATGCAAAAAAATTTGAGACATGACTTCTCTGTATGTATTTCCACAGTGTCCATGGTAACTGTTGGTCTCCAGAGCAAGCCGTGCTGTTTGTGAGGGTGTCGTGTCACAAGCACCCATCCATGTAATTAAGACTCAAGTGTGTTGTGATAGCGAGGTTGACTCTGACTTAAGAAGCTGTTAGCTTTCTATGCCCTGTGAAAACTGTACAGTGTGCTATGGTGGTAAGCAAAACATACTAATTTTGGAGCATCGTACTCTTGAAAACCATTCTTGTTGCACAGAGGTGACTTTGGAGCTTGAAAGAACCTTCCCTTCACTTCAACACTTATCTGCAGATCCAGCTGCAGCTCCTGATGCAGTGGCCTTAGCTGCACCCTGTGTGCTGGCCAGAGGTGAAAGTCATTCCAACAGCAGGTGTGGTTCTTGTGACTCTTGTCTGAAAACTGGAAATCACTCATTTCCTGGAAAACTTGCTCTACTCCAGGGAGATTAAAGTGGATCTTTCCACTGCATCTAGAAAGTGTGGAGATGAAAAGTAATGGGTGGTTATTTTGCATCAGGTAGCTGTGCAAGCCTCTCTGAAGTGGTGGTGGAGGGACTACGTCTGTCTTGTAGAGCTTTCTGACCAAGGCACAGAGGAATATTACTGAAGACCAATATACATGTGAACCTGTCCTGTGTGTCCTGTTTCCCTCTTGCTCAGAGCCTGTGACAAGTTAGACACTGGAGAGGGCAAAGCCAATGAGGGGAAAAGAGAAAGGGGAAAAATGATTCCTGGATTCTGGCCATCTGGAATGGGGTGAAGGGTCTGTAACTTCTCGTGACACCTCTTTGCAGAACAGGGGTTAGACTTGCTTCCTGAAAGTTCCCTGGGATTGATTGATTCCTGCGCTTTGAGGGTCAGAGATAAAAGGCACAGAGGAAGTGTCTCAGTTGTGCTCCTGAGATATGGAAGTGGTTACACATGACAGCCGTGAGGAAGTTATTTCAACTCTTTCGTGTGTGGTTTCTCTTTCAGCTGCAGAAGCTGAGATGGCCCAAGTGTGAGAACAGGGCTTGTGGCTTTGGTGTGCTGACTGTCGGTAAAGGGGGTTAGTTTGGGAGCACAGAAAAGCAACAATATGGGCCAAGGGGTTGTTTTACTGCACTATGGACAAAAAGGAAACAGCGGAGGAGGAGAGTCATTTGCTTGTCTCATCTTTCCTCCTTGCCAGGACTAGATCTGTGATTACTCCTGCAGACTTTTCTTGGCAAACTGAGGATTCCACTGCCTTCAACGTCATCCACTTTTGCTGAGCCCTTGGGACTGTTCCTTGCCAAATGATCAGCCACTTGGACATGCCGTTTTTGCTTTCATGGCGAACAGATTTTGAGAATTTGATGCAAGAGCATGAGATGAGTTATCTCTAAGAAGCATGATGTGTTGAGTTCCTGTATGTCTTGCACAATGCTTTGATAGGCTGGAAGCACTTTAAACTTCTGGAATAGGGCAACTCAGTTACAATTCAAATTTTAATAACTTTACATTTTAAGCTCCTGGGGAAAAAAAATGAAGCCCTAGTAGGAGTCCCATGAGAAGTTTTTAACATAAACTGGTGTGTGAAATGAAGGCCAAGGGCCTGCTGTACAGAGGCTCCTGGAAACATCCAGTCATTTCTTTTTTGTTTTAGCTGGATCTGATACATCGAATAATGAAGGAAGTCTGGAGGAGATACCAGCTTCATTCCTGTGTCTTCTGCTTGTGAGCAAGTCATTTATTAGTTATCAGCCTGTAAAGATTTTGGTCTTCAACGGTGCCACTTGTTTGAACAGTCAGTATTTATGCTGCTGTGAATATCAGTGTGACTGAGTGTCACCTCCTGTTCCTAATGATCCCGCTGGGCCTCTCTAAACATGAATATTGACCAAACAGGCAGTTTTACAGCTGAAGTTCAAAGTTGCTGAGTTTATAGTGGTCCTAGGCTGTGTAGTGGGTGTTAAACATCTATAAAAGCCAGGCCACTTATACCAGCACCCTTTCATCTGTTGATGTTGATTCCAGGTGCTCCTGAGAGACTTGTAAATATGCAGAGCGGGGAGGAGATTGGGACACCAGAGCAACTTTGTGTGTCAGCACTGGGCAGCTGGTGCTGTTGGGTGACAGCTCAGTAAACACAGCAGCATGTCAGGGCACTTTGCCCCAAATCAGCCATTTAGTGCACATGTAGTACGGCAAATACAGTGTGGGCACCTCAGGTTCTAAATGTGTTGCTACTTCATTAACTACAGTGATGAAAGAGGAAGTGCAGGAGAGTTTGCGGTGTTCCACATCATGAGCCGGATCCTGGAAGCAGCAAACGGCCTGTGCATGCCTTTACCTCCTGGTAAGTCCTCTGTTTGGCTGTTGTAATCATAAGTGAGGACAGCAATGCTGTAAATTCCTCCCAGCAGAGCACTAGTTGCAGCACATATGTCAAGTTAGCTTTGGCAGTGTTGAAATCTAGTCAAGACAGTTACAGAGGAGAGAAGGCCCTTGATAAACATGTGCAAGGGAAAGGAAGCAAAACTAAATAGTTACTAGAAACAGAGATAACAAAACAGAGGTTTCCAGTGGAATGCTTGGGTGCAGTCATATCTTAGAAGTAAGATTTAGACTCCTATAATTTCTATATATTTTTAGAAAACTGAACTTCAGTGTCAAGAGCTACAAGAGAAAATTCCTCCCCTGGAACAAAAAGAGTGTTTTATCTCCTGCTGTTGCTGTGCTAATATTTTTCAGTTTTATCCTGAAAGGATTACATCCAGCCTTGATGGAAGAGCTGGTCTTGATAGTAGAATTTGATTTCCCAGAGCTCCTCATAATAGCTTACAGTCTTTTCAAAGCACTTGCTTATTTTTGCTAGGGAAAGACTTCTTAGCATCTTAATGCTTTCTGATTCTGATTGACTCTTTCTAGTTTGAATGTCCTGATCTGTATTCAGTGCTTGTTTTTGGTATGAGTTGTCCCTCAGTCTGTGTGGGCACAAATGCTGCCGCGCAGTTGTGTCACATCATAACCAGACCATCATCTGGCTCATGTTAAATGAGGGACTGAAGTGCTAACAGTGTCTGTGGGAGTGTGGGGGTGGCAGCCACATATTAAGGTTGATGAGGCCTCAGGTTTTAATTAATTAGGAGGAAAGAGGGAGATAAAAGATAAATTATTTAATAGAACAATTCAGATACAAAGCAGCAATTTGGAGATGCTTCGTGACTCTGTATGACTTTAATGACTGCTTTCAATCCTGTTAGCTTTCTTCTTTCTGACAGGATTGTACTTGAAAGGACTTAGAGATACCTATATACCTAAATAAGATTATGTGACTTGATAAATTGGTTTCCTCACCAGCTAGAAACAGTCAGAAGTTAAGAGGAGTGATTGCTTTAGCTTAGAGTAATGCCAGTCTTTAATAGAGACTTAGGGAAAAACCTCAATGTATTATACCAAACAAGTTTGTCTCTTTCATAGGTTTTCACACTCTGCACTTGTGTCTGGGTGTTCGCTGCCTCCCTCTGCACACCCTCCTGCACTATATTGATAATGGAGTCTTGCAGTTGACAGAAACCTGTGTCAGGAAATTGCTGAAAGGTACAGTGGGCATCGTGTGTTTCATTTGTTACCAGCCAGCCAGCTGGGAGTGCTGTCCTTCGAGCCACACAACTGGGACACAGGATTTATTGCCCAGGACACTCAGCTCTTCTCAGAGCGTTGTTTCAGTGAGGGCTGTAGCTGATGGTGTTGCCTACCTGGAAGGGCTCAAACTGTGTGATTGGCCTTATAGTACACAAAGAAATATCTGTTTGGAGAGAATTTGAGTTTATAGCTTTTCCACTTGGGACCTCTTCGAAAAGCAGATATTAAAGATTATCATAGAATTTATTGGGAAATTTTATGATTCTGTGAAAGTGCACACCTATGTGTGAGGAAGTTAGTCTGCTATTCAGTCCTCAGCTTTTGTTTTGATTATGTTTGGAACAAGAGGATCAGGCCTGTCAATCTCCTCAGAGCGGGAGAGGTCATGGAGCAGATCACCCTGAGTGCCATCATGTGGCACATGCAGAGGACCCAGGGGATCAGGCCCAGCCAAAGTCGGTTTGTGAAAGGCTGGTCCTGCTTGACCAACCTCATCTCCTTCTATGACAGGGTGACCCACCTGGTGGATGAGGGAAAGACTGGATGTTGTTTACCTGGACTTCAGTAAAGCCTTTGACACCATTTCCCCAGCATTCTCCTGGAGAAACTGGCTGCTCATGGCCTGGACAGGTGCACCATTCATGGGGTGAAAACTGGCTGGACCCAGAGAGTGGTGGGGAATGGAGTGACATCCAGCTGGCACCGGTCACCAGTGGGGCTCTCCAGGGCTCAGTACTGGGGCCAGGCCTGTTTAATATCTTTATCCATAAGCTGGACAAGGGGATCAAGTGCATCATCTGCAGGTTTGCAGGTGACATCCAGTGTTGATTTGCTGGGAGGCAGGGAGGTTCTGCAGAGGGGTCTGGACAGGCTGGATTGATGGCCAAGGCCAGCTGTGTGAAGTCCAGCAAGGCCAAGTGCAGGTCCTGCACCTGGGTCACAACAACCCCCTGCAGAGCTACAGGCTGGGGCAAAGTGGCTGGAAAGCTGCCCAGCAGAAAAGGATCTGGGGGTTCTTGTTGGCAGTGGCTGAACATGAGCCAGTGTGTGCCCAACCCCGTGTCAGGTGCTATTTCTCCAGTGTCCATGAAAAGGGTCAACAGAATATGCTGCATCAATCTGTGCCTGGTCTTGATAAATGAAATATTATGAATACGGGGAGTTGTACTTAAGTCAAAACACATTTTGATTAGTGTCTAAATTTTTAAATAAAATGATGAGGTTTTTTACAAATATGCAGAAAAATAGTAGTAGAAATGGTATAAATGTAAGTAACACTACAAGGCCTTATTTAAAATTGACATTTTCAATTCATTACAGAGGTGATACTCAGAATGCTTTCAGTGAAAGTTGAAAGTTTGTTATGTGGTTACTGGTTGTTTGAGTTTTTTCCTGTTTCTTATAGATCTGGATGACACTGAACAGAATGAAAAGCTGAAGTTTAGTATTGTCATGAGGCTTCCTGAGGTAACTAATAACTTTGGATGTAATTTTTTTGACTTTGGAATTAATAGGAAGTTCCTCCCTGTGTGTAGGATCAAGGCAATGGAAGACTTGCCTGTGATTCAAATAGAGCCTGATTTAAATATAACCTGAACCTCCACAGTTTCTCCATCTACTGCTTCTGGCTGGAGGACACCCTTATAACTTAAATTATAGATTTGTCCATAGTGTTTTACAGTGTCTCCAGTACCCTACAGGAGTCAACAAGACTCTGCTGAATACTTACCTGCACAAAGCAATGATGGTTTAGTGGGTTTTGCAGGGAATTTAGGGGGGGTTTTTGTGGGTGTTCTAGCGCCCACAGAGCCCTTCTCACTTGTGACCTCTGTGTTTGCTTCTTTATCAAATATGTTCAAAAGCTGGAGCAGTAAAAGCTGTAAAATCTGATCATATCACAGCTCTGTGGAGGAAACTGAATTAGAAGTGAAATCTCACAGCCTTACCCACTAGTGACTCCTGTACCTAATTACCTAATTAGCAGTACCTAATTACTGGTGCTTCATAAAAAGTTCCAGCAGAATGGGAGATGGACTCCTCCCCTTCTGCTCTTAGTGCAGGCCGTGGGACTGCAGAGGAAGCACAGCATCTCAGCGAGCAGAGGAACACCAGGGATCCCCCTCGGGGAGTGCCTGCTGTGGAACAGGCTTTTCTCAACATAAGTTGCCTATTGTTTGCTCATTATGGACTGTTATGTATAGTTCAAATGGCCAGAAGTGCCACTTGGGTTTTCCTCTAACAAAGGCTTCTTTCTTTGGCAGCAGTTTTGAGAAGGGGTAGAGGAGGAGAACTCCACAGGATGTCCTTTGTCCTCAGAGTCTTGTTCTGGGCCTGGGCTGGAGAGCCGGGGTCAGCCCCGGGCCTGTGGGTGGGGAACACCATTCCAGCGGCGCTCTGACGTGGGGAGAGCTGCAGGGGACGGCACTGCTGGCTGCACACACTACACTGGGCCTTGTTGTATCTATTTACAGCTTGGGGAAAAAATGCAGGGAGTAGTTTGTTTGCCAAAAAGGTCACCTTGGGGTGACTCGGGCTATTTTGGGCAGGTTACATTCAGTAGATGACTTCAGTTCCATCAGAAGCAAGGATTTACAGCATTCACTAAACTGAACTACAGCAACCTGCATTGCAGTACAGTTGGAAAGGAGGGGGGATAATCTCGGTAGGAAAAATAGCAGCAGGTGGAGTGTGTTCCTATTCTTTTGCTTGTTGGCTAGGATTTGGAAGCTTTGGGAGACCTGGCTTTGAATCTCTTGCCTCTGGGAATGTGAGTCAATGTTACCAGTTTCCAGGATGATGACCTGAATAGTGGGATCCAAACTGTGTTCCCAGGATGTCTCCTTGTTGACATTCCGCTTGTGTAAGATTCTTGAGGCTGAGCCCAAGAGCAGCTCTGTCCTGAATGGAGCCTCGAGGAATGGGACATCTACATTATTCTTTGGGGGAAGAATAGGTCCAAAGTGGAGTCCCAGTGAAGGGCGGATGGTCATTCTAAGCCTCAATTAATGATTAAGTACACATGCTAAGTGGGACAGTGGCACTGGGACAGACCGATTGAGCTGGGTACTGAGCAGTGAGGCCTTGATTTCCCACATTGTGGGAACATATTGTATTCTTTTAGTTACTGGCTAGGAAAGGAAGTCTCTGTGGCTACGCATGATGACATCTTGCCCTCTGTCATCAGGGTCTGAAAGCAAAGCATCTGTGTTACTGTCGGGATTTTGTTTCAGGTCTTTTCCTCCTTTTCCCCTTTCTAAACACTTGTCCTGTGTTTATCTTCTCAGTTTTTTGCATTTTGTTTTTTGCTTACTAGGCTCTGGGTCAAAAGGTCCGCCAGTTCTGGAATCACCCGATAAATGCCAATTTAATTGCACGGAAGTACGTGAAACTGTTGCTGGAGAAGCTGGAGAACAGGCAGGTAAGAGCACAGAGGTCTTTTTTTCAGTCTTGTGCTTTGACAGTGTTGAGATTGCTGAGCTTTCTGTAGACTGTAACCCAGTAAAGAAACACTGAAAGTTGGTACTGTGCGACTTGAACTAACCTGCAGTGTCCTCCCTTACAGTGCAGCAGGCCTATCCCTGAGAGGTTCTCAGGCCCTGTGGAATTTTTGCCACTGAACTACCTGACAAATATCTTGGCAGAGATAGAGAATCAAGGTAATGTTAATCCTTTGCTTTGGAAGCTCTTTGATGCTCACTCAGATGTATCCTGACTACATCGACATAACTTAGTTCTAAAACTCTAGTGATGTCTGAACACATAGGTTTGGCTGTCGTTCTTCTGATGGGCAGTGCCAGGGGGCTTCACTGCATATCCTCTCATCCAGATCCTCTAACTGTTGGATCCAGAGAGCAAACCTGCATTTTTCAGAACACATGTAGTGAAATCTGGTTGATGTACAGTGTGCTGGTAGCTGTTCCATCTTCTGAGAGAACAGTTTAGTTCTTATTTATGTTCCTTGTTCATTTTTGTGGAACACCCTTCCCACTGACGAGAGCATTTGCTTCATTCAGTGAACCTCAGCACCCGGAGGTTTTGAATTCTGCTGAACAAGCAAGGTGCACTAGGGGAGGCATTACTGGCTGTGCCTGTACCAGGAAGCAAAATAAAGTCAGGATAAGGACCTGAAGGCTAAACCAAGATTGTCCAAGTATGGGTATCGTGCCATTTGGGCAGGAAAAAGAGTTAAACCATAGAGCAGTATATGAGCGTGGGCCCTGGGCCATCTTATACACCAACACAGCCACTTTGCTTCAATCTCCATTTGGATCTCCAGTGTAGAGCTGGTTTGGGAATCCCTAGCAGCCTCCAGAGACGGTGTAGCTTCCCTCTGTGTGGGGTATCATTTACTTACATCCCACTCATAGGACACTTTTTGCCGTGGGTGAGCATCCAAAGGACACCACTGAAAGCTGTAGGTATTTTGGGATGGTAGATGAAGATGTTTATTTAATAGACTGCAGGACTAAAGTGTACAGGAGCATGTACAATGTTGTAAATCCTTTCTCACCATGTTTTTCTAGGTGTGCACCCGTATGAAAAACAAGATCACGTTAATGCAAGATTTGTAGAGGAAATGGCACTCAAGAACACTATGACGCTTTTGGGCCTCAGATATTCCTGAAATAAGGTGCTGCTGAAGAAGGCTGTTGAACTGTGGTGCTTGTGTAAAAGTATTCACTTAAATGCCATGTTGTTTGCCAAATAATCTGCAGTTTTGGGTAGCCACCAGTACTGACATGAGCTACTCAAAACAGTGTTTGGTCCAACATACTAAGGTTGAAATTAGTGACTTCTAGATAAATCCTAGAGAAATGCATTTGACACAAACCCAGGTTTGAAATACATCTGTGGTTTCGTTTTGAAGTGATCAAGTAAGTGGAACGACAGTGGGTGTCAAAACACGCTGTGAAAATTGGTATCGTCACTTATTTTAACAAGATAGTCTGGAAAAGGCAGTCCAGTTGTACAGAAACAAGAAGCAGTAACTGTTTACTCAGACTAATAAAAAGAAGAAAACTGAGTTTTATGTCAGGCATCAGTAATGATGTATTCATTCCTTGCAGTGGTCATCAGTTACCTTATGGTACTTCTGCCTCTGCAGATGCATTGTAATATTTTCTGTTTTGCAATTAGCACAAAATATCATCTCCTTAAAGTGCCTGGGACAGATTTGTTGGGGCTTCTTTTTTTGTTTTGTTTTGTGGGGGTTTTTAAGATATGTGTAATATATTGTAAGCAATGCAGTATAATAACAAAGCTTTTGAAATTTATCTTAACAGTAGCTTGGACAGTTTGGCTTAATTCTTTCTTACAGCTTCTAGTGTTACAGTTCAAACCTCAGCTTCAGAGAGCAGCTTAGGGAGGCTGTTTTTCCTTTGTTTTCAACTCTTATTTGTATATAACTGAGCCAGTATTGTTTGTTCTTTTAAGTTCTGAACTGTGACATTAATTTTAAACAGTAATGGTTGTTTGCTACACATTGAAAATTGTCAGGTTCTGCCATGCACGATTTCTGCAGTCATTACTGGATTTTGCAACAACTCTACATAATTTCAGCCTATTAAACTAGAGAAACTCATTAACAATTTGATATATTTTGGAGGTTTTCAGTAACAGCCTTTGATGCTGATGCTTCCTGTTCCTTACCAGTGAAATAAAAAGATCCTGCTCCTGGGAGTCACTCAGTAAGTTCATGGTCACTCCCTTGTCATTGCCATCAGCGAAGCTTTAGCTTTCTCTGTAACTGCATAGTGGGAAGGAATATTTTTCTCCATATAACTAGAATTTCTCCAGGAAGTGTAAACTCCAGTCCCAGACTGCAGAAAACCATGTTCGTGTATTTGGTGGCCACTTTTTTCATATTACAGTAATAACAGGAGAGCATTTTCTAGCCTTTTAATCAAATGTATTCTAACGTACCCTCAGATGCAATAAAACCTCATCTGGAAAAAAAAATAAGCATAGCATGATGATCACTCACTTTTCTTAACATTTTAAAATACTGCACTGCGTTTGGGATACCTGGAGAAGAGGCTTTGGATCACCAACTAGTTAACTGTGCTTTTGGCATGAAATAATACTTCGTTTTCAATATGGGATTTGGCTGAACACTAACAGACATTCCTCCAGTGCAGTGTAAATGCTGCTGCCCCTTGGGATTCGGCAGCTGGGAATGGCCTGTCCTGCTTCAGGTGCTGTCTGTTGAGGTTTCAGACGGCTGTGACTTTCTGAAGTGTCTCTGATCCGAACTGGGTTCACTTGGTCTGAGTGGAGGCAGAGTGCCGTAGGTGATTGGGCATTGCTGAGCTGGTGTGAGGGCAAGGCCAGGCACTGCATCTTGTTCCTCCTCTGCAGAGTCCTGTCAGAGAAACAGTCTGATCACACAGGGATTGTGTGCCTTGAAACTCCGGTGTTCTCCTGAGCCAACCTACAGAATCTGTGACTAAGGAAACACCAGGAAAGCTGAAGGGGTGTTAAAAGGAAAGCACGAGGTTTTGACCATGTAGATGGGAGTTTGTCCTTTTAAACAGTAGACAGTTTGAGCCTGTCATGCTTTTGCTATTTGTGAAGAAAACAGATTAGAGAAACTTTTAAAAGCTGTAATAATTGTGGAAAGAACATCTCAGAACAATTCTGTTCCTGAACAGTTACTGCACTGAGCTTTTATGCACAGCACTGAAAGGAAACTGAGTCACAGCATGAGGAGGGTCAATGACAGAGAAGTGTCTTATTCTAAACCATTATTATTCTGTAGGAGCTCTCTGCTCCTGGATCACTGACCTGGGATCACTCAAGCACAGAGGCAGTGTCCAGCAGGGTAGTGTTTGAAGCACTGTGTGATGTGCTGCCTTGCCTACCCTCAGTGTCCTGCCCAGCAATTTGATTTCTTGCTGCTTCTGATCTGATGCTTGCTGCTTCTGATACGTGGGAATGCTAAACTTACTTCTTCTGAGCCCCACATCCCAGATTTTGCAGCTTTACCTTGAAATCCAGTGGAAAGCAGTATTCCACTGGGGGCTGCCCTGTCCATTAGCCCACAGCTGATGGTCATACCAACTGCTTTAACAATCCTTAAGATTCAATGACCAGACTGGAGTTGAAACTCCACAGACGCACCTCGTGGTTGTCTCTGTCTGTACCATGTCTGTACCATGGTCTGCACTGGCTCCTGGAGCCCCGTGTTTGACGGTGAGCAGCTCCACAGGGAGCCAGCACAGCTCTTTTGGAAAGACCAGCTAGACAGTGAATGGATGGCGCTGAACACCAAAGTGCAACGTGTGACAGAAACTTACTTTAGCTCTTGCTTCAGCTGCTGCTCTTTGTACTCTCTCATTGCACAGGATCTTCAACCATTCCTTTTCTGTCTCCTTAGGAGGAGGAAGGCCTTGACTCATCCGCCATGAAGCAATCATGACAAATTGTTCTTTTTCTCTCATTTCCTGCTGGAGTTTAACGACAAGTGCTTGTTTCATGGATAACTCTGCAACAAGGGCCCTCCTCTCCTGGCTTCTGTCCTTTATCTTCCTCTGCAGTTCGTTTATCTGGAGTTCAAAACAGTTGCATTGTAGTTAGGCCTTCCCTTTAGGCACTTACTGGGCATGACACTTAGGTCAGCATTAGGTATGTGAAAACAAGTCCAACTCAACAAGGTTTTAAATAATAGTTCCATACTTGAAAATTACTTAATTTCTTTGAGCACTTGGAACCACAGAAATTGGCAGCTCCAGAAGTCAGATTTACTCCAAGACAAGACACAAAAAAGCACATTTGTCATTGCATCCTGCCCTTTTCAGCTGGACAGAAGAATTCCTCCTGTCCTCAAAGGCCCAGAACCCCAATTCTCTTTCAGCTTATGCACAATTGACTGTAACAAAGGTGGAATAAGCCCAATCCTTGAGAGATAACTGAGCGACAGTGTGGATGCAAGGGGGCCACGGGTTGTGACGTTATCCTTGCAGGAGACACAAGAGAAAAGGAATGTGACAGGAATCCTTGAGTCTGACTGGAGATGGTTTAAAAAAACCCAACAAAACTTAAATACTCTTTAAGTGACTAATAGGGAACTGGCAGAGTTAGAGCACTTGTGAATGTAACTTTTGGCACGCTGCCATTCTTACAGGAGTTGATTAGCCCTTGGCCATTATTTCACAAACACAGGTAACAACCACGGTATTTCTCTCTCTGTGAGAAATGAAAGATTGATATTAAAAATCTGTTGTGTTTTAAGCCTTTCTGAGTGCCAAGCCTAACACCTAACAAAATCAACTGTGGCCTTGTTTTATGTTAATTACTTAGCTTGTTTTTTCTGCCTTTCCCTCAGCTCTGATCTATTTGCAGCTTTTTCATTAGGAACATGGGAGCTGGGAGCATTTTGGGTCTTTCCCAAACAATATTACTGGCAGTTAAAAGGAAATAGCTATAATTATATAAAAATGACTATTGAAAATGATGTTTCCTGTGTGATTCTCCCTACCTAAATAACAAGGGAACTTTGAGCCATATACCAAGTTCATTTTTTGTATGTTGGAGTAGAACTTACCTGGCCTTTCTTTATATCTTTTTAGCCGTTGACATGTCTATTGTTAAGTACATGTGCAAAAGGAAGTTTCTATGAAGTTTCTAAGCATCTACTTCAGAAAAAAC
Source organism: Dendrocincla tyrannina (assembly GCA_035047865.1). Taxonomy (NCBI): domain Eukaryota; kingdom Metazoa; phylum Chordata; class Aves; order Passeriformes; family Dendrocolaptidae; genus Dendrocincla; species Dendrocincla tyrannina. The sequence continues at coordinate 11,199,369 of JAWWMP010000041.1, forward strand.
TAATCCTATATTCTGGTGAAAGGTACCAACTATGGCACAAATTTCGTTTTAAAATAAAGTACATTTGCCCAATGGTTTTGGTAATATCTATGTTATTGTTACTATACAGTCTATGATTTCCCAATACTAACTTCTCATTTGCCTATCAATGTTTCCAGCCACTTTTGTAATTTGCAAGTGAATCAGCTCTTGCTCAAATACTAATTAGTTCAGTCTGTGCAGGCTGGCAAGCAGAGTGTGCAGAGCCCTCCTTACCCTTTTAGCAAACAGCAGCGTGTCCTGCTTCCCATTCTCTGCCTCGGCACGGATTCTGTCTGTCAGCTCAGAAACAGTCTCGCAGAGAAAATCCATCTGCAGCAACCTCTGCTCCTTTTGCACCAGCTCTGCTTCCAGCTGCAGCCAGGAGGAGGACACGAGGTAAGGGAATGACAGGGGAAGGTGCAGCACAAGCTGTTCTGTGATTGCTTCGAGCTGCTGAAACAATACTAGTGAACAGCCAAACCCAAACACTTTCACCATCAGTTTTCTCAAAAGTTTCACCCTCTCTGCCAAAGATCAGGCCCAAATTGCCTGAGTTGGTTACTGTCAGTCATACAATTCTTTTGTTTCAGAATGGGCCCTTTTGGGGGTAGGATGTTGCACCATTGTTACTGCCTTGCTGTGCTTTTCTTGACAGTAATGTGGTATTCTTCTAGTGATTTTTAATCTTCTGATTCCATGAGTCACACCATAATGGGAAGGTTTCAGCTCTTGCTTTGTATACCTTTCCACTCCTGATGCTATGAAAAAAGTATGTGCTTCATAAACTAAGAAAAAATTACAACTACAAAGACTTTAAATCCCATGAAGATTGAAATAGACATTAAAACTTGTCCAAGCAACCCTGCTTTTCAGTGTGCAGGTTGGTGACAGCAGGCTCTGTTGGCTCTGTGTAGCCTGCTTGGCTACACAGAGCTCCCTCCTGCCAAGGCATATGGGACAGTAAAGCCAAAAATCTCAGGGAACTGAAGCAGCAGTGTTCAGGGTGTGTCCTTACAAACCAGATTTCAAAAGGAGGACATAGGTGTGCGCCGCTCTGACCTTGCTGCTGCTACCCTAACACCTTCACAGCCCTGTGTGAATCCCCCCAAACACTAAACACAGTAGGAGGAATTTTGTGCCTCTATAAATGGGATAGACAAAAATATATAAGAAAATGCCATGTTTTCTCATTCTATTCCTTTACCTCCTTCCCTGCCCCCTACAGAAGGCTCTGAAATTGGCTTTCGATTGGGCCTAATGCTTCCTTCCTCCTAATGCATCCTGAAGTGTCTGGGGCAGTCCCCAGCAGTGCTGCAGTCGAGCGTGCAGCTGCTGGGCTGGCCCGCCTGCTGCTTCCGCCAAGGGCTGTTGGGTGGCTCCCTGCTCAGCAGGGACACAAAGCAGTACAGTCCAGCCCTGACAAGGGGGGTGTTTGATTCTGTGTCACACGGCAGACTCTGTTAAGAGGGTGGCAGGTCTGCCTCCTGCTCACGGCCCGTGTGAATGAATTGGAAGTGATCAGATACAAGCTAATCTGAAAGTATGGGAATCAAAGTGCATTTAGAGATAACCATGCTACTCTGTGTCTGCTTAAGTGACCTGACTGTAGGCATCTTTCTTACTTTTTCCCAATTTGTAGTGTTTTCCTTGGACAAGACTTTAGCTAAGAAATGTGAGAAATGATGTTACCTGTTCAATCTTTTTTAGGAGTTCAGGTGGAGATGGGTCTTTCCCTCCCATTTCATGCCTTCTGTTTTCATTTGTGGCATCACCAAAGATTTCCTCCAGCTGTTTAATCTTTTCCTTGCACTGGGAATACTGACAAACAAAAAGCCACTACAGTTATTTGTTTCCACCAAACTCATCCCCATACCCTGGTCCACAGACTTCAACAGACAAGGTTTCCTGGTACTGGGAAGGAGGGAGGGTAACACAGCAAACCATGAGCCATTATAAAAATTTCTTTTAAAAGGGAACTATGGTGTGACAGTTGCAGGACAGAGGAAACCCTGCTGTCTGACAGAAACTGAGTTCCACCTGCTTCTTGGTCCTCAGGCTACTTTTTTAATCTCAGTAAAACAATGGAAAGTCCTGCTTCCCCACTGGTTAGTACTGAAGGTCTCATCCCCACAGGCATCCAAGTTTCCCACACAAAAGTTCCCAGGCACATGTCCTGAAGTGACTCAGGGGTGACACTGAACAATGTGGTACGCCAGGGACTCCCAGAGGCAGGTGTTCCCTGACCTTTCTGATGTGAGACCTTCCCATGGAATAACACTCACTGCCCAGAACATGCTAGATGGACATGCAGGCTCCACATAAATACCCACTGAAGGAATGTCTGGGGCCATTTTCTCATGTTTAGACTTGCAGGACTGACAGTGGTGGGGTTGTGTGCTCTGATAAGCACCTGGCCATCTGTCAGTGAGTTGTCTTCACAGCCTTGAGCTATTGGCACTGACATAACACTACCCAAGTATAAATGTTAACCATCCACTGCAGGTGATGATGGATTAAGGAAATAAGTGGTCACTGGCTCTCAAAGTTATGAACAGTCACTAAAATACAAAGTAAATGTTTAGATGTTGCTGGGATGGGGTTGGTTCCTGGAAGTTACAAGTCATATTTAACCAGAAAAGGGAAAACTGACAGATCTTCTCAGGTGCCAATGGAACAGTACCAGAACACTTAAATACTTATTTTTCTAGTGAAAAAGCACCACACAGCTCATTCCTCTACGCTTTGTCTAAAGGCAAGAAAAGTAAAAACCTTAAGTAACTGTAATGAACAATTTCCTTGGCAAACCATGATTCAGCTCACAACTAGGTCCTGAAAGAAATACTTTAATTATAAACAACTAAAACTCAAGCCCAAAACTGCATGGAGTGGAAGAATGCAAAAGTAGGGCCAGCACAGCAGGATGCAGCTACACTTCCAGTGATCTTTCCCATCTGGGGCAAATTTCTCATCCACTAAGTCAGGGGGAAATACCTTGTTGGAGGCAGTGGTACCTTAATGGGATTAGGGGCAGCTCACCAAGGAAAATTTTGCAGGACTGAATAGTTAAGAAGGACTATTGCAGAAAAACCACTGTCCAAAAATCCATTAGAAAAAAAAATCTTTAAAAACTTTCATGTTAAATGTGAATACTAGGCTCCCTTTTAAATGCAATATGCATGGGAAGTGATCAGATGCAAGTTAATGAAAGTATAGGAATCAAACTGCATTTAGAGATAACCATGCTACTCTGTGTCAAAGTGACCTGACTATAGGCATCTTTCTTATTTTTTCCCAATTTGTATTGTTTTCCTTGGACAAGACTTTATCTAAGAGATTCTAAGTCTTAAAAAAAAATAAAATCATTCCTTTCTTAGGGTGGATTTGATCCGGTGATAGGAAAAGGGTCTAGAAGAAAGGCACTTCTATGTTGGATTGTAATCTGTCAGGAGGAATTGTTGAAGGATGACCACACAAGAGGGTGCTAGACTAGTCTAGACTGGTCTGAAAAAGTGGACATCAGGTGCTTATTTCTGAAATCTCAGAGAAGTGAGGTATGTACAGCACGACAAAAGGACAAATATCAGACTCATTTTAAAAAGTGAGGGGGAAAGGAGCTATGGAATCCTAGATAACTTGCCTTTGCTTTCTGAAGAATAAATTTGGAACACATCATTAAGTTTTCTCTGTTGGTATAAAGAAAAGAAAAAGGGCGGGCATAACAGCCAACAGAGGTGTGTTGAGTCATGCCAAACCAGACCAGTGTCCTACTCTGATAATTTCACAGGTGTATCGATGACAAATAGTAGGCATCATACATCTTGATTTTTATATAGCTTCAGTACTATCTCTTATTCTCATAAACAAGCAAAGGAAATGGGTTCTTGATGAAAATGAACAGTAAGTACCTCTTCAGCAGAATGAGGTTAAGGTCAGAGAGACTGCAAGTATTTTTTGGAGAAGATTCAAATTCTAAATTACCTTCATCTGAAAAAAAGTCTGAACCAAAAAGATAATATTAAATAAGAAATGCAAGTTGCTACGTGTAGGCAGGAAAAATTGCCTGTACCAACACAGAATCAAGGGCAACTGGTTGGATGCCCTTTCTTTAAAAAAGGGTCCGGTTGTTCATACATTTATTTATGTGAAGATGAATCACTGTTGTGTCAAGAAAGGCTGCCATCATACCTGGACACAGAAGCAGCAGTATAACCTGCAAGATGCCTGAATGAATCCTTTCACTCTCAGCCACTGGTACTACACATTGTACCTCAAGATAAATAATGACCATATTGACAAAAATAAAAGAAATGCAGAAAAAGAATAATCTAAGAAAAATCTGTAGGGGCTGATTCAAAGACATGGGGCTGAGCGGTGTAGCAAAAGGATGGGAGAGGAACATGAGTAACGTCCTTCCAGTAACGTGAAATGTTGCCGAAAGGAAAAGAATGGTCTGTTTGTCATGTCCCTGGTGTACAGAATGCAAATCAATATTCTTACAGCACAGCAAGGAAGATCCAGGCTGAAGGTCAGGAAAATCTTTCCACTTTTAAGGAAGGACTGGGATAGCTTGCTGGGGAAACAGGTTTCCCAGAGGTGGCTTGAAAGCACAGCTTAGCCCTCTGAGGAATGACAGGCAATCCAGTGCTGGCATAGGAGCCAAGATAAACTCTTTATCTCTACTAGCTCCATTATTCTGTGACTGTGGTGATGTAGTCTGGAGATTTTCATGGGATTGTATTAAAACCTGGACAAATGTTGTTGCCAAATGCCTCAAACAAACTGACAGCCCTTGTACATGAGCTGAACTCTGAGGCATGGAAGTCCCATCTACAGCACCATGACAGCTCAGCAGGTCTACGTGTTGGACTAATTAATGGTTAATGCTTAGTATTTCTCATTGATGCATGAAGGCAGATTAGTTTTTATGGGTCACTTCAGTCAGCAGGAACAGTCCCTTGATATGCAGTCCCAATTAAAAGTTACATAGTTTTATGCCCAGAGAAAACCACCTTACAAACTCACCAGGTACATTTTTGGTGTCAGATAAAGGAAATACCTGGAAATATTTCTATTTTTCATTTTTATATTGATAGTAACAGACCTACCAAGTCCATATTACTAGCACTTAGAAGAGGTCTGGTCTTGCTTCAAACTATGTGGGGTTTTTTGGCTAAAGGATTTGCCTGTATTTCACTCTTTGTGGAAATAGGCAGCTTCTGATGAAAAATGTACAAGTGGAACAACATCTCTTTGATGATTAAGCAGCTCATGTGGAATAGAGGAGACTCAGGTGAAGTGTTTGTTCTTGCTGAATTGGCATACATGCCTGATCTGGGCTTCTCCTCTTCCCAATGGGCACCACAGCTGCTGAGATTATGGGTCAGTTTCAGCAGCCTGTAAATAGTTCTGGTTTTAATTCTCTACACTGATAGTAACAAAAATACCTAGTCCATGTTAAGGTCACTCGCTTCAAAGAGATCTGATATCGCCTAAGACTGAAGGAGACAGGAAGGGTAGGAAAAGGGGAGGAGAACATTTAAGATGCACAGGTAGATGATTCAGCCTGCCCAGTTCAGACAGTCTAAACTGTATTTCAGTTGTAGATGTCTTTTAAAGAGTCACAGAATCAATTAGGTTGCAAAAGCCTCTGAGATCATCAAGTCCAACCCATGACCAAACACCATCCTGTCAACCAGACCATGGCACTGAGTGTCACGTCCAGTCTTTCCTTAATCACCTCCAGGGGCAGCGAGTCCACCACCTCCCAATGCCTAATCACCCGTTCTGTGAAGAATTTCTTCCTTCTTATATGACTCTAAGTTTCCCATGCCATCGATGGGCAGAGGTAGATACCTTGAGAATAAAGACGTCCTAGAGGAATATTGTGCTCCCTACACAAGGTTATCAAGATTTCCCTCTGAAGGTAAAGACACACAATTCTTTCCATTAATAGAGACCTTGTCCAACTTCATTTGTGGGTTCCTAACATGAAGTTAAGGTTAGAGATAGTGGCTACTGTACAGGGTCACAACAGAATGGAGACATAAAACAAAAAGGAGAACTTAGAAATGGTATTTCCAGTCAGAGGAGGTCTAAGGGCCTCTGATAGAAATCAGAGCTTCATAGTCCTGTGGTGCACTGAGCCTCTCTCCAAATGTTTATAATTATCTACATTGAAAGACAGACAAATGATAGACCAAAAAGAGCTCCTGTTACCCCTTCTTCAGATTTCAGCGTGGCTTCAGAGGTTGGTTTCACAGATCAGTGATTTAAAGCTGTATTCACTACATCATCAAGTTAAAGACTCATCCAAATGATCATTATCATAAGATCCTTTGACTGTGTTACTGAACAGAAGCCAAGTTGGATTTCAACATGCATTCAAATCTGTAATAGGTAGAGGAATTAGCAATCTGAATTTGGCAAGCAACACCAGAATTCAGATTCAGGCTTATGGTTTTTATTTAAATCATGAAGATAAAGCAAAACAATTTGAAACTGCGTCTCACTGGCTGTAATGCCTGTTGGCAGTGGGAGTAACAGTATCAATGCTGGAATGGTTGAGCATAAGGAGATGGAGGAGTTGACAGCCAGTTTTACCCATGTAATATCCAGTAAACACAGCATCCAGTTAAATTTTAAAGGCTGATAATTGATTATTTATCATTGTTCACTGAAAAATCATTGACTTGGGAACATTTATGAAGACTACTGCATATGTAATATCACACTACTCTGTATTTTCCTACTTTCTAATTTTATGTCAACATTGCAAAAAGATTTAAAGCACCTGCAACAATAGCCTCCCTTTAACAGTGGTTTTAGGTTTCACAAGAACCAACATCACAAAGGAGAAAACTGCAGGAATGCAGAACACCAAAAGCAAAGTTTCATGATTGATTCTGTCAGTTCACAAAAATCATCTGTATTTTGTTACTGTATTTGACTCAATGACTCTCAGTTTTATTTTACCTGAAAATGTCTTTTTTTTTCTTTAGTATTTTTTTTCATAATGCCTCTGTTCATGGTTTAAATCTGTAATGGCCCCATAAAGTTCCTTGGGTTATGATTTGCATGAGGTATTATACTACATTTTATTCTTGTAGCAGACCACCCAACTTCTTCAAAAGGACAGAAGTAAGAGAATAGTGTGAGCACTATTAAACAGTGAGTCACAGGTCCCATTGAGGCAAGTTTGTAAGGCAATGGTACTCCCTAATTTATGATTTTGTGCATGCGTTAATGGAGTATGTATGGGGAAAATTACCATCTGGAGATAAGGTCAAAAGTAAATGAGCCATTTCAGAAAGCAAGGAAAGAATGTCCCAAGAACTGCAGTTTGTTAGTTGTTTAATGTTATTTTGTAACTAGAACTAAAACTTACACTGTTTTTGTGTAGAAGAAAATATATGTGGATTATATCATTGCAGGCTGCAGAGTTTCCAGAGTAGGCTCAGGGTCAAGTGTGAATTGAGTTATTATTTCAGAAATTTGATGACCTAAGTGTATCTCCCACCCCCCACCTACTCCATCAATACAGTTTTAACAAATTTTATCTAGAGTGCCATTTTTGCCCCATGAGTCCAATTCTCCAGCTTAGTCATACTGACATTTCAGCCTATGGGGAGGCTTAGCTGAGATTCCATACCCGGGGAGCATTTGGCATGTGTGGAACAAAGTACATCAGCCAGTTAATAAGCACAGAAACTCCCATGTCTGAAGTTAAAAACATGGATCAGTGTTTTGCTAGACAGATGTATTACTGAATTGGCTGTTCTAGTACACCTTGTAAATCCAGACTTTTTTTTTTCTATGCAATCACCCTAAGCTTTAAAACACAGACTGATAGTAAAAAAAAGGGTTCCTCTACCACCAACCTGTGTGTGAAGTCCTGCCAGATTTGCATGCAGGGCATTCTTCACTGGGAGCTCTTTAAAACACAATGCAATCTCTCTCTTTTTCTCAGCTACCTTCAGCTTCAGAATAGTGATCTTTTCATCCATAACTTGCATCTCAATATCTCCATTTTTACACAACATCTCTTGCCTGTTTATTTTTTCATCTAAAAAGCCTAGTTCTTTGTCTCGTTCTTTAAGCAGAAGACCACTGAAATAAGGCCAAAGTGAAAAGGCAAATTTAAAAAAAAAATTACTCATGTTCAGTGTATTCCATTCAAGAACATAACCAGTGACCTTGAAAGTAATAATCTGGGACAATGTACAAAGCTTCCATAAATATTATTTTAATATAATGACAACATTTTGAATCTATAACAAAATAATTGCAATCTGAAAATCAGAGAACAAACAACTGGAAAAGCTACTCTTGTTTCTCACATAATTTTTAAGGTCTTCTGGCCTTCCACAGCATTTAAAAACGGGTTAAGAAGGTCAGAGAGATTTAGATCATCTGCGTTTTTACACCGTATCTCTGCACAATGCACAAACACATCAGGTGGCTACAAGTTCTCAAGGCTTTGTCTACCTGAGCCACTGTATTTTTTGAACAAAATAGTTCTGAAGAATGAGCACTGTCACCAGTGGAGAAACGTCCACATAATGCCAGCAGCACTGACAGGGCAGTGAGGCAGATTGCTCAGCCAAACACTGTAGTGCAGCAGACTTTTGAGTACATCTCACAAGCTGAAAAACACCACTGCTTCCTGAATGGCAAAGTTCACCACCACCTTGGTTCAAATTTACATAGGTACCTCTCATTCTTTTGCTGAACAGCCCTTTCGTATTTTTTGCGTAGCTGTGCAGTTTCCTCTTCAATGTGGGTGACTGTCGTGGTAAGTCTCTCAAGATTCAGATGCTTTTGCTTTTCTTTCATCTCATGCATGACTTGTTCAATTTTGCAATAATTCTTTTTGAGATACTCTATCATTTCTTTACTGTTTTTAATCTTCGCATGCTTTTCCTGCAATTTTCTTTAACATAACAGAAATGTGGGAATGTTTTCAGTCCTTTTGACTTGAAACCAATTTCAGCAATTAAAAGCAGAGCTTAAACTTATTTTACAAAATACAAAGGATCCTCTATGTCGCTCTGCTTCACAGAAGCATTACAAGAAGTAGAAAGACCCTCTGAGAACAGTTTTTCTTTGCAAGTTCTTTCCAGTTTGAAAAGAACTGGCTTACGGCCCAAGAAAAATGCTATAAAGAGAGGACTTCACTACAGCTCTTTTCTTCTCTACTGGGTAGCCCAAAGGGCGATAAGAAATAAAGTTCAAGAGCAGAAGTCTAAACTGTGATGAAAGGTCTTATTGTGTAGAAATCCTGCCCTTCCATTTAAAGTACAATATTTAAATCATCTTGTGGTTGCAACTCAAAGCTCTCCAAATTTATTGTTTTTAAAATGATGCATCACAACATTAACAAAAAAAAGAAAATTATCAGGTTACCTATTTGATAGATGGAAAAAAAAAATCATAGTGGAAGGTTAGTGCCAAGATCACATGAAAATAAAGAACAGATCTTATTCTTTCCAACATCCTGTACTGGTCACTGGATGATGGTTCCTCACTTAAGAGACAGATTCTTGCTACCACACGGATCATTCACGTGCTCACAGCATGGAGTTAGTGCATTTGATCTGTGGAAAGTATCACTTCTGGATACTCAACACTGTCTGCCCTGGGAAGATATTGACATCAACACACGGAAGAGGCAGTGAGAGGAGAAACACAGTCTCCTGTTAAAATACAGACCTGCAGATGAAATACCCTCCCCTCACAGACTCCACCATTGAACTTCTGAATTGCTGTACACAGGGCAGGGAGCTGCTTTTTGCTTTGTTCCCCCACATGGGTAACACTTTGAGCACCACAGGGAATTGCTGAATTGAATTAAACTTCTGTAAATCAAGTTTCATACTGATAGCATGACAGCATTGCAGAAATGTAATGTGTTTTAAATATTTTCTGAATATTTTTTGTCTTATTTGAACCAATATGCTGTCTGTCCTCCAAATTGTATAGGCTGCAGTGAAGTCAGTGATACTGATACTAAAGTTTATTATCGGGATTAAAAATATTTTTCATAGGCAAGAGAATTACTCAGAATTCAGTGCCTCTTGCCAGTTTTAAATCCAGGCTTGCAGAGACCAAAATGCATGACTTTGAAATCAAACTACTAAGAGATTACACTCAGTGTATTCTTTGGTCTCATTGTGCAATTTTTTGGCACCAAATAACAAAGTTTTGTGAAAATCAAGTTATTTTTAAACTACTCCGTTTCGGTTGTCCTGTTTTGCTTACACAGCTGGCTACTGGCTACTTACTGTCTCCCTACTTGCCCAGCTGCTGATTTCCAAGACATTGTAATCCTGTCTACAGTGCAGAATGTCATCACTAGGATGACAAAATGATGGCAACAAGATATCTCCACTAAATAGTGGCCTAGGAAAAAACAGAGTCACAAGCACCAGCTATTCTGCCTCATCCTCTTTGTTGTGAATGCAACCTTTCATTTTGTCTAAGTTGCCTTAGAAATTGAAACCACACTTTGTTTTATCTGAAATAAATGTTGTCTAATAAAGTCCATGTGAGGTTGAACCAAGAAATCCAGTTTGTTCTAATTTAATAACTAGACAGCCACATTACTATCTAGTGACTCATTTAATAGTACCATGCACCACTTCAACGTGGAATCACATGTCAGCCCTCTTTTTCTCTAAGGACAGTAAGTATGAGTGCAACAGTGCAGCTCATATTGAATGAAACAGCATTGATAATGCAAAGATTAAGAGGTCTAAGAACTGTGATAAAAAGGAATGCAATGAAAATTCATCCCTTCAAAGGATGGGAAAGTGAGGGAGTAGCCAGACAAACTTCAAAAGTGGTTCTTCCCAAGCAGTGATGCCCAAGCTGGTTGTGAAGTGTTAGGGGGATATGAAATTGGAACCGATTATGTAAGAATATGGCTAAATGTCTGTGTTTCAATCAGGTTTTAAAAATCAGGATAATAACTATGAAGGATGATATAGGCATAATTGAAGACAGACTAGATTCTCTCATAAGATGCTTTCTAATCTTACATTTCTATAATTGTAAACTACAGCTTACTTTAAACTCACCTTTCCTGGATTATACCAGTATTCCTTAAATTCTCTATTCTATTTTCCTGCAATTTTACCCGGTTTTCAACTTCCCTTCCTTTCCACTGGGCAGCACGCACCAATTGCATACATTTATTCTTTTCACTTTGGATAAGACCGTACATTTCAGCAAGTCCTTGGAGTCTGAAGAAGTGACATGTGTGAAAGAAATTATTAGAATTTTATGCATACATTACTTGGATAAAAGTTGCTTTAAAAGACTTTTTTAGGTAATATATTTAATGTACTGCTATCATTTTCTTACTGTTTTTGGAGATCTCTTTCATTCTTTTGACATACTTTTATTTCATGATCCTTTCTTATTATTTCTTTAATAAGATTTTGGAGTTGGATCTGAAATTTAAATACAATTTAGTGAGCACTTGAGATATATCAAAGAAATGTCTTTAAAGAAATTACTCAGAACAGCTCGTAGATGAGGAAAAGACCGAGAAGAGGTTATTATCAGAACTTTTTCTAATTACAATGAAATATTATTACAAGGACATATAAAAGCACCATTTTCCCACCTATATTAAGTTTACAATGACTGTTATGAATATAGATAATCTGATACTGCATCTTAAACGCTTAGTCCCCTGAATCTGGAGTTCCACTGTTTCTACTACTCAGCCTGTGAATCCCATCGTATAATTATTTGGCACAGGCACCATTGAAATTGTACATTTACAACTAAAATTCCTTTTTCACTCAATTCTAGCTGTGACATCACAGCACACATATGACATTATAATGCCAGCAAAATGCAGGCAGCAAACACATTGACTAGTCATAGGAAAAGTTTTCTTTCCCTCCTCTTTCTCTAAATCAATATGATTATTTATGCCTTGAAAATTAACAGGAAAACAAAAATTTCTGCATCTACTTGGAATGAGTAGTAGTTCTGTTTTTCTTCTAATATCCATATTTTTGTAAAATAAAACACAGAGTTGTACTTCTGAGAATCTCTGGTGAGGTTTATCTACTTTTCTGCCTCCTTCTTTCAAATTGTGCATTTTATCCTATAGGCTTGAAAGAAAATGTTCTTTCAAATATCTTGTTTCTCTTGTGGAGTGATATTTTAATATACTGCAGCACCGCACCACAAATTGCCAATAAAACCCCACAGTATTGTGAGCTTCCTGTGTTCTGATGGAATTTCAAAGCTAAAGAGGGAAATGAGAGCCCATAAGGCTCCCCTCACTACTAATTTAATTACTCTCTATACCGACCTTTACTTTTGAGAAATTTTCCAAATATCTCATTTTTTACCTTGGCTTTCTGAACATCCCTGCACTTCAGTTGCTTCTCGTCAGCTCTGAGAAAAGTCAGATGTGTAAGTCTGGATAACTCATTTCTGCATTTTTCCTGCTCTTTGATAAGCAAGCGTTCTTCAGCAATGCATTCTTCTAACACCTGGGCGTCCATATCTGATATCATTTCCTAAAAAGAAATTAAAGGTACTTCCTTATACACCAATGTATCAGTGTTGGCAAACCCAAAGTTGGAAATACTTCGGGTTCATCTGGAAAGTAAACAATACAGACTACATGGATTTAAAACCATAATAAACCACTGCTTTAAAACACCCTGCACAATCCCCATAATAACATGTCAAAATACGTTCACCTAGAAGCATATCTGTTGCTCAGTCTAACATGTCTTTCAGCTGCTGCCCATTGGACAGAATGGTTCCTTATGGCCATCTAACCTGTACATGAGTTTACCATCAGGTCTTGACATGTCCATACTACACAGTGGAAGTCACCCAGCTTTCACACTGAGAGACTGAATGCAGACATTGCAAACAGCAAAGGTGCAAACAGCACGTGCCCAGAGCTGCTGGAGATTCAGTCAATGCAGTCAGTGAACTCTAAAAGCTCTTGGTTCTCCCCAGTGTAGACAAACCTCTCCAGGAGGAGGTGAATGGAAGCTTCCTCCCTTGAAGGCAGGGAGGCCCTGCAGAGAGACCTCCACAAATTGGAGGGCTGGGCAATCACCAACCCCATGAAGTTCAACAAGGAAAAGTGCCAGATTCTGCCCCTGAGATGGGGCAAGATGTATGTGCAGGCTGGGGAATGAGAGGCTGGAAAGCTGTGCCATGGAAAAGGACCTGGGGGACCTGGTCAATGGCAAGTTGAGAGAAACTGGATGTAAGAGTATGAAGACAAGGAGACATGATCTTAAGAAGGTGCATCTGAAATAGATTGCTTCTTATGAAGTCATTAATATCATGGCAAGTACTAATGGTCTCCTAATAGAGATGTCTGCATTTCCACACTCCCTGTGGCTCTGCTGAGTGCAGGCAGACAGCCACAAATGACAGAACTGTGAAGATGAACAATTACAATGTAGAAACGCTGAACTGTCTTCGTTGCAACAAGACACTTGCATATCCAAAGGAAATCTACACCCATCGTATTTCTAGCTGCAGTGTTATTAATGATATTCAGAAGGATTTAAACTGGCAAGTAGATTTGCTTTCTGCCTTCCAGTATGTGGCCGGTAGCACCAAAAAATGTTTTCTTAAAAATGACAAACAAGTGCTCTTTAAAATGGAACAAATACGATCCCATTTTCTCATCAGAAAGCTGCAGCTAGAAACTCCCATTATTTTTAGTTCAAACAGTCCAGTCCCTTTAATCTCATGATGGAAAACTGTTATAGTGTTATATGTGAGCAAGCAGAACTCAGCACCTGTTCAGCTAAACGTCTCTTGATTGTTTCAATTTCCTCCTGCACTTCTCGACGTCTTTCTAATAAGGCTTCATTATTTCTTGAATTAGTTTCTGCCTACAAAAAATAAACCAAGCACACTGAGTGATGCAAAAAACCACAAATGAGTAAAATGTAAACTGCAGAGACTCTATTTGAAGCAGCTACCCAAATTCCTAAATTAAGACATTAATTTTCTCTCTTATCACAATAGCTAGTCCATTGAGTAGTCCCCCAGCAACTTCTCAAAGTTTCTCAAATTTTTCTTGTTAGAACTATGAACACCAAACTTCACAAAACCCAGTTTAAGGAATGACTAAACTGTCACTAAAGAAAACAATACTCGTAAAGAGAAACTATGTAAAAATGTCATCTTCTAAATTCAGAGGATTTTCAGAGTGAAATTCTGACCTTACTGAAGGAAAAAAAATTAGATCTACCACTGATTTTAGTACAGTCAGTATTTCATATCTATGTATATGGGAAATCACTTTTTTTTCTTTTTAAAGTGGGATTTTTCTTAGGCTCTAGAAAGTCAAAACTAACAAACATTTATGCACTATTTTTTCATATACATTATGGGAAAATTTCTTTATTCAATCAGATTTTAAAATTAAGTATGTGAAGGAATACATTAGAAACTCCTTCTGACTAAAACATATCCGAACAATCTCACTCCAACTGTTTGCATGATACAACTCGTAAGACAGAAGGTTGTATTGGCCTCACTTTGACTAAATTCACTTAAAAATTCTTTATGGTTATAAGCAAGTAAGAAATATGTGCAGCAGGCTGACCATGCAGGCATATATTACCTGTCTGTAATTGATGAGGACAAACTTTTTAGCAGGGCCTGTTGTGATAGGACAAGGGATAACAGTTTTAAAATAGAAGAGGGTTGACTTAGATTAAACATGAGGAAGAAGTTTTGTGGGAGTGGTGCAACCCTGGCCCAGGTTGTCCAGGGCGGTAGATGCCCCAGCCCTGGAAACATTCCAGGCCAGCTTGGACTGGTCTGAGAGCAACCTGATCTAGATAAAGGTGTCCCTGCTTATTGCAGGGATTTGAACTAAATGACCTTTAGAGATCCCTCCCAACCCAAATTATTTTATGATTCTAATTGCAAATCTGTAATTCATAAGAGTGGGGGAAAAAATCTCATTTAACAACACATCTGGAAGATATTCAAATACACACAACCCTGTGGTATCTTGCTCAGATCTCAACCAGATGTTAGAGTTCAAACACTATAAATCAATACTGATAAGTAGATGTTTTGCACTTGTGATTTTCACTTCTGTGATAATATTGTAAAATTAAGTGTTCACTTGCAATAAGTGAAAGGGAAACAAGTAGCACAGCAAAGGTCAAACTGTGGGGTTACTTTGGTTGCAGCTGCCAGCCCTGAGATCTGATTTAACTTAGGTTTACCAAAGGGTCAATAAAACCTGTTCTAAGAAAGTGATTTTCACTCTTGTGCTGGGAGCAAAAATAGTTTTTCCATGGAGCATATATTAGTTACCACTTCAGTTGTGTTAAAGTTAAAAGCTCGTATAAACATCTTTAATCCATTAAGGACTTTTGTTCACACAAGCCATGGCTAAACTTGGGCACTTTTGGCTGTCTCTGTTGGCCTGACTGAAGGAAAGGCACGCACGGAGAGCAGCAGTTCTGCTCCGACGGCCGAAGCCGCAGTTCTCTTTCACACAGAATGTCGGTGTTTAGCAATAGCTGACCTTTCACAACTTACAAAGAAGAAAAACACATTGGAAGGAAGTGTTCCTGTAATTTCCTTATTCTACAAACCAGTCATTCTACACTTAGCTTATGATTCAAAATAAGAGACATTTGGGGAAGCGCACTGATGTACTGCTGCTTCTGCAACCACATATTTATACTAGCAATTAATTCTTGTGATTTTTTTTTCCCCTGGAATCACAGTGAATAAATGTTAATCTGAGTTTTTAATTAAAGGAATTTTATCCACTTAAAATATTTTTTTTAAACTTTTGTTAGGTGTGCTTCCAAGTCTTAGAAATTAAAATTGCCTCAATATAGCAAAAGCCAAACAGAATCAAGGTTGCCACTCGACTTGTGTTTGAGCTGACCACGCTGCAGAGGACTTATGAACTCACATTTGCTCTTCTAAAAGAGGCAGGAAAGCAATCAGAGAAAACACCAGGCATGGGAAGATGGGCTAAAACAACTATATTACTGTGGCCTGTTTGCATTAGGGTAGCATCTTGCGACTTCTGGAGTAAAATACTTATTAGAATTCCACTTCTGTCTCTGCCAGCATTCCCCTTCCCCTATTCCTCATGATGATGCTACTTGTAAAGACACATACAGGGTTCTTGTCCTTTCAGTGTGAAGGACTTGGGCTGGGATGGATTTCAATCTAACCACAGCCATCGGTGAGTTATGGCATTGGCATTTGATTTTAGCACTACAGGTTTTTGAACGATTGTTGTTCTTCCTCCAGAAATATTTCTTCAATAGGAACAAAAGAGAGGAACAAAATCATCTCCCAGATTGTGTTGGTTGATACTGAAGACCTAAGCTTTAAGATCAAAGTCTGGAATATGAGTCAGCCCTATGGTCATTGTTTCAGGAAATTCAATCCAAAACTTTGTTGTGTAGCTATAGAGCTTGCCTCCCTCCTCCCGGGTGAGCTTATATTACTAGGTAACACACACGTGAATTCAGTAGGAATTTCAAGGGAGACAAAAAAATTTAGTTTAATAATATTAAATATTATCAAATAACACTTAGTGTTGTTTAAATGACAAAGCTAACTATATACGAGCTTTGATATCAGATAGGTATTTTTAAAAACTTTACAATGATGTAAGACTCTTTTCTGCCACGAAATACTTAGAAGGACCAAGAAAAATTACAAGACCAGTGTCAAGGTAGGAAACACCAAGTCCTGCAAAAAAATACTCACCTGACTAAACAAGGCTAGTTTTGTAAGACTGAATTCCAATTTAGCCTAAGCAAGGAGCAAGTAGGAGAAAAACTTCAGAAAGAGAGAATGGAAGAACCAGTGATGAGAGAAAGAGAATATAAAAAATTTATAGACTAAGTAAATTTTTAAGAAAGAATTGGCAGCAGAAAAGAAAGACAATACTTTGAAAACACAAGCAGAATGAGACTTTCCTTTAAAATAACCATAGTCAAAAGCCCAGGTAAAAGAAAAAAGAGCAAAGAGGTATCAAAAGAGGAAGGGGCGCAATATTAATGCAAGGAGGAAATGAGGAAGGTGAAACTCCCCTTCCCTCTTCTGGGACTGTCAAGACATTTGAGGACTGCCAAGAAAGATTTCTTACAAGAAAAATTCGAATCTTTATGATGCATGCACTCATACAGACCTCTGTTTTGAGTCTTTTATGCTGTGCCTTATCCCGTTCCAAGGATTCATAAATCATTTCCAGTTGCACCTCCATCACTTTTAAACTTTTCAGTTCTCTCTCCTTCTGTGTTTGCTTGTGAGTGAGAGTATCGTGTTGCTTTTTGCTCTCCAAGATACATTTATTTAATTTACTTTCCAGAATTTCTCTGTGTAGAGAGACACAACTCTTTAGAGACAGGTAACTTCACCAAGACATATTTGTAAACAGGCATGACCATTTTCATGGGTTTTGAGCACCTCATCATTATGGCTGAGCAGCAAGATAAACTCATAAACTACTGACAAAAATTACCCACAAAGGTAGCATTTTTATAAATTTAATCAATTATAATATTCCTAATTATGTCAATGAGGTCTCACAGTCTGTCCTAAATATGCTGAAAAGCCTAGGGAAATTAGTACATATAAGAAGAAGACCCAGTTTTTAGGATGAGGGAACATTTCAATGTAAAGTTCCATGGGCCTTCAATGCAAAACTTTAAAGGCAAAAGCTTTGTTACTGAGCATATGGTCATGATTACAACTGTACATCTCCCTCTGCAAAGAAGGAATCATTTGAAGCTTGCCATCCACCTAACAGTTTATTTTACTTTACCAAGTATACATAAGCTCATAATTCAAGGGAATATTAAAGAGATGAGTGACCAAGCCTCACTGAAATTCAGGAGTGCATGAGTGCAGACATCCATGATCCTCATTTGAAAATGAAAATACTGACGTAATGATTCCTCCTCCAATTTACTTTCAGTGGGTTATACAGGAAAGAAAATATCTGCACTGAAGAGAGAAACCTTCTAAAATATTTCCCTTTTCAAAGTAAAATCCAGTTTCACTCTTTCAGGCTTTTATCAAATGCTTATGCTTTTTGCTGTTCTTCTTCAAGCCATACCCCTGATTCCAGATTCAAAATTTTTATATAAACATTTCTGAAGTCAAAACCAAACTAGATCATTTCTAGTATGCACTGGGTGCAGCACAGAACTTGAAAGCAGAAGCAATACAGCAGAAGGAAGAAGCAGACTTTTGAGACCAGAGAATTGCTCACTCATACTACATGGCTTATATCTCTAACCTGTCTGATAGGATCTCTAATTCCTTCTCTGTGCTAATTTCTAGTGATTTTGTTAAACTAACACATTCTCGTTCTTTGTTTTCTATCAAAACATGTTTCCTATCCAATTCCTTCTTCAGATCTTCCCTTTCTTGCAACATCTCTTCATTCCTTTTTTCAATGGCTTTCAGGGTTCTATTCAACTCTTCTACTTCATCATTAAGGGCTTCGTTCTTCTTCTCTGCATCACTGTGGATATATTTTAGCAAAGTAGGAGGGGTTAACTTTTCCACATGCCTATTTAAATGGCAAAATCTAAGTTGAGCACACAAAATAATTTCACCACAACAATATAGGTAATATTTTGAAAGCAGACTACATACAGTGAAAACCTTCAAATTGCAATACAGTTCAGCAATAACATTACTGTTCGCCATGGGGCTAACCAAGAGTTCAGCACCATGACAGTATTAAAAAGAGTTCTAGTAAACTGATTTCTGGCAACGTTACTAGGTACATGGGGGTGACACTTCTAAATATTATTCATAAAACTGGGAACTCTAGTTACTTCATTCTGTGATGTGACACTGGTATGAAGATTCATTAATAAGTACTTCATTAATAGCAATCTACACAATGTAGGTTTTAAAAATTGCTTCTCTGTAACACTATAGGAAAAACTTAGACTTATGATGGCAGAGTTCCACTAAGCAGAGTAGTGAGGGCTAGACTGTCAGCTGCACAAGCTGATGGTTTCACTGAGACCAACAGAGATCAGCCAAGACACAGTCACTGAGCCCTGGAAAACTGTAAAAAACCCTAATCATGACATTACACAGGAACATTTTACACTAAAAACCTCCTAAGTAAGTGTGATATATAGCAATGGAGCACAGTAAGATGGTTAAGCAGTTTTTGACAAAGCTTTGTTCTATTTTGTTGCACTTAAATTCACAGTATTTCACTCCATATACTGTATTTTTCAGTACAGTGCATGGATTCTAAGTGGATTATAGATGCCTTCTTAAATGTTAATCCTAGTTTTAATCAACAACTATCCCTAATCATCTCTATAACAAACTGATGAGAAATCATACATATATATTTAGGTACATAGAATTATTTCTTGAAAACATACATTATTTTCCGATTCATCTTCTCGGTTTCTTTTGCAAGTTGTTTTGGAACACCAAGTAACTTAACTAGCTCATTCTAGAGACAAAACAGAAAGGTTTGATTAATAGCTTCAAAAACTGAGGAGTTTTCAGAGCAGTAATATTCACTTAGAAGGGCTATGAAGATGGGCAGGAAACAAATTTTTTAATTACTTGTGTTTGTCCCAGGGAATTGTAGCTGCTACTTTTGACACTAAATGTTGACATTTACAATTTCATTATATCTGCAAGACAAGAATTATGCTTGAATATTATTAATACGTCTTATGCTATTTACACCATGGAAAGCAAAGCAGCAGACCTGGGAATGTTTTTTAATTCTCAGCATAAATCTGTATTAACTTTAACTTGAGCAACCTACGATAACACAACATAGCAAAGATGTCTTTATAGAAACCATTTCTTAATCAAAACTATGACTATTATTATTATTTCCTAAAGGAGCAATAAGGATATGGCACAGCAGCATGTTTCACACCTATTAAAAATGATCTTATATAAAATGTAATGCCACATAATGAGTTTGGAATGACAAACAACATCAAGAACATTCACTGAGGGACAAAACATGCACACACAGAGATATACACAGGCACAATCAATTTTGTGTTACTTTTAAATTAGCCTGTATCTCCAGAAGCTTTTCCGTCTCTTCCTCATCTAATAATATCAGCTTTTGCTTGGATGAAACAGCTTCTTCCATTGCATCAATTTCTGCTTTCCTCTCGATTACTTCTTTGCAGAGCTCATCACAGTTTTCTTTCAACTGTTCAATTTTCGTTTCATCTTTCTTTAAAAATGAAGTAAAAGATCAGATTAATTTTATCTTCCCTTTTACATTTTGCAGGCTTGTGATAATACAGAATCACTAATTGAATGATGACAACATTTTTTCCATGAAGGTGTGGAATCTATTTTTTATGAGATGTGTGTTTCTTCTATCAATAAGTAGCAGAACTTTATTTCCATCAAAACCACATATTTATGACTGCAAACGTATTTTTCATGTTCACCTCCTAGAACCAAAAACCTGCAGCTACCTTTACATGCAGCATCCATTTGCTGAATATAGTAAATATTTCCTGGAGCAAACAAAAAAATCCAGATCTTTTCCAAATCAGTTATTCATTGCTTGCCCTAGAGTTACCAAAACGGAATTGTATAATACAGCCTTTCCTATAAAATGTACTTCTTTAAAAATCTATTTTTCTACGTATTCCATATTTTAAATAAATTCTAGGGACACACACTGTGAAAACATTTTCACTGATGTTTTTGTATGTTAGCTGACAGAACATAAAACATTGCTTTTCTCATGTTTTGTACTTACATCTTCTGGAATTTTTTCATATTCTTCTTCCAGAAGCCTTTTTTCTTCTTGCAAACTACAGTACAAATCAAAGAAGAGCTAAATATGTTAGTAATATAATAATTGTTACTGTACTATAGCAAATGCTAAAAATGTATGGAAGCCTCTCCTGTGTTAGGTTAAAACATGTGGTGAATTATCATCAGGGCCAACTGAACGGTGCCCGATTTTGAAGGAAGGCTGCTGGCTGCTAACTGGGAGCCCTGAAAACAGGTTGTACATACAGAGGCTTTCTGTACACTGCACACATCTACACTTTTGAACCTGATGTTTCTTAGTCTGACCACCTCCTGCAGGGATGCATGTATGCATTACTCACCCTTGCCTTTTAGTGGTCACCCTACACCCACAGATTCTCCCAACCTCAGAAAACAAAATTTTAACTTGGAAATAAGGCAAAACGAAAGAGGAGGTGGGTTATAAATACCCACAAAGACATCACTTATGAAAGAAAGTGCAGTGAGAAACTTTCTTCTTCCTATGAGTGATTGCTCACAGACACATTGACTCTGCAAACGACTGTGAGTGAAGCTCCTCAAATCTGAAAAAAAATTCTGAAAAGTGGCAGGGATTGTAGTCTAAGTCAAAGGGGTACGGGAGAAAACTAAATTGAACAGCCATGGAGGTCCTAACCTATATCCAAAACTAAGCTGCAACTTAATTTCAGGCAACAACAGAGACAGATGCCAAAGAAGTGAAGAAGGAGGAAAGGAAGAAACAGGAAAGCTCTTAAATCTTCTCTGTGTGTTTTTAGTATTGCTGACCTGAGAAAGATGAAGGAGCAACTGTGAAAGGGGAGCTCAACCAACAAACTTGTTGGACTTACAACAGGGAGCTTCTCAGTGGCAGGGAGGTAAATATTGCCAAATAAAAAAAATTATCCCTACTGAAGATGTGTCTATACGCCCCCAGTGCAGGCAGGAACAATTCAGCACCTCTAGGAGGTAGATGGGCTCCAGTCTGCCATCACAACCAAACTGAACTCAACTGAGTCATTGTGCTATTGACTGGCAACAAGAAGGCAGTCTTGCAACAAGTTCTCGCAGTGTAATTAGTACCTACAATGGCATTTCAGAGTCTCAAGACTGTAAACTAAAGACTGCAGCTGAGGAAAAGGTGGAACAACCAAATCCTCTGTCCCAGGTATAGCAAAGAATCAACTTCAGTGCTTAAATTTGCTTGTACCTTCAGTGGGAGGATGTGCTGGTCAGGTTGCATTGAGACTCAGAGCAGCTGGTTAGAATAAATAACTCCTTAAATTAGGAGAGCATTAAGAGAAGAGGGGAAGTTTTCATGGATCACTTGTGTCCCTTGGAGCTATAAACTATGGCAAGGGAACACTGGGGCAGCTCCACCTACCCAAAGAGCTATTACAGTTGCCCCTGTATGTGGCTGCTACAGAAGAGAGGCAGTTGATTGTTATTTCTCTTTTTTCTTCTGAAACCTGTCAGTGGCAGGGTAAGATTTGGCACGGTGGTGGTGGTTCAGGTTTCAGAAGGTGTGTGGTCATGGGAAGAGAGATCAGTCTCCAAGCAGCCAACTTTGTGGAGAATCATCCCTAGAATCTTATGCTCAACCCCTTATCGATGCTGATTTAAGGTTCCCTCCCCCTTCCCCCGTTCCAACACTCCCACCCCCTCAATAAATTCCTCCTTGTATTTTAGTCCTCTAACAAAAGGAGTGAAGCTTCTACCTGAAATTCTCAAGCATACTTCCAGTTACAGAAAGAAAACAGTGAAAGAAAAAAAAGAGAACTGGGTTGATGTTACAGGTGGTGTTGCAATCCAAACAGCAAAACAAACAAGAATAAGAAGCTCTGGCTCAGATGAAAAGCAAAGAGGAATAAAGACACAGAGTAGATGCTGTTGATTTACAGAATGTATGCATGTTTGTATGGGCAGAGTACAAGGTGCCTCTACAGGGACTGGTATGTCTAAAAACTCATTTGAATGCCAATGTTTGAACACCCACAGAGTGAAGAAGTTTGCAAAACAAAATCTTTTAAAGATAAAAGTTGAATTGAAATCAATCTCCCCCCAAAAGTGATAGTTAAAAAAAGTTCTATTCCGAACACATTTTGGCAGCACTCCTAGCTGAACTCCTTGGACTGGCATAATCACACTAAGGATAATGAATGTCCACATTGCACAAATACCTATAACTGTTTGACTGCCACAAAACATTATTGAGTAAGTCCTGTGCAAAATGATTAAAGAGCTACTGCATTGCTTGTCATCAGGCCATGCTGTGACCTCTTTAATATCACGCTAGACGATCAAAAGAGCAATACCAAAAATCAGGAGGGAGAGCAAAGTTGACACTGTTTTCATTTTGTCACATTCCTCACTCACGAGGACAGATTCCTGTGGAACCATTCCAGTTTCACAACAAAGACTTTTCCATCCAGCAAAAGTAAAATGATTTGAACACCTCATTTTCTGTGACATAAACAAAGGCAACACTGAACTGGAAGCAGCGAGTAACCTAAAGAGCTGGCAGACCAACTACTTTTGAAGTAAAGGTGATTAAAAAGGGGGTAAAAAAAAGTTCAATCTCTTGCTTTTAAGCAATGAATTTGATCCAGTTGCCCATACCTAGAATTCAGACTGGCAGCCCTGTGTTAACATCCCCAGGCTTCCTTACTGCCAGGGATAAAAACAGAAACCTCCAAGGGGCAGGTTCATCTGATATCCCAGGTGCCTCTTCTAGGATGGGATAAATTACCAGTTGAAGGTAACATATTTCTCTCTTTGGACTCTAATGGGAGACCAGGATGACTAACTCAGATTAAGAAATAAGACTCTTCAAAGATCTTAAATTCAGTCTCTGATTTAACAGGGGGACACAGAATCTTAATGTAGGGTAAGCAGAGAAATTCTGGTCTTTCCATTCAGCATTTGAACGTTGTAATCTGTCATAGAGGGATATCAACCTCATGACTGTCTTCCCTAGACATCAATCACAACAACAAACAAAATAGCTGCAACTGGCATTAGGCATCTATAATTTCCATTGTTTTATAGCCCTTCTTTGGTGAGTGTATTTTTCAAAATCATGTGGGTTTTATTATTGTCATTATTATAACAACTGACACAATGAAGATAAAACTCTTAAGTTTAAGCATTAATGTGTGCAAATGTTGCTAACATTGCATTTCTTACTGTGCTTGAAAAGCCATCATGGATGCAGATGTAATGAGTAAAAAAAAAGCACTTGAAAAATCGAGCCATTAATAAAAATACTTTCCAGACTTTTCCCTGAGAGATGTTTACAGCTACAAACTGAGACAGAAATAAAAAAATTAAGATGAAGAGATTAAGAAATGGAGTGGTGGTTGTCAACAGAGGTTCATTTCAGTTACCCATCTCACAAAATAACCACAACGTTGTTATCACTATTGGTCCTATCATGCAAAAAAAGTGAACTCCTTCATCTCCCCTGTCTTACAGCTGGGACTGCTGAGAAATCCACAGAAGGTGCTTAGCACCTCACAACTAAAATCTAGTGACCACAAGTAGAAGATATCACAGCTGACAAGCTGCCAGCATGAGACTCCTGTAATGCTCTTAGCTGGAATTAGTTTGCAGGTACTGCAGAATGCAGTCACAAGACTAGGTGATAACAAGTTCAGCTGTGACTCCACTTATTTTACTTATGGCTTGTAATTCTTCACTAGAAAAACTATGGACAAAAGCTTAACTTTTCCCTTTTTAATTATTGAGTGACTAATACTGAAATAATTACAAGCATTGAAATAATTTTCCATATTTGCAATGCTTCTACAAGAACAAACTCAATTTTGCAATCCTGACTTGCATGCAATCGTACAGAGTATTTGAGTGAGGAGACATTTTGCTACCTGCATAAATGACTGTGAGGGCTGTAGATTGGAGCCAGGCTTTCAAATACAATTGCTTTCAAGAATCACTCACCTTTGATCTCACAAACTCTTGTTATAGATAATTTTAGTACAAATCAATTGCTGACTTTTAAGTGTATTGTTTAGATGATAGATTAATTTAAATATTTTCAACAATAAACTGCTGTTGATAACATACTGTAATAAAGAAAAGCAGCTTTTCTTTGTTTCACAAACCAAGCCTCACATGAACACTAAAGGGAAATGTCTCCTCAGGCAAGAACAAATCCTTGCTGATCACACCGATCCTTTCCTTGTTCTACTAATTTGTTTTTGTTTTTTTTCCTATATTCTTACGTACTGAGGCTTCTTATCAGTTATATAAAGAAATGTCATGGCTTTGAATGCAGTTGTACCATAACCAAGTGGGGGTCATTATTTTTCCTTTTGCTTTATTACCCTTGCCTGGTAGTTATTGAAAAAATGCTTGTAGAGGCAGCTCTGATTTTGGGATAGTGGCCCGAGCTTTACAAGCTCAGTAAAATCATTCCAACCCTTGCCCTCCTCCTGTGCTGTGCACTTGGGCAGACACAACAGCAATGAGCCCAGTACAACCGTATGGTGCAACAGGGCCCCCCCTGGAAGAGGATGGACAGACCTACAGTGGGAATACAGCCCAGCCCTGCAGACACCCTCAGGGTGATGTCCCTGAGAGGTGAAGTGTGTCTGAGATGCTTCTGAATACCTCAGGTACCTATTCAAGTTATGAAAAGAGTCACAAAGTTCCTGAAAAACTGCCAATACTACAATGCTGAAAGCAAATTAAATTTACTTTGGGAATGTTTACTCATTGGAAAACTAGAGAGTTATAACAGAAGATGAAATAACACCTTCAGATCTTGGAAAAGGCACCTGATCTGGAAAAAATTGTTTACAGGAGCAAGCAAATAGGAAATGAAATGCAGATAAAGGAATACAGAATACTAAGGGACCTTGAGACAAAAAGTAACTTTGCTAATGTTATGGCATATCCATGACTCCTCAAGAGAGAAACTTCATTGTTGCCAGATTTGAATCCAGCTGCAAAAAAGATGCTAAATACTTTCAGCTATCAGAGAAAGTGAATTGAGGCAGGAAAGAAAGGCATCAGAGAAAAGAGATGCTTCAGAGAAAGAAAGGCTTACAGAAACAGGGAAGCAGATCTGCAGGGTCTCTCTCTCACTGCCAGCTCAGCAGTATTACTGAGTAGACATTTTTTAAAAAGGATAAAGCAGTAAATAAGAGACAGAATATTCCCTTCAAAAACTCTTCCCCTCCATGTTCCCTGCCTGATATACGTAAGAAGGTAAATAAACATGTTTGTTTTCAGACTAAACAGCCATTAGTCATAATTCCCAAAGAGAAGCTTATTTGTAAGTGCCAAGAACAGCTGGGATCATATTAACACAGTTGGACAACAAGGAAAACTGTGTTCCAGAGAGATCAATGGCCAAGAGAGGCTGGACCAAGAGTTATTATCCTGAGAAACAAAGGAAACCAAGCAGCCACCTAACAACAAACTTTGAATACCTTTGATGCAGCTTCCCCTCTGTGACACTGCCAATGCACACACATATTTCGGAAAGTGTTGCTTTACTTTTTGTTTAAAAACATCAAGCATATAGATCTTCATTTTACATCAGGGTTACTATTAGATCACCTGCTGCTCACAACTCTATTCTGGATGTTTATTTTCACTGTTTTTCACAGCACCAACCCCATCCCTTCCTTACAAACATGTATTCACACTTAGTATCTGTTTTTCTTCACAGTCCATTTCTCATCTCCCCACTACATTCACTCACCCATTCCCCACATGTATTCTGCTAGTCCAATTCATTCTACACTACTCCAACCCCCAAGTCCCTGTAATTTCTGGAATATTTCTGGCATTTGTCTCCCAATAAACAAATCCACACATAACCAAGGCACATCCTTCTCACTCACAATACAAGTAAGACCCTATGCCACCATCAGGCATGAAACAGATTCCAAACAAGAAACAGTTAAATAATCTGTAGCCCTTCAGTTTGGAAAGTTGACGAATGAAAAAGGGAAGGGGATTGTATAAAAGAGATCTATCAAACCATCCTGCAGCAGTGAAAACGAGGAGAGAGCACCAGATGTTCGTTGCCTCATCCAATACAAGAACTACAGGGCACTAAATGAAGCCGTAGGAGTCAGGTTAAAAACAGGCAAGGAGGTGACAGTTCTTATGTAGTTAATCTGTGGAACTCATTGCCCAGGGCGTTACAATGTCAGGAGTTTGCTGGGGATGACAGAGAAGTTCAAAGGAAGAGGGGTCAGCTGAGGATTCCCAAATACAGAGGACTGTGTTTGGCTCATGAAATCCCCACATCACAAGGGGCTGGGGCTGCCCTTTCGCTCTCTGTTAGATAATGCTCCTCACGGAGCTCTGGTCGGACTGTACAGCTGGGTTTGACCCGGGCCATACCTAACACGGAAGTTTCTTATTACAGTGAAAAAACATTTTTCACTGTATGACTGACCCAAAAAGTGTATTTTTAATCTGTAAGATAGGGTATTCACTTAATATATAAAAAATCAGTGTCGTGAATGTGCAAGGGAAATTGAAATAATACCTAAACTGCATTTTGTATAGGACAGAGTTCTCCTTTTGACTGGAGGTAGAAAATAGAGAATGGGAAGATATCCCCTAAACATATAAATCCCTGTAGTCTTTTGGAAAAGTGATGCGAAATCTGTGAAAAATGTTCATAAGATATAAGGGTAAATGGGTAAAAAGTATGTTATTTTTGAAGAGCTCATTTCTGGGCTGCTTGGAAATTGCAATAAATTCTGTGTTTAATAATTATTTCAGGAAACTTCATGTTTCTTAGTTATCTCATAGCAAATAATTTTTTCCAGATGATTTCCATGTTTCTTTCTTTCTCCCACTCCCAATTTCCTTCTAATTTCTTTCTCTCTCAGAGCAAACACTTGGCTCTAAAAAACCCCCAAAATCAAGAAAGAACTGCCAGAAAAATCTGCTCCATGCAGTGTGTACAGTGTTCCTGCTCTCCTCGTAGAAAAAGAGCTTTAACTGCTGAGATGCTGATATTACTTATTTGTTCTTATATACACACCAACTACACTGTAGATGGATTGAAGATGGGTAAAAATAGAGAGTAGCCCACAAAATAAAAATCTGAATTCACCTGCCATTTTACAGTTGCAACAGTAGGGTTTGTGATTTTACCATAAAATATGCAGATAATTGAAATATCTACAATATTAAGCTTATTCTGGACTTTTTCTTTATATAGAAATGTCAAGATTTCACTCCTTTCAGAGCAAATCGATTATTTTTCTGATATGAGCATATACAAGAACTTCTCCTCCTTTAAGCACCCGAATAGAAAATCTTGATTACACTGTGCTGCTGATGTTAAAAATAGCATTGGGTCTAATTATTACAATGTTTCCATTAAATCCCAGCCAACAGGTCTCTGAGACACTTGAACCGTTTGTATTAAAAGTGTCTTAGACTAGAACTGTTCTTGTTAAATTGCCTACCCCAATATTAATCATGAAGGGTAGTAAGTTTTAAACAGCATTTCAAAGGACACCCTACCATGTTCTAAATTTAAAACTACCTACAAGTCTTGCACCAGGGTAAGCTGATTTGTCACTGAAGTGTTGCTGTTACTAGGAAAAGCTTGTGGCAATTTAACAGCTGTCAAGAAATGTGTCCAGGTAGGATGGAATTGAGATTGAATTATATTCTCTGTTATTGTCTTTTTAGATCCTAGATTAGCTATGATAAAATTAGC
This sequence comes from Dendrocincla tyrannina, assembly GCA_035047865.1. NCBI lineage: Eukaryota > Metazoa > Chordata > Aves > Passeriformes > Dendrocolaptidae > Dendrocincla > Dendrocincla tyrannina. The sequence goes on from JAWWMP010000041.1 coordinate 11,227,900, forward strand.
AACATTTGACCACCATCACCTACCATTCTATCTTCAACTGGTTTTCATACTCTCTTCCTTTAATAGCATTGTATTCACTTTGGCAACTAAGAAGTTGTTGCCTTATTTGGGAAGCTTCACTGGAAGATTCTTCGGGGACTTGTTCTGCTTTTTCCAGCTCACATTGCTGTTCCAGTTCTACACTAAGACGTTTGGCTTCCTGCAACAGCTGGGTCTCGGATTCCTGTAAACTACAGTGAACAGACAAATTTAGAACTAGGCAACAAGAAGCATAAGATTTGTATTTATACTTCTTTACCAACCTATAATATTTAATTCAAGGTTTTGAGGACGAGATGGGATTAACTTCTGAGTAATCTGGTCTGACCTCCTAGTTCAGCCTGCCTTGGACAGGAGGTTGGACCTCCTGAGGTCTGTTCAAACCTGAATCACTCTATGATGCCATGAGAGCAGTGGAATCTGGTCTCAAGGGTTTTTCCTGCATACCTGGAGTTGGAGTGAGATTCATCTCATTTAATTTTAACCAGCTAAAAGACCATTAGTTAGTCTAGTTTCTTTGTCTAGCACTTCCTCCACGCAAATGAAGTGGCAGGGAATCCATTTTATCCTAAGAAGTGCCATGTAATTCAGTGTGGGGACCAGGACAAGGCCCAGTCTGGGCTATAGGACAGCTTTAAGTTCCTAATAAACGCCGGGACACCTACGCAGTGATGAACTGCATCTTGCTACTGCTGCAGTGCTACCAGGATCTGAAGTAACTCCTTTAATGTTACACAAGATGAAAATACATTTGTGGACATCTGTGGAAGCTTATTATAAGGCCTGTGGACATTATCTGATCTGACTTGTATACCAAAGTGCAGCTTCAAAGAAACAATAAACTGGAATACTCTGTCAAAGTCTGGAGACTGGTATTGATAATATACTTAGGAACCTGTGTGGTGATAGCTGAGTAGCATCTTAAAGGCCCTTAGTAAAATACATTGATAATTATGGAAAAGTCTCAGAGGGAACTACTGAGTTAGTCAGAGGGAAGTAACTATATGGAAATTCATATACAACGCACCACACATAAACCTATGCTTTATACTATAAGAAATCATTGTGTTTGCCTTCTCAATATTACTACATTTTGACTTTTTATATAACAGTATACTAACATTAGTCACAAATCATGTAGAAGAACAAAGAACTCTATCACTTAACTTTTACTAATTAAAAATATAGTGCAATTTAATATTTTTTAAAAAACAAAGGAATTTAGAATTTCCCATATTAGAAACTCTATACATGAATTTTGGCTCAAATTTGACATTTATGTCTTAGACACAAAACCAAAACTGAAGAATAGAGTCCAGATGGTAACTATAAACACAAAATACACAACTGTCTATACTGCACAAGTATAATTGAAATAATATAGCAGCAGAAGTTTTGGTTTGTGTAACATTTCTCCTTAGATAACCACTTCCTTTTTCTAAACTAGAAAATAAGAAAACCACAGACTTCAACAGAAGACAGAGTGTGTCTTTATCACGAACAAATAACTTCACGTGTGATGCATTTTCACACACATATTAAGGGAAAAATAAATTGACTTACTGTCACCAGATTCTATGTAATATTTACATCTTCTTTAGGTCCAACAGAATGTATGCAATTGTAGGAGAAAATATAATTGGTTGTAGTAATACATATTAATTTCAAATACAATTCTTAAAAACCCCATACGTTGTACAAAAAGCTACATAAATACATAAGTGATTCCATAAAAACAAAATTCTTAGCATTGATTTTTTTCAAGATAATAAAAAAAAAGAATAGAAACAAGAACTGAGTGTTGAATCCTGACCTTGCTCCCCACAGATGCCAACAACATCACATGAGTGCAAAAGTAGGTTTGTGCATTCTGATGTGGCAGGTTTTGAATTTGTGAAGTGATTAGTAGTTTTGCAGAGGCTTAACAAGATAAGATTCCCAATCTACCAATGAATTTTCATTATTACACAAGTATCTTCCAGCTTGGCTTATCAGAATATTCATATTAAGTTCCTAAATTGAGATAATAAAAATCTACAACTGTACCACACAACTGAGTGATTAAATGGGTTTTCAAGGGCCAAATACGAGCTCAGGTACTTCAGTTTTATGTGCAGCCTTACTGCAAAGGGGATGGGTGAGACAGGATCACAATGGAATGACAGCCTGTTCCCAGCAAACATGGATCCAAAAGCACCTAACACTTTGAAGAAATGTATCAAAGATGTTATCTGCCAGATGACATCTCTCAGCTTCTCAGAATGCCAAATTGTACAAAACTGAAAGTAAGAAATAAAGGACTATTTGCCACTATACAAAGCACTGCACTATACATTTATAGCTCTGTGCACTCTAGCAACAGCCCTGAAAACTACCTATATACAGACTAGTTTTATTCATCATATTAGACAAACTTGTATGTCAGAGAATCAGTTGCAGTGGTTTGGCAGAGCTGTCCCAGGGAGCCACGCTGCTTAAGATACATAAGGCCTTCTCCTTGAGAGTTTTGTACACTACTAAAGGAAAGAAGAACACACACAGTTTGAAGACCTCATCCTCTGGCACTGGTTTTAAAATGACATTGTAACAGCACTAGGAGACATGGGCATTAATTAGGAAAGAGATTGAATCCAATGTATTAGGTGAAAAAATAAGTTCTTGATCCATAGGACTGCACTGCACATCGATGGGTGAAAAACTAAAAAATCACAAGTGGTATTGACTCGCTGAATGGGCCATTGCAGGAAAAGAGTACACAAACAAACTGCACCTACCATCAGAACTCTCTTCAGAGCTGAGGGAGAAAATCAGACACTTGCAGATGTCTGTATTAGCATGTAATAGACATCCCTGTTTCCTTCATTGATTGTTAAGCTACTCTAGACGCCTAGTTCACATGTGCACGTCTACTGATGTTAACATATGGAAAAGTGAATCCCACTAGATGTCTGAAAGGTCATCAAAATATACTGGAGATCATGATCCATTTTTGCTAATTGATTTCCCTTGTTTCCTTTTAGCGATAGGAGAAATTAATCTGTGGGAACTGGTCCTTGTTCACACCTTGGTGCTTTGCTTTGACACACAACTATATCTAAGTAAAGAAAGGGACATGACTCTCTCTGATCCACTGTCTTACAGAAGTGTGGCAGTTTCATACTCCTGTGAGAATGATGGAAAGTGTGAGAATGATGGAAAGTATGAGAATGCAACCTCCCATCTAACATTTTCATGCTTTTGCTGCACGCTGTTAAGGGGGGTTTTAAGTGTGACAGAAAAGACAGCTGAGTTCTGTTTACACTCAGGCCTCATTCCACTTGCTATACACAAAAAGGGATTGTCTTTACGTAAATGAGCATTCTATGTAAAAGAATACTATATAAATACCTAAAATATGTAGTAATATGCTTGTATTTTCCCAGTCAAAGACTGTTTTCAAACTAACACTGGCTAAAAATCAATCAAGTTCAATCAAGTTTAGCAGTTAGTGGATTTCTACTTCAGCTCAGTGAACACCATTGTGGTAGAAACATTCCAACTAAACCAAACCCCACATAATATATTTAGTTCTGAGAAATAAGAAAAGTCTTCTTGCATTTTTTAAGAACTCTAACTGTTTCAGGAGCACTGTTTTGAATTTTGTTTCCCATAAAGATTTGCTATGCAGTAATCTGAAATAAAGTCAGATGACTTTTCACAGAGTCAGAGCCATATTCTAACTCCCCATTTTATTAACATGAAACCAGAAGACTCAGCTAACCTCAAGATGTTATTTCAGGGGTTTGGGAACTCCTTTTGAAATTACTTTACATGACTTAGCACTTGTCACTATTCAGATTACCAGGAGGCACAGTAAATCCCAGCTGAACCCAAATAAGGAGATATGACTTTAATTAGGATTAGGTTCCTGAAATTAGGCATTAGCTTGAATGACAGAACTGCTAGAAAGGTTTTGATGTGGACTGCCAGTGAAACTGGGATAAAATATTCTTAATATGGTGTATATGATGGTATGTAGCACAGAAATGTAACAGAAGTATCATGATGCTAATTTAACTGATAATTACCACCATGCTGTAAGTAATATCAAAATTATAATTCATAGGTACTAATGTGGTATTGCAATATTTAGAATATATTTTTAGAAGTGACAGAGTCTCACTTTTCTCCTTAGAAATGAGCCCTCACCTTCCTCAGTTGCTCTCTAGGATGTCAGCTCAGCAGGGCAATCTTTTCATATGTTACAATTCTGACTACATGATCTTGAAATATATATTTATATTAAAATTGTATGTTATCTGTTGCAGTCTGTGCATCTCTCCATTATTATTTTATAGGAACTGGTTTTCAAACTTGTGTTCTTCCTTCCTCTTTATAATCTAACAAACTATATAAGACATTTAAGACTATATAGGCAGATATTTAAGACTATAAGGAAGTCTTAAATGATAATTAGGCTTCAGCATGAGCAGAAAATTACTTTGAATATGTAATGCTTTGGCTACTAAAAGTCTAAAAAAAGAATATTATACCTTGTCACAGTCTTATGCAGCAGGGTATACTGTTCTTTCAGCTCAGCTGCTCTGGTGTCTGTGATTTTTCCAGCAGAAAATAGCTATGGGAGGGAAACAGACAGTTAGGAAATCTCCTAAGCACTAATATTTTCATTCTGCTGCAACTTTTTATAACTGCAATTGGCAGCCTTTCAGTTTATACAGTCTTTGGTAACATGACAAACTAAATACACAGCCAAATCAAATACACAGATGAAAGAAAAGCTTATTTACATAACAATCCAAAGCATAAACATAAGAATGTAAAGAATGTGTCTGTCATAATTACAGTGCTACCCATGCCACCATTTCTTCTCTGATTTTCTGTCTGTATTAATATTTCATAATTCTGCCTTGAATTTGAACTCAGGCTCTAAGTCACCTGTTCTCCCCAATGCTTCACTGTCCAGTTTTGGTACACAGCCACTGGCCTGCACAGACTAAACCAGGGCTCCCAGTGCCCCCCCAGGCAGAAGGGTTGTACAGAAGAGGAGCTGGGCTCAGGCTGCATCACCCCCATGCAACAGAACACATTGCCTTGTGTGTCTCTGCGGGTCTTTGGCAAACACCAAGATCAAACACGTCTTTCAAATACCTCCAGGAATAGTGACTCAAATACTTCCTCAAGCAGTCTATTCCAAAGTTGACCACCTCTTCAGTGTAGAAATTTTTCCTAATATTCAATTTAAACCACTCGCAGTGCAACTTGAGGCTATTTCCTTTTGCCCTGTTCTTTTCTGGACAAGCTCAGCATCTTTTTTGTAGTGAGGGGCCTAAAACTGAACACAGAATTTGAGGTGCAGCATTACCAGTGCTGAGTGGAGTGGGACAGTCACTGCCCTGGTCCTGATGGTAATACTATTCCTGTGTGATAATTCTTTAGAAAACCTTTCTTCCCCTTCTTCAGTCACAAGTAAGGAGAACGAGGTTAAATTCAATTAAAAAATGCAAGGTGATCTAGCTCTATAAAAGTCCATGGCTGGCCTTGAGGGGCAGCAAGTCAAATCTGCAAATTCTATGGGAATCTGCCAAGAAATGTGATTATGCAGATCTCCTGAAATAAGAAATGAAATTACTACACCACCAGGAAAATCCCAGAAGTCAGAATTCAACCTTTAGAATATTTAGAAGAAACCATCTAGAACCAGTCCCATGGTCAAGAAGCAGAATACAAGTTAATATACCAAAGGAAGCAAATATTTTTTTGATAATTGTTTGTGTATTTTTGAAGATCTGTTCCAAAATATTTCATGGTAGCAAGGACAATCTTTGTTCCCTCAGACCCTGAGAAAAAGGAAAAAAGGTCTGCCTTCCATTTGTTTGCATGAGATTAAAGATAAGCAGCTCTCAAATATTTATTTTGGCATTCTGTATGATCCAAAGATACCATTTACTTCAGTTCACAATACTAACTAGCTCTTCTGTGAGAAAGAAAATATGTCTCTATGTCAACCCATTTATTTCTTAGCCTCATATGTAGAAATAGTTGTCCTATTTGGACTGCACAAGACAGCCTGCATGGATGGCACACCAGCATGCCAAAGGCAGTGAGACTTCTGTGAAAAGTTTCATCACCAGATAGTTCTCATTGCCATGATTTTCTCTGGGGAGCCAGCAGAGAGCCAGAGCTGGGCACCCTGATCCCAGGATTTGTTCTTAAAGCCCAGTATACCGTTTACTCCAAGATTCTTGGGAGGGTAGAAGGGAAAGAGGCAACAATTTGAAGGGAAGAAATAGTTTGTGGAAGAAGGAAAATATGAGACTACTGTAGAAAAACTGTATTCATTGTGATGATTAAGTCAGAGAAGAGCTGATGCTCCTGGTACACAGATATATACTTCTTTGAAGGCTGCCTTTCCCACATTAATGATAAAATAGCCAACAGTCTTTACGCACTCAGAGTTCATTTTATTGCTTGAGAGCGCTCACGTTGCAGGGTTAAGTAAAATGTAGTTCTCCTCAGAGTAACAAATCATGTTGCTACACTAAAAAGTAAAGAACGAGAGAGAAGATGGACTAGTGAGCCAAAAAAAAAGGGCTTGTGAATGGCAACGGAGGATGCCTTTTTTTCAGTTCTATGTTAACCATAGTGCCCTGGAAAGAACTGAGATCATTTTGTTATACTGGTGATCTCAGATCTGGTCTGGAATATAGTCAGATAAATATTCTTAACTTGTTGAGTCTTGCAGTCCCTTTCCATCTTAGTTGTTCTTAAGTGTATTTTGCTTTTCTCAGCTTTGCTTTCTTGTTATGCAATGAACTGGGACCCCATACCTCTTTAAACACACTCAACACTGATAGATCATCGGGATAAACTAAAATAAATTTTCCTTATCTAGGAAGTTGGAAAGTTGGATGAAGATTTGGCTGCTAATGGATGGTTGCCTGGCAACTTTCTGCTTTCCTTTTCCCCATACTCCCATAAATGTAATTACATCAAGAATATGGAAGCATGTATCTTATTACTGGGTTTACTTGCATATTTTCATTTTAATTTAAAATTTGCTTTGTTTATTTTATCCTATTAAATTACCCTTTCGTTTACTTTACCCTCATCTTTAATTGATTAACATGAGTGTAACTTTCTAACCTTGCTATATTTTTTTCATGTTCCTTCACTATTTGAAGTCTGGCGTTTCTGCCAGAAAAGCAGAACAGAACAAACACAAACCAAACCCAAGCCCAAATTCCAAAGAAAATTTGTTTCCTTCAATCTGTGAAAAGTCCCATGAAGTAAAGTCTTGGATAATCCTGTCCTATGATAGAAAATGTGGAGGAAAATTTTGCTGAAAATGTGAAAGGGAAGGGCAAATCCTTCATATTTTTCTAACTCTAGGTGGATTTTCTGGCTCAGGGTGGGAATCTTTTAAATATAAGAATCCATGAGAAAAACAGAAACTATTTATGCTCAAATAGTTATTTTGTACACCTGAATAACCTTTCTCTAGCCCCACACTAGTTCATAATTGCTTGCTACCAACAGCTCCCCATCAGAGCTCTCTACAAAATATCCTGAAGAAAATTCCAAGAAAAAGTGAGCATTGTGTGAGGTTGCACACTATTTGAGGGTCAACTTGTATATCCTTCCAGCTTGACTTGAGGATGCAGGGCCACAGTAGTTTCTCCAAGTCTGGAAGGTGGATATAAAGATATGTGATACATGAGATATTGGTAAGAAAGAGGAGATGTCAGAATACAAATGGGAATTGAAACCACAGAGGGGGAGGGCCCACCTGATAAACAAAGTGCTCTTACATGTCAGCAAAATCAGTGAAATTTCGTCCTGACTATATCAATGCCTCCTCACTCCTACATTTAGTGCAGTGGGCATTCTCCATTTTAACAGATTCAATAGTTCCTGACACTCAAGTCAAAGTAAAAGACCAAGGAACTCATCTGAAATTTCAAAACAAGTTTTATGTAACTCAGATGTGATATAAATAAGAACCCTAGGAACATTTCCCATTTTGAATTTCAAGGCTTTTTAAAATTCTTTTGGGACTTTGCAGAAATGAATAAAACGCAGCCAAATTTTAAACTTAAACAGATGATGCAATCTGAATGCTGGTCACTCACACTTTTGATAAAAGTACCCAAAATAAGCATGGAAGTTAAATATAGTTACCACCAAGAAATTATTCATTACCATCAATTACTCATAATCATTATGAAAGAGAAACACTCGAGGCTTCCTAGGAAAGGCTTAATTTCAACAGTGCCTAGGATCTCTGCATTTCGGAGAAATGATGTAGCTAACACGTGCTTCTAATTATGTTTGCAGATACTGCAAAACAACTAAAATGTATTCTAAGCTCAAACGGAATAGTAACACTTTCCACTTCATCGAAGCTGCTGGTTTTGTAACTATAACAAGACACTGTGACTACACTCAATGTAATTTTAATAGTAAACATTTTGTATTCATTTGCTTATTTCAAACATCTGAAAAGTCCCATCAAACGAGCCGTTTGCCTCATAATAGGGGACGAGAAAAATATCAAGGGATTAATATATTTTATAGTCTATATATACTCAGGATTTCAGTATGGTATTAGCCACTTGGTTTACAGCTCTTCTGGCCAGTCTGCTATGTCAGGTTTGGAATTTTCTTTCTGTGTTGTTTATTTGAAGAGCTTTTCTTACCTCTTTTGTCTAATATTTGAAAGTTTAAGCATTCAGGGAAGAGAAAGGCTAAGTGCTCCTCTTTGAACAGAGAGCTCTGCATCCTCTGTCCAAACCCTCATTCAGCCTACACTGTTTGGACACTTGGCACACAGCTCAGGTGTTCCTCACTGCAGGGAGAGCAACACCATCTCCTCAGGGGCCGTTTCTGCCTTGGAGGGGGCAACAGGTACAAGCAGTCTGAGCCCATGCAATGACTCCTGCATTTCTGTCTGTATTGCAGGCAATTAGAATCCCAGAGCTGGGGATATCTGCTGGTGTTTGGCTTGCCTGTGCCTGATACCTCCAAATGATCTAGGCAAAATCGTGGACCCATAACACATGAAAACAACTGAGGATTCCTCCTCAAGTTCAGCCCATTGCTCAGAGGAAGTTCATTACTATGACTTCTCACTACTTCTGAAGGTCGTGTCCTGGCTACTTCAAGATGGAGCATCCAAAAATGAAGGGAAAACAAAGGTCTGTACAGGTTGTGTTTGTAACCTCTCTGGCAATCTTAAAAGAAGACACAAGAAAACTGCTCCAGAATCTCCCAGTCCTTACGCCAGAGATTTTTACTGTGATAAGGACTTCCATGACAATTTCATCTGATTCCCTAAACAGTATGCAGGATTTTTACCATCTTCATCACTTTCCTACAGGGCTTAAAGCAAGCACTTCATTTTCCAGAATGCTGTATTCACATAATTGTTATTACAACGTAAAGTCAAAAATAAACTCCATGTAATACAAGAGAGGAATTAAGTCAGAAAATTAAGTCAGGAAGGGACTTTTGGGTGCCATTTAGTCCAACTTCCTGCTCAAAGCAAGGAAAGTTCGATCAGGCCACCATAGGGCCCTGTCCTGTCAAATTTTGAAAAAGCACTGACTGAATAAGGATGCAGTGGGTGAATATATATTGCACCAGTTACAAGACAATATCTCTGTTCTGCTGATGTAGAAACAGCTCTCTCTTACTTTTACCCAAAATAAGACACTGAGTCTAAACATTGACCACCCTACTTTATCGCACTTGCATGTTATTCCTAAACCATGCAGTTAAAGATGGAAATATATTGCCTTTAGGCTTTAGGAAGCATAAGGAAGGCAAAAAGAAAAAAGAGAATAGAGACTAATAATTAAGTCAGTGTATTTATGATTCTAATTATTTTTAATAGCAAAATTTAACTTGTTAAATTATGTCAGACTGCTTTCCATCATTTATAAGAAATAAGAAACATTTTCAGTGAGGCTCTTGGTTGCCTTTGACTATAGTGAGAGCCACCCAGCCCAAACACCAAATGTTTAGATGACCTAAACTCTGATTTTAATGTAAAGTGTTGCATCACAATTTATATATGCCCAGAAAATATCATCTTTACACTTTTTATTCAGTCATTGTGCATTTATCAATGTGCCTCAAACATTAATACAAAGTTATGGAAGACTAACACTTCCAAAATGTTCTATAGTTTCTCCACTCGACATTGTTTCAGGCTTCAGGACAGATCTCTAAGTATTTCAAAACAAGAAGATAAAAATCACTAATTTAAGACTGTAAATAGTTATTTACACAATAAATTGTAGTTATGCAGTTCTGCATTCCATTTTGTAGATTGGGAAACACTGAAAGTACACACAGGAATAGCTTTACTGCAGATATTTAGGGAATGATAGGCCTTGCTTAAGTCATTATTCTAGAGAAAAGTTATGATGGTAGAAAGTGAAGAAAAATGCAGTAAGGCTTTCAAATTGCTGCTGTAATTAGAGTTAAAAAATAAGGTGGAATCCCTCTATCTGTAACCACATTCATCTATTAGAAGTGGACTTCTTAAGCTAAGTATGAGAAGCAGATAGAAAAAAATGTATTTATTAGGTTTTCAAGTAGAAAAAGATTTGTCACTGAATCTTCTCAACTTAATTTAGGTAATAAACAATACCTGAAGGCATGGGGCTTTTGGTTGCACAAATGCAGCCAGGCATTTCTCTCTGATATTTGTGACAAGGAAAATTATAACAACTACATTTTATAAGATCACATTTATATGTATGCCTGTTTTCCCTCAAATGTGCTATTTTCACAAGAAAAAAACCATCTTTCTAAGCCATTTCTATTTGGAAGATAAAATAATTTGAATAATTTGATGAAGTGATTGCTTTAAATTTGAATAAGTGCTTCACAAATGTTTTTGCCCTCTTTCCTATTCCAAGAAAACCATAAATGTAACTAAGAAGATTGTGTACACTTTTAAAATATAGTATATCATTATTTCACAAAGTGAGGGCTTAAGGTTTATGGTTCCTTGAACCATAAAGGGAAGTGACTTGCCTGCATTGGTTCTACATGTAACAATCCAGGGACTCAGAATAGTCAGAAACCAAATAAATGAGCATGAGAAATTATTAATATGTACTCACTTTATTCTGACTTTATATCAATATACCATTGAAAGGCTCATAGTATATTACAAAGTATTTCACATTAAGAAAGCTATTTTCAGATGATGTTACATATCCACAGGGGGTAAAGACATCCATGAAAATCATAAATACACCCCTTATGGTAGATACTGTATTGCCTTACAAAGAATGTCTACTATTTTTCTCTTCTATTCACAGATGGAAGAGCCAGGCAACCTTTAATGAAAAATAAACTGCTGAAAAGCCTTCTAAGACTAACAAATAATAACTAGGAAAGATAATATCACAAATTCTTTCTCAAGACAAAGTTCACAACAGTAGTTCTGCCCCCAGTTCACAGGAAAGAGAAATTCCTACATGAAAAATACCAAAATCAGTATAAAAACACTGCATCTGGTGGCCAATTGTGTCCTGTATGGCTTAGAATGAGGACTTTTTGGGAAAGGACACAGCTTTCCTGCTGTCACCTCTTCGGATACGAATCTTGAAAGCAAGATACAATCTTACACTTGCTGGTCTTATCGGAGCAGATTTGCAGGAATCAAAAAGGAATTTTCCTGGAAAGATGTATCAGGGAGAGGCTTTTGTATTTGGAATGTCACCGCTCTTAAAGTGCATTCTGGTGCACTCTCTCAGCATACTGAGTCAACTACAGCACCTTCAGTGGCTACAGATAAAGGAAACATTCAGCAGTAAATTGTAGTTCTTGGGCAGGCAGGTCTTCAGATGTCCTGGGAGAAACAGAATTAATAAGAACTTAGCTTTGTGGACCTCTTTCTTCACAAATATGCTCCTCACATGAACAGAAGGAGTGATATTGTTTGATCACACGAATTTTATAGCATGTATTACACTTATAGTTGCTTATATAAATAGCTTACCTACTAGTGACATGCTCTATGTCAGCATTGCCTTTCTTCCTGTTGCCAGAATTTATAAATAAAGCAATGACCAATTTAAAGATATGAAAGTCATGTGGCTACTAGTTCTATGTCACCTGTATCTGAATAAGAATATTAACAATTAAAATCAAAATGGAACTGGACTGCCTTTTTTTGTGTGTTCTGATGTATTCTCATGGACACATGACAAGTTGAACAGGTAGTCCCACAATCCAGTGGACAATAAAAGGACTGCTTGTGTGAAGAAAAACTACTGAATTAAAAAAGAAAACAAGTGAATTAATGAGAAAGGATTATAAATCAGAATTTGTTTCTAGGATGGAATTTTGTTATCTATCCCACATTGCGGGAAAACCTGAAAATTAATTTAGTTACTTTTCATCCTCTTTCTCAGTCAAAATGTGCCAAAGAATCCCTGAAATGTACAAAAACCATCAAAAATATTACTGCAGCAGTTGAATGTTAACACATCCCACCATCACCACCAAAATGGTTTATACGAACGAACCCAGATGTGCTTTAGGTTTGCTCATATCAATCACTTGAACTGCTTGGACAAACCTGGATGTTTTGCAGCAATTCTCCTGCAGGAGATGTTGACTACCAGCACAAAGCCAGAAATCCAACTGATGGCAAGCTTTTTTGTTTTAAATTGCCATAGTCACTAGTTAAATTAACGTCTGCCTACAGTCATAACTTTGTTGCTTTCCACTATCTGCCAGAAAAAAAACATATTCGAAAAAATCTTGGGAAAGAGTTCTTGCCGGTTTTGACAACTTTTCAATAAACACTCCTCAGACAAGTCTGATAAGACAAAATATATCACTTTAGCCTTCCAATCACTAGGTAGTACTGGAATAGAATTAAAATCTTCAGTAGCATTCAAGAATACCATGAGCTTCCAGTTTATCCTCAGGAAGATATGTCTGTAAGAGTAAGATATCTCTCCACCCCACAGGAGGGAAAATAGATTCCTAAAAAAAGACTGAAAGAGTGAAAAGGTACCAGAAAATTACCTTTAAGCAATAAAACAAAGACCTTAGTAGAAAAGTCTCACAGTCATCAGCTGTTATTTAGTTAGATCCTTTCACAGTTAAAAAAGATTGGCATTGGGTTTTGTGATGGCTTAACTGACTTAAGGTTTGAAGTTTAATGCTGAACATCCTAGGGATATAGAGAAGCCCCATCTAGGAAGATATTTGTTTATAAATATTTAATATTCAGTATTACTAGAAATTTCTGCCTTTCTAGATGTTACAAAAGTCTCGTATTTTAAGCTTTTGATACAGCACAGCAGTCATAAATTACAATAATATTTGATATGCATTTAAACATTTCAGGGCACATCATACAATGTGGTCTAACAAGGATAATTATTATTAATTTTACAGATACAGAACAGTTTGTCCAGTTCAAAGTCACAAAGCAGATAACAGAGTTCATTGTAAACGAAACAACCAACAGTGTGGGGGAAATGTGGCTTCCCAAATAACACGGATTTAGGAATTCTAGTCCATTTCTTAAGCCCCTAAAAAGAGGCTGGTATAGCTTTCCTCCATTTGACAGTAGCAGCCATACAGGAGAACAAGGCTCTGCAAATATCTGATTTTACACTGATAGGATAAAAAATCAGCATCCTATTAATCCAATGAAAAATTTTAAAAAATTACTCACAAATTAAAAACATTTTATCTGTTACAAAATTTCAGTTTTGATATATTTTTAACAAAACCAAAGTGATGTCTGTGTCTTAAACCTGACATGTCTGTATCCCACCTCATTGCTGGGGTATTACCACTATCTAAGATACACAGTTCAGCCACAGAATTAAAAGCACTATGGCAGGTTTCAGGAAGTTCATTTAGAATACAGAAAAGGCAGATCCAAAGCCATCTCCCAACAAAGTGCCCAAACTATTGTGCTATGCAGGAGTCTGAAGGAATTGTTGCAGCAGGTTAGACAAGTAGGTTTTTTTACCAAGCCTTCCTCCTGTACTATCAATATAAGCATGTGGGATGTATAAAAGCTAGTAGCATAACAGAGATTATGAGCCTGTGGATTATATGTGTGACTAATGTCTGTTTAATGTTTAATCTGTATTATGAGTAATTTCAAATAGGGCTTAAGGAACTAAGTGGTTCAGATTGAACCAATTAAACAAGAACTGGTGTAAATACCTTTATTCATGCAAGTTATTTGGCTCCTGACTGAGTTCTGAATACATAAAGACATATCCATGTAACCTCGCTTTGAGGCACAAGGGAGATGACAGAGATCACTAAAACTGCATAGGCACCACGTGAGAATAGCAAAGGTCACTGTGGAATAAAAATGGCAGCTGTCACCTGGAGAAGAAGTATTTTGTTTGGTGTGATTAGTCATGTAAAGTACATGATTAACTTTGAAAGCTGATACAAGGCACAATAAAAAGAAGAGCAATACCCCAAACTGATGGGAGTTCCCTCCCAGCTCTGCCTTGCTTCAGATTTAGAATTCAGGACATTATTCAGAACACCAGGATTTGCTTTGTGTTTCCTTGGCAATCCATCCAACAGCTGGGATCCCATGCATCAAAGGGAGAACTGTCTTAAGCTCACTTCACTTAGAAAGGTTCAATCAGATGCACTCAGGATCAGGTAACAGTGAATTTTAACAGTGATGTGCCATACAAAGCATGAACATTGCAGATGACTATTTTAAGGTGGGCTAGGCAAAAAAAGGAAGAAGAAAGTACTGCTCATCCTCCTGAACTTGTGATTCTATCAAGAAAACTGTTTGGAATCAAAACTATATGTGTGTTTCAACATGTTTTCCATTTTACATAATTTTAATGAGTACATCAATCAAGTTAAAAGAAGTTTTAGGGAGAAGGGTACTGAGTGTCAGTGAAGCTGCTCCTGAGATAAACCTGAAACGGGAAAGGGGCTGGTTTTTACTTTTTCCACCTGGTGTGTCAAAATTTTAGTCTGGGTTAGAGAACAAACTTTAGACCATTCAAATGTTAAGAAACAATGTTAGATGTTATAAAGAGCTAGACGACACTTTTTCCCCCAGAAAAGAAAATCCATGTACTACAAGGAATGAAATTAAGCTAGAATAAGTGACCAGCACACATGCATTTCATCATTTTGCTTACATACACTAGCTCTGAGTCAGGGATACTCACTGAAATGTGCTACTCTTGCAAGCACTACCTACTCTGCTCTGCTATTAATCACCCGTGATGCAAGCACTCCCACCCATTTCTGAGAACAGTGTAGGCAGTCTGATAACTCACAGGCTTCAAGCTGCCCTTATAAAGTTGTTCCACTTTTGCATACTTCCTCATACTGCTCGTTTCTCAGTGAAGATGAAGCTCCTCGTTTACACAGTCTTACTGAAGACAACTCTCCTTGCTTTACCAAATGTCTTTGCAGTTGTTTTAGAAGATGAAGAAAATGCTAAAGAAGCAAAAGTTACTGACACTTGTCCCATAAAGCTCAAAGCTAATCGGAAATGTGATGAAGGAGAGGATTGTCCTTATCAGATAAATCTGCCTCCGATGACCATCCAATTACCCAGAGAATTCAGACTGCTTGAGAAGACTCTCAAAGAAGTACAGACCCTTAAAGAAGCAGTAAACAAGCTGAAGAAATGCTGCCAAGATTGCAAGCTGCAGGCAGATGACAATCAAGAAAGAGACAGTAGTAATGAATTTCTGCTACCTAATGCAGAAACTCCAGCAGCAAACAGCGAAATCCAAGATAACAGAGTAAGGGAACTGCAAAGCAAAGTTAACAGAATGGCAACCAGCTTAAAAATTGCAAAGAGTCAGATTCAGACACTGCAGGGTCGTTTAGAGAAGCTGAGCCTCGTAAATATGAACAATGTAGAACATTACGTTGACAGCAAAGTTGCAAATTTAACGTTTGCTGTGAACAACCTGGATAACAAATGTTCTTCTAAGTGTCCAGCAATGCAACCAAGACCAGGTATGTAACCTGTTAATTCTTACTGCCTGTATATGCTTTTGGTGCCTTTTGCTAATACTAGGTAAGCAATTTAAAATATATGTTAACCAAATAGCTGTGTTATTAAATTCACAAGTATCTGCTCTTCTAGTGTTTATTTATACTCCTGTAAAACATTTCAGCAGCCACTAGAGGGTTACTGAGAGCTGCAGGTGTCCTGTCCCTCCTAGAATTGGACTTTGTTAAAGGATTTAAAACTAATTTTTCAAGGACTGTTTTTTGCAATTCAAATGGGAAGTGTGAAAAATTAACTATTTTACACCATAATCCCCTTCATTAAAGATGTTAAACATCAGTGAACTATACATACTTTCCCCTTGAATTAGAAGGGGTAAAATGAATGTATTAAAATGCATAGTTTTTAACAGATGGATAATATTTTTTTTATCCTCACAGCAAACATCTGAAAGGCCCAGCTATAAAAGCTTATAAACAGTATTCCTGGACTGGAAAATATATATACCATGATTTAAAAGTAAATCCTTTGCATTATTTTAATATATAAGCAATATAAAACAGACACAGATGTTATCACTGACACTTTTTTCTTTTACTTTTTAATTGCCCTAATTAAAATAATGAAATAGAACCAATAACTTCTTTCTAGTGTTGACTATGTAAGAATCTTTGAAAACAGGAAATGTTCAGTACATTGTCAGTGTATTCTACCACTTAGACATCAAAGATAGGAAGATAGGGCTCGAGAGAGACAAAACAGAGACAGACCAGGCTGCATTACACTCTTTAAGCCTCTGTTGCTTTGCATTCAAGTTAAAATGAAACTTCTTCTGTCTACCCATACTGAAAATAGAAGGATCTGCAGGTGGTACAGTGTATGTACAGCAGAAATTCTTGAAAGTGGGAAAAGAGCAAATAAGTCATAATAAAGATAATGCTTTTACTATATCTGCAAACAGCTTAAGACAGATAAAAATTAGTATAAATCAATTCAGATATAAAACATTTACAAAAAGAATGAGTGAATGGGCATTGAATCACATTCAAATGCAGTACTTCATAACAGACTAAATTAATTCTAGATATTCCTCACACTTACTGAAATGGTGGATAGTGTTCATAGCATGTGATCCTGTAGATATTCCTTATATTTTACAGTAATATGATGAAAATGCTTATAGCAGCAATACATTCATTATGAAAACTAGCAAGGATAACAGCTACAACTGTTTCCTATGCAGGATTTATTCCTGCATCCCCTGAAAGAAATAGTAAAACTTTACTCGAATCAGAGTTAAACTGAATTATACAAGAATTTAATCTGAAAAGCATATTCTCTGTCACTATCTGCTTTGAAACTTAGTCCACTGAAGATCTTACATGAAGTTCAGTGAAAGTATTGTGGATTTAGACTTGGCTTTTAAGCCTTTAATTCCTGTACTTTGTGGTTTCATAAATTTCCAGTTTGCTGGCAAACAAGAAGTCCTGAGTCTTATTCCCTGCTGCAGCCTGAGAACACTCCTCCCTTTCAAGAAATAGATTAATTGTTTAAATATTCTAGGAAAAATTGCAATCCAGGCCTGCAAATGAACATGCCCGTAAATTCAAGTCTGCGATAAGAATGAACATTATGGTTTTGACCCTTAATTCAGAGCTGAGAGCTCTCTGTATCACTTAAGAACATGGAATTCTAACGTCATGCTGTTGAATGGAATGACATTACCGGATGACACTGTGGATCAAAAAGGCACTTTCACTCTGAAGGAAAAACCTGGGGTTATTTTTCTTCTGAATAAAATACATCACCCATTGGTGGGCAAAAGCTGTGTTAATAGTAGATGCTAACATTCCTCCTTTCTGCAAGGCAAACAATGCCACATACACAGGAAAGCAGCACCTCTTTTCCAGCTTCATCTTTCTAGGAATCACACAATTACTGCAATAGATGTGACAATTTTATTACCTGTTTCCTGCTTCCTAAAGTACAGTCAACATTAACACACGGAACATTCCTAATGATGTTATGTTCTCTATCAAATTAGGTTAACTGAACAATAACCAGGTTAACATCATTGCCATGGGGACAAAGTTCTGTCTCTGACACACTGACAGATAACTAAAAATAGGGTGTGATTTTATACATTTAAATACAAAAAGCAGCAACTGTGTAACCACAAAGCATCAGGAATACGGACTGAAGAAATCAGGCTGAGTTTATAGGAGGTAATGACAGGATAAAGAGTAGAGAAAAGGAGGAAGGAGAAAGCAAGCTATCAAAATGCCCTTAAATTTGGCAAGTTGTTACAAGAAGTCATTTAAATGGGTTTTTTGGATAGCTATCTAATGATCTTAGGTGGTATCTATTACAGAATAAACCTGATGGAAAAAACCTGTTTCTCCCTAGAACTGAAATTGCTGCAATACTATTTCAAATGTAAAAGTCTTTCCAATCCATGTTCTGTATGCTACATCATATAGAATATGGGTAAAAATTTTATTTCCTTAAACATTGAAATGATGTTTATTCTAACACCGTTGTTCTTCCACCAGTTATACAAATAATGCAGAGAGACTGTGCTGACCATTACACAGCAGGCAGAAGGAGTAATGGAATCTACAGGATTAGCCCTGACCCCAGAAACGAGAGCTTTGAAGTTTACTGTGACATGCAAACCAATGGAGGCGGCTGGACAGTGCTGCAGCGGCGTCAGGATGGCAGCACCAACTTCAACAGAACCTGGAGGGACTACAAAAATGGCTTTGGAAACCTCAGCAGGGAGTTCTGGCTAGGCAATGACAAAATTCACCTCCTGACAAGGAGCCAGGAAATGCAACTGAGAATTGACCTTGAAGACTTCAATGGGATCAGAGAGTATGCGAAATACGAACACTTCTACGTGGCCAACGAGTACCTGAAGTACCGCCTGAGCGTTCACGGCTACAGCGGCACGGCGGGGGACGCCCTTCACTACAGCAAGCATTACAACCACGACCAAAAGTTCTTCACCACTCCAGACAAGGACAATGACAGGTATCCCTCAGGAAACTGTGGTGCCTACTACAGCTCTGGCTGGTGGTTTGATGCGTGCTTGTCGGCCAACCTCAACGGCAAGTACTACCACAAGAAATACAAAGGGGTCCGCAATGGCATTTTCTGGGGTACATGGCACGGTATGTCTGATGATATTCCCACTGGATACAGGCAAGCCTTTAAATCAGTAAAAATCATGATCAGGCCCAAAAGCTTTGTGCAATAATTCTACACGTTTCTCTTGACTAGTTTGCATTGGATTGCACTCAAAATTGTACTTACTCAGTATTATACTCAGAATTCAAGTATTCAGTTATGTTTGGCATAAACTGTTCTAGACAAAGCAACATATTTCCACATAATTTTTAGAGACAGTTTGACCCATGTAATGTATTAAAACCAGCTGGAAAGTATTGCTAAAACTTAACACCAGTTAAGTCTTGGTATCATTATGTATATATTCTAAATTGCTTTTGGTGCTTTTACTGACTGTGATATACCACATTCTATGATTTAAAACTTTCAAATGGTCTTCCACAAATTGTGCCTGAATGAATACCTGTAACATTTTAACCTGAAAACATTCAAAGGTATAATGAATAACATAAATTTGTCAACACTTGGAATAAAAACTAGTCTCTCTGGAACAGCCTGACTTTTTCTATCATCTATCCTTCACAACTTCAAAGGTTGAATTGCAATATCAATATAAATTAGGAAAAGTACTACAAATTCTTATTTTTAAAGGACTAGAAAACAGAGGGCCACATAGTTTGTCCAAAGACGTGAAAAAAGGCCTTGGAGAAAACTTTGAAAACAAGGATGATTCCTCAAATTTCATCCCTTTATCAAGGAATTTTCAAAGAAGTTGATGGAAGAATTGAACAAAAGCATGGAAATAATGACAGAATCATAGAATCACGTAGTTTAGAAAAGAGCTTTAAGATCATTGAGTCCAACTGTTAACACAGAACTGCCAAGTCCACCACTAAACCATGTCCCCAAGTGCCAAGACTCAAGCTCTCATTCAAATGCTTCTCAACCTAGGTATCATTAGACCCTAAAATGACAAGAAATATTATAAATGTTTTG
Organism: Dendrocincla tyrannina; assembly: GCA_035047865.1. Taxonomy (NCBI): domain Eukaryota; kingdom Metazoa; phylum Chordata; class Aves; order Passeriformes; family Dendrocolaptidae; genus Dendrocincla; species Dendrocincla tyrannina. The sequence continues at coordinate 11,248,067 of JAWWMP010000041.1, forward strand.
TAATATATGAAAAGACTGCTCTCCACATTTTTAGAGTACCCCTTTCATAGCCACAGAAACACAAAAACCCGCAGCCAATTCTAAGCAAAAAAAAGAGAATATGCAATGAAAGACATTTAATCTAAAATGCAACAAATGAAAAAATCAAATTGTCAGATACGCTAGGAAGTGCAAATTAAAGATACTGTTATTAAAGCTCACATTGTAGATAGCAAGCACAAATTTGACATGTGTGACCAACATCCTGAGTGGAGTGCAATTTATCTGAGCACAAGCCTGCTCTGCTTGGTCTTGCTTAAACCCATCTTGAGATGCAGAAAAACTACACTAAGGCTCTATTTCTTTACTAGTTAAAGTGTGGTTGTTGCTGGCATAGACTTTTTGGTTAAAAGAGATATTAAAAGAAAAGAATTATAAGTATACATCTGACCTAATACTTTACAAATATGATCTTTACTGTTTTCTTAAGATTATAACAAAACTATTACAGTTATAAGTTACGCAAATGAAAAGCACTGGCACTTGCTAAATTGTAAAATATTAATATATATTTTAAAGAAGTAAATACTTTGGAGGAGAATTCAAGTGTAATTTGGTTTATTATATCTCCATTTTAAAGAGCAATGAAAAATTTAATTGTAAGATGTATAATCTTTGAGAATATGTTTTGACGCTGTAAGATATTTATTTTGGGATAAAAAAGAATTGTCTAAACAAAAAAAAAGCGATTTATGAAGTACTGGTTAAAAGAGCAAATATCTAATTGCATATGATTATATTTAATCATTTTGCATTACATGCACAATTTGCTCCTATTCACTATATGGTAACTAGATAGGTATGACAGTATCTACAAGCTTCTACTTGAATATGTCTTTTTCCTGCTACGCTGTTAGAAGGGATACTATTCTTTTTTAATCTTGTTTAAAGGAAACTTCATAAAACAAGGAATTTTTAACAGAATAAGCAAATGTGACTAATCTCACCTGCAAAAGCCTTGTCTGATGTCTTTAAAAAAAAAAAAAAAAGAAAGGAAAAAGGAAGTAATGCTGTTACATAAATTTGAATATTACCTGCCTGGAACTGTTGTAGATGAATGTCTGTCAATGTGTACTAGTTTTACAAAGTCTAACTCCATCTGCTTGTTGAAAATATTATTTTTGTTTTTCCTTGGTGCAATAAAATTATGTCACACTGTTAATGCTGTAATACTGTCATACATGTGCAAGGGGACTATAAATTGTCATAAATAGTTTTATTGATTTTCTGTAAAAATGGAAACAAGGGAACACAGATAACCAACACAGATAACTACGTGACAAGCCAGGAGAGCAATTGCTAGGAATGACAGTTTCTAAGAGGAATGATAGTTTCTTAGACATCTATTCTATGACACTTCGGTTGCCAGATAATACCAAAGGCTGAAACCTCACACATTTTTGGGAAACTATTTGTATTTTGGAAGGGAAAAAAGTAATGGCCCAGTAAAGAGTTTATACAACCTCTATCTTTAACATGAAAGAGAAGAAGCAAAGTGATCTGTTTTGATTTTTCAGATGACATGCAAGTGCCATCAAAGCTTGTGAACACAAACATTACCCAAATCAAAGCACACAATTTTTTATACAAGCAAAAAGCACTTGCTCTCTGACTAAGGCTTAATAATTGAAAACATGTTTTTCAATTTATGAAAAACAGGTAACACTGATCATCATATGAAAATACTTGTGGTTTTAGTCTTGCTAATATTTAAATTGTCAATTTTAGTGAAGATTACTAACAGTGAGTTTGCCAGCAAACTTCCTATGGGTTGTTTCCAAAAAATAAAGACACAAACCCATCTGTTCAATGTGATCAGCCAAGCAGACTGTAATGTCTTGGCTTTCTATGCATTGCTTAAACAAAACCAAAGAAAAACCAGAAAAAAACACCCCAGACCACAGAAGAAATGAAAAGGTTTGAAAGCAGTGATGTTTTTTACTTCCCTTTTTAATGCAAATACCTGTTTCCCTAATGGTGTTTATTGGGAAAGACTGCAGTTGAACTTGGAGCAAGTTGAGAACAGGTAGCTTGATAAATTGGTGGAAAACAAACTTGCTTTTACTGATTATTTGGAAAACAAACTGAGATGGTTCTTGGTCCATACATTCCATACCTAGACCCCTGTTTATAAACGAAACCAAAACCAAACAAAAGAAAAAAGGGCCAAATTTATTTAGCTCCCATGACTTACAGGTCATAGGAAAATCAAAACAGGAAGGATGTGGCCTTGAGTTTCATAGAGAAAAAAGATGAGAAAATAATTAAATATTGCAGGCTTCACATATTCACATTTAAGCAATTACACCAAGTTAATGATTTTTATGAAGAAGCAGAATCCCCTTTGAGAAACAGAAATTCTCATGCCTTTCTTCAGGGAGAGTACAAAAGCCCCTCTGCTTCACTCTGCAGTTCAACCTCCATGTGCTAAACCCAAATATAAGGATTCTTTCTCATGCAGAGCTTTAGGGCTCTGTTAATTTAGGAGTATTTGGACAGAGGGGCTTCTGAGTAAGTCAACCAGAAGTTCCTTTTTTAACATCTAAAGTAACCTCATCTGTGTAACACATGATTCTCCACCACTGGGCATTTTTGTTGAATGTATGATTGGTTAACATTGCTCTGGTTTCCTCATCCCATGGTTGTGCTGACATACAAGGCCAAGTAGAGTCAATTTTAGTACAAGATTGCCCTGCCTCAAATACTTATCTTGGGTGAGAAAACAGGAAGAGGGAGACACCTTCGGAAAGCAACATAGCAACATTCTTGTCTTGTCAAGCCTCAAGAGTATCAGAAATGGTTGAGAAAAGGCCAAAATGCAAGAAGATGTTACAGTTAAAGGTTATTCCTTCTCCTGGTCGCACAGCTTTAGGGAGCTGTGGTTCCTGTGGGTGGCATGAAATCTGCACTTGACTGTATAACAGCATAGAAAAAACCAAACACTGTAAATGCTTTTGAACAGGCTTTTCAGATACGAAGAGAGCCACCACCTGCTTTGTGATAGTTCAAATGCATCCAACAGCTTCCTGGCCTTGTCTCCTCACACTGCCACCTTGCCAGCAGTGTCAAGAACCTCTCAAGCAGAAAGAGCATGTTACCCTGGCTCTGTTCTCATTGCTGCTGTTTGAGACACCTGTAATTCACCACACTAATCTACAGCTTTTTTTAGAACACTGAACTTTCCTATCGCAACCACTGATCGCTCCAACCTTCACTATGCAAACCATTGCTTGCTTGAGGGAAGCTGTTGCAGAAACCCACACTTCAGCTTACAGACACATTATCATCCCCAGCTGACTTCCCAAGTGACCATATCAACAATGTTAAAAAAGGTTTATTTAATTAGCAGTCAGATTCCTGTGGGTGGAGGAATGTGGAGCCAACATCTGCCTCAGCTGTCTGTGCCAACCTATTAACATGCTTTTTTGCTGTGCCAGGAGCCTTTGGAGCATGTAACGTGCAGTGTGCCAGGACCAGCTTAAGTTTGAAAATGTTGTTTGCATTCAACAGCTGTGTTAAGATTTTTATATCTTTGATAGAGCACATATATGTTTGGGGAGTACTGAAACAAATTATCCACTGCTATGGTTACCACACAAAAATATACGGATGATCACTTTTTATAATAAAAAATAATAAATACATTACAGGATGTTTAGGGAAACAGGAATTACACTGATGTTCATGTAAAAAAAAATAACTTCTACTTTAATCTATTGAGGTAGCTTTTCCAGGAAATTTTTCATTTAAGATGTATTGACTTTTTTTAAATAGGACAGCTGTTTACACCTACCATTTAATCTAAGTTAGGAGAGAATTTAAAGACAGTCTGTTTCAGAAGAAATTGGAAAAGACTGTATTTTCAGAGTGGCATTGTTAGATGTCATTATGCCACTAAAGAAATAGATGAAATACTGATTCTTAGTATTTATATTTGAAAGCTGTAGCCAATATTTATGTGACTTTGTCTTCTTTCCTGCAGCAAAGATGAGAAAACAAAGAAAAATGATAGGTATCTTTCTGCCCTTAAACCACATCCAAACACTGAACACATGCATCATTCTATGACTTTAAAGTTCTTCCAGCTGGAAGATCGACGTGAATCAGCATCAGATAAGCAGACACAATATTTGCTTGAGAAGTTTTGTCATGACACTGCTGATTTTTTGGTAGACATGGAGATTTTGCTCTGTTTCCAGTAGGATCAGGATTTTGGTTAACATCTTTATTAGCAGTTCAACCACTTCTGGCAGTCAGGGGTAGTAAGTTTATTAATCTCAGAAAGACTCTGAGTTTCAAAATAGTAAAGAAAAATATTCATGAAAGGTTCTTTCTTCTTCCTGATGGATGATGGCAACAGGACACTTGGACATCAGCAAAAAGAAATGTATGCATGATATTAACAATTTCCATCAAAAGAGGCCTTTTCTACTCAAATGACAATTTCAGTTTGTCTACTGCTTTAGGAGTATCAGAACTTATTGTAACAAGGATGATACAAAGATAAAGGGAGAGATTAAATGTATTATATTAGCACCTGTTGCAAAAAAGTCACAAATTTGCAGGCAAAGGACGAGTATAAATTCAGACTATTTTGTTGAAGCTAACTACTATTAAAATATTCATTTAGTAAAATTAATGGCTCTTGACATTTAGACAATATACATGACAAAAATCAATACATTTTTTGCTGCCTTTAAAAATCAGATTACATATACATGCTCTATAAAGCACTAAAATCAAAATGAAAACAGCATAATTTATTACATCTTATGTAGCATTTATCCACGTAATGTATTATTTTCATCACAGAGGTAACAAAATGTAGTTTTCCATGGAAGTTCTTAATATGATGGAACTAACAGTGGAAGAAAACAGGATACAAGGAAAGATTCACAAGTCAAAAATTTCAAGTAATCAAGTGTTAGAGCAAATGTCTTTATTTCAAGACCATAATGACAAAGGTTCAAAGAAGGGTAAAATTCATTTTCTAAACATACAGCAGTCCTCTAACCAACAGAATAGGCTAATGTCAACTTGGTGATAAAGAAAAACACTTGGTGGAAAGAAGCAAGTCATAATTAACTGAGTTGTTTTTGTTCAAACCTGTCCAGTTTTCAATAATTTTACCTAACCCAGAAAGCTAAACAATCCTACTGTGTTATTAAAAATTGAGAGTGTGCATGTTTGACTTCTTGCTCTTTATATGTTTGTGTATCTGCTGTTCACATAATACAACAAAGACTGATTTAACTACACGAGGGGATGTGTGCATTCTCCAATTAATCTTAAAATGCCAAAAGGTGTCCCTTCTGATAAGTATGTTCTCCTATGCAGGCACAAATGACTAGTCAGTAAAACTGAGACAATCTGATACAATTCTGCTTCTGTGGAAAAATTCTAAAAGCTATTCCAAGAAGTTGAAGCCAGTGTCAATGCAACAACCTCTGTGGTGACCAAAGCCATATATTTATCTCTGAATTATGCATAAAGTTCAACAAAAGAAAACAAACACAGCGGTGGAAGAGAAGAAATGTGAATAAGTGATGAAAAGCCAAACTCACCCATAAAGGACAAGTATGAACTGTTAAAAATTATGGTAAGAAAAAATGAATCATAGTTCCCTTTTAAAAATTGACAAAATGACTGAAAGACCTCATTTATGAAACATTATGCAAATTGCTTATTTTGGTTTCCCATAGCAGTTTTTTTCCTGAGTTGGAACATCTAATACTAATGTTGCCCTGTATTTCCCATTAATGGCTTACAATATTATCAGAGCTAAACAAGTTAGCCTTAAATCTGATATGCAGAATAACCTCTTTGGAAAGATTTTCTGGAGAAAAAAAATGAGCCAAACAATTTAATAATTTTCCAGAGTAAGTCTAGAAAAATAAGTTTTCACCATGATTAAAAATAAGAAAAAAACAAAGCAGAAATGTAGAATACATTTTAGAAGGGCCTGGGAACGGAGGAGGGAGGGGTGGGTAAAGATATCTTGTACTGGGCATACGCTTCTTTTTGATATAACAAAAATTCAACCACAACCGAAAAACTATAGACAAATTATGGGAGTAGCTGGAAAATTAAGTACTCCCCAAAGTGCAGTTTCCATACTTTCAGTAAACACAAGGATTTCTCTAAGATGAGAGGGCAGTGCTCTTTGAGAGTTGAGTTGTCCTGGACTCTTGCAACTGCCTTGGAGTGTGAAGAAAGGGGGTTTGTGCTGCAACAACACTGGAAGCTGGGGGCTCCCCATATGCTGGCACTGGACTGAAAGCAGAGATCTCTGTCCCTCTGTACACGCCTCTTGAATGCACAAGGGATTAGAGAGAGACTGACTGTGCAGCCTCATGCCAGGTTCAGTATGGTTTAATAGCAGGATAGGAAAAGGCCACTCCTATTTTCCCCTTCACTACAAATTCTCGTCTCTTCCTTTCTGCTGACCTTGGGTCCCAGGCAGAGAGTGAGAGCTGGGCAAGCAAACTGATCTGACAGATCCAAACTGGAAAGAGCCCAAGGTAAAGCAACTTTAAGTAAGAACTTTGAGAAAAACATGAAGTGTGAGCAAAGTCTGCTAAGGATAAAAGAGAGATGTACATTTTTACTGTAAGGATGACAGAAATGGACTGCTCTCCATGGTCACTGTGGGAAAGGCAAGAACAAAGCTGTGTTATTTTCTCCAAAGGAAATCTAAACTGGGCTTTAGGGAAAACATCTTTTTTAAAACTCTGGCAATGATGAAATGCTGAAAAAGGATACACAAAGGGCTATCTCCACCAGTTAGAATTTTAAAGAACAAATTAGATAACTGTCTACAGAGAATCTACTTCAGTGTAAACTTTGGATTAGATATCTCTTAATGACTCTTCTGGCATTACAGTTTTAAGGATTTTATTGCATAAGTATTTGATATCTTACATTCTAAAATATTCCTAGTATTCTAAAAGATTCCTTACCACAGAAAATTCTGCAAAAGAAACTGAGTTCCAAAACATTTCTTCTATCATCATCAGTTATAAGTGCCTCAGGAGCCACTTACCTGGGATTTTTCCTGTAGCTATGAAGCCTTTCTGAAAATCATGATGCATTTACCTCTATAGCTAGAATACCACAAGACCAAAAACCAGTCCTCTCTGTTCTTATTCCCCTTAAGACCATGACCATTGAAAAAAATAATATGCTTATCTATTAAGCCCAGCATCCCTGACAAGAACATGCCTTATGTATGTTACTGTTTCACAAAATTTTCTTACCACTTAGAAAAAAAATCAGAGAAGAGATGGGGAAGCTACAGATATCCTATGGTAATAGCCTTCAATTGTTAACAACAAAATATACACTTCAGATTAATACATTTGGAACACTATGCACTGTTAGAGACAGAGAAAGCTGGGGCACATGGTACCTCATCTATACACTGAAATGCAGGACTTGCAGTTAGGTCAGTGGATCCCTCGTCTTGGCTATAAATTGTTGTAGTCAATTCTTGCTCATGCTGCGTTTCAAATTCTGTGTCATTGGAACTGAAACTTTCTTCACCAGCCTGGCTCATTGTTTTAAGTTCTAGGAAGTAATAAAAATACCAAAATACAGTTCATTAGATCCAGGGGTGTATATGACTGCGTAAGATAAATGTGTAGTGTAAAAAACAACGTTATTATGTGAGGCCCACGTTCAAACAACAACAGTCACAATATGAGCAACATAGGTAGGTCTACAGTTACAACTTCATGAAAGACTTGTAAGAGGCTGCACTATCACTCTGTCAGTCTCTGGAGTATTCTTAAAATTCTCTAATAGTCGGCTATGCTACCATCATAAATGTTAGACAAATGTAAACCAATGTTTCTTAAAGAACACACATTGAACAATAGGTTTAGGTTGGAAAAGGCCTCTGGGGTCATCTAGTCCAATCTCCTGCTCAAAGCAGGGCTAGATCCAAATCTAAATTGACTTGCTTAGGGCTTTGACCAGTTGAGTTTGAATATCTGAGGAGTTTAGTCATTGCCTTCAGACTGGTCTTCAGATAGAAAATCCTCAAGTGGAAGGTATAACGGCTATGAACATTGTTATTCCCATAAAATTCATTCAGGAATGTGTTTCCCTTCTTTCTCCACTCAACATAAGCCCACCCTTCAGTGTCCCTTGCCCTTGTAGGGAGTAATTACATAGAAAAGGAACCCCTTCACGAAACAGAGAGATCTTGAGGGCAAGAGCTGGTCTAACACGTGTGAGTAATATCACTGAAGTTATTCATGTCTGTAAGTCATTGCATGGCCATACTTAAACAAACACAAAACCCAAACTCAACAACTAAAACCTGAAACCATACAAAATGGGAAAAGTGCTATGAAATCTGAGAATAGGAGGTAAAAAAATACTGGAAAAAAAAAACTATTCTGAGACCTCCTAATGTCAGAGCTCCTATGTAGTACTAACGTTTCAGTTATGCACCAGGTTACATGACCTCTGTTAAAATAATATGACCCTGAAAAATATCCAAGTGAACTAATTCAGAGTAAGAACAAAACTCACAGGATTCAAGATGTGTTTTGACCCCTAGTAAGTGTGGGAATACCTTTTTTCTTCTCCAAAAGAAGGAGTGGTAAAAGGCTAAAATCCAGATTTCAAAACCATAGCTTGGTCTAAGCTTTATCCTGAAGAAAACTGTTTTTCAAATTAGGTAACATAGTATTTTAATAAACACAGAGAGGGGAAAAAAGAAAGTTGTAACAAGTAGGGGGTTTTTTTTAAAGATAATTTTCCTACATTTATATTTGAGAAAATCCCATATCCGTAGCTCTCATTCAATGTTCATCAGGTTGGTGCTCATCACTATATCAAATGCCAATTAATATCTGACAAACCCATGTTCTGGCATAATAGAATCTTAAGAGTTTTGTATATTCTAAGAGTTTTACAATACCGACCTTTTTCATGAAGCAGTAAGAAAGAAGACAAAAACATTTCAGGAGATGTGGGATGACCAAAGAGAGGCAACAAGCATCTTGCAGAGGGAAGAGAGGGAAAGAGGGGCTTCTGAGGCACAGAGAGATCTCACCATGACATAGTGAGACAAGGGAGGCAGAGAGCGTTGCTAGAGAAAAGCACAGTGCAAAGGACAGATGGAGTGTACATGGAGGAATTCCAGAATTCCTTCACGAGTTCACTGAAGTTGTCTGTGGGTGACAGGAATGGACAAATCATTATCCCAGCATTTTAGTTCAAAATTTTAGGAGACAGACACCAACTTCTGCAAATGTTCACCTGACACCGGCAGGTCTTTCTAGATTAGTTATTATGCAGAATAACTATTATGCAGAGAACATTGTACTCTGCTGTAGGACAAAATCATTATAAAACACGTATCAGCTAACAGAGATGCAAAACTCAGTTACAATTAGTCAGTCTTGACATCATTCAGCCTTTCATGTAACATATAGGAGACCTTTCTCTTTTTTCAAAGAGAGCTGTTTATTATAAATCATGGACAATCAAAAGTGTAAAAAAAATTAAGAAGAAATTTTGAGGCTATTTCAGTAGTATATACCAGGTTTCTCCAGTGAAACAATCAGAGCAATTTTACATTTCACAGCCAGAAAGCTGACAGTTAAGAAAACCATAATTTCTTCTTAAAATTATGGTGGGAAAATGGATAAAAAAATGTTGTATTGTTTGTATTTGTCTTTTGAAAAGTCCATAAAGGTAGTGAAAGTTAAACGACAAGTTTATGACTTTCTTCAGCACTGTTTGGAATTCCTTCAGGAACATTTTGACTTTTAGAGAGATTTCAGTGTCTGTATTTGCTTATGAAAAAAAAAGCAATTCCATGATCCCTCCAGGAGGAGTCAAAACATTGTGAAATAACTGTAAACATCAGAGGGGCCAAGAAATAAACTCTGAATTACTGTACATAAACATGTACACACATTTATAAATAGAGAGCAATTTTCATCTGTAAGGAACTGTTGAATATTTTAGTATCTGCATCTCATATTTATGGCTTTATTCATTCCTCTAAACATATTGGAAGAATTTAGGCAGGGGGAAAAGCACTGTGCCAGAAACTTTAAGCAGAACAATGCCAAAATCTGAGAGTTTTATGGCTGTAGGCGTTTTTGTCGATACTTATATATGAAACATACAGTTGACACCAGTCAAAAATACACTTCCTCACAGTACAGTCATACAAGAGTCCTCACCAAGACTCCAGTTTGTTGGGCAGGGAGGGAAGAAAAAAAGGATCTTCTGTATCTGAGAAGTTTATAATATTATGCTGAGACACAACTATAGATAGCTGAGACAGAGAAAAACCATCAGACAGCCTTAGCTAGTGTGACAAGCCCTTGTCTCCACTCTGTTTTAAGAGGGGACAGACTGTAACAAAACATATGTATGTTTATGGGACACTGAAATAAGTTTAGCATTCTTCCATTACCGAACCAATAATTAAATTTAAAATTCAGCTTATACAAAATTAGATACATAAAGTTCAAAAGCACAGTGGAAAATTTGTACCTTTGCAGTATTTGATAGATAAACTAATTGACACAGAAATGAAGGTTGACATGATTTCTATCTTTACAGAATAGTTCGACAAATATGGATATTTTCAAACCATAGAACTGGAAATAATACCACAGCCTTGATCCAAGACACAAAACTGCAGAGAACAGGAATTACAAGTCTGTTTTGGAACCCAGGTCAAATCACGCTGAGAATTGTCTTGTGAAACAGCTTCAGGACAGCAATAACAATAAAAGAACTCAGATTTCCAAAACTAATTTCAGCATCTTTCCTTCAGTATCTGTCTAGCAAACAGCAATGTTCATACACAAGTCAGTGCAGAATCCAGACAGGTGACACTTTGCTGCATTGCCTCCAGACTGACAGATGCAAAAAGTAGTCACATTAGATTCTGAGCATAAAGAGATGCAGCTCTGTGTATGAAGATGCCTCAGCTAGACTGATTAAGAAGAAAAAAGGTTTGTAAAACTCTTTGTTGAGGGAAGAACACTGCATGTGACCTACATTAATATATACTGATAACCCCCTTTAAACTATATTTTAATCCCTTGCATTTACAGAATTAGAATCATAAAATCATTTAGTTTGGAAAAGATCCTTCAGAGCTTTGATCCCAACTGCCAAGTCCACCACCAAATTATGTCCTCAAGTGCCACATCTACACATCTTTTAAATACCTCCAGGATGGTGATTCAACCACATCCCTGGGAAGTCTATTCCAATTTCAGTGAAGAAATTATTCCTAATATCCAATCTAAACCTCAGGATATTTATGCACATCTTTATGCTACCTCTTTTTGCACATAAATCTTGAAAAACAAAAGTTACTCTGAGAGACAATTGACTTGGCATTTCACACTGAATTAGTTAGAGAAATTAAGTCATGCAGTTGGAACACAAGAACGGTGATATCAGACCAGAAGCTGATCTAGCTCTGCATTCTTCCAGCCAATTCTGGATGCCTGGAGAGGGACAGAAGAATCCACCAGTCACAGTGTGGTGATGCTTCCCTGAACCCATCCCCTTTCTTCTTGAACACATGCAAACTTTCAGTATTGGCAAAATCCAGGGAAATGGAGATTTTGATTTTACCTCTGCATGACCCAAGTAACCAGTGCTTCTTGTTCCTTTTGAATCTGGCTCCTTGATGCCATCTAGTTCTTTTATTGGATGAGTCACTGAACAATCAGAACTTTTCCATGCCACTAGGTTTATTTCTAATCTTCATTTGACAATCTGAAGCAGTCAATCTACCTGCTGTCACTGGCATGAAAACTATTCTCTGCCTCCTATGTCCTTATCATAGTTCTCCAAAATTTTTCCAGTTCTACCGTATTCTCTTCAAGGAGAAGGGAAGAGATGAGACCTACAGATAATATTATTAACATAGAAGCACCATAGATTTATTCAATCACACAGTGATCTTCTTTTCATCCCCTAAAATTTTAATTTTTAATGCTTCTTTCTGAAAGTTAAAGCAGCAGACCTCCTGTTTTAATGAGCAGAGCATGAAGGGATGTGCCTTTAAACAACAAAGCCAAGCCAACATTAAAGGATAATTAAAATTAAAGCTACATCATGTAGAACAGGACATAAATATGCACATTAATCAGAATGGATTGGCTGATTAGACTGTACAGCCTCACAGACAACTACTTTGGGGGAGTGAGAGAACACTCTGTACCTGAACTGCTTAACAAGTTTTGCGGTAAGTTCCGATGGTTTTCCCTTGTTTTCAAGTCTCTGCTATGTGGGATGGAATCACCCTGAGCCACACACAGACTTATCTGATGGAGTTCTAATTAGATATGCCTAAGATAAGGAGAATCTGAATGCTAAGACTTGCCACTTCCCATTTCACATGGTTCCCATGAGGAACTTAAATTTCCTCAGAAAGTTTCTGGTAACGTGACAAACAAAAAGTCCCTGAAGTCCAAACCAACTGTCTGCTTTGAAATGCTAAAGTACAGAGAGGAAAACAAACAAAACATACTTTGCCGACCCACTGAACCCTAGACATGCTTTGAGAAGTAAAAAGGTTCAAGGAAGCAGTTCCGGAAAACATCACTAAAAATACAAAATACAGATAAAGGTGGCCCTATCTTCCTAAGAAGAGAAGCCACATCATTTCTTCAATACAATTATAGCAAATGGGTAAACTTAATCCTGCCCAGGCAGACTAAGTTTATACCCTCGGGGTACCTGCAGCAGCCTGTGATTATTCTGTGATTGATTCCAAACACGAGTTAGAGAAATGTATTCCTTCTACAGCCTCTCATGCAAATTCTTTTTATTTAACTCCTCTTCTCTTGAAATCTCTCTCTCATCTTCACCTAAAAGCACCTCTAATCATTCTTTGGCTTAAAATCTATTTTATATCACTTTATAACTTCTAGTGGGTTTCTATCTTTTACATGAAATACTTAATATCCTTTGACTTACAACAACACTAATATCTGGCAAAATGACAAATAAGAATTGTGACCTGCTAAGGAATCACGCAGGTATCTTGAAAGTGGAGCTCTAATTACATCCTCACTTATAAATTTGATAATAGCTTTCTTTTCCTGAAAATGACAAGACAGAAAACTAAAGATGAAAATAAATCTCATTTTACTGTTGGAATATGCTACATGCTATACCAGCTGATGCAAACAAGAGCATGAAAGTTAAACTGAATCAATATGGCAAAAATATAAATGACATAAGTAAAACATTAAAAAGATGAGGTTTCACATGGATAGAGGAAGAACCTTTTTCCTGCAATTAGTTTTTATCTGATTTGTTCAGCATTTTTAACCATGTAAGTATGCTTTGACTGTGCTTAATGAGAAAGCCCAACACCAACAGTGAAATGTACACACAGTTGAAGCTTAAGTGTCTTGGAACCATTTCTTAAACAAAATCCTCAATTACGCCAAACCTGACACTATTAAAGCTGACGCAGGGCACAGTTTACTGCGGGATGTGGGTCCTGCTAAACCTCTGCCTACACGAGGAGCATTAAGTACCGAGAGTCTGGAGGAGGATGGGTCTGAGGCACAGCAGCAACGTCGTTTAACAGGAGGAAGGAGCCAGGGATAAGGAACAGGAGCACTGACCCAGGGATAACGGCGGGCAGCGTTAAACCACACCTCACCAGAGACCGGAATCCCTTGGAACAGGCGCATTACAGAGTTATTTGCTGAACTGGCTGTCATCTAGTGGAATCCCAGCACATTGCACCACACTCCTTCTCTCTAACTGCTTCCCTGACAAGCCACCTAACAGTCAAATTTGGTATTTAGTCTTTAAGAGTGAGGATTCTGTAGTATTTTTTCCCCCCCAAAATTAATAATTTCTGGACTTGAATGAAAAATAACTTCCATCCTCCATCATGTCCCAAGACAATTCTTTATACATCTTTGACTTTCTAAAATTCTATTTTTCTATACTAAGCTCTAAGGCAGGCTGGCCCTTTTTGTGTTTCATCTAATGATTTTTTGAGGTTGAACAATGTAAACCAATGAAATAATTTAACTTAACTTGAAGGGCTTTACTGATGAAAATGGATCTTTATTAAACTTTCCACAGTGAAAATTATCAATGGATAAAAAATGTAAGGCCATCTTCTTTCTTCTTGAACACTCCCATGTCATTTCAGATTCACAAATAACCAATGCCAGGCAGTGATAGAAATAAGGCTAATGAGATCAAAATGTTTGATGAGCAAATATTGTGCTTTCAAGGTTATTTATGAAAAAGAAGAAAAACAACATATGGAGTGCAGAAGGGAGGCAATAATTAAGTAACAGGCCCAGACTTCATTATTTCTTGTGTTGCAATGTTGCTAAGACAATGCAGCTTTCTGTGCATATTTCCCTTCTGTTATTGGCAGGAAACTACATCTATGACACAAATGTAGTCCCTGACTGTATATTATCTATTGCCCAAACGCCCATGTCAATTATTCTTCATTGTTATAGTGATAATGGGGGCTACGAACCGCAGAAAAGTCTTTTAAACTGAATGAAGTGGTTCCCCACTTATTTGTAAACCTTGTAAAGGCAATTGTCTCATGGTACAGAGTTCAGGAAAATATTTATTTGCCTGGCTTTAGAAAATCAGTCACAATAAATAACATGCTAACCAAAACTCACTGACAGAGAGCAATTCTGGAGCTTCGCACCACCTTTGAAAAACAGAACCCTTGCGTTCCCAGCACATCGGCCACAGTGCTTCCTCACCTCCTCACCGAGGGCATTTCCCCAGGCGCTGCCGCCTCCCCGGGCCCATCCCCTGTCTCTGTCTCCTCCTGGCCGCTGGGCAGTCCCGCGGTGCCGGCGGGCCGAAACCCGACCAGCACGGCTCTCGCACTGGACACCCGCGTTTGGCCAAGGAAAAGGCCCTCACGCCATGGGATACCCCACGCGGGGGGTCACACTCGGGAACTGCTTACACAGGGCTGAGGTGGCGTCGCTGGAACGGCTGGAATTGCTGGAATCGCTTCCCGCCGGGGCCGCGGCTCTGCCCTTTGCCTCCCCCGGCCCGGCCCGGCCCGACCCTCCCGCCCGAGCGGCGTCCCCGTCGCTATGGCAACCGCGCCACGCCTTCCGCCAGATCGGCTTCTGATTGGCTGCGGCGTCCCGCTACGCCGCCCAATAGCAGCCGTCTCTTGACGATGTCCCGCCCTCCTCGTTCTCCGATTGGCCGGCGGGCGCGGGCGCGGCTCCTCCCCCTGACGGCGGAACTACAGCTCCCGTGAGGCCCGCGGCGCGGTCGCGTCACGTGGCCGGGCGGGGTTCAGGCCCGCGCCCCAGGGGCGGCCCCGCCCGCCCGCCCGCCCGTCCGTCGGTCCGTCCGTCGGTCCGTCCGTCAGTCGGTCCGTCCGTCCCGGGCGCTCCCGCCGCGCCGCCGCCGGCCATGAGGGCGCTTGCCCCGCGCTGGGCGGCTCTGGCCGGGCGGTGGGCG
>JAWWMP010000041.1:11271335-11293256 GCA_035047865.1 Dendrocincla tyrannina
TTTCAGTGAACAATATTCTGTAATGGACTGAAAAGAAGGCTGCAAAGTCACCAGTTTGGGGCTTTTGAGAACCAACTTCTCTATGGGCCTCCCTATGGTTTAGATGAGCTTGGTGTTGCTTTTTTCTTCTGTTAACTTTGAGCCTTGCTTGAGTCAAAAAAAAATGACAGCAAAACCACAAATGTAAAAGTTGAGTTGTCTTCTGTGTGTGTGCCTCAGTGTTTCCACTGAGTTGGTGGCCACAGGAAGCTTCTTTGCTCCCTTAAACCTCAGATGAGAGAATGGACCTTGTCCCAGAAGGTATTTATAATTTTAAAGTATCAAGAAAGAATGGCAGATTTCAACTGAAACACATGGTAAAACAAAGGTTTGATAAGTTACAAGGCTTTGGCTTTTTTCAACATATTCTTTTGAGCTGTGAGTGACCACTTGTCTTTGTTCTGGTTACTGTGATGGCTTCAAGAAACAGTACTAGAGAAGATATGTTGCCACTCTTGGGTTTTGATCACTCTGAAGTAGTGAGATGAAGGGTTTGAATTAAAATTGCCAACCATGGAGGTATATAAAAGAGTCAACAGCTGTTCAATTACAGTATCTCTTGGCTGTACAGCCAGGCTTTAGTCTAATCTTGTGTTCTAAAAAGTACTGTAGTTCTAGTAAGGTGATTGTATCTCATTTTTTTTCTACTATGGCTTCAGGAATTATACTCTGTATTGTCACAGAAGCAGAATTATTTTTGAAAACCAGAAGTATTAAGCTTTAGGGTTTTTCTAAAACTACTAAAAATATTGTACACTAGATGCTGTAGTGGAGCACAAGAGCTGATTCCCCTTTAGGAAATGTGCTTTGCTGGGCAAACTGAAGTGACAGTGCCCTCTCCTGGATGGATTAAAGCTGTTTAATGTTGCTTCACTGTCATCCTCTCCACAGACCTCACTGTCTACCAAAGCAGGAGATCCTTCCTTTACAGTAGAGAGCAAAAGATCATTGATCAATTAAAAAAATAAAATTAAAAAATTAAAAAAATGAAAAATAATTTTAAAAATAAAAAATTAAAAAAAATAAAAAAAGTCTTGTCATGTGGGGATTATTCAAGAGCTTCAGCAAACAGCTTCACAACTGTTAATTCTCTTGCCTTACTACAGACTTCAAAAAGTTGTTTGTATAACTTGTAATTCAAAAGTCATGCTGATTTTTTTTTATTCTATGGTGCCTTTACAAAAGACCTAGAGATTTCACATCTACATTCCTTTATGATGCATGCTAATCCTTGAACAGAAAAGATGAGTATTCTGTATGAAGTTTTTTAATGGATTTTGTCTGGCAATTTTGGTGCAGAAAGTGCCAGTGAGATTTGTTGAGATTTGTTTTATTGAGATGTTTTTGTGTTTTTTTGTTTTGGTTTTTTTTTTCAGAATGGCTGAAGTCCAGATCACCTAGCCCTTCCAAGTCGCTAGGTCAACTGATAGCAGCAGTAATTCCAAAATACAATTACAATGTCTAGGCCTTCTTCAGAGTATGAATTATTCACAAATTCTTTAGTGAGAGACCAGTGCTGCTTCTTTTTGATTTTTCCTCCTGTTTCTTATTACAGTCCATCAGCTTAGCAGTGACAAAGGGGCCAGGGAGACCCTTCAATTTTCATGTTCAGCAATTACTTCTACTCCATGACTTGCTAGTGATAACAAGCATTACCAGACATCTCACACACATTCAGTGGAAGACACTGAGTTCTCTCTTTCTTCCCCTGCTCCTTCTTTTAACAAATAGCAAGTGAATGTTCTTCTAGCTAAAACAAAACCAAAAAACCCTGTTAAAACCACCCACTTTTCTGAGAATCAAGGGGGAAGGTGACTTGTTTTGAGTTTGACTCTACTGGAAAAACAGAGAGCATGTAGTGACAGGACAAGGGGGAATGACCTCAAACTGAAGAAGAGTAGGTTTAGATTAGACATTAGAAAAAGAGTATTGGGTTGGTGAGATGCTGGAATAGGTTGCTTAGAGAAGCCGTGGATGCTCCATCCCTGGAAGTTCTCAAAGCCAGGATGGATGGGGCTTTGAGCATCCTGGTCCAGTGGAAGGTGCCCCTGCCCACAGCAGGGGGGGTTGGAATGAGCTTATCTTTCAGATCCATTCCAACCCAAACCATTCTATGATTCTATGAAATAAACAGCATATTTGGCAATCCCTGGAGAAGAAACCTTCACAGTAAAATGGAAGTTTGTCATCCAAGGTGGTTAATGTGGTACAACTTGAAAAACAAGACAACTTGTTTTCTAAATATGGTTATCCTAACTATATGATTTTTAAACTTTTTCCAGAGCCATAAAATTGATATACGGACAAACGGCGGCAAAGTAATTGGTCTTGGAACACTTTATGGAAATACAGATATTTGTGCAACAGAGAAGGGGGTAAGGAGGAAGTAAAACTTTTCCTTTGGTGGCTTATTCAGCTTGTCTATTGCAAAATTGCTAAATGTGAAGAACATGCTAAAGAATACTTAATGACTCTCATTGTTTTATTGTCATTTCACTCTCTCTTACATTTTTCTGTTAAATTATATTACCTTATTCTTGACTTGGGTAAATAAATAGGCTTCATGGAAAGGACAGGAATAAGCGTCTGATCATTCCCTCAGCACAGAGGTTGTGCTGACTGATACAGCCCATCAGCTCTAATTATGTAGACCCTCACAACACTCTTAAACTTTCTCCATGACTGATGTTCAGACACTTGGATTCTGCAGCAGGTCCAGGAGTTTATTTTAGTGTCTTCTGAGTAGTGTCTTGACATTTGTGTATGCGGTACACTTCTAGCATTATATGGTGGAAAGAATGGAAGAGTAGAAGGTTTTGCAGATTTCTTTGCAGCTCAGGAAATACAATCACAGGTAGTCTTGCTATGAGTTGATGTGTGAAGAATCTCAAACAAGAAAATTGTAGAGAAGAAGCTGGCTTTTTTTTTTCAGTAGGTGGCAGTATGAGACAAACCACAAACTACTGTAGTCTGGTTTTGTTTCTTGACATAAGTAGCCAGTTCTTCTTTATTTAAAATAACGTAGAGCTAAACCCCCTTACATAATACTGCAGTTCTCACACTGCGTTGTTTTAAGGCTCAACTTGAATGTTTAGGTGTCATAATGTCCATGCATTAGGAATATTAGATCTGAGTCATTGCTGTATGAACATGTGGAGCCAAGCCAAGTCTGGAAGCAGCTTGGATATGTGCTCTGTCAGGATCAACAGGTACCCTTTAAACCAACTGCACTGGGAAGAACCAGGAAGAGTGTGGGTAACTCTCCCTTGCCAAGAATAGATTTGAGGCCAAGCTGTTAAGTTCTAGACATCCAAAATCACCCCTGTGAGGTGCCATTTGGCACCGTTTTACACCTTGTACCTCGAGTTCTGAGACATGTTCACTTACACACAGCCAGCTGTGAGCTCTTCTTAATGTCCTGCTGTAAACTAAGCAACCTTCCATTGCATTTTCCAAAACTGTCAGTGTTAAATTATTTGTGTTTCCTTGTAATGGGTGCTAGACTGCCTTTTATATAATAAATGTAATAATCAGATTTGTATCTATGTGAAAATATAGTTAATGAAATTGTTTTGTTTTGAGCCTTTAAATGCTTTTTAAAAATCTAACTTTTCAGACACATTGTCTTTTTGAAACAATGAAACAACCTTTATACAGATAAAGTTGAAATGTTTCTTTGTGATCATAAATATTTGTATAGTCTGTAAGATTGCTAAAAGTCACTCTTACAGTTGTAAAACTGCAGTAACTTGAGTGAAGTAAGGCACTTTAACAGGAATACACAGCTATGGAACAATACTTTGGCTTATGTTATTGAACTTCTCACTAACAAACTTTGCAATGTAGTTAGGAAGGACTGAGATTTCTTTTCTCAACTGGCCACTTCTGTTAATAATCAGTGTTACGTCTCCTATGTGTGTTTGTATGAGATGTTTCTTCCATCAGTTGCAGTCATCACTAGCTAATTATGTCTCTGTCAGCATTTCCAGCCCCCTCCTGGAGGTGGGGAGGGGGAGGATGTGGTAAAAGGCACTAAACACTTGAGAAGGAGAGTATTTTTTAAGGGGTGAAATTGGAGAATATACTAGTAAAATATTTGAGCAAGGATAGCACAAAAAGGAGGGCTGAGAGCAGGAACATGTGGGGACAAAGCTGTATATGTCTTACTTAAACATAGCAAGGTGTTAGTTTTCATCTTGAAAATGTGTTCAGGTGCAAAAACATTCTCTGATTTACAAAGATAGATTGACACTTTTCCTTTAAAGGGTAAGAAACCAAGAAAAAACTCAGAATATTCTGTGATAATAATAAGAGAAATGTTAACTTGAGCATGTGGTTAGTGTCAGTACCTGCAGGCCTTAAGGCTCTACTCTCAAGGGAAGGAATTGTTCCAGCAAACCTGGTGGTCTGAGGGACAAAAGCAGTCAAATGTAAGAGGGGAGTCATTAGCTCATCTGTGTCACGGAGACTTTTCTATAACACTTAGCAGCACAAGGCACATGTTCTGCCAAAAATCCTCAGTAGTTGAAGAATTTGAGATCGGAAACATATTTACTCTTAGTGAAAAATAATCGTATTTTTTCCATGCTTTCCCTAGCAAAAAATGCTTTTTTGGTCTTATACTTGATCAGTCTGACTTACCCCCTTTCCCCAACTCCCTTCGGCTTTGGGTTATTCTGAAACAGATGCTCATTGTATTAGTAGGTTTTTGTTGTATTGTTTATAGTGACTTCTTTTTATCCAGAGTCATGACAATTCCTTTTATTCCATTTTTAAGAAAGGTGGTGGAGACTGGTAACTAATATGTGTTGGTATGTGAGATTGTTTATAATAAAGCTCTTAATTTTTAAATAAGATATCTTAATAGAATGAAAACTTGCATTCTATAGATGTAAGCCTTGCTCTGTTTTCATTGTGCTCATAATAATGACGTTCCTACCAAAATTGGAAATTTCTTTGCAAGTCATTTAAATCTCTTTATAGCAGTGTTAGAGATGACAGAGTCTAAAGTGACAGTGGCTTTTCTTTTCCTTGTTGCTGTGTCCATCTGTCCCAGCAGGTTTGCGCTTTGCTATCCGGGGGAGGGTGTAGTCGAGTAATTTTTGGGGGAAACGTCCTTAGGACATGTTTAAGGTCTTTGTTTATTAGGGTTTTGTTAGAAGCATTGCAAGGTGCAAAGTTGAATTGCTGTCCCTTGAAGTAGTGACCAATTATGCCTTAATATTGTTGGTGTTTGTTTACTGTTGATGCTTAGATTCTGTAGCACAGTCCTAAGCAGCAATGCCTGCAGAAATTGCAGATACTGACTGTCAGAATCTCTAGTTCTAGCACAGCATTTTGCTTTTCTTAAAGGTGAATGTATCTTGTTACATTCTTGGAGGCCTAGTTTATATTGTAGCATCATGGCAAAAGTCTTCAGACAATGGTCCATTCTGTAATCTTATGATTTAAGGCGTAAAGACAGCACAAAGCTGTCACAGAGGCCACAGTATAATTTGGCTGTCATATAGTCCATACTAAACCATCCTCTTCAGCTCACTTTTTGGGACACAATACAGCATTAAGTTTGTGCAAAACTAGTGGCTATTTGTCAGAAAACCTCTTGCTTCATCCATAGTTTATTATTTATATAATGTAACAGTGGGAGAGTCAGCAGGCTTATTTCTTTATACTAACCTTTTTTCCACAGGGTGGCAATGCTAAAGTGACAAGGAGGATTTGAAGATAATTTGAGTAAGCCACAGCTTAATCTACAAGGCCATGTATAATTTCATGTGATGAATAAGGATTTTTTGCACTTCACTGAAAGTCTGCATAAGCAAAATAAAACCAAATTGAATAGGGGTGAAATATGAACTACTACATGTCTCTATCATAACTAAAACTTAACTGAGGAAGAAAAGACTTGAATTTCGTATGGTTGTTGCACAACCATGTGAATTGTTCAAGTAGATTTAGGTTATATCACGTCACTTGTACCTAGATAATCTCATTTATCACCTATTTCCCAAATCCATACTTTTTAAATGCTTTTTACTTTATTTTGAAATTCTATCTTTTCTCTCTGTTTCTATTGAAAAGAAGTAGAAAGGGAGCTCTTATCCCTGGTTTTTCAATGCTCTGTATGTATTGAGGCTTAAGTCCAAGAATAGAAGCCTGAGTAACCTAGGGAATATAAGCAGTTATCCTGAGAAAAGGAGCAGCTGTGTCCTTTTTGCAAACCTTCACCAAAGCTACATCTATAAAGTTAGCCAGTTAAAAATCTTCATAAATAGCTGTATGTAACAAAGGCAGTGGATCTTTTAGTTTGTGGGGGCAGAATACTCATCACCAATGCCCTAAATGTCATAATGCTGTATGATTGTTCAGTCTTCATTACTAAAGTTAATCCTGTTTTTACTCTTTGAAATGAAGTGGTTTCATTTTTAAAAATTAAATCAAGAGTTTTTTTCATCTGTTTGTGACTATTTGGGTTCTTCACCTGAATGATAGATGTAATAACTCATAGGAGTGTTGTGAAGAATCATCAGTTCTTTGGTCAGAGCTCTTGGATGAAAAGATCTTTTGTTTTGTCTTGTGTAGCTTGTAACTAAGAACTTGATTCTGTTTGTTCTGCACCACAACTGCCTTCCATTGTTTTGCATCTTAATAGTGTCACTTCCCTCTGCTTTTTCAAGCTGTGATGACAAGTTTTCCATTATGTTTATTTAAGTTTATTTCTCTTAGAGTGTGAATATAGAGAAGCTGCAAGGGACAACCATCAACATATCTACAGAAGATGGACTGCTGAAAACTAAGTATCTCTATGCAGAAACAGCATCTCTCTCTTCAGTAGCTGGTGATATTATGCTGGGAAGTGTTCATGGTAAGAAGGAAAATCATTCACAAATTTAGCTACTTTGAAGGTGTTCGTAACGTTCACAATAACAAATGGATTAATGCAATAGACTGTAAATCAACTGTGCACAGTGTATGAACAGAACAGTTCTATCTCTATTAGAAATTGAATTGATTTTTTGTCACCTGAATTGATTTTTTTATTTGAAAAAACAGTTTTATGAGCACACTTGTGAATGGCAAAAAGTGTATATTGTGGGAAAGAAACATTGCATGTACTAAGAACATCAAAATATTTTAAAATTCAGCAATGAAAATTCTACTAAAATTTGTAAAGAGGTTTCTCTGCCCTCTCCCCATCCTTTATTTTGTTCATAGGAGAAGCAACTCTTAGTTCTTAGTAGATGCTCTGTCATAGAAGACGTTCATAATTAGAAGTTTTTAGCACAAATAGCCTGTGTGTGTGTGTGCTGGCACCTTATATTAATGGAGTGATGATGGTTTCTGTTCTTTGATTGGGGAAGAGGTCTAATCCATCAGTCATTTAATGTCCTTAACCTAGAACTAAAACTAACTGCAGAGTGTTTTATTTAAACAGCAGTTGAGGTTTGAGTGTGGTGTGGTTTTCTAATTTAACAAAACTCCCAATGAATTCTTACTGTGCTGTAATGTGTTTGTGGTGTTTTAACGTTGTACATGCTCCAGTTCGTTTTACTCAGAGTGAAAATTACTCAGCTCAGTCTGAGTTCCAGATTTTCAGCTATATCCCTTATAAACAATTTGCTTCAATTTCTTAGCAATTTTGTGTTTTCATCTTGCATGGGAAGTGAATTTTGTCTCTTCCTTAAAGGAGCAACTCCTCTGTTCACTTATAATAAATGTAAGAATGGTTTCTAAACCTGTTAAGTAAAGTTTGTCAGTATGTGTAGACAGAAATAAACTAATTTTTTTCTTGTTATTCTGTTTTTCTAACATGTAGACTGTATGGTTACCCTGTGATCTGTTTCTGAACATGTTGATGCCTTTATGTACATCCAAAAGTTTATCTTTATTTTCTTGGTACAAAAGTGAAATCATAACTGCTGTAGTTAGTGACTTACTCCCTCAGTAATGCCTCGTTGTGATTTAGCTGAAGCACAGTGTGAAACCAGATAGAATTGCATCCAAATTACACAGACATTTCTTATGTTACTTCAGGACTATTTTTATGAGCTCTCTACTAAATGGGTCTGGAACACCTAACCTTACTTTATCTGTTTCTTCTTGAAACAATTGCACATTAATATTTCCTTGGTAATTGTAGTCAGTATTCTCAGAAAAACATTTTCTGCAAAACATCATGCTCCTCAGTCATCTTTTAATAGTAAGAGCAAATACTTTTAAAGCACACACACACCAACACACACTGATTAGCAGACAAGATAAAGAGCACTTTCACTTGTAGTTTTTGCTTGTCAGGTAGCTCAGTTTTAGGAATTGTTTTGTTTGTAAATGCCTGGACAGATTGTTTCTTGAGCAGCTAAACCCACAATTTCCCTACAGCTGACAATGTGCTGGTATTACAGTTGGCATCAAATTGCCACAGCAGTGCCCAAAACTAAGGCAGATTTCATTGCTTTTGCTCTGAGAAAATTAAAGTTAGGGCAACACAAACCTCACAAACCTGTCTGAGACAGTTTGTGGTTGTAACTCAGGCTGTACAGTTGTACAAACTGCAACACTCAGTGCTCAGACTTTCTTAATTTCTCATTGCATGCTTCATATTTTTATGAAAACGAGTAATGCATTGTTTAGAAGAAATTAGTTTTGAGTAATTTTCGTCAGCTTCCATAACATTAGAGATGTCAGGTGCTATTGAGCTTTGGAGTTGATGCTTGAAAAAGAAATCTGATTCTGAGGAATTATCTACTTTTATCCATGAGACAGTAACGCTACAGCAAAACTTCTCTACAAGGAGCACATAGAAGAAAAAGGAAACCCTTCCTTGCAGCTGCCTCAAAGTCTTGGGTTGAGTTGCATTAACTGTTAATGTATTTTATATATTAAAGATTTTAAGTTGAAGGAATTTGATATCTAGCCCAAACTAATGCTTAAAGTGGGCTCAGTTAGAGCAAACTTGATGGCCTTGTGTGATTGAGCTTTGAATATTTTCAAGGCCAGAGATTGCATGACCTTTCTGGGCATCAAGTTCCAGTCCTGAATTATTCTTCTGGTGGGAAAAAACCTTTTTTTAATCAAAATTTTTATTATGACAACTCTGTATCTATTATTGCTGCTTCTTCCTTCTTGCTGCATCACCATGAGAAGAATGTCTGTCTTTTTTTTTGTTTCTCTCTATACCCTCCCACTGAAGGTAGTTGAAAATTAATTGTATTTTCGTTCTTTTTTTAGCTGTGTCTGTACTTTTAGTCTGATGCAAAAATGCAATGACAAAGTGGTAATAAGCTGCATAATGGCTTTTCCTTTTTTTGTGCATCAGAACTACCCTGCCCCCTTGACAGCCTCCAAAACAAATTGAAGGGATGGAAATAACACGGTGTGAAGTGTTACCTTTGTTTATATCCCAAAAGCCATCTTTTGCCCGTGGTCCTATACTGATCTTGACTTGCAATACTGGAGTTTGAAGTTTTAAAGTGTTCATGCAGAAGGAAGGCTTGTAGATGACAGAAAATATAACTATTTCTTCAGAAGCAACAAAACACTAAGCCACTGTCTTCAATATTCTGTTAAAACTTGTATTTTGGATGTCACAGTATTGCACTGGAGTGCTGAAGTCAGTTGGTTGTAATAATCAAACTGGGAATTATCTCTGCTCAGGCCTCTCTCTCTTTGTCCAAGAAATACTTGCGTAACTTAAACATCCTAAGTTTAGTGTTGGCCTTCATAGAGCAATTACATTTCTGTGCACTGTAGGCAGTGCAGGTCACAACACAGCAGGGCATTCCTCTCTGCTTTAAAATCAGGTTTTGTTTTAGCTAAATGTTTGAAGTGAGCTTTTCACACTAATATATTGACATTCCCAAACATTAGTTTTATCTGCCATGTAAGTCTGTGGATAATCAGAGTTTGATTTCTACATGTTTAATTTTTTTCAAGGGCCTACTTATAAAAACAGAAAACAAATCCCCCAGAAAAACAAAGAACAGATCCATGTGCTATGTGCAGACAGAATAAAATCTACCTTCAGCTCCATGGGAGTTGCTGGCTGACAAAACCCTAGGTCTTTTTGTAGGTTGTACAAAACTAAGTGCTAATCATGATAACATGGGGAAAAAGGTTGGGATAATTTTAGTATGCCTTTTAAAAACAGCAAAGAGTAGAACCAAACATATTTCAAGTTCATTGAAATATGCTTTTGTTTCTGCTCTGATTTTCAGAACCCCTAAGTATTTTGTACAGTGTGTACTTGAAAAGATAAATTTAAGGCTGTTGATGATAGGCTGCTTTTCTAGCTTTTGGCCCATGAACCACTAAGAAAAATACAGGTCATATACAGCAGAATGCAGCCAGCCCTAATGGCTGTTTGCTACTGTGCAATTACAGAAGAGAGGGCAGAGCTTGATCCATTTGCCATTTGGGAAGATCTGAAAATTGTGAATGCTGTACGTTACTAAATCAGACTGGATTACTGTGATCAACCCTATGCGTTCTATCAGCCTCTTGGGAGGATGAGACAATGGCAGGAATGACACATCGTGGTTTGGTTTTTAATTTAAAGCATTTTCTGTGAGACATTCATACGTGGAACTGTGTAAGTTTCTACAATTTAGAGCCTTAGTAGTATAGATAGCTTTTCTGTTAATCTTCTGGATTCTCCAGATGATACAGGTAAAGAGGAAGAACGTGTACTTTGAAATTTTAAGGCTGAAACAGCAATGCCTGTTCAAAGTGATGCAAGTTCATAGGAGATGGTCCTACATTTTGTGCCTTACAGAGTTTTGTTTGCTGTTCTCCAGTTTGTCCAACACACTCAGACCTCACTGAAGTCAATGGAAGGCATTGATCATGGGTTGTCATGCAGACAGGAATAAGTTTGGAGGGAGTAGGTAATGTTCAGGGGGTCCAGGAAGTAGCCTTTGAAGATAAAGCACAAAGTTCCCTCTGGGGGAGATGGAGTACACCTATATAAAAGAGGAAAATAGAAACTGTTTATGCTATTCATCCTATGGAATTACTTAAGTGATCCATAGTGCTGTTGCAGGCATCAGAGCAAATGGAAAAAAAAAAATCACCCCAAATAAAATAAGGAAATACTCTGCATTAGCCTTGCAATGCCTCTCTGCTTTTTTATCCCTGACATCCAGGCTGTGTCTGGCTTTACTCAGTGTTTTTCTTGGCTGGAATCACTTCATTGTTACCCACATGTGTTGACATTTTTGTTTGTAAAGCAATAATATCAAAAATAAATTATGACTATGTTTAAATAGTATCATTTTAATATTTTTCCCCTTTTCTTTTCCTAATAGGTAACACCACCCTTCAGACCAAAACAGGGAGTATCACAGTAGGTATGTTCCACCATCTCTCTCTTATGGTCTTCCCTTTTCCTTTCTAAAAGCTAAATATTCACAGGGAAAGGCAAAAGGAGGTGATTTTGCACAAATGCCTTTGCCCTCTTTTCAGAAGGTATCACTTTTGATACCCTGTACTCACTGGGTTTTGCACAAGTTAGACTGAGTCTAGGTGGCATCTTTTAGATTAAGGTGGGATAAAAAGACACAAGAAAACCCTCAGTGTGCATCAAATGCAGTTGTCCTTTTAACTTAGTTCTCTTACATTTGTTGATATCAATGATTAGCTATGTTCAATTTTTATATCAGGAAGGAGTAATCATTGATGTATTACACATTTAGGGGCTGGGGGGAAGACGAGGCTTGCAATACTTGAACATTTCCAAACTCTTACGCTAATTGTTTTCCCTTCAGAAATGAAAACGGCTCATAAACTTTCTTTTGTGACCTTGGGCTTTTATACAACAGGATAACTGAGCGTTATCAATTATGGAATACATTATATCAGTGCATCGTATAGCACACAAACACAAAACTAAGAAACTCCAATTCTGATAATTGCTATGACAGAAAATTGAAGTAACATAACTGTAGACAAGGCTCAGTGTCTTTTGAGTGTCTGTAGAAAGATTTCCCCTTCTGTCAGTGAACTTGGTTACAGGCCCAAATGTCGAAGGCTTCTGCTGATGGTGTGGGCTGTAGTCCCTCGCTGAGCATTGTTGGGGACAGTCTGTACCACTACAACTCTTTTATGTTCCTAAGCAACCTGTATTAACATTCCTGGGGAGTGAATGCAATGCACATTCTTAGGAGTTAGTCGTTAAACCACAGAATTAATTTGAGCTAGCTACTCTGTTTTTCCTTCTCTTAAATGAACTCAGAGTATGAAGTGTGGTTAAATAAAGGGGTGTTGACACAGGAGGTAGCTTTTTCCATCAACACATGATGATTATTTTCCCTATTAACCAGGTTCAACATTAAGACACATCTGACAGTTGAAGGAACCTTATATTTCAGATTTCAATTCTGAAAGCATTAGTTAGACTTAATCTTTTCCTAAAGAGCATTAAACATCCTTTAGGAGTTTTGTGGATTTTTTCAAAGGTAAAAGACTTTTAAGATCCAGAGGCTCAACTGTAAAAACGGGAGAAAGGAAATGTAAAGTTTTAAGTGAAAGGTTTTTGTGCATGAGACATTTACACCACCAGACAGCTTGTTGAATTGCCAGAGACCTGATAGGGGTTTGCTGATAGAAACAGGAATAACAACTCAGTTCTTCCAGCTGCCTTGGGTGGCTTCTCATAGGTTGTAGCTATCTGTTTCATTGGAGGCAGAATGTTATCAGTTACTTGAAAAAATGCTGCACTCATCTGTAGGTTTTTTGGATGTGTCCATGTTTTTGAGAGATTTATTTACAAGTCAAACTTGAGAGACCTGGACTTTTTTTCAAAGTATTTTTGGGAAAATACAAGTGACTATTTACAGTTTCTTATTGTTGTATTATTCTGCATTTAAACAAGAAACCAGTCCTGTTGTCTCTCCCTTTAATTTTCTGCTTTTAGTTATTTATAAAATAGTTTGATTTGGGAATTTATTTTGGTATTGCTTCTTTATTTTTTTCAAATATTATCCAAAATTCAGTCTGATTTTAACCCTCTGGTTTGTGACAGTGTTTGGCACTGGCATTGTTAAAATACGAAAGTAGGAAATATTCCTTTTTTTCTATGCTGTGAGCATTGTTAGTCAAATTATTTTCTAACCCTATACTGGAAGCTTCCTACTTCAAAAAAATGTTTGATGGGTTTTTAAGGACTTCTTAATTTAAAACAGCCAGACCTAGTTTTACTTCTAGTTTAAGCCACTACTTAAAATAGTAATTAGAAGTCTGAATTATCTTACAAAGTAATGGAATTTGAGTACTTTGTTTTTAGTGCTAGCTTAATCTTTTAAATTTTTATTCAGTAAATTCATGGAAATAAGCTGGAAGGGACATCAGTAAGTTGCAGAGTTGGGGAGGGGTTGAGGTTGGAAGGGGCTTGTGGAGGTCTTGTCCCCTGCCCTGCTCAGCAGTCTCTGATTTCCATCCACAGCCTCCTGCTCAATGCCATGCCAGCTGTGACATTGCTCAGGGCTTTACCCTGTGCTCTTGAAAACCTCCAAGGATGCCAATTGTACAGCCCCTTTGGGCAAACTGTGCCATTGCTTGATTGGCCTCAGGTGAAGAAGATTTTGCTTCTATCCAGACTGAAACTGTTTCTTCAGCTTCTGTGTGTTGTCTGTTGTGCTCTCGTCATGCATCTCTCTGAGGAGCCAGCTCTGCCACCCTGCTCACCTCCTCGCAGGTGGCAGGGGCTGCTGTCAGGTCCTGAGTTCTCCGTGTTGAGCCTGCCCTCCTCCCTCAGCCTCCCCTCATGGGGAAGGTGCTCCATGCCCATGTTGGTGCTTCTCACTCCAATTATTGATGGCTCCTTTCTCCTGGGAGTTCCACCGCTGGTTGCTGTTCTGGGTGTGGTCTAATAAGCGCAGAGCAGAGGGGGATAATCCCTTCCCTTTATACACTGGCCATGCTCCAGACAATACTGCCAAGAAGTCTGTTGCACTTATTTTCTGCCAGGGCACACTGCTGGCTCACATTCAGTCCTGCTAGGATTTGTTTATTTCTCAGTGTTATTGGTATGGTCTCATTATGTATTCTCTACTCTGCTGCCAAGCCGAGTTTTTCCCTACCAACTCAAAAAACCCATTGCTTTTTCTTACTGCATTACTGGTGTTTAACCCAATTCTGCATTGAAGAAATGAGTCCTCTGTGTTTGGGATAGTCAGAAATGATAAAACTTACGGTGGTTATGTCATTTCAGAGGAGAGAGAACAACCTTAACCAGCTTATGGGTAGAAAGGATTACTATGGAAAAGAAAACTCTGTATTAAGCTCACAGAAATGCTAATTATTTTTTTACAAATATGTCAGTGTCACTGCCTTATTCTGCTAATTTCTTTCTTCAGTAACCCAGTCTAGACAACCTGAAGGCTTCAGTGACCTGTTGTGATGTTCCCTGCCTTAAATCAACCAAAATCCTATAATTAAGAACATTTCGACTTTCTCAAAGATAAACCTTCAAATAAAGTCCTGGCATGAAAGTGAACTGAGGTGTCCTGACATCCTCCATTGTGATGAGAGTAGTCATGAGACAATTCCCTAGCAGGGAATCACAGAATGTTAAGGCTTGGAAGGGACCTTAAAGATCATCTGGTCCCAGCCTGCCCTGCCATGGGCAGGGACACCTCCCACTAGACCAGGTTGCTCAAGGCCTAATCCAACCCGGCCCTGAACACTTCTGGGGTTGAGACACCCACATCCTGTTCCAGTATCTCACCACCCTCGTGGTGAAGTACTGAGACAAAACACCAAAGTTTTATTTCAAGAAGGGAATCAATTATGGAAAAAAAGAGTATTTTAGACAGGTTTGGATAATCGAGAAATAAAATGATAAACAACTTAGTGTAATTAGAAGTAATATTCCATCTGTGAGATTTGCCTTGAGGATTCAGTTTTTGCTAAGTAATCTGGGGAATTCTAAAATTAAACCCCTCATTTCTGAATTCCATTAAAGGCAATTGCTGTACTTCATAAAGTACAGCTCTTACATAGTTTAAAAAAATATAAATCCATGCACACACTTGTCTCTTAATAGCAATCAGTTCTGTTGATCTCATTTTTGCCATCTGCTTGAAGTATGTTAATGCTCTGGCTCTCATTTTCAGTGTCCTTCATCTTCCAACCTTGTGTCTCAGAACTTGGCCTCTTTCTGTATTCTGCTGATAACAGACCTGTAATTTCCCCACACTGTTCCCATGCTTTCTTCCACACTATGCTATACTAAGGGTGCTGCTCTCCAGGTAGGTTGGAGTCAGCTCCAAAAGTCAGCTGCTTTTTCTTAACCTTTCATGTGTCAGGTTATGAAAAATGAATATTTTTGGAAGAAAAGTCCATTATGAGTTAATATCGACCAAGTTATTACTTATTTTTATCATCGGTCTGTGTTTTCCCTTCCACTCTCTTTGTGTCCATTTGAGTGTAGATTATATGGCATTCTGGACAGAGCTTATGTCTTGGAGAAACTGCTTCTAAAAATTGGAGCATATAGAAAAACTAGCTGCTGCCTGAGAGCAAGAGCATTTTCCTTGCAGTTTAAAAGAATAAACTGGTTTACTTCTGTATGTGTTCTATTAGCAATAAACGATTCTGGTGATGTTACACCATGTATGTTTTATAGCATCTCATATCACGGTGCTGAAGATTCTGGATGTTGTTATAGTATTTCTTCAGTTTATATTGTATTTGGAGGAATGTGGGGTTTTCTTTCCTCATAGAATAGAATGGATTATTTCAGTTGGAAGGGACCTACGAGGATCATCTCATCCAGCTGCCTGACCAAAACCTAAAGTGTGTTGTTAAGGTCATTGTCCAAATGCCTCTAAAACAATGACAGGTTTGGAGCATCAACCGCCTCTCTAGGAAGCCTCTTTCAGTGTTTGACCACTCTCTCCATAAAGAAATGCTTCCTCATGTCCAGGATGAACCTCTCTGGTGCACCCTTGAACCTTTCCCATGAGTCCTGTCACTGGATACCCGTGAGAAGAGCTCAGCCCCTCCCTCTCCATGTCCCCTCCTCAGGAAACTGCAGTCAATGAGGTCACCACTCAGCCTCCTTTTCTTCAGAGAAGGCAAACCAGATGTTTGGGGTTTTTTGGTTTGAGAGGCTATGGCCTTTAAAACCAATGGATATAACTTTAAAATTGAGCTGAAAATAGATCATTAAGAGGGAAAAGGCTAGTCTGGACAACGTAGTTAGCAAAGGACTTGCTTTCATAAGCAGTTTCTTTGCTTTGTGTGTCTTACATCATTTATTTTGCCTGGTCTGCATGGTGGGTGTGGTCAGGACTGCTAAGGATTTTTCAGTAGTATGTTCAATCATTCTATTTAGTGAATATGTTTCAGTTTGTCACAGTATTTTTGGTTTGACAGCTTTAGAACAATGAACTAAACCAGGAAAATTTGCAGGTCTTGTATCAATAAGCACTACTAGATAGCCAGTTAAGCAGGAATTAAATCTTCGTGACACTTCAGATACATTGACATTTTATATTTTCTCCGATCTTAAATCATAATAAATATTTTGTGGTTTTCTATTGAGGTTGATTTTGTTACTGATTTGAACACAAGTGTTCAGTCCTCATGTGCTATTAGGAAAAGTATGTTGTTGCTTAGATTTAAGGCAAGATCACTTGTGTTCAATCCTTTCTTCGGTAGTTGACTGATAAAATGAAGGAAGAAGTGATACTAAGTGTTATCTTTTTCGGCCTTTCACTGATCTTTAGTTGTGTGGTCTTTCTCAAGTGACTCAGGTCTTAGTCTTCAAGCTGTGTTTATTTTTCATAAAACTTAACAAAGACTTTGTCAAGGACATCTTGCTTCACTGTGCCTCTTCTTTTTTTTTTTTTTTCTTTAGTACTAGTAAATTCTTAAATAGCTGAAGCTGCTCAAGAGTGACCATCTGTTCCGTTTCCACTAGAAGGATTTATCCTTGTTTTTCCCCTTGAGCTGTCAGTCCTTGGCAAACTCGGAATTCAAACTATAGACTTTTTCCTGTTTTTACCTTCAGTTATTCACATTGATCTCAGCTAGGACTGGATATGTATTTAAAAATAGATTGCCTTAGGTTTGTTCTGTCACAACCATAGAATATGTATTGTCCCCATTATTATTTGTTGAGTTTTGTCTTACCAGCCTATGCTACTTAATATGGGGTAATTTTTTATTGTTGAAATATTTATTTATTTAAATTTGGGCACTTTTTTTTGTTGTTTCACCTCATCTTTATTGGGTTTTTTTAAATCTATTTTCCTTTGAGATACAAACTTAAAACAGCATCTTTATGACTTTGCAGAAATTATGAACAACTCTAAATCTCTTCGTATTCTTATTTGTGTCTAAGCACTTGTGTTTAATCTCATAGCCATAAAATTCCTCACATAAATCATGTTCAGTTGTTTCCATGAAATGTGTTTCCTATTACTTCCATAAGCCAAAGGTAAACAGTTGTTTACTGTGCCATGCGGTGATGTCAGGTTTGGTGTTAGTCCTGCCGAGGTTTTGAAACTGCTGTAGTTTCTTCTGCCATATAATACTTGGTAGTAGTGACGTACTCTGGGAGTCAAAATCTGGCAAGTCACCTTCTCAAAACAGTGTTCTTCCATGCCAAAGTGTTCCACTTCCCTTGAGGTTGTTTTTTTGCTTTCCAGGTAAGTCTGTGCCTTGGCGAGCCTGTGCCTATTGCCCTCTTCCTCCAGCCTTTGTGCAAGTTTCTGCCTTCTCCAAACAGAATCCAGTCTTTCACAAAATAAGAACTTTTAATATGTATTAATTGGAAATCTAGACCACTTTGTTCAGTTGTGCAGTGGGGCTGCTAGATTCACAAAAGGCATCTTTCCACTGGGAAGAATCTCACAAGAGCTACTTTTGCCTTTGAAGAGTGGGAAGAGAAAGGCTTCACTGAACAGACCTTGTCCCTGTAAAGCACCAGCAGCTGCTGGGGCTGTAGGGACTGGTAATATCTGTAAAAACAGCTCTTGTGTGAAAATCTCAAGCTATCACTACTTAAAATGTTCATTAAAATGTTGATGCATGTCAAATTTTCCTGTTCTAATGACTTTAACTTTTAAACTCTTAACTATTCTTAACAGCCTTTTTAAAAGTCATCAATAAGATATTTCAATGTCACACAAGCAAAACTCTTTGTCAGTTCATTATTAATGAAGAGGTAATTTTTTTTTCCAGATTTGGAACAGACATTTAACATAAAAATCTTGTTATGGCAGAGGCATTCATATTCTGGTTGATAGTGTTTTCTTCTTAGCCAAAGCCAGTCTTAGTTTCTCAGCTGACTAAATACGGATTAGCTGCTTTTTTTAAGTTACTTTCCTCCCAAAGAAATGAGCTGTGGGATAATAATAATAATAATAAATAAGGAAGGCACTGATCTTTGGCATCTGTGCTCAAAATCTGGGATCAGAAGAGCTCCAGATGAGTTGACTTAGAGCTAAAGCTGTGTGGCAAGGCTAAAACATTAGCGAAAGACATCCTTGTCATGATTAATCAAGTTTATTCTCTCAGTAATGTTTTTACTTTTTAAAAGGAGAAGTTTCATTCAGATTTGATTTTGTTCTTTTAGCTACTTCTGAAAGTTTGACTGTGGAGTGGGGTTTCCAATGTAGATGCAAAAACCAGTCTCTATCAGTATTTCAAGAGTCTTGCCAATACTTTATCTTCTAACATGGTCGCTAAAATTTCACTGACTGCCTTTTGCTCACATACAAATGTAGTGTTTTTGTGCTTCTCCAGAGTTTCTTCATAACTTCTTTGCGATTTTTATTAGCTATAGGTCAGTTCAGCAGTTTGAAAGTTAACTCTGTGGGGCTTCACTGTAACATTGTGAAAGGCTATGTGTTTAAAAATGGAAAACTTTGCAAATAATTAAAGGCTACTCAAGTGTACAAATAAAGTTTCTTAAAGACTTTCTTTTTGTAAAAATGCTTCTTCACAAAGCTTTGTGATGATGAATTTCAGCCCTATTCCAGGGCATAGAACAAATGCTGTTTTCCTGTGTGTATTAAAGTGCAGTGGTTATCTCAGACCTTTGTCTAAAATTCAGATGTAGCAACTGAGACTTTCCAAAGCCTGTACACGGCCACTCTGTGTAAATGATGTTACAGTGCACAACTGCTTGTTCTTGGCATGAAGTTTCTTTCCTGGGTAAAGTTCTCCCTGTGTGGAGTCTGAGCAAATCAACTCTTTTGGAAACTAAAATAGATCTCACTGTCCAAATTTTGTGCTGGATCTTCACACGAAGATGAACACATCCCTGTAGGAAGGTGTACAGTGTAGCTGAGGGCTGGTAGATGTAGAGCAACTGCAGGGCCAATGCCTTAGGACCAGACTATGCCCCAGTTCTGGACTGGGGAGATATATTTTTTTAAGAAACCTGTTTTTCTAAGTGAAGTCTGACATTCAGTAAATTACTGTGCTACTTCTCAAACACAGAGGAATGGACAAAAATCAGTTCAAAGTATAAAGAAAAATTCTGGCAAATGTTTATTTAAAAAGAGTGAATGATACTCAAGTGCTTTTCTTTTCCTTTTTTGTTTTTTAGATTCATCAGATGGAAGTCTAAAAGCTTCTACGTATCATGGGACAATAGATGTTTACGTCAGTCAGTTAAGAAAAGTGGATCTGAAATCCCAGAAAGGTTAGCAAACTGAACCAAATATTTTTTGTGGCAGCTTTTGATGTAAAAAGCAAGGGAATAAGGGTTTGGTTCTTTTAGGTTTTTCTAATCTATCTGTAAAAAAATAGTTCGTGGTTGTTGGTTATTTACATTATTTTTTACCTCACTTCTAGAAGATGTCTATAAATACTTAAAATACAGTAAGCTCTGTAAGGAGCAATGATACTTAAGATGGGTTTAAACATTTGTGTGTTTTTCAGGATTTTTGTTTTTTTTTTCTCAGCATTATACCCAGCAGAATTCTGCAGAGCTGACTTGGATGACAGTGTTCATTTGCCTTGAGCACACTTTGCTCCGTGATGCTTCACATGCAGTGATAACTGACACACACATTTATTTCTCCTGCCTTCTTAGTGAAATGTCCCACTATGAAAATTTGAAGGCAGAAAAACAAAGATGAGAGAGCCTTACTCAACCATTTTTCCTCTATTTTCTCCTGTTTATTCACTGAAACTTCTCTTCTTTAAAAACTCACACTTAAAGTTGAATTCATCGTTTTGTCATTCAGAAGATATGATAGTGTAAATTACAAAGCCCTGGATACGTCTTGTTAGTCCTAGTTTTGACACAAACACACCAAAAAAAGCCACACTACAGCATCTTTATTCTTGGTGTTAACATCATGTCAGGCAGTTCAGGGGGTTTAAATGAATGTGGTATTTGGGACACTTCTGTCTCCATGAGACAGTGCCTGTGCCCTATTAAAACCTAACATTTACTGAAAATGAGGCTGATAATAGCAATGCATTGAAATCACTTGTGTGTCCTGTACAAGCTATTTTGGTTTCATTAGTGCAAAGAAATCTATTTTTATATTATTTCTTGGTTACCTTTTGAATCACCCATTGCTAAGTTAATGTCTCTTTGAGTTATTGGCAAAGAGGAATGTACTTAATAAAAGCTAATTAATGATATTTTCAAAACATTGACATCTCCTCTGGCAGCACAGTTTAGTAAAGGCAAAGTTGAAGTTCTGTTTTCATTTACCCTGTAAATTCAGAGTAACTCTTGACAGCTGCAGTGTAGAAAACGTCCCATTTGTGATAAATTAGCTGCATGTGTGTTGGATTTTATGAGTCACATCACTGAGCAACTCTCCAAGGAGGACCCAAAGATGAAGACCTTTTCCTTTCTTATCCTGAGGCTTTTGTACATCCAGCAAAATGTAGGCCCAAACTATACTGACAGTCACTTGTTCATCAGGACTGTCCCAGGCAAGTCATTGTGCTGATTTTAAATTGCATATCTAGGGTTGCTTTCCGATGCTACTTAGCAGTTGTGACATCACTTTTCTTACCATGTTCTACTTCAGCTTTTGGGATGTACATCAAGAAACTTTATGTTTTTCTAAAGTGAATGTTGGGATTGTGCAAAAACTGAGGAACACATATAAAGAAAGTGTATTCTAAATTTTGCTAGGTTTTTGATTTAATGTGTAGGATGCAGCTTCCAGACTTTGTGACTAATTCCAAACATGACTAATTTGGGAAGGTTGGGGGCCCGGTGTCTGCCTTTGGTCTGATGTGTAGAAGCACATATTTAGGGGAAGCAGAAGTCAGAATTTCTGGTTTTAATCTCAAAGGTAGAATTTTTCAGGCCACCAAAGCTGGAGTTTTGCTAGGAGTTTACATTTTAGTGATATGTAGTCTAAACTGGTTAGGTCACTTCTGAGACTGCATCTGTTGGAGGATGTGAACAGCTGGCCCAGCAGCGATCAAAGACCATCACTAATGTTCACAGGACGTCCCATCCTTCCAGATGAGCAATTCTTTCACCATGTGCCATGCAGGGGATGGATTATTTGTCTGGTCTGGTCCCCCTGTCCTTGCTCAGGCGTGTAAATACACAACTAGAAGATGAAACTAAAGTCATAATACCTGTGAGATCTGTTAGATTTGCTCCCCTTGGTCATTCCTGTAATAAGATCCCTTACCAAGAGACACTGCTAGCAGTGTATGTCAATGTTTATTTTCGTACCTGTGAAGGAAATACTGTGACATCATTTTCTGTATGTGACATACAGTGCTCTGTTTATGGTAAATGAAGGTACCTTCATCTGTCCTTTCAGTGACCAAAAAAAAGGAGGTTACCATCTCAAGACTTAAAAAAAAAAAAAAAAAAAAAAAAAAAAAAAAAACCAAACCAAAACAAAACAAAAAAAAAAAAAAAAAAAAAAAAAAAAAAAAAAA
>JAWWMP010000041.1:11293356-11329912 GCA_035047865.1 Dendrocincla tyrannina
AAAAAAAAAAAAAAAAAAAAAAAAAAAAAAAAAAAAAAAAAAAAAAAAAAAAAAAAAAAAAAAAAACACCCAAAATCCAGCAAAACCACCACCAAATGATGATTTAAGTTAGTGAAATAATGGCCTGTTTCATGCTTTCATCTCAGTGTTAAACTAACTAGCTTTCACTTAAATGTATCCCAGGTTCAATTACAGTCAAGGTACCTGCCTCTCTCAAAGCCTATTTAGAGCTGTCTGGAAGAAAAGTGGATGTGAACTCTGAGATCCAGTTAAAAGAAACACAGAGAGCCTCCAAAGATGACCACGTAACGATAAGTGGTAAGGCTTACTAATCTTGGCTTCCAATAAATGTCTGTCTGGCCTCAGTCAAAGGCATCTCCACTTCTTTATTACTTTATTGCTCTTGGCAGCCGCTTTTTCAATCTATTTCATGCTCAAATGTTTGCTTGTGCCATTGTACTCCCCGTGTCACTAGGCGACTTTCAAATTTTGATTGGTAAATGGCTTGTGAATGTAATCAACTGCTTCTCTAACAGAAGTCATAAAGCCAAATTCATCCTAAGCATTAGTCCAGTGAATTTGTGGGAGGTAATCCAGAGCTGACTTTGACCCATTGCTTTGTTGGCTTACACAGTCACATGTAACAGATTGCCTAGGAACGTCTATTAAAAATACAATAAAGTTTTCTCTGTCTGTCTCTGAGTGGGAGTGGGAAATAAAAGGGGTATATGGCATATTTATAAATGTACAGTAGTGCAGGATAGGCTGAGAAACTGTGAGTGGGAAATAACTAGGAGAAGTGCAGAAAAAGCTGGAGCTAGAAGAATAGAGGGGACATGGAAAGATATCTGCAATTACTGGAAGGATTTTTCTAATGTATTTAAAATCAAGCTCAGAATCACAAGCCTTGCAGTTTCCAGCTTGAGAAAACAGTTGTACAATTCATTGTCAGGGTGTGTGTTTCTCTCCCCTTCTCCAGATGTGTCTATCTAGAAGTTAAGGCTGTTGCTGTTACCAATTATGCAGTTTGCTCTAGAGAAAACAGTAACGAAATGTGTCTGAAGGCTCCAGCTTTGTTTGAGCGTGTTATGTCAGTGTGACCTGATGTGATAGCAGACTGTGTGAGGCTTTGAGCTTTGCTTTGGTTTTAAACCTGAGAAAATATGCACAAAAAATCTTGTTCTCCCCCATGAAAGATGTTAATCTCGAAGTCAGGAAACCTTACAAGTGTAATTACATAATTTTAATATGTAGCTGCTCACATTTCTCTTCCTGCCTAGGAATGGTAACTAGCTCTTGAATTTACTAGTGGTTATTAAATACAACTTCTTTAAAAACCATGATTAGAAGCTCTTGGACAGGAAAACTAGAGGACCCTAGATTCTAGCAAGGCTATGGAAGGAATCAGCTCAGCAGGAGAGCAAGACTTCTCCCAGTGAATGAGGACCACTGGCCAGTCAATCATTTTGTTACTTTGGCAACATTAAAGATAAGAGTGGTGTTTCAAATATACACAGCTCAATGACTTCTCTTGTTTCACAACCCAGTCAGTGTTTATGTAGGACACTCATCCCTGAAGCGGATGCAATTTTTCAGCCCACCATTCTGTATGGAAGTGATCTTTGTAGCTGAGGCCAAAAGCAGCTCTGATTAGTTAACTCTCAAATATACGTGTCCCAAAGGCATGGAAATCGTCAAGAATTATGCAGAGGCAACAGCATTAGGCCACTGAATATCAGTTATTTACAGCATTAGTTATTTACAGCATTAGTACAGTTAGTTACAGCATTACACAAAAACTGTATTAAACATGATCTAAATTGATTATACTGCAGGTGAATGAAAAATAGACCCTAGAATGGCTTTCCCGCAGGATACAATTCAGCTAAACTAGTGCTGGCCTAAAGTAATGTATCTTCATCAGGGCTTATACGGGGCGGTTATCTTTGTGTGTTTTCTCACATTGTGTAACCAATGATTTATAGCAGTGCTCTCCTCCCTGTTCTTCACACAAACCTGAAGGGAGATGAAGTAGTTGGTTTTAACATATGCTTTCCTTTTTTTACCATTTTCAAAACAGTGCCTCTCCTTTCTTTGCTGAGTCAGTAACATTCCCCTGGCCTGGCAAGGGAGATGCTCCCTGCTTCTCCTTCTCTTTACCTTATCCCATGGGGATGGTGTATTCTTTCTGCAGGCAAAGCACTTGTCCCCTCACTCTCAACAATCCCTTCTTCTTAAAGTCGATATTTGATAATTTTCTTGTACAAGTAGACTCTCAAATAATTAAAAATCCTTTATTGTTATTTCTGTACAGTGAGAACATTATCCACTGTTGAAATTTCAGGTACAAGGTCCATAACTGTCCTGCTGCTGCAACTAAAGAAATGTAAAATACAGAGGGAAGAAGGGTTTTGCCAAGTGGATAAAAACTGTATCACAAGAGCATAGCAGTTTAGTTTCTTTATGCTTCTGAGTTCAAAGGTTAGTTTAAAAATAGATGATTTTTTAGAAACTGGCCAGTTCTCATGTGGATAACAGGAACTCTCTGCCTTCAGGAAGCTTTACCTGCCTCTGGGAGTATTGTGAAGATGTTAGAGAGAAGGCTGTCCTTTGGGAAGACAGGGTGGAGTTCTGTGACTTGGGTAAACATGCACTTAGTCTATCACCTGCTCTAGGAAAGCCTTCCCTAGTGCTGTCACAGCAGTTACCACGTGTGTCACCACTGGGCCGCATGAGGGGGAAGTCAGTACAGTGCAGTCCCACAAGCAGCCACATCCAGGGGTTTGCAAGGCAGCCAAGGAGCAGAGTGGGATTCAGTGAGAGCAACAAAATGAAAGTCTGCAGTGAGTCCTCGAGAGACAGTGATATGAGAGTGTGAAAAGGTGGTTTGCTCTTTTAGAAAAGAAAAGGACTTTCCTGCAAAACTGAGAAAGGGAGGGAACTGCAGAGCAGTGACAGGGAATTTTTTTTTATTTTTTTGTTTTTGTAAATACACTTTGGAGTAATTTGCAAGGACAAGCCTTCTGCTACCATTGACACCAGTAGGCGCTCTTAGAAGCAATATATGTATGATATAGCGAAATCTGTTACAGAAACAGGGAGTTCATGCTAAACACTCATCCAGCTTTCATCTGTGAAAGTATTTGGCTGTCTACTTTGAGAGTGCTTGATTAATTCCCGTAATTTCTGATGGTAATTGTGTCAAGGTGCTCTTTCTTTTCCCTGGCAAACAGGGAAGCCCTTGCTTCTCAATGTCTGCCTTTTTTGTGTCTCCAGGTCTGCCGGTATTCTTAAATCATCTGGTTTAAGAAGCCTGTAGAGGTAATTATCTTACTATATAAGTACGAGGAAAGGTAGCAGGCTAAAAAGTGTTAAATATTTAAACAGAAAAAGAGCTTAGAAGCCTGTCATGTCAAAGGGGTTACAAACATTGAAGGTCAAGGTTAAAATTCAGATAATCTTGATTTACATGGTTTTTAGACCATTTTCCCCATAAATTATTTTAAGTTCAAAGTACCAAGGTAGGAACAATAACCTGTGTGGTCCCAAGAGGAGTAATATTTAAATAAAAACATCAGGAAATAGTACTTGTACAGTGTTGAAAGCAATAAACATCATATTAACATGACTGTTCTGTAAAACTCAAAATAATCCTTTGGCTTTACATGGCATTAGTAATGCTTTGCTGGAATGTGTCCAGTTTTGAATACTGTACTTCAAAAAAGCGTGTGGACAACTGTAGAATCTCTAAAGGAGAACACTGTGATCAGAGGCCAAAAATCATGATTAATGAGAGAAGACTGAAAGTGGAGTTTTTGTCTAGAAGAGAAGACCGGGGGAAGAGAGGATGCATTTTTCTAGTAGGTAAAAAGTCGCTGCAGAGAAATAAAGAAGTGAATTTTTCTGTCCACTGGTAATAGGACTAGAAATTATGGTTTGACCTTATGATAAAGAAAACTTAGGTAAATAATAAGATATATTTTTCTGGTAGCACTTCTGTGGTGAGGCAGTAGGACTGTCAGTACTGCAGATTGTGCATACCAGGTGATGTGAGCGTGTCAGGTTAAGCTCAGTGCATCCTCAGGTTGCTTTCAGGCATGTTTTCTCTGGTCTGAAGTTGATGTGACCATCTGCTTTTACC
Organism: Dendrocincla tyrannina; assembly: GCA_035047865.1. NCBI lineage: Eukaryota > Metazoa > Chordata > Aves > Passeriformes > Dendrocolaptidae > Dendrocincla > Dendrocincla tyrannina. The sequence goes on from JAWWMP010000041.1 coordinate 11,297,498, forward strand.
CACTCCACAGTAACAAGGGAAGGTTATCAGGCTTGTGGGTGAATGGGGTGTAAATGAAATGTGGCCAGGGCATGCCTCAGCCAATTCCTCTTGCCAACTTGTATGTTGACAACCATAAGCATACTGGAAAAAGTCTTGCAGTCATTCAGAGTCTTCCTTTGGATCCTTGCTGTAATGTAATCCTTGGACCTTTGGATAATGGTGTCAATTTCCAAACCTATTTTCTGGAATATAAACCATGTAAATCTTCCATCTCTGAGTGTGTAATGGATTCATCTGGTTTCAGATGTTTCTCCATCCCTGGCCCCAGTTCTAGTGCCAAGTTCATATCCAGTGGCAACCTTTCACCTGATGCCATCCATCTGCTTGGTGCCGAATGAGCTTTTAACTTCGGCATCACTTCAGCTGGTGTTCAACACTTGTGTGAGTTTCCTTTGTAAAAGTCCCACCATGTCATAAGTGCCTCAGAGACCATGGATGTTTGAAGGTTATCATGTCTCCCTGTTCTTTATTTCTCAAGTTGTCAAACCAGCCTCTTTGTATTTTATTGTCCCCATACAAAGAGCCTACTCTTTGGGAATTCTCCTAAGTCAAGACATGCTTTCTCCTGATGTCATCCAGCATGACAACAATTGCAGCAGTTAACAGTATCTTCAGGTTTTGATTCCAGTCCCATCCTTTCTATAGCACAAGAGCTTTGCTAAGCCACCTCTGAACACGTTCCTGTGAGCACTGCCTTCTGGTGACCATAAGCACAGGTAACAGGACTTTCTCATTGACTTAGGCCTTCCCTCAGATGTCTGTCCTGGATATGGAGGGGAATCCCCTGTTGTCTTCTCTAACTCCTTTTCTGTGAAAATGTCCCTTGCCTCCACCTTATGGGTTGATCCAGCATTGCATTATTCTGTCAATCCCTAGGAACTCCTTAGATGGCCTTCCTCTTCCCATGTCTGTGGAGAGAGTCAGTCTGTCTAATGACCAGATCCCTTTGCAGAGATGGACATTGACACTGCTGTCTTATCTCTGACTTTCCTCTAATAAGACACTTCAAGTCTTTTCATCCTTCCTGGTTCTCCCAGTAGATTGTGGTGAGAAGCACTTTTCTCCTTACAGCAGTCTTTCACTCAGGCATGCCCTGAAACATTGCAACTTTCACATCTGCCTTATGTTCCCTTCTGGAGCAAAGAGGATTTAGACAGATGTTTCCTACCATCAGGAATAACTTATTTCTCACTGCTCACACGGTGGCTCCTCACACAGTGGCCTGTGCAATGCTGTGGACTTACCTTTCGGGATTGCTTCAAAGGCAGTGTGCAAGGAGGGAGCTGACTGTATGAGTCTCCTGTACCATGCACAAAGCTTCATGGGTGGATGTGTCTAAGAGTCTTCTCTATCAGAAATTCTCTATTGTTACTTACTTCAAGGTAATGTCTATGATTTTGGCTGTCTGGAATTCCAGGGCTGAATACAAACACAGCTGAAGGGGCAGTGAGTAGCATGGGGCAAGCAACTTGCCTTTAAAAGGAAGATAGCTGAAAGAGCTTGTATTGTGTCAGTCTGCTGAAACTTAAATCTTTTTCCTGAAACGTACCAGCTGCCCGAGTGTAGTGCTCCTTCTCCCACTGTGCAGCTGTCTTGGGTCTGTTGCAGTCAGAATTACAGTTCTGGTCCCAGGAGTAACACTATCTGCTGTCATGTCCCTCCCTGTTTTCTCTGTTCTCAAGGCACTTCAGAACGTTCCTTCTTTCTTAGAAGCAGTTCTTATTGACTCTTGGCCCCTAGAGTTGAGTGGGAAGAGCTTTGTTTTACAGTGTCCCTCCAAACACTGCCTTCTGTGAAGCCTTGATCCTTAAGCAATATGTTAAAAAAAAATAAACAAAGACCCAGGTTGTGTCTGGAAAAGATTACATTCCTTCAAGTCAAATAGAAAGTTCATCCAGCTTTTATTAAACACATTAGATGAGATGCTGTCCCACAGATTTTTATTGGTTTCGGCTTGCATTCAGCTCAAGCTGTTCACAGACTTTTTGATACACACCACAGTCCTAACACCACAAGTGAACTTTTAAAATAGGATCCCCTTGTTGTGTTTTATAGTATGAAAACAGAGTTCTTAACTTCTCCAGTCTCCAGGAAGGCAAAGAAATAAACAGTCAATACTTGCCTGTGTACAGTTCTGCAAAGGTGTTATCTTCCTTTGGACACCACACATGGGGGGAACAAAACCCCAACCTTTTTCCTGGGCATTCAGTCAAAAAGGTGGCCACACAGCACAATGGTGTCTCTGTCTTCTCCTGAGCTCGTGCTGCTGTCTTGACTGCTGGGTTTTGAAATGAAATCCTATTTCTTTCTTTTTTTTTTTTCTTTTACCCCTAATTCTCAGTCCAGCAGGCTGTTTGCTTTTGTGATTTAATCAAGCTAGCAAGGTCGGCCTCAAAATCCACTTAGGTTCCCACGGCATTCAGGGTACAGGCAGTGAGTACAGTTAAGACCCAAACGGTCATCAGAAGGTCTCCAACTAAACCTTGTTGCTTGATTAGTGCCTCATACACAAAGCTATTTAAGTATCTTAAATATCTTTGAATCTGCTACTAGTGATGGGCTTAATAACCTTAAAGTAGTTTGAAGATCTTCATCCCTGCAGAGTGGAGCTTGACACTGGCTTTCTTGCAGGCAGTGTGGTATTTTCTGCATCCCCCTCACAGGCAAATCTCCAAAAGAAGTATAAGGAACTAAACATTTTTCACATATCAAATACAAAATGAGAAACAGAGCTCAGACAGAAACTGAGCTTTAAAATGGCTCTTGTAAATTCGCTTCTACATTTCTTAACCTCTTCTTTTAACTTTTTAGCAGAAGTGTAGGAGGGTGCAAGCAATGCATGAAACTTCTTTTGCAGTGCTGATTCTGTGCCTTGCTGTTTGGTCCCTGTACAGAAGTACAAGCCATAGTCACAAAAACAGAGAAAGGAACTGGGACTGAGCACTCCAATAGGCACTTTCTGGAAATACCTCTCTGGCCTACATTTATTGTGTCTTCTTTCTTTAGGAAAAAAAAAAGTTGTGTTTTCAGTGTTCTACAGCTTTGTTAAAGGATCAACTGAAATATTCCTTTACAGTTCTTTGCTGGTTCAATTACTTGTCACCTGTAGGCTATTTCCTGTTTAAAATTTGGGCTGATCTAATGTGTTAAGGGCTATCTATGCTTAAAAGATAGATTCTGTTTTCATTTCTGTTCTGTATCCTCTGATATAATACTACTGAAAATCAGTGATTCAGGAAAGCTCTGAGGAACTGAATTTTCAGATTTTAATGGATTTCATGCACAACACATTTGTTCAACTTGGTGATGATCATTGTGGATTTCAGTCTGTAATGAGATGGCAAATAGGTCTGTGGCTTCTGCCTTACAGTAGGAAGAAGGAATGATATTGACATTGAGTGTGACTGAGATTGCTGCTGCCCAGAGCAATCAGTAGTGCAGAAATTGTACTAGGACATCCCTGTGGAGATACTTGAAGACACGTTGTACTCTGACAACAAAGGACACTGAAATGGCTCTGTCACTGTTGGACTCCTCTGAAAACTCTGTACTTCTATACAGTACCTCAGCCTGTAGTGAGTTACTGTGGGTTTGGCCCATAAACTTAAATGAATCCCACTGAAAACTTCCAAAGCACTGAAACACCATTGAAAAGTTCTGGCACATAGGCCTGAGTTTTGGAAACCAATGCTGTGATGTCAGTTGGAGTTTTGCCACAGTTTTTGCTGTGGCCAAAATTTAATTTCAGCTGTGTTACAGGTCAGAGCAGAGCGTGTTTGCAAAGTTGGTTCAGAAACTGCTTTCCTGCCATCTCTCGTGCTATTCCAGGCTCAAATTAGTTCTAAACTTGGAATTCACTCAGTCACATGAACACTAAAGTAATAATAAATGATATTTTGTAGAGAGAAACCGAAATGAAGGTTGATTTTCTGATAAAGGCACTGATTAAAAGGTCTCAGTTTAATTCCCAATTTGGACACAAATCTTCTGTATAAATTTGGAAGGTCACTAACTCTCTCTTGACCTCAGTTTCTTAATTTTAAAGTGAGGGTAAGTTGACCTCTTTTCTTTGTTATACAGTGAGCTCTTCAGAGCATGACTGTGAAACAAGATGACAGACATTTCAGAGTTGGTTGTTTGTGGGGTTTTTTAGGCCATTATCATAAGAAAACAGTAATAGTAGCGACGTGTCTGGTCACCTGGACAATCAGGTCTTACCTGTCTCTTTATCATTGTTACTGTCAACACAGAATTTTTCAAATTAGTTAGATTATTATGTCATGTAATGTCATGGTTTAACCACAACTGGCAGCTGAGCACCACGCGGCCTCACTCACACCCCACCAGTGGGACGGGGCAGAGAAGTGGAAGAGTAAAAGTAAGAAAATTCATGGGCTGAGAGAAAGACGGTTTAATGGGTAAGGCAACAGCTGCACACACAAACCAAGCAAAACAAGGAATTCTTTCACTGCTTCCCAGGGGCAGGCAGGTGTTCAGCAATCCCCAGGAAAGCAGGGCTGTATCACACGTAACACTTACTGGGTAAGACAAAAGCTGCCACTCTGACTGTGCCCCCTTTTTCCTTCTTCCACCAGCTTTATATGCTGAATGTGATGCCATGTGGTATGGAATATCCCTTTGGTCAGCTGTGCTGCCTCTGTCCCCTCACAGCTTCTTGTGTGCCCCCAGCCTCCTCGCTGGCAGGGCAGTATTAGAAGCAGAAAGGCCTTGATGCTGTGCAAGGGCCACTCAGCAGTAACAAATTTTATATATTATCAACACCATTTTCAGCACAAATCCAGAACAAGGTCCATACTAACTACTGTGAAGAAAATTAACTCTGTCTCAAGACAAAACCAGTACATGTAGATGGATATATTTGGTTTGTGTGGTAAGATTTTGGTAGAGGGGCTACAGGGGTGACTTCTGTGAGAAGCTGCCAGAAGCTTCCCCCATGTCCAATGGAGGCAATGCCAGCCCCAGGATGGACCTGCTGCTGGTCAAGGCTGAGCCCATGAGTGACAGTGGTAACACCTCTGGGATAATGTAGTTAAAGGGGAAAAAACCCTGCTGCACCCAGCAACCAGAGAGAGGAGTGAGAATGAATATGTGAGAGAAAGAACCCTGCAGACACCAGGGTCAGTGAAGGAGGAGAAGCAGGAGGTGCTCTGGGCAGAGATTCCCCTGCAGCCTGTGGAGGAGCCCCTGCCAGAGCAGGGGAAGAGTGTGAGTTCCTTCCTGGTGGAGGAAGGAGCAGCAGAGATGATTGTGATAAATGCACCACAATCCCCATTCCCCTCCCCTGTGTGCCACTGGTGGGGAAGGTTTTTTTAAGATTTGGGTCTATTTCTCATTGCCCTCCTCTGATTTGATTGGTAGTTAATTATTTTTTTTTCTCCACTCGAGGGTTTGCCCATGCTGGTAACTGTTGACTGATCTCTCCCTGTCCTTATCTCAACCCATGAACCTTTAATTATATTTTCTCTCTCCTGTCCAGCTGAGGAGGGGAGACATAAAGCAGCTTTGGTGGGCACCTGACATCTAGCCAGGGCTAGCCCACCATAACATCCTCCTAGCCCATAGTAAAAACTATGGTACTGTGCAATAAAATCTAAGGCTTTATTGTAGTGATGTATCATGGGAAATGAGATTAATGCAAAAAGCTGTATCGAGGATGAAATGTCAGAAGCCTCTGTTAAAAGTACACAAATTCTACCAGATGAAAGTGTGCTCTCTTCCAGGGAGCCTGGGGGAAAATGGCAATGCAAAGATAATATCTTTACTGACAGAACTCTCTTTTCCAGGTCACATGAATCAAAGGGATGAAACAGACAAATGGATTAAGGCTGACACAGAAAATGGCAAAGTGTATCTGAAAAGCCAAAGCTGGATCCAGTCTGTCAAGCTGAAGCACTCTTAATGATGAAAGAGACCAAAGAGTTTAAATCAAGAAATTGTAAAGGAACGTTTGTGTAAAATTATGGAACTTTGTTGATATATATTCTTAATATAAGAGAGGAACAATATTAAAAATGAGGACGTTTTAACCCAAGATTTGCCTGTGACAGTGCTGGTGCTAAACAGGTCTGGTTTACTTTTAGTGCCTTTTAAGAACAAGATGATCTTACACATTCAGAATTTATATAACTTGACCCACTTACCATGTGAGTTTAAAAGCTGGTAGGCTTCAAACAAAAGTTTGGAATTGTCATTTAAAAATAAAAAGGGTTTTCAACACTTCGTATCTCCAAATATGAGAATTTACTTCTCAGTTGACATGCTTTGCAAGCTCACTTGCACTTTTAAATTAGATGTCAGTACTGTGGAAATTCTACTGGTTTATGCAAAATGCAGAGAATTTTTCTCAACCACGTTGTCTGTATCATGGATAGGATAAAATCACTTTCAGAACTGTAGTTCTTTTGTGGTCTTCTCATTTGGTGTTTGAGCCCTAAGTGGTTTCTGCCTTGGCAATGGGTACTGTGTAAAACTATTTCTGTGAAGTGGCAGAACCTGCTCCGTGTCTTCCTGAACCACTTGTTTGTGGATAGAAGTAAGAAGTGCAGCTACATCTACCACTGCTCATCTGCAAAGAAAAGCTTTCAAAATAAATAAAAGTGCAGTGGATCTGGCTGATTTCAAGGAGGGACACTCCACCAACCGGACTCCAGGGGAGAGCCCATATGAACATTCCCCTGAAGTAAAAGCTGCCATAGATTGGAAGTGCTGGCTTAGTGACTGAGAACTGTAATCTGTTTATTTGCTGCGTTTCCAGTGACTTCCAGCTCCATCCTGCAAGGCTGCCAGTCGGCTCTTTGAGGCAGGAAGGCACTGCGCAAGGGCAGGCATGATTTTTGTGACAGGTTTTGTGTTACTGTAACACAAACACACAGTAAAGTAAATGGAGCCTTTCCATACATCTATATGGCACCTTATAAAAGAAGTACTGAAATTTGTGTTTAAAAGCTGAAATATAAGAGTCTCTGCCAGCTGAGTGGATGGAGAGTAGCAGAGGAGAGTTCAGACTGTCAGCTCAGGGTTTAGGTTGTGTATATGCATGTGTTTACTTCAGATCATAATGGCACATTATGAAATGAACTTTTCCTATGCCACATGATCCCCCAACAGATATAATTGTCCCTGGCTAATGGACTTCAGTAGTCAAGGGCATTATTTTATTGTAAATCAGGGTGGTTAAAAACTCCACATTCTGTTTGCCATTGTGTGTACTGTTTGCTGGGATGAGGCGAGCACTGATGTGTATGACAAATTATATGTATTTTTAATATAAACACTAATATATAAACCATTACTCAATGTATTACAATATTACTAGTTATGACTTGTTACTGTTATACTTTTAAAAGACACAAAATTAATAAATGCATAATGGGTTTGGATATCCAGAAAAATTTTTGAAACTTAATGATTTCTATGCCCTGCTGCAGCCAAAGTGAAAGAAGCACGTGGAAACATAAAAACAGTCTAGTAGATATTTCACAAGATTGAGTCAATTTAATGGTCCCATTATTCATGCAGAATACAAAGCCTGTCAGCCTCTGAGATTAAGGTTGTGCTTTTTGGGACTGCTGCATCAGCAATTTAACAAAGTAAGAAAAATATGTTATTTGTTGCACATTCAAAAGAAAGCAAACTAAGCCATTCATAGTCTAAAACTAGCAGGAATTAAACATCAGGATTCTTAGTTGCTCGCTTAAAGAAGTTTAAGTAAGCCAGCAGAAAAATTGTGTTACTACTAAAGCTAGTGATTATATTCTTTCCAAGCTAGTAAATGTTGAGACAAGCTAGAACCTTAATATAAAGGTCAAGAATGAGCTGAAGAAGGACAAATCCTTGGGAGTTTCCCAAAAAACATTGAGTAATGTCTTGTTCTGCTATAATGAGGTGAAACTATATTTTTCTTTAGACAAATGAAGATTAGTAGGTTATCAGTAATTAGAATTTGAATGGCAAATCCTATGTGTGCTCTTTTTTTTTCCCACTTGATGATGAGAGGTTCTTGTAACTGGAGAAAATTTATCCTTTAACATTTTTCTCATCTGTGCTCCTTTTAATTTGATTCCCCTGACCTGTCAGCTGCCAGCCAGCTCAGAGTTCAGATCTGCAGCTTGCTTAGAAAGTTTAACCCAGCCCAGGAGGGTTTTATGAGAATTAGGGCTCTGGGTGCACAGGTGACGTTGAGGAGCGGAGAACTGTGCTTAAATGTACATGTATGGTGGTGTATTAAAGAATCAGTAGTCACTACCTACTCACTGTTCTCAATTACTCAGGAACCCTGTACTTGATGAGTACCAGCCCTGTCAAGTGCGAAGTTCTGTGGGGAGCCAGAGTGTTTATGGCCTGGAGGGGACCTTCATGGTAAACAAGAACCCCAAACACATGCAGATTTATTTATTGCTTACTCTGCACGGGGCTAGAAAAATTTTCCTTATTAAAAGATGAAGACAGCTTGAATCCACATCTGAGGGTTAGCAGTGCTGCCTGAGTGCAGCTGTCTTGCTTGAAGGCTTTTGCACTCTTGTGAGAAAGATTCTCAATGCTTCCTTACTAATGCAACAAATGGTCTTTTATTAAAGTGTGATTAGTTTAAGAAAAAATAATACAGTGTTCTTTTCATGCACTAGAGAAAAACCCTTGAACTGTAGAAGAAGTTGTGCAATCTCGTCATTTTTCATTTGAGGAATTTGTTTATTCAGGCTCTGATCTGTGTTTTTTGGTGAAGGTGATTACCGTCCGAGTCATATCCAAGCCAGGAAGGAGGGGCAGCATCATTATGTTCTTGTTTCAGCTGTGTATTTCAAGAAAGCTTGTCAGCAACAAGAATTTGAAAGTAATAATGGCAAAATAAAAATTTTCAAAGGCTGTTCTACAAAGAACCCTAAAAGAAGTTTAATTGTTTTAACTGAAGCTATTAGTATTATAAGAGGTGTGTGGAAACTAAAACAGAAGATAATTGTTTAGGCCATAGAGTCACAGAATAAGGTTGGAAGAGGTCTCTGGAGATCCTTTAATCCTGGTCCTGATTAAAATGGATCCAACTAGAGCAGGTGGGTCATGGCTTTGCCAGAAGAGTTCCGAGTATCTGTAGGGATGAAGATTGCACAGCCTCTGGGATCCTGTTGAAGGGTTTGACAAGCCTTCTGGTTAAAAATTTTGTTTCCTTGTAATCAGAATCTAATCAGAATTTTACATGTGCCACTTGTCCTATCAGTCCACCTTTGAGAGTGGTCTGGCTATATCTTTTCTCCTGTATCCTCTGATCAGAATTAGAGACAGCAATAAGGTCTCCTCCATCCTGAGCTTTCTCTTGTGACTTAGCAAACCAATTCTCTAAAGACTCTTCACATGTCGTGTGCTCCATCCCTCTTGGTGGGCTTCGTCCACACCTGCTCTAGGGTGTCAGTGTCTGCCTAAACACAGATCTGAGCAGGTGATGCCATTGGAATAATAGATCATGTTTGGAAGGCAATGACACCAAACGAGATAAAGAAACCAGCTACATCCCAAGGTACCACAGGCATCTCCAGGGTGGTTTTTCATAGCTGGATTGAAAGGCTAAAGTACGTGTGCAGGTCCCTCTCTCTGTTTTTCTATTTGAACGGTGTCTTTGGCACCTCCAAGTATTTTTGCCCTTTCCTCCTTCACCCTCTGCTTGCTTTTTGGCCACCCCCTCCATTGTAGTTAACTTCTGTCACCTACCCCTTGAAGTGTATTGTTTCAGAAATGGAATGGAGTACACAGAGGGCAGGGTTGCAGAGCCTTAGTTACCTGCACTGGCTCTGGAGCTGCCTCAAGGTTGTGTTTTGCAGCTTCTGTGACAGTGGAACCAGAAGAGATCTTCAGCATCTTGTGGCCACTGCCCCTTTGCCACATTAGAACGTGAAAACAACAAATTACATCAAAATAGGGGAAAATCGGGCCTTCTGAGTGAGACACCTTAAAAATAAGTTGAAGAGCAACTCTCTCGTCTCCCTCCTTTCCCAGCAGCATCAGCCCAGCGACTTTGATTACCTTCCCAAGCTGAAGGAACTCAACATGCAGCTTTCAGTCCTTTGAACATCCCTCTGTTCCCAATTCCTTCTGGGTCCTGGCTGCCAGCCCACTCTGGCTCCACACCCACCTCCCCGGCCTGCCCCTGTGCTCCAGAAACCTCCACAGGGCTGCTCTTGTGCTCCCTGGGGAAGAGCCAGCTCTCTCCATCTCCCGTCCTCTTCCGGAGGTTCAGCCAGACCTGGTGTGTCACAGCCACAGCAAGGCAGTCTTCCTCCCTCCTGGCCAATTCCTAAGCTCTGTAACACCATAGGATGCAGCATCTAGGCAATACTAGAAAAAAACGAAAACAAAGTGCTCTGTTATCTGCCAGTAGTGCTACTACAGTGTTTTTTCTTTTTTTTTTTCTCCCTGAAATGGAAATGCTGAAGATGGTTACAAAAGAGGCAGATGTGCCCAGCTGTAATGGGCACCACCACAGCAGGGAAGAGGAAGTGGGCAGGGGTGGAAAAGGGACAAAATTAGTGAAGCAAGGAGGGCTCCTTTTCAGCCACTGCAGAATACATTTTTTAAAGTCCAACACTGACACTCTGTATGAGCCACATGAACACAAGGCTGCATCTGTTTTTATATTAGGGAGGCCCGTGCCATTGAGGAATGTGTGCACAATTTATATGAGCTATAAGCTCTGAGCTATAAAAAAAAATCAACTCATCCAAGTCCAAATTCCTGTTTTTCATGGAAACTGCAATGTATGGTGGCTGTCTGAAGCATGTATAAGGGGAGCTGTTACTATTTTTTTTGAAATTTATGATGTCCCATGCCTGGAGCTACAGTTGAGTGGTTTGCCAGAAGCAGCCATTCATTAATCAACAACATATGGCAAAAAAGGTTGTTTATTTAAGATATACTGTGCTATGATAGAGCCTGCTTGCTTATTTATTTATATAGTGTCTTAAATGAACACATTGATGAATAAGAGCATTTCAGCAAATAATTACCATAACTATCTCTTGGTATAAGTGAGACAAAAGTACTGGCCCAAACACACAGCTTGAGCAGGATTGGAATACGTAATTGAATCCTTACCCAAAGTTTCAATCATTTTTACTCGGGGTGGGGGGGGGGTAGGTAGGAAATACAGTTCTATATCATGGTCTGAATCCTGAGCCATTCCAAAATTCAGCAGTGTTTGACTGGGTCTGTCATAATAAGAAGCAGAGGTTTTGAAACAGACTTTTTGAGATGAGGTTACAGAAATCAATCAAGTAATGGAAAATAAAAACTTTAAAATGGGAGAACTCTTTATAGTGCAAGTGCAGGAGGAATTAAGCCAAAGAAGCAAGTGGAGGCAGGCAGCTAATGGGAAAAGCAGGAAGCATCCTGCAGGCGTGCTCCAGGTTACCAAAGGTGATAAGACTATACATTGAGTCCAAAGTGCTCTGAGGGCTGTGTCAGCTGCAGTAGTTTTATCATTTTAGGGCATCCAGTTCGTGTGCACACGATGGCTGAAACATGGCACTCCAGGAGCCTCCATGTCCCTTCCAAGGAGCAATTTACAGTCAGAGAGAAGACAGTACTGTACTTCTCTTGCTTCTCAAAGAGCAAATTTAGGAATAATTATTGTTAGTCCTTTACCAAATCATGTGTAGGTTGTCTTAATTTCCCATTACATGTGTGTTGGACTCCCACATCCTTCCTGCCTTGAGACCTTCATATTTGGATAGTATCTAAGAAATTCTGCTTTTTTTCAGGAAAAAAGAGTTCTTGCAATGTCCTTTCTAACCAACAGCAACCATCAGAAAACAACAACAAATAAAACAACCAGAATGTTCTCCAAATGTCAAATGTATTGTAGCTATTAAGACCCAATGCAATTTTTGTTTGAAAGGCAAAAATTGTAATAGTATTTGTTGATGAGTCACTTTTTAACAGTCATAAGTTTAGGAGAAATGTAACCAGTTTTATATTATACAAGAAAGAAGGAAATATTTAGTTTTGCTCTCAAAGAACATCTTTTCACGGAACAAACTGTTACAGATGCGATGCAGTGTGGGGAGGGAGGACTGGCTGGCTTCTCTAGTCAATGACACGTTTCCTTTCTCATTTTGCATGCAGAAATGTTAGCACAGAATGTTTCACAGGGAAGAGGAGTGTCTCTCTGAAGATGCTGCTGTGTTATTTCCTGTAGGATTAGACCTAAGCGAATCACAACTGGCACAACTTTTTCCTATGGAGGCTACGCTTTAAAAAGAGGTTAGTCAGCTTTCTGTTCTCTAGTAGGAGAAATAAACTGTACCAGTACTATATACTCCCACAGACAGATTATCCATGATTCCTTCTGGCATTTAGAAACAGGACTAATTGGCAGGTCATTAGCCTCTGGATACAGAATATGCAGCAGGATACCAGGCCACAGCCCTTTTTTTCCCTTCTGTCATTTATTAAACCTGGAAGCAGGGCAGTATGTCAGCAAATATAATCTCAAATGCTGCCTGATTTGGAAAGAATGGACAGTTTATATGCTTGTAACTGGTTCCTATGGAGCTGCAATGGACTGAAACTTGAACACCTTTGTGGCTCCACGTGTTTTCTATTTTAATCTATCAAAACAATAAAAATTAAAAAACCTTTGAAAAATAATGTGACATGATACAAGAGATATGACTCAATGTTTGCAAGGTTTAGTCTATTAAGAGATGTCTGCTAGGACTGGCTAGTGTTTAACAATAAATAATGGGGAATTCCTTTGGCACAATGAAGTATACATGATTTATAGACATCTTGGGGCAACTTTACACCAGAAACATATTTCTTCTATTGCTTATTTAGAACCTAAGTCACTAGCACGTTTAGTTATCCAGAGGAATTCTTACATAGATGACCTCTTCCACCTCCTTAAGCAGGGAATGAAATGTCTCTGCAATGTGGGTTTCACAGCTGCAAAATGTAAATTACACCTGAAACCAGCCTTTACATCCTGTGAAAATCTAAGAACCTCAATGGGGTTCTAAGAGGTAGTTTGAAAACAGAGAATGAGGCCCGGTTGTTGATTTTCCTGACAATCTGTTGCTTATTATTTGTTACTAAAAACATACCGATTGTGACTGAAACACACACTTTTATAGAAATACATTGTGACAGGGATAATACTGTTATTGCTTTTGATGTCATTGAAAAGCTACTGCAAGATAACTAGCTCCAGAATCTGCCATATTTTACTGTGCTTTTGATGTAGTTGTTGGCAGAAGATAGAATTTTTATCATCTTTACCACATTGGCCTTGAACTGCAATGAAAAAAGATTTCCTAAAGTGGGAAACATACAGGATGCGGAATATATCTGAATCTAGCTGTGAACTCCCTTTTATCTTCCAAATGTCATTTAGTGTGGATGGGGTCAGTCTAAGTCTATTCTGTGGCCTGGGAAGGTCTAGGAAGAGTCTTCAGACCTATTGGAAGGAACAAGCAAAAACTATTCAGTGCTGAATTATTCTGCATGATCAATCCATCTGACAGTTTTTGTCCCAGACTCAGGAGTTTCCTGTCACAGATAATATGGTGCAAAGGGTTAGAGACTGAGTCTGGCAAAGAAAAGAACCATCCCCTGTCCAGAAAATCAGGCTCAAAAAAGTAAAATTGTCAAAGTTTGCCTAGTTCTAAAAATCACAAAAAGGGCAAAGATGATAACATTGAGCACAGATGTGTGTCTCATGGTTGCTTTTTTTGTTTTGCAAAGATCTGTAACTCTCCAGGGTTTTCTTTACAGTAAAAATAACCGGTTGGGAAATTCCTTGGCTGAGTCAGAAGTTTAGTCAAGACATTTGGAGAACCCATGGCATATGGGACTCTGAGGCAGAGGCATAGTCCTGGGTCATCCAGGCTGCAATAATGCAGTTTTCTGAGAAGTCGTGTCAGCTCTTTGATCGCGGCTCACCCAACACAAATTGGAATCTGCACAGATTTCTGTTCGGTTACATCTCACCTCTGTGGGAAGATGGATAAGGAACCAGAGCCTGAGAGGGCTGAAACAGTGCAGTGTTGCTTCTCTAAAGAGTGATTTGCAGTCACAGAATAAGTAAGTCAACAGTAACGTGAGGATAAAAGAAAATCCCTTTAGGCTTAATATGGGAAAAACTGTAAATCAGAAAGCTATGAAGAGATAAAATAATCTGAATTAATTTAGGTTGTTTGTTCAATTACTACTCTTGCACACCAATCCTTCAAAGCACTTTCTGTATCTAACAAGCATTTAATTTGCAATAGAGGTTTTAGGAAGGAAGTTCTGAGATTACATTGAGAAAACTAAGTCAGAGAGAAGTGAAGAAAATAAGAGCAATAACAGCAGAATTGTTTGTGGTAAGACATGGAAATAATAGAGAAGGGTTTGGAAAGTGTGAAGCACACTGGAAAGTTATTAAGGATCTACTTTGGTCTTGTGGTCTCTACAGTGACTATTAAACCCTGGAATGGTTTAGCAGGGTGTGTACTACCTATGGTGGTGCTGTTAGAGTTAGGTTAGAGCTCTCCTAGTATGGACTCTTTATAAGATGGTGTTACATATTTCTTATTCTCATAAAGTTTGATTAAGTCATATACTCAGATACATCAACCATGCCTAAAATTTAGTTTCTGTCCAGATTCAGCCCCTGTGGTGTGTCTGGCCACTGTGCCTGGTCTCTGATGCTCTTAGCCCACATGGGTTTTGAAACTCACCAGTCAAAAATCAACTCGAAACTCAACTCTCCCAGCTTTCAAGAAGGGTAAGAAGGAAGCCCCGAGCAATTACAGGCCCTCCAGTCTCACTTCAGTGCCTGGTAGAATTATCAAGAAGGTTATTCTGGGAATTGCTGAAGAACAATTGAGACAATGCAGTCACTGGGCACAGCCAGCATGGGTTCATGAGGGGAAGGTCCTGCTTAACTAACTTAATTTCCTTTTATGACCACATCATCCATCTAACTGACCAAGAGAAGCCGGTGGATGTGGTGGGGTTGTGTTTGATGGCCAGTCACCAGTGAGGTTCCCCAATGCTCAGTTTCAGGGCCAGTACTTTTCAATGTTTTTATAAATTATCTGGATGCAGGAACCAAATGTAAAGTTTGCCAGTGATCCTAAATAAGAGTCCTTTGAGGATAGAGATGCCTTACAGAGAGATCTCGATAGACTGGAGAGCTGGGCAATCACCAGCTCTATGAAAATGAACAAGGGCAAGTGCCAGGTTCTCCACATGGGATGGGATGGGATAATCCCAGTTGTACATACACACTGCGGGGTGAAAGGCTGGAGAACAGCCTGTCAGAAAGGGATTTCAGAGTCTGGGTTGATGGCATTGAACAAGAGTCAGCAGTGCCCTGGCACTCAACCCTGTTCTGGGGGGCATCAGGCAAAGCATCACCAGCTGGGTGAGGGAGGGGATTGTCCTGCTCTGCTCTGAGCTGGGCCAGCCTCACCTTGAGTGTTGTGGGCAATTTTGGGCACCAGAATATAAGAAGGATATAAAGGTGTTAGAGAAAGTACAGAGGAATGCGACCAAGATGGTGAAATGTCTTGAGGGGAAGACTTAAAAGGAGTGGTTGAAGTCACTTGGCTTGTTCAGCTTGGAGAAGGGAAGGTTGAAGGGTGGCCTTGTGGCAACTCACCTACAACTTCCTCAAGGGGGGTAGTGGAGCAGGAAGTGCTGTGTCCTCCTCTGCTGACCATGATGAGGCACAAGAGCTATGTCAGGGGAAGTTCAGACTGGACTTCAGGAAAAGGTTCTTCACTAAGAGGGTGGTAGTCACTGCAGCAGTCACTCCCTGGGTAGGTGGTCACGGCACCATACCTTGACTCCTTCTCTGTAACCATCCTGCTTTGAGCAGAGGCCCACACCTCCTTCTGCCATATACTGACATGCAGTCATTAGAAACAGGTTCCCACAAACTCTTGGAGTGAGGTCAAGTACAGAGTGTGGTGGCTGAGAGCAATAGGCCCAGTCTGGTTTTCTCCTTCATATGCCCTCGAGGTGTTATCCTGTGTCTGCAGAAACTTCCCTAAGTGGACATTGTCTGCCATAAAGATAGATGGGGTCTGTATTTCTCTTTACTTCTGGCTGACACCAGGCTGTGCAGATAATCCCACCAGGCCACAGGAATCCTCTGGCACCAATGTGGACACCCCCTGCATAAAGAAGCAAGATGGCTCTAGAGAGATACCTAACATGGCACCATGATGTCAATGAAGAAAAAACCCTCGTGTTTTGGGATTTACAACCACCTCTGAATTAAGGTTAGAAAAATCCTAATACTCTTGGTAATATTTCTACAGTACAGTGTCATAAGAATCTGCTGTTGCTTACAACCTTTCCAAAGGTATTTCAGTGCTTTGTCAGTAAGTTGAATGCAACTAGAGACATCCAAGAAGTGGTGACAATGCTGCTGCAGCCAAGTGCTGGACACGTGTATCAGCCATCTGTAAATGAAGCAACAAGACATGCAGAAGTTAGAAGATTATTGAATATCTGAAAGGAAAAGCACAACATTAGTATCTTATTTGTGAGAAAACTCTGTTTCAAAATGGAAGTAAAGTTTCTGGCACAGCAGAAGTCTGAGTGTCTGCAAGAGGCTCCACAGAAACTGTCACTTTCTAATATTATATATTAGTTAACTGTGATTCCAGTCTGGAATCTATAAATCCCCAGTATTGCGGGATTTTTTCACCTACTAAGAATGCTTTAACTTTCCCAACCATATATGTTCATGTAGCATATATAAGCCTTTAGCATTATCTCCTATTGCATTGCTCTCACTGAACTGCATTTGCATCAGTTTTTTATCTCAGTTCTCTGTTACAAATGAGTGTCTCACCAAGAGCTTTAGAATGTGTAGTTGTTTATTTTAGCTCTGAAGCACAGCTGCTTAGTTTCACCTCACAACTCCATTTTTCAGGAACTGATATTCATTGCCTCTAACGCTGGAAGTTGCATTTGAGAAAACATGACACACAAGAATCTTCAAGGTACATAAGCAGCCGTGCAAGCCAGTAATTGCTCCACTGACCTCAGCGGGAACAGTCGAGAATACGTTATGCACATACTTTGATTACCTTGGTCATTCAGGACCAAAATTCAAGAGGGAACACAGTAAAAACCTTTTAAAGGTATTTGATCAAAATTACTGGAGTGGGATGGTGGAAAGAGATGAGGGTTTCACTTGTACTGAAGAGCCAGTCTCATGAGAATCTAAAAGGGACAAGGAGGGAAGATGAAGCTGGGACCTTGGGTTGTGGAACAAACAGCACGCAACCTCATGACAGTCCTCCTGGTAAAGAGGCATGTATATGTGCTTTGCTTATTCTAGATTGATTTATGTGCTCAATATTAATATCTGCAATACATTAATAAATTGATTAAGAGTAGATTAATATTCCTATTGAAATAAGAAGTTGCTGGCTCTGAAGTCAGTAATTGGTATCAGATGCGTTTAGAAAAATCTACATTCATCATACACTCAATCCTGTTCCCTTTAGAGGACTGAATTACAGAATTCATTGTTCATTGAACAGTGTCTTCAGAACTTTGCTATTTAAATAGCCAAATCATTTAACCAGAGATTTATTTTCAGTTCTAGCTGTATTTTTTCATATGTAGGATATGTTTCCCACAGCAGCTTCATTTTTTTCCTATGAAATAAGAATTAACCTTGAATCAAGCTTATTCCCTAAATAAGACTTAGAACAACACTGCTGAATATTGTATAGAATCAGCATTTGCAAAATGACTTGTACCTGCCCTAGGTATACAGAAACATGACAGGGAGACTCACTGAACTTTCACTGAAGTCACTGGAGTTTACTGAAAGACAATTAATTTGCCCCAAAAGATAAGATTAAAGTGATAAGCTCTTCTACTCTTCTACTCTTTTAGAGTAACCTGCATAGCACATCCAAAGTATTGTACACGTATTTCTATACTGATTTTTTTTCCCTTGTTCTCATCCTACGATTTTTTTAAAAATTCTTTTTCTTGGATATAATGTATTCTGATGTTGCAGGACACATTAACGTATATCCTTTGGAACAGGTTCATTCTGACTGTAATCTTCTGACCATTTTTAAGCAGTCTCTGAGTGGAAAGTATTTCCTTACTTAGCAGCTGGATACCCTCAATTTGCACTACAGATTGCCAAAGGATTTGTAAGACCCATTAGCTTTAATATCCACAGGTGTACCCATCTCATTTTATGGAGCTGCAAACTGGATTCAAGTCAAGAAAAGACTTGTAAACCTGTGTGTAGGTTTATTTGGAAGAGTCTTGGTGTTCTTTTCTGAAAATAGTAGGGTATTAGCATTTAACAGATTGGCTTTCTAACTGTTTAAGGAAAAGATACCATCTAGGAACAAAGTGTTGGAAGGGAATTACAAGGTCACTGAGTCAACTCATTTGTTCCCATTTGCAGGAACCACAAAACATGACCCAGCTCACTCCTTTCCCAAGAGCCACACTAACACGCCTTAGGAGTTTGCCCCTGCCTCCCTTCCCAGGATGCTGTTTCACAATTCACTTCTGTGATAACAGAAAATTTCCCAATGGCCAGCCTAAGTGTATTTACTGACCTTTTATGCGGTTGGCTTGTTTTGTTTTCCTGTGTTGGTATATAACATGTAGTGGGAAGCACAGCAAATAAGACTGCAACATTACCTGACTTTAACTGCTGTGGGAAGATCTCCATGCACAACTTCTTTGGCCACTGTCGTTGTGGAAAAATAGCTGAATATCTGTTTAAAAGCAAAGGATACAGGAGATTGAGACCCATGTATTTAGGAATTGATGGTGCACAACAGGTATCTCAAAGAATAAACCAAGGGCTATTGTAAGATACAGAGTGGCCTGCCAGATCTGAAACACAGCCAGTGGGTTTTCGCCTAGAGGCTGAGAAACTTATCTACATTTGGGAGACATAGAGCTTGATCAAGGAATATCTATAATTTAGGACTGCCTCATTAGTCAGCCAAGTAGGCTCTGAGTAGTTTTCCAGGAGGATGTGGTCAATCACCGCAGGGAATGAGGATGTGAGGGCTGTGTGGGGGACTGAAGGGACAGCCAAGGGTTACAGAGATGGGTGTCAGAGAGGAGGAAGGCAGGAACAAGTGATGGCTGCAGACTTATTGTGCAAGGAAACAGGACATGGGCACTTCAGTGGGAAAAAGAAAAGGGGGAAACTGGTCCAATGAGTGGTGAGATTTTAAAGGGTAGTTCAAGCTGAGCATTTCCAAAAGTAGTAATAAACTTGTTTATTCCCACTTGATGGTGATGGAAACAACATTACAACAACTTCTATGAAATTAAAATAGAATGAAATCAGCATTTTTAAAATTGCATTTGCATGCTTATTGTCAAAATGCAGCAAGTATTGGTTTTGTTCTTAAAGAAAATAATTAAATCCACTGAAATAATTAGATGCACAAAAGGCAGAGCTGTTAAGTCAAAGCACAGGGAAGACATCTGAACCTTCATAATAGCAATAATTTCAAAAGGGAACACAAATTCTGATACAGGAAAATGATAATTGAGATGCAAGACTTTAATCAAATAGAAATTATAAAGCAAATACAGGAAGCAAAAATGCTGAAGTTATAAGCTCATGGTAGAGAGAAACTAAGTTTCACTATAGATGAATCTTAATCTAAATAAATTAATAGCTGCAAATATCTAGACATTCTGAATGCAAATTAGTTGAGCAGCTTACCTGAAGAGATGCTAGTTAATTGAATATGGCTGCAACAGCACATGGTTTTATTGGCAATAACTACCTACTAAACACAGTGCACTCCATCAGACTGACCAGCACACTTGTGACAGTGGGAACAACTAGAAAAACTGTCACATCAACCTGGATATTAAGGGAATATTCATATAGCCCTGGTATAACTATTATTCTAAGTCTCATTCTAGTAGTCAGCTAGAGACAGGGTTTCTCAAAGAACTGAGGAAAGGTTCTCTGCTTTGTAGAAATACTCCTCTCCACTGACTATAAAAAACAGACTCCCTTCCACAGAAGTTATCCAAATGCCTCATAAATTTTATTTTCCAAAGGACTCAGTTTCTTGTGCTTAGAATCTTCAAAATCATTAAGCATAAAGTTACATTTCTGAGTGCATCAGCTTTTAGGCACCTCTGCTATTTCAAAGTAATCACTTGCCTTGCCATGTAAAGTCACAAGTATTAAGTTTTAATGCCCCAGTTTATGCTTTACCTGGGCTCAGAAAAAGCACTGGAGAAAATAAAGCATGAAAATACCAAGAGTTATTAAAACAAATCACCACCCTTTGGGAGCACCCAGAACACCAGAACCTGAGAGAATATTTGCAGGGGGTATCACTAAAAGCCCTTCTTTCTTCACCCTGCACTAGACATCAACCTCTAGAGAGGCAAACTTTTATCTGATACAGCAGGGACACCTTCAAATTTTAACTCCAACCATGAGAAGAATGCCAAACCCTCTCTAGAGACAAGTCTCAAAACTTAAAACTCATGGAAAAGCAGCTGAACGATGCCAATAGGTCTAATTTCTGAATGAAATAGTAAGCAATTCTTTGCAATAGCAACCCCCAGAACGATCTCACTATTTCTTATACATACCTTTGGCAACCCACTATGTTGCCAGATGTGAGTCTGAGGCAGAGAAATGCCATTGCTTACACAGCTTCATCTGTCAGCCGAGGGCAGTGAGAGACATGGCAGTGTCACAGGTATTTTGTGACCTTGCAGAGCTCAGTTACAACGCATGTACATCAGCTCTTGGATCCACTTCAGGCACTTCAGTTCTCTTGGTACCCCTTATTAGTGGTGAAGTCATGCAGCTGTGGGCTGTGAGTGACACTTGGAAAAGAAGAGGTGCATTAAGGGGCTACTGGGGTTATTTTCCATTGCTTATATATTATAATGTGTTCTCTTTTTTTTTTTTAAATGAACAAAAATGTTTATAAATGACATTACTTCCTTGGAAAGAAATGGGCAATAACTTCAGGACTGTCATTCAGGGTTCTGATTTGCTCTGTGGTGTTCAGGTCAGTTAGCTGTGATACTGGTTGACTACAATTTCCATCCTCATTTTTACAGTGAATAAACATCTGCAGATCCTACTGACTTCAATTCCAGCACCTTTATAACTCAGATAGCTTTTTCTTATGCCCTATAAAACAGATAGTTGTGGAAGGTAACAACGAAATTCTCAAGAAAGGTCACATAGATTCTTAAAATACACTTTCCTCCTTTGCACTCTGAAACTTTTTTTTGCCTTTCAGCCTGAATTTTTATGAAGCCTGAAAATAAACACTTCTAAGGCTACAAAGAGAAGGAGAAGGTAGACCTCTTAAAACCTTCTCTGGGAACTTTCTCTTGAAGAGAGACACCTGAAATCACATTTCTTCACCAACAGCCCCATGATCTGAGCATCGCAGAGCATTCTGCAGCTCTGCCAAAGCTTTGGCGTCAGTGAGAATGTCTCCTCTCCTGTGATGTCCAGCTTGAAACCCTGGTGAGATATTTGTCACTGAGTTATCTTCCAGGCCTGCTAATCTTGGCCTAAGGCCAGCGTAATTTGTCATTTACTGGAATGCAATTCTACCTCTACAGGGAAAAGAAGGAAATACAGAGCAGATTGAATAAAACCCAGTGGTTTCATGAAGCTTTTCAAAGCTTTCAGGAACTAGTCCTGAGGTAAACAGACTGAGAATCACATGGATAGATAACACATGTGCACACACACAGAGACACAAAAATGCACCTATTTATCATCCACAGGTATTACATATTTGTTATTGTGGAAAAGCTCTGTAATAATCAGACTATTACTGCTAACACACAGCTGTTTTTTCCTTACACAAAGCAGCAACTGACGCACTAACATGGGGCTGATCAGTTGTAAATCTTGTCTTTGTTATGACACAAATTACATGATTCTGTGTGATTTTTTAACTCTCACATAAACAAATGCAAAGAAACTTATCAAACATGAAATTTGTGTCCTAGACACGAATTTTAGAATTTTTGTCTGTGTCCTCGCCCCAGGTTCCTTTTTCTGTCCATCAGTACAGCTGTAGCTGTCAGGGCTTCTTGGGCTTTGGGTTCTTGTTTTATTTCACAAAATATTAGGATGTCAATGTTTTAGCTTAGTACTAGTTAGAGTGGACCATTCCGAATTTATATTAATTGGCTTCTGTACCCTTCCTGTTTCAATCTTAGCTCTGCAGAGTTACAGCTCTGTTTGTCACCTGTAATCAGAAACATTCTAAATGCAGCAGCTGAATGTTCATTATCCGTGTGCAAGAGAAACTGCACTCCCTTCAGAATTGGGCTTCAGATGTGATGACTTAATCGCTACATTCTCCACTAGGGTATGTAACAAAAGCTGAAGCCAAGATTTCAATGCCTATATGTTTATCTTCTTTTTACTAGCATAGCTTATATGCATACATATTTAAAATATCCTTCCAAGTTAGTTCTGAATTTGCTGTTAACTTTAAGTCTACCCCTGCATTATTTTGCAAATAGCACTGAAATTATATTTGCAATCAAAGGGGATGGAGCTTTGTTTGTTCTCTGTCTCCCTGGTTCTATGTCTATAAAAAAAATAACAGAAGAGGCTGTGAAGGTAAATAATGTTTGCAAAATACTTGGACACAACAAAAAAATCAAATGGCATATGAAGCAAATATATTTTTAACTTATTTGCACTATTTTAATTCTGTGTAAATAAGGCCTGAAGACGCATACAAAGATCAGTGAAATTATCAAATACCAAATTGCTACTCATTAAGGGAGCATCACCTGAGTTATGAATGAGCAAAGATCCCATTTACAAAATATGGGATCAAATAAGCATTTACATGCTGTTATAATGCCTGGGAACAGGCAATGGGATTATGATGGGATTACTCTACACATTTTCCATGAACTTATCTCCTTACATTCAACTCACAAAAAAGGATTTGCCATTTTGTTTCAAGTTACTTCACATCTCTTCTTCCTCCTGCGCTCCCTGGATCCATGACAACACGGCTTCTGTCACTGCTACACGCACTCCCTGCTGCTGCTTTCTTCCTCAGAGAGTTCAGATTTATATGGCAGAGGAGGAAAGCATAAGCACTTCTTTTTCACAGTCTGTTTTTGAACTTAGTCTGGGTAATGAGAAAACTGAAATAGCTTCTTAGCCATAAGCATGGCACGACACAGAAGTGAATACTCTCCTCTGAAAGCAGCAGCACTGACACTACACGACTTTCCATGAGGTACACACGATGTACATACTTGGTCATCATTAAAAACAAGGAACTTTACATGGAATATTCACAAAAGTCAAGTCAGAATTATTCCTAAAGAAGCAAATCCTCGTGGCCTGCTGTGTATGTTGGGTAACAAGATTCAATCCAGATGCGGTCCTATTGGTGCAACAACAACTAACTCATTTTTACAATATATGGCTATGAAATGATGGGTGTTGAAGATTTATATTGGAAAAAATGTAGAAGCCTGAAGACTGTGTGATGGCATCGCCTGTACCTGGAGCATTAGGATCGGGAACTGTTTATGGCATGGAATTGATATGATTAAAAACCATGATTTAAGCATTTCTGTTACATATGGTTAGGAATGATTCTCAGTTACAGAAAGACAGTGCTCCTATTTGGATATAAATCCTGTCTCCTTCCTAACAAGATGGATGGTTCTTTTTATTACTGTAATGTCACCAACTAGTGTTAATTTCTTATATTTTCTGAATTTCAAAGCAATAAATCTATGCAATCATACTGAATTTGTCAGATCTTCATAAGGATTTTGGTAAACTTCAACCAACCTGTGATAAGGGCAAGGAATTTCACAGTTTAACTATATGTTTTGGAAAGTGTCATCTCCTTCCCTTCATTCTTCATTTTCAAACAGACTTCATTTGATGCCCACTGGATTCTGAATGGAAATAAAGAGCAAAAACCTGACCCCTATCCACCCTTTTCATGCCACAATTGAACAGATCTCTGCTGTATGGAATTGTAGGAATGAAAGGGGAGAATACTTTTTGAGACTGTAGAAAGGTGTAATGAAGAATGAGAATGCAGAGCAAAATAAGATCAGTTTTGGACAAGGTTAATTTGAAAAAATAGAGACTTCCAAGGAACACCAATAGGTGAAGTTTTACCTGAATCCCAGCATCACTGATGTTTTTGCATTATGATAGAGAACATTCTGATATTTTTCCAGGGCAGCCAAGACCTCTCAAGCCCTAAAAAATTCCAGAAAAATTAATCTTAAAAATCAATACATGCAATTACATGTAATTACACCTAAGATGGCCAATAGTATCCAACTGCTGTAAAGCCTCTGTCTAAGAATTACAGCACATTTTAAGGCATTCGCTTCAGCAAAATGCATATAGTTTATCCTTATATTTTTGAAGCGTGTACAAGGTTTAGGAATTCTAAGCAGAAGTAATTCAATTGAGAAAGGGAAAAATTTGGTTTTCCCACCTGTTTAGAAAGAAAGAAACTAAAGAAAAGCAGTGTGGTGTGAAATGCTTCCAGCAGGGCTCAAGACACCATTGGTAACAGTGCAGTCACACTCATGGGTGCATGAACAACCTCCACATTCGAGACAATAGGGAGGTGAAAACTTTGGTGAATTCCTGTTTCAGGAGTGCAAAAGGATCCAAAGATGCTTTGTGATTTTTACTGCTTGTCCCCCAGGAAACAGGACAATTTTCTGATCCTAAATGCTCAAAACTGAAAGAAAATTGAATGTTGATTTTGTAAAATGTATTTTGATCGTAATTGTAGGCAGGGGGGGTATCAGCCTGAAAAAATAAGCATGTGTAAATAGTGTCTGGAATCCAGATGTGGACACTGTAGTGATAATGCTGGAAGAGTGCAGCTGGAGTTCAAATTTTGCAAATTCCTGAAATCTCACAGGCTGAATAAAGACAAAATATGGAACAATGAAAGAGATTTCCAATCCTGGAAAATCTTATGAAAATAGAGATATTTGCATTTTCCTCAGTGGACACAGTTATGTGGTGAGTGTTACTTTCAGCAACTTCATGAAAATCTGCAGATTTCAAATTTTTGTTGACCAGAGCTCTCCAATTCAAGACAACAAACCATTCATGTGCTTAAACCCAAACCAGGTTTATGCCAGAACTTGAATTCCTGACAGCAGGGACTGATAGTGATAGGTATGGCCTTTAGGAACAAAATTTCTTCTTGCACTTTACTTAAAGGTGTCACCACTTTAATGTACTTACTAATGAAACACTAAAGAATATCATAAAGATTTTTTTTACTACATGAGAATAAATGTTGTTATGACTTCAAAGTTAATTTATAATAACTTTATATGGTTCAGGTGACATTGATTCACAGTACAACTATTCTAGATTTAAGTACTAAAAGAGTGAAGACTTGGAAGACAAGAAATATCATTATCTGTGTTTCCAAAAAGAAACCTCTTCAAACAAGCTCTCTGTAGGAAGTCTAATCTATATGAAATTTTTAACTATTATTTTTGTATCTAACATATATACAAAGGAGTCAATTATCACTAGTTTTCTTGGACTTCCTGATTTATTCAGTAGTATTCCCTGATAAATAACATCAGGGATGCCCATCCAGAATGCTGACGTATTTCTAGAAACTTTCACCTTCTATACTAAGCCTTCTAACATTTATTAAATATCTGGTTGGAGCTGTGTTATCATTGGAACTCCTGGAAATAGGTACTGATAAAACCAATGCCTTGAAACACAGAGACTAAAATCACCCACTCCAGGATCACTGACTCACTGACTCTCCAAAAACGTATTTCCCCTCTAACATACAAAAAAATCATTTATTTTGGATGAATCTTATGTTGCCATGGAGAAAAGCAAGACTGTCCAGCAGCATTTCTACAGCATGTATATTACCATTTCCATTTAGAAAACAACTTTCAAAGAAACCTCTTATTCCTCTGTAACAGCTGGGGAGTTTCAAGCAATTTTTACAGGGTTTTGTTCTGTTTTATTTACTTTATTACATGAGGCCTACAAACATTAGCAGAACATCATTTATTATTATTTCACCATTATTTCTGTAGACGACAAAAACAGAGTATTGTCTGCAGCAGTTGGTGAGGGTCTTCATTTGCTAGAGACAAAAGCCACCTGAGGCTACGACATACCAAGGAACAGCTCTTCATTATTTATATTCACAAGCTTCAAGTCTCTGCCTTTCCACTGCAGACTGCAATGAATGTACTGTCTCTCACTAACAACAACCATGTGCTCCTTTTTTCAGCTTCTTCTGAGATTTCTGTTCACATATCTCTTTGCAGCCTTCAAGGTCAGCATCTGTAATGTATCTTTGTGCTCCAGAGATATACAGATGTTACTTCCTGTTCATACTCCAAACCAAGCAGATTGACCCCAAAATGACTCCAGTCTCGGAAGACAGCTCTTAGGAGGTATCTCCCACCTTCTGTTTCTGAGCTATTTAGTATTGAATGACTCAGTATATCCTCTAAAATGCTCAGATTTCTGCACAGGTTATCCACAGCCAGGCATCAGTTTCATAGATCGAATGCTAGAAGAGAAGAATTCAATTCCTGCACTATAGATTCCTTTTGCCATTGACAATACAGATGTGGCAGAACAAAGTCCAGTTTCACATAGTAAAAAGCTCCTGGAAAATGGGCACGTTCTTACACAAATGTGTGCATGAACTAGACTGTTTCCAGTACCTGGGCTAATATAAAGGTGGGTCCAACCTGGTTACAGGAACTGTACAGACATTTTTCTATCACAGTGCGGAAATCCCCCTGTATCACTTTGTGACCAACACATGCCATCAAATCTAATTTCTGTACCCAGCACCATCTGCTGTTAGACCAGATCATAACTTATAAACTATGATTGCCAGTGTTTCTTGAGGCTAAGTCCAGACGACAGGGCTTCCATTGTAACAAAACATCCTGTAAAAATACCGAGCCTGATCGTCAGCATTGCTCAGTACTTTTAATTCCATCTGATTTGCACTGGGACTCAGCACATCTGGCATTGATTGCAATGACTCTCTGTGTTTGTATATCCTATTTTTATGCAGAATTAAATTTCTAAGTCTCCAGGTTAAATTCTCTCTTTCTCTATTCTTCCAAACTATCTGGAGTGGTAAAAATGGAATTTGGAGCCCACTTTAATATATTTTAACATTTCCTTTTCCCTGCCTTGGGAATGTGTGTGATTTGTCACATCCTTTCCTTCAGGAATCAAATGCAACTAATTCATTTGCAGTCTGTGGCTGATTGTATCTATTAGACCTGATAACAGTTTCTTATTGACCTTTACAAGGCTCTCCTACTGACCTAATTTTCTAACAGAGCAAAAAGTGGAGCCAGGCTACCAATTCAGTTCACTGCACATTCACAATCCCACTAAGAGTGCAAAGAAATAAATAATTGTGGAAAGCCAAAATGCCACTTTTGGTTGGGTGGTGTTTTTTCACCCTATTTAGAAACTTATTATTAAAATATTAGTAAATATTTATGTTTCAGCCTGGCCTTCAGGACCAGTCAGGATCTGAAGATCATTAAGTACAAACACATAAGAAAAGAAAATTGAGCTGTGTTTATACATCCATATAACCTCTACTCCGCAGTGCCCGGGGATTACAAAGTATCCTCAGCTTTAAATGCTGACTACACACAGCACGCAATTCAGCCAGATGACAGAATGGGGTCTTAGATGATTATGAGAAAGAATTTCATGTGTGACAGTCATTGCAGAAGAAAGGGGAGAAGCAAAGAATGTTTTTCTGTATGCTTTTTATGTCCCTTTTATCCTTGATTTCTGAAGTTCTTCGCATTTTTAGTGCTTTACCTATTTGTTTTATGTTTCAGGCTATTTTTTTTTGCTGTCATTATTACACTGCATATAGTTCACCACTGATATTAAGCTTCCCTGAGCCTGTGTCAGGGCATCTACTGTTTTTGTAGTTGGATGCTCTATATAACTCAGGATCTTTTATTATACTTTGCTATGCTTTTCTAAGTCCTGCTTGACTGAAGACATTTCCTTCAAGCTTCCTGCCACTTTTATACTTAATTACTTTCTTAATGTCCCAAGAATATGGGTGGTCCAGGCCATGTGCAGCAGCAATTTGTGTTGGAATGAGGAAAGTGAGGCAGCACTTTCAGACTCTCTCACACTGGACGCAAAGCTGCCAAGGCTGTCTCGTGCAGACATCAGAAAAAATTCAAGACATTTTGATAAAAATATGGAGAGTATGAGAATAACACTTGTGACTGAAACAGCTTCTCTGACTCATGGAAGCTTTTCCACCCAGTCTGCTCTTGTAAGGCAGATTTTGGTCCTAAATGCTGATGTTTTCATCACTGTACCAGAAGCTTAAACACCTTGCATATATTGTATACCTTTGCAATGATCTCTAAAATTATGTGTGATATTATCTATGCATTCATGAATATGTTCATCATGCTCACAATTTAAAGCACTGTGGTCCCTCTTCCAGGGATTTTAGAGGAGCAAAATGTGAGGGAAAACAAGACGTGTGGGAAGCTAACTAAAAAAAAAAAGGTGTTTTTTTGCTCTGTCATTGTGTTGTTGCTTTTTTTCCCTAAAGAACTGTTGTCACTAAGTTGCAAATATTTTAATTTCTAAGATTCTTTTAATTTTCTTGCAACTTTAAGAAACTAATTTCTGGTACTTCAGGAACAACAAAAACAGAACAAATATCCTTCTCACTATTGAAAAAAAGTTATTGAGACTTAAAAAATGTGTGTTACTAAAAAAAATTATATTTTCAAATAAAGAAGGAAATATTTCCTGAAATGTAAAAGGACACATGCCAAAGTAATGAAGTAAAAAAAAATATTTAAAATGTAATTGTGTGGGGTTTTTAATTTAATGTTACATACTTCGGAGAGTATGAGCAATATAGTCAAAGCCATAGCCAGAACAGCACAGAAACTTCTTCATTATGCCGCCAGTTCCTCATATGCAGAAAGTTCACATCCTTTGCCTTGGATGGGATTTTGTCTTGTTAATGAATGGTCTTATTTAGCAAGACACTCAAGCACACATTCAACTCAAACATGAGATGAATTACTTCCCTCATTCCAGCGTGTGTGCAGAAGTTTCCCTAAGCATGTTCTCTCTGTGTAAAATGCATGATTTCCTTTGGAGTGTCAAAACCTGAACATATGCAATGCAATGATTACTTTTATCCAATTTCCAGTTTTCAGTTGAGTTGACTCAGGATGAGGATAATAAACTTCTCCAAACATGAAACAGACTTTTAATATATTTTTCTTATTACTATATCTTTTAATTACTGTGAGTCTGTAAGGTACTGGGTTTGGATTTTTTGCTTTTTGGGTTTTTTTTAATTAACAATCACTTGTCAGGGACAAATGTAAGAGTCAATATATTTCATCCAAATGCAACAGGTTCCCTGAATGTAAGACAGATCACAGCAGGGACATTCACCTATTGGGCTTCAGAGTAACTACAGAAGAGGAAGGCACGAGCAGTGGGGGGGAAAAAAAACCTTCCATTTTGGTTAAGTCAGTTATACCTGAGCCACAAATCCATTAAAAAAATATGGCTCTACTGTATCTTTTCTCCCCTATCCTCCCCTTAGGTAAATGCCATCCTTATGGAAATGAATTCTACTCTGCTCTGATGAGCAGAATGATTCTGCTGTCATTTGAAAATCCAGAATGGAAAATTCTCTTCTGTAGTAGAAATCTAAGCTGCAGATTCTACGTTTTACACACTAAACAGCAAGACAGCAAAAGCAAGAGAGATCTGCTGCACAGACTGCAGGAAAGCATATAAGCCTTACAAGATTTCTCTCTCAGCACAGCCTACGGGTGTTGATTACTGCACATAAAACATTGTGGTCTCAGTTGCATTTTTAAAGCAATACTTACCAAGTCTAAATTGAGAGAGATCTTGGTATGACTCCCCCTATATGCTAATAAAATCCGTAATATAAAGTCAAAGCACACAAATGGTAGCTTGTTACAGAGCAGACTGACAGATTTCCTTTTATCAATTAATGTTTTAAGACTAGAAAACGTATTTAATATCTGACATGAATGTTACATGCTTAGATATTGGAAACAACAAAAACTGTGACAGTTTTTTCTCTAGTATTAGCACTCAAATAGAAATTACAAAAATTAAAAATGGTCAGGTTTTGGGTTAATTTGTCTGTCTTGTAGGAGAGAGAAAACTGAAAGCCTCAGCAATGCAGTGTAAGCAAAAGAGCTTGGCTTGGTGCCGAGGTCATGGGTTGTGCTATGTGAAAACTAGAGTAAGAAGCAACACAGCATTTTAAAAGACTAGCTGTGGCAGGCAAGGGGAAAGAAAACATTTGTATTGAAACATTGTGGGACTACAGTTCAAGGCAGTAGAAATTTCATTCAGAGAGAATTTTATGATATTTTAAATTAACACAGGAAGTGAAGTCTTCTTGGATTTCCCAACCTTCTTTACTTAGTCTAATTTTCTTTTTATTCTCAGACCTCCATAAAAGATGCAGGCATTTTAATTTTTTTTTCCCATTTTAATTACTTTTACACAAACTCTGGGTTAGAGCCAAATAATGAGGTTCTTTGTCAGAATACTCTTTGGACAGTGACTGGGTGAATAGTCTCTAGAGCAAGTTTTCTTCACAAGAATTCTCTTAATGTTCAATGCAAAGAGTGTGTCCCAAAAGCAAAAGAAACAGCAGAACTGGCTCTGAACCTTGTGCAGCAGGCAGGATGTGCCAAGCACTTCTAATATGGAGTCCTGAAATGTTTAACCTGGTCATTTTTTTTGTTTTCCAGTTTTAGCAGCTTGCACATTGAAGATACCTTATTAGCAGATCGTTTTCTAGACCACAGTGGAGAGCAGTGCCTGTGCTGGAGCTCAGCTAACACTCAGCTCTCCTAGCCTGGTTCCTGAAGAACCTTGTGCCAATGGCCTTACACATCCATCACTGACCCTAAGGGAGAAATGCAGGCAATATTTATAATCACTACTTGTGCTATTCCATGCAAGTCAACACACGGTTTGCATTTAGGAGTCAACATTGCGGACAAACAAAAATTAATAATGGTAATTTTAAAATAGCCAAAAAGAGTCAGAATGATGCTGCTCTTTGGAATGGCTGTCTGTACACTGCATAAAGAGTTAATCTGAGTTCTTCCTAGGAGTGTTTCACTTAATCAATTGCATATCTTGCACACAGCTAACTTATACACAAAGGCTAGAAAAATCAAGCAGGCAGAAAATCTTCCAGCCAAGCTGAGGGGGTTGGAGAGCTGACTTCAGCTTGCGTGTTTCAATACAGTTCATATCTCTGGTATGTTTAACATTACTGTACACTTAACTTTTCGATGTATTCCCAATATTTCTCTTGTGTTCCCTGATGAATAAAAAATTTATCTCAGAATTCTGCAGGACAGAATCATATTTTGGCTTGTACAGTTTGTTGCAGCACAAAGAATCACTGCAAATCCCAAAGTCCCAGCACTCGTAGTAAACCGATAACCTGAACAGAGCCTCATTGTGTGACCACGAGCTCCAGAAGCAGCTAGAATTCATGGAGTGTTAATCACTCTGCAACAATTCAACCACTGTGCCAGTTTGAGTGCTATTTCACAGTGCAGCTGTTTTTCATTCAAGATGACAGGTAAATGTAAGTAACTTCAGAACAGCTAACTTGCATGAAGTCTGTAAGGACGGCCGATCCTGACAATTCAGACATTTGAATTAAAAAAAATATGTTCTCTAACCACACTGGGCTTGAGGGCTGAAATGGCCACATTATAACTTTTTAAATAATTAAGCCATGAATACACAGCTGATCAACTGTATGAGAACACAGGCCACACAGTGCTTTATCATACATGAGGATAACATACTTAAACTGGAAAAATATGCCAAGTGTATGAACCACCACATTGCCTGTGCCCATTTTTAAACACCTTTTTACTTACACTTCTTAATTCCAATAACCATGGTTTGTTAACATTCATTCTTCATTTTCCATAACTTTAGAATTCTGAGGTTTTTTAAAAATTCTGAATTGTTAGATTTGCTTTTTCTATCTCTTGTATTTTTCAAAAAAATTTCAATATGACTACGTAAGAAAAATTTAGACTCTTAGACTAAGAAAAGATGTCAATGAAAAAAGGAAACTGATTAAGAGCACTAAGACAGCTAAGCATTTCAAAACATGTTCTTAAGAGTCTAAAACCACTATGGCACCTGCCTTGATTCTACAAGAAATGCCTAGATGATTCTAGCTCACAAGGTAAACTTTTATAGCAATACACTGTCCAACTAAC
>JAWWMP010000041.1:11330012-11350447 GCA_035047865.1 Dendrocincla tyrannina
CCTTGATTCTACAAGAAATGCCTAGATGATTCTAGCTCACAAGGTAAACTTTTATAGCAATACACTGTCCAACTAACAATTTCCTTTATGTAGCTTCATATCTCTTGAGAGAAACTCTTTACCAGGTTGTACTGGGTTTGTATGGCAAGACTTTGGTATCGGGGTGGTTTCTGTGAGAACCTTCTAGAAGCTTCCCCTGTGTCCAATAGAGACAATGTCAGCCAGTCCAAGACAGCCAAGCCCATCAGTGAAAGAGGTAGCACCTCTGGGAGAACAGATTTAAGAAAGAGAAAAAAACCCAAACCCACAGCAATTGCAGTCATAGAGAGGAGTGAGAAAATGTGAAACAGCCTTGCAGACACCCAGGTCAGTGCAGAAGGAGGGAGAGGAGGTGCTCCAGGCACCAGAGCAGAGATTCCCCCGCAGCCCGTGGTGAGACAGCTGTGCCCCTGCAGGGCTGTGGGGGTGCAGAGATCCATACCCCATCCATACCAGAGGAGCTCCATGCCCAAAGGGTGCTGTGACCCTGTGGGAAGCCTGTGCTGGAGCAGGCTCCTTGCAGAACCTGTGTCCCTGTGCAGAGAGAAGCCCACACTGGAGCAGTTTATTATGAACAGCAGCCTGTGGGAAGGACCCATGCGGAGAAGTTCACAGAGAACCGTTTCCCATGTGAGGGACTCCACACTGGAGCGGAAGAGTGTGAGAAGTTCTCCCTCTGCAGAGGAAGGAATGGTAGAGATCCTGTGGGATGAACTGATGGCAACCCACATTCCTTGTCTCCCTGTGCTGCTGGTGGGGAGCAGGTGGAGAATTCAGGAGGGAAGTTGAGCCTGGGAAGAAGGGAGCTGTGGGGGAAGGTGTTTTTAAGATTGGGTTTATTTTGCATTACCGTACTCTGATTTGATTGGCAATAAATTAAATTAATTTCTTTCCCAAGTCGAGTCTGTTTTGCCCGTGATAGTAACTGGTGACTGATCCCTCCCTGTCCTTATCTCGATCCAGGAACCTTTTGTTATATTTTCTCTCCCCTGCCCAGCTGAGGAGGCGAGTGATAGAGCAGCTTTGGTGGGTACCTGAACCCCAGGGTCAACGCACCACACAGGTTTAGATGTGTTAAAATCTAGAACTTTGTTAATGCTGACACTGCTAAAAGTGTCTGCAAAAGCAATAAAATAAGTACAGAGTTCTACAATAGCTTTACAACTGCTTAAAATTTTTTTTAGAGTAATTCAGCAATTCTTTGGCACTAGAGGCAGTAGACACGTGCAAACACACTCAGAGCCCACAATTTGGCTGACAGACTGGAAACCCAGCCTTCCAAATGTTAAACCAGAATATGCAGGCATCTGTCCCACCTGCCCAGCTGAACTACCAACGTGACACCATGGTGTTACTCCAGCATTTCTCAGCACTTCTACAGGCAATATTATCAGATTTTTATACAGCATAAACAGGCCCCAAAAGTGCTTTAGTTACACATTAAAGCAGAATCTCTAAAATGTCTCATGGTCAGAAACTTTAAGATAAACAGCATTTCTAACTTTGTTTATAGGTCTCTTGATTTTGAAACATTTGTAGGCTGTGCTTTTCCTGTTCTGTCTCTCCCTTCACTCCATCATTGTGCCATAAAACAGGACAAGTGTGCAGCTTTGGAACATCTTCCATTTGTCTTTGTTTCTACTGATACATGACACACCTGAAGTGGAAAACAAGCCTTTGTATAAAATATATCCTTCCTCTATACAATAAATTGTAAATTGTAAAAAACCCCGGCTGTTTTATTTATATCTTAGTACTAGACAGTGAAAAAGTATTATTTAAATACTCACAAAATTAAATAATATCCAAGTTTCAATAGAACTGTGACACTGAAATTTCCTTGGTTAGCATATTCATCCTCTTTGTAGCCACATTCCAGCACTGAAATGTGCCATGGCTATGAAGTGATAGTACCTCTGCAGTCAGGGTTTTTATGGTTGAGCTGGAGTAATAAAGAACGGATTTTTGAAGACATGATACAGGAACCAAAAAATACTTTCACAAAATATTATTTTAAAATATTCAGATACATATATTAACATCCTAAGAATTTACTTTGAAAGCTGAAAGATGAATTAACAGGATTTATTATGAGTATAATTAACTATTACAATCCCTTTGCAATGGTTACAGAAATCCCATGTGATCTAGCACTTTATGGAGTCTGCCACATTCCGTACAAGATTGTGCTTCCATGGTGAAATCATCCTAAAACCAGCATCTGTAATCTTCTGGCAATCTGACAGGCACATGGATGTGCCTGAGGTATGGGGCTGCATCTACTCATCAACTTGAAATTGAAATAGTAAAGATGTGAGTTACACATCTGACATACATTAAGGGCCTGATCCAAATATCCACTGAAACGAGCTGAAAGATTTATTTCATACTATTTGAATGAATTTTAAAAATACATCATCCTAACGGTTTTTTGAATTAACATACTAACCATTAGTGCGGACCTTGGCAAGTTTCCAGTTAGCAAGGGCTTTAAAAGTTCAGAAAGTTTTGGAGAGTCAAGAAAGACAATAAACCTTATCTGTTGGCATTTTGCAACCAGAGCATTTGAAGAGAAAAGTGACATAAAACATTCATATCCCTATGCTGTCACATAAGAAAAGATCAGCAAATATCCTGCATATAATACCAAAATATTACAATTTCAAACAAATAGTTTTATTCCATTTAAACAGTAACTTCTAGACATCAAGCAGTATATAAACCACTGAAATTCTCCATATAATTATCACATTTCAGAACACAAGGAAAAGAAGTGAGTACCTGGAGAGACGAAGTATGGCAGGCACCCGAGACGGTGATCTAGTTAACAATCACTTTTGCAGAAGCCTGGAAATTCTTTTTTCATGGTCTAAATCATTAGCAGAATGCTGTTTGCATACATCATATTTGCTTTAACACTAAAAAAGCAAAAAATTCTAATTTATGAACTGGAAGACCATAATTCAGCCATACTAATGCAAAAAAAAAGAAAACAAGACAACTGAAATTTTCTAAATGTGACTGCAGGTGAGCAAGATTTCTAAAAATCATTAGATAATAATTAAAAAATGTTTTAGAGAGAACTTTTCCTCTTAAATTGATTCTGCAAAACTTTCTTTAAAGTTCTTTGAGAGGATAACCCAGTTCCAGCATCAGAAAGTTTCTCAAAAGGACAGATTTATTTTCTTACTTAAATACATCTGTCTGTAAGAGTTGGCTTTTTGCTGATTAGCAAATCCTGAATCCCATTGCAGCCATTGGCAATGTTTCTGAAGACATCAACTGAAATTTACACAAGAAAATAAAATGATTATGTCTTAGCAAGCCTCACAAAAACAGTACAGGGAAAGCTTGAGATCTTTTCAGTACTTTAAAGCCATAGATACTCACTAAAACAAGATGTGGACTACTCTTGCTAAAAGAAAAACAGAGCCATTAGGTACACATATTATTCTGAAATTTGAACAACATAATCCAAAGGATCTGTTCAAAAAGTGTGTCTTTTAACTAAGTAAGTGTAAGGCTCAACAACTTCTACAGCTGACAGCATTTATGGAAAATGTGTGTTAAATTCAGAGGGGATGCAAGAAAAGATTCTCTGAATCACAATAACATGGAGCTCATTTACAGAGTCCTTCCTGTAGGACCACAACACCAACTCGGCATACTCTAACAGAGTGAAATTACAAATGGACAGATGGATTGTCAATTCAGTTTATTCCCTTTATCACTCCAGGAAGACAATTCTTCCACTGCCTAAATTCAAGAGATGCCAGTTCACTCTTGGGCATACAAAGTACTTTCTTTGACATATAAATGCTGTGTAAAGTTCTTTTTGCAAACAATGTTTAGGTTCTTTTTGCATGCGAGATTTTTTTCATGGAGTAATTGACTTCAAGTTATGTTCAAGGCAGACTGCCTTTTCTTTTCTGGCATAATGCCCCACCTTTTAACTTAGGCCCAGGTTGGCTTGCTATTTCCTTTCAGGCTGGAGTGGCCTTTTAAACAGATTATTTGTAAATTATTTTAAGTATCTTGATGTTCAATGTCTTGTCTTTCCTTCAGGAACTGCGGCACCCTACATTTTTTTCCCTCATGCAGCAGGGATTTCAGCACTAGAGGGGAAGTGGCTGGAAGTGTTTGTGCAGGTCTCACAGCCAGCCAGCCAGAATATGGTGTGGTTCATGACACACACTGGCACTGTTAGCACTGTGGATGCAAATAGTCTGGTGTGTTTTGAGCTCAGGACAAGTGTAGCATAAATGTTTTTCCTACAGTGCGTCTGTAACAGCCTGCAAAATGACAGAGTGAAAACCCTACCAGCAAAATAAACAGAGAAAAATTTTACAAGTAATGCATGGCAATAAAAATCCCATCAGCTTCCTGACAGCTGCCCGTGTTCAAGGACAGGTCTGGTACGGTGCAGCTGTGTAACCTGGACCAGGCTCCTCTAGGAACATCTATACTGGGAAATCTGTACTCTCTGCTGGTCAAGAAGCATCAATTGTTTTAACATGGAATCACCAATTCATCCAAGCAAGAGTTTACCTAATCCTGCAACAGGCTTTCTCCTCCTCATTGGTTCTCAAGAACCACAACAGAATAATTATGAACTCTGGGATCTCTGTATAGAAAAGAGCAACAAAGATCCCAAGACAGGTCAGTCTTGACAAAGTCTGAATCACGTCTGGAGACCCCTCTCCCTAATGGTTACATAGATAAGTTGATTTTCTAGTCACTACCTTAGGTTACAGGCCTAAATCTAACTGAAATTCCCATTCTCAGAAGGATAGATAGTAGGGAGCAGGTAATCAGATCATACTCAACAGTCCTGAGGAACAAAAGAAGCATGTCTGTTTCTGGAATTCATTAAAGATTGCATAATGTTAGCTGCAGTCTAAAGGACCTTCAGTCTCTGCCTGGAAAAACACTGATACCACAAATAGCAGAAATCTAGTGCTTTCCTCCATGCAGGGCAAACCCAAGTATACTGAAGCAGTTAATAATACCCCTGCACAGATTGTTTCAAGCTGTTTTTCACTCGAACTTTTTTTAACTTAAAACTGGATAATGGATCTCAATCATCAGGTTGAGAAAGTCTCAGTGTGAAACATGCATTCAGATAAGATCAAATAAAATTAGTCAACACTTAGATGGTATTGCAATATTGTATGTATTTCTTATTTTCCTTTATTCCTAGAACAATAAAATCTTAATCTTGAATTTCTTTTCTAAAGCCCCTATGGATTATCCATGAAACTTCAGGCACTCTTGAATACAAGGTACAGAAATATGAAATTTTGTGCACATTTTAGTAAAACAATTGCTTTCCTAACTCGCTTGGAATGTCCGTGTTTAATAGATTGCCTCACGAGTGAAGAGCTTGGCCTGAGAATCAGCGTTAGGATACATATGGAGTTTAAGCCTGCATTCTTTGCCCCAGATGAATAAAATCCCACTTAAACCTTCTCCTTCAAACCAGTTGTGAGAAAGGATGTTTTGAAGGTCATTGAGTCTTAGCTCCTACAAAATTCTTCAAGACAGACTTTTCCTGAATGACTCAGTAAGATCATTCTATAAATGTTTTATTTTTCTTGCATTTACAGATCAGAAGTCAATGCAATGATAAATTATAAATATAAATAAAATAAACAAGTAAAATGTAAGTTCTTGACTGCGGAAGTTTTCAGTCTAATATGTAAATGACTGATTTGGGTTTTTTTCTAAATTGTGTGCTAAGATACTGTGATCTGAAATGAAAGTATATCAAAACAAACATGGAACAAACCATAACCAAAGATCTGTCCCTGTAGATTTAGAAAATAAGTGTAGTGAAATGATGAAATGCTTGTAAGAATCTCAAAGTTCATTTAACTTAATCTTTTTATAGTTTCTTAATCCCAAACAATAGGACTATACAGATTTTTTTTTTATTCAGGTTTTGGGTTATTTGCTACACATATAGTACTTTAAAATTCTGTCTTTCTCCCCAGAACTGATTGTATTTGTGGAAGCCACCCTGCAAGGAAGAATGCTGTCTGCAGCATGGAAGGGATTTTGAAGAAACACTATTCTGTGATTCCAGTGTTGGCAATGCACTCTGAGTGTAGAAACTTGAAAAATCAATATTCAGGATTGAGGAAGCACTTTCTGGGGCACAAGGGACTATCTTTTTTTTATATCCTGTCTTTGTCAAGAATCATAAAATGAATTGTGACATCTCTTCAGATGTTTGGCACATCACATTGGTGGCTTGCCTCCACATGTTATTTTTCTTTTAATTTTCCACTGTCCAAAAGAAAAAGCTTATATTAATGTACTCCAGAATTAGCATTTTTCTAAAACCAAATAACAGTGCATGTGTAACTTATAGTATTCTTCAGTCACACAAGTTTGTACTCAGGAAATGTAAACAATCAGTCTCCTTCAATAAATAATGAACATGGCTCAGACTCCCCAAATGATGGCTTGATTTGTCTGAAGAAACCAGAATTTGCCAAAATGAGAATCATCCCAGTGAAGGCAGAGCAGGAGGAATGCAGATGGGGAAAAGTGGTGAAGACTACGTTTGCCAACAGCTTCCCTGACATCCCCACAAACACTGCAGGATGTCAAGAAATGAAAGGGTCAAATTTCTTTTTCCCAGTGGCTTGTGTTGTCTTACACAGCTGTTGTAAACTATAGTAAGTGACAGACTGCCCTAGCACATCTTGGACCAGAAGAGTTTCAGTCTGAAAGCCACAGATGTTGTCACCAAAAAGGAAGAGTCCATTTGTTTGAACACCTCCATGTTTCTAATTTAACTGAAAATATCTCTCATTGAACTGTTCTAGTTGTGTAATCCTCATCTAATATGTCAGTAAATTACATGCAATTTCTTTATACATTTATGTCTTTTTAGTTTTGTGTCTAATAGCAGAAAATTTTCCTCCTATGCTGTTCAGCTTCAGAAGTAGGACAGAGAAATCTTATGCTTCCTACGTAATGCTCTGTGTATGTCAATGGTGTAATAGGGTACCTTTGGAGCAAGACACATGAGAATTCCTATACTTTTATGAAACCATGTTGAAACTCACTTATGAAAATATTTACCACCTGTGTCATAAGGACATTTTCTTAGTTACTGCAATTTTATGCAAAAATTCTCATACCTACAATTCATCCAGTATTATTACCATGTATTAATATATTAGTCAAAGGAAAGACTGCCTTGTTTTATGACAATGGACTAGAAAAAGCCTGCTTAATTCCCAGGTTCCTGCCTAAATATGTTTTAACAAGTTATTGAAATGCCCTGCTCCTCAAGTTGCCACTTACAAAATCATTAGCATAATACCCATTTTACAGACAGGCTTTCCAAATAGATGTTCAAATCCCACAGTAATAATGGTAATAAAAGAACTAATATTAAAAAACTGCAATATTAAAATAAAAGAAAAAAAACAAGAATCATGAAAAAATAGGAAAAAGACGTTCTATAGAACATTTTTACCATTTTATAAATGTTTATGCTACAGCTTCCCTACATTTTTCAAACTAATTCTGAAATATTAGCCTTTCAGAAGTTCCCTTTGGCTTAGTTCATTCCGTAAGGGGAGGAAAAGCTATCTTACTAAAACACTTCCTGCAACTGTGATGCAATTGGATGCTCTTTTTGGTTTTAACTGTTTACTTAAGCACTTGGTTATAATCATTAAACACTGTTCCAGAATCATGGGGAAACCCAAAATGGAAGAAGCTGTGGAATTCCTTTCAGAGCTCTCAAACACACTGGCAAGCAAACCCACTTTCGTCTGGAAGGGAAGGACTGTGGTTTTCCCAGTTTGATGATGATCCCTTTTCTTTGAGCACTATTAGATCATGGTTTCTAGAGGCAGATCCCTACAGCTCATGGTGACACTACTGAACAAGAAGGAATTATGCTTTTGGAAAACAGGACCAATGACTGGCGTTTTGAAAAGGTAACTCAGAGGTAGGTAGCTCTTAACTTGCCTCTCCCCTCAGCCCCCATTGCAAATTTCACACTGTCACTGCACAACAGCCTCAGCACGATTGTTATGAACAAGAAACAGACACTCAGCAAAGAGCAATGAGAACCAGACTGCTGCTCCATCTGCCTTCATCCTTGGTTCTCAAAAGGTTTTGTTAGATGGAAAGTTAAACCTTTATATTCCTCAGACTCCACCTCTATCATTTCACATGCATTTTGTGATATGTAGAATCTTCTCAGTGTTACCAAGAAATATATGTGGAGTCTTTATTAAAACATTGGCAAATTTTTGTTGTTTTACAATCTGGCATTTCACATTGCTTTTGGAGTATGTTTCAAGATGCAGCATATATTTGAAAGTTTCTAAAATAGTACCACAATCTGAAAACTTAGTTTTCTTTGGCAGTTTAGTAGGATAATAAAATAATCCAAAATATTAACTATTTTTTGTTTGCAGTTATAAATGCTATTTCAATATATGTATTAAAGCAATATAAGATAGTAAGAAAAGTTCACTTTTTAATTAATTTCCTCCTCAGGAAATCAATTATAACTTTTTCTTTTTCCCAGCACAGACTGGCCTTTATTTTTTTGATACCTTAGTAAAAACTGCATTTCCAAAGCTGCAGACTTAAACCTCCAACTAATCATGACATAGAATTAGTCTATTTATGGCTACAGAAAGCAAGCCTTGTTCTCATTATGCAGTAAGTACTAGCTGTTTATAGATCTGACAGTTTGCTGGAAGCGATCCAAACCTATAGTGCTATTATTCCTTAGTAAAACTTATCCAGCTGTAGCCATGTAATTCAAAACCCTGGAAGGCTGCTGCAGTGCTCGTTCAGCTTCAGTATACCATGAATGCAGGATGCAGCCAGCCATATAAAGGAACCTCTGCTTCACAGAATGAAAGAAAGACGTGAACTACAAACCTGAATGCAACCTGGAATTTCCAAACAGATGAGACTGTGACAGCTTTTTCCAGAGTCCAGGTATGGTAAACCTTTGTCTATGAATTTTCTGCAGTGAGATAAACTCAGATGCTTTAAACTGGGGAAGCTGCTTTGTAAAACAAAACAAAACAAAAAAAAAAAAAACCAAAAAAACAACAGAGAGCAAATTATTACAAGGGCATACTAAAAGAAAATAAAATACCATAGATAAAGTATTCTGAAGATTAGTGTAAAGAAAAGATGTTCAATATGAAATCAACTTATCTTCTTGCTGAAGTTTGAAAGTCCCTTCTGCTGCACTTTTAATTGCAAATTACTGGGGAATAGCACTATCACACAAGATATTCACCACATGAAACCAGTATAATTTTAAAGTTATCTCAAATAACTGCAAAAGCATACTTTTTTAATTAAATGGGACTTTTTTGTGCATGCTTTGCAAGTATGACCTTCAGTGTAAGTTTGCTGGACTTTCTTTGCCATTGATTTTACAAGCAGTGCCTGCTGGAAATGAAAACCAGATCTATATCAAAGGATGTTAAAAGCTTAAAAGTGCAGTTAAAGCTTCTCAAGTAATAGAATTATTTAGAAGAGTACTATTAAAAGAATATGAAAAATTGAAAGAGTTACAAAAGAGAATTGTCCTAAGGTGAGTCATGCAATTTTAGGTTTTGATCAGTTCTTTTGGAAAATATTTCTTTATACTAAACATTAGTTAAGAGCAAACAAACTGTGTAAGTGGAAAATGTAAATCAACTGCACTCTGTAAAAGCAACAATCTATAGTCTGAATGTATTTAAGTTTCCATCTGCAGCCTTGGTTTATATCATCCTGAAAACTGTTCATTTTACTGAACTACATTTCTAACTGTTATAAATAACAATTGCCACAAGCACCACAAATAACAGTGTGCAGAAAATCAAAACCTAGAATTAGGAGCTTCTGCTCTGGTAGACATTTAGTTGTAGGGATACAGTCATGCAGTTCTGCAAATCAGCAAAAGAAGGCATTTTGAAGAAAGATGGGAACACCCACTGAGGAGCTGACTGCTTAAGGAGTGCCATACTGACTTTTGGAGCTGACTGGATACTTTCAGTATTGAGTGGGAAAACATGCTAACTTGAACAGAACGCAAAGGGATAGGAAATGCAAAAAGAATGCAGTCATAAAAGAATAATACAAAAATATGAGAAAAATATAAGATTACATTTAATGAAAAAAACCCCAACAAAATGGACAATGTGCATTTAAACCAGATATTAGAAAATAAGGGCATGTGTAATTTTTGGTCTTTTTATAAAAAAGGAAATATTTAATTCATATTAAGTACAGAAATACAAGTATCCTTCTGTGTAGATGCCTAAGCCTGCTTGCATTTTAAGGTCCTATCCCACAAAAATAAGTGGCAAAAATCAAACTTGGAGAAGTATACTTCAAACATATCTGATGAAATAGATAAGAAATTAGGAGATTGAGTTTAATACTCTCGTAGTTCTGAGTCTTTTTATAGTATATGTTACTACAAGGTTGCACAACTTAAGACACAGGAAAGCCTTTCTTACTGCATTTTGAAGACTGTGATCAAAACATTACAATGCTTTTGAAGGGATGTTAATTTTCTTTTTAGGTCATATTACTAATTTTTTATTTTCTAGGAGTTTTAATACATGCCTTCTTTAGCCATTTTAAAACCTAAGCTTGAGGACCCAGACTACTGAAAATCCTTGTTTTGTGTTACAGCTAAATTCTGCAGGAATTATGTCATACTGGCTTTTCAATTAATTTTGACATTTGCAATCTCAGGATCATTGTTTTAAAGCAACCTGGCAAAATCACCTTCTGACATTTATTCTTAATGGACAGTATTCATATCTATCATATGCAACAGAACTTTTCAGAGGGAAATTGTAGCTGATTCTTTGTGTTGTGCAATATGAAGGTTAAAATGCTTGTATGGGAGAATAAAAAGTGACCCCTACACTTCACTAGCTCCTTGTTCCAATAAAGGATGTCTGATACACCATAGCAAACTTCACATGCACTCCTAGGAAATGCAATACTGCCACCTCTAAGCACTTTGTGTTAGTTACCCATGTTACACAGGACCTGTGCTGAGCTGATGCTTTGCAGATGATGTAAAATGTTTATGAAATCTGTCTGCTATCAAAATCTTCACAGGACAGCAATTTTTGTACTTCCCCATATCAGAAACACTGAGCTTTGCTTTTTTGTCCAAAACTTGTCATTACAAACAGAGGAATCTTAT
This sequence comes from Dendrocincla tyrannina, assembly GCA_035047865.1. Taxonomy (NCBI): domain Eukaryota; kingdom Metazoa; phylum Chordata; class Aves; order Passeriformes; family Dendrocolaptidae; genus Dendrocincla; species Dendrocincla tyrannina. Next base: position 11,341,261 of record JAWWMP010000041.1, read on the forward strand.
GGTTTTAAACCAGAAGCATCAAGTGTGACTGGGAAAGTTTTGTATTAACAAACCAACTGCAAAAGGTATTTTGACAGTGGAGAATTTTTCTTTGGTATGTGCCATTTACAAACCAAAGGAAATGATGTTCCAAACTTCAGCATAAACATATGGTAATTTAAAAAAAAAAATAAAAAAATAAAAAGACAAAATACCAGCCAACATGGAGAAAACACAGACTAGAATGAGAGTAGTACTAACGAGGAGATGAGTGGTAAAATTGGAGTCACGAAATACAAAACTTTGCCAAAACAAATGTTAGTTATATGAAGATATGCCATTACAGACTAAGAAAAACAAAAGTCAGAATGTATTATGCAAATGCCAAAGAAAAACTTATTTCTGCACTTTGTGGGGATGCTGTTGAAAGAAAGATATTTGCTTTCCTCATAGGAAAGGGAAACAATGTACAGTTATCTTCAAATCTATATACATCTCTGGGCTGGCTGTCATGGACCAGCACAGCTCTTGGCCTCCATGGCAGCTTTTAATGCAGCAGTTCTACCAGCCAGGCAGACTTCAAGTCTCGAGGGATACATCTAAAACAGGAATGGAAGACTTTTGTAAGACTGTAAATTCTCTGCCTTCAGCTCACTGATCTTCCAAATAAGAGTTTGGAATAGCTCTTTATTTTGCAGATGTCACGCAAGACCTTGACTCACACAATGTATCTGTCCACAATCCCCTCTTTCAGAAAGAAATTTTTAAGAACATATATTCTTGCATCATCATGAGGAACCAGATAAGCACAAGGAATTTTTGGATAGCATGTTCTTTCAAAATTTTCTGTAAAAGTCTGTGTAATATATAGGGGACTCTAGCATATATTTTTAAATATACTAAAAAGACAAAAGAACTGCTATCTAAGTAAAATATATGGGCCATTCCTAATCCTTCAAATCACTCAAAAAGAGTATTGAGATGACATATGCCCCTAAATTTCCTGCAAGATTAAAACAAACACACTTTTGTACTTCTGTTTAATTTGACCTTGAAAACAGTCATAGCATTCCCTTTATACTATCTCTATACAACAGATTTAAATAGAGAAGAGCTCTGCAGCCTTCTGATGTCTCATTGATACATCCTGAATAATAAAAAAAATCAGAAGTATATTAAAATTATATTTGGTTTTGTATTATTTTACCTTTATGCAGAGTTTCAAGGGGAATAAACAGGAGTAGTTATCTTTAAATCTTCATAGTAATTTTTATACATCTCAGCCATTTTCTTTGGAAGCCTCAGAGTAGAACACTGAGACACATATTGCTACTGTTACTCACTTGAAGTATGGTCATTTTATCATTTTATTTCAAGGATACATCCAATACAGTCCTACAGAGCACGAGGGCTTTTCACATGGTTGAAAGTTAGCACATTTACACCTTTTGCTAAACCAAGATGACTGTAAGCCAATCCTAGAATCTAAAACCGCTGGTGAATTTTCTCCATGAACTCTGCTGCATTTCTCTAACCCATTACATAATTTACAAAATTCTTCCTCTTTCTTTCTGCCTTCCAGGTGGAACATTAGGTTTGAGTAATTATAATGCTTCCACGCTTTACTGACCTGCAGAAGAAGTACTACCTATACTTTTCTATATATCATCCCATTGTTATATAATGGGAACAAATCTCCTAGTATGAAGAATGTTTCACAGTGAATATCAACATAATAGAAAGACAAAAAGTCGGTACTTGTACATGAAAATGTAACAGTTAAGCATGTACCTTTTGCCACATTGTCATCACCTTGACACTATTTCAATTATCAGGTAAAAGGACAATCCAGGGAGCTGGAAATTCAATACCAATCACCTCTAAAGAGGATAGTTTCTGCTTTGGAAACATAGTTCTGCAATGAAGGATTTGAGAGAGGAGATATCAGTAAAAATAGGTATGTTGATGGAGGATAACCATATCCTGAAGAGGACTGAAGGCACAGGGAGTGGTGAGAATAGTACGATGAGGAAAAACTCTGAAACCTTCCATGTGAAAGCAGCACAACCAGGGATCTGATTCAAGTGTCTGAATGCAAACACTTGTCCTACAGGAATCAACCAGCAGGGACCAAAGTCCATGCACAGTTGCAGAGCTGTGATTTCCCTGGGACTCCCGAGATGCAAAGGGGTAGCAGACACAACTGGAGGGGTGCAATGAATGGGTCCAGAATATTTAGGGATGACAGCCCAGAAAGGTGAGGATGGGTTGCACTCTATGCAAAGTTATGCCTGAACACATGGAGCTTTGCATTGGAATGGGTGACAAGCCAGTCAAATGCTTCTTTTAAGGATTAGAGGCTAGACCTATGAGGATTACACTGTGGTAGGTGTCTGCTGCAGACTGCCTGATGAAGAAAAGAGGGCAGATGAAACCTTTGGGCAGCTGAGAGAAGCCTTAGTATTGCTTATTCTGGTTACTCCTGAGAGTCTTTAACCACTGTGACGCCTGTTGGAAGACTGATAGGGCTGGGCATGAACAATCCGGGAGGCTTCCATAGTCTGTTAAAGAGAGTTTCTTCATCCAGCTGACTAACAAGTGGTCTAGGAAACGTGTTCTTCAAGGGGTCAAGAAATGTGGACAACTAGAGTGGTTTTCGTTACTGCGACCATAAAAATGAGAAGCTCCAAATACCAAGAGAAGAAAATTGGACAAACCGTAGCAGAAAACAACCTGAACTTGATAGCAGATTTTGGCACATTTTGGCTTGTTTAGGGATCTGCTTAACAGGATTTAATGGAATACAGCCCTGGAAGGCTGTGGAAAAATGGATGGGGTTAAAAAGGGGCCCAGGAGGGCTGGTTGATCTTCAGGGACAAGGTACTCATTTTTTTGCCTCTTTACTGCTAAGGCTTGCCTGAAGGCTCCCCAGGCGCCTCGCTGGAGCCTAAGAGCAGAGTCTGTGGGAATGAAGCAATACCCATGGGAGAAAAAGTGAGTGTCAGAGAGCACCTGAGGAAATGGGGTGAGACTGGGTGCACTCAGGAGTTAAGAAAGCTCGTGTCACTGAGAGGCCTCACTTGTTCTTGAAAGTTCATGACAATCAGAGGCGATTCCTAATGACTGGAACATAGGAAATGTCACATCCATTTTCAGGAAATGGAAGATCCAAGAAACTACAGACCAGTCAGCTCCACCTGAGTCCCTGGGAAGGTTATGCAGCAAACAGCCAGTGTGAATCTACCAAGGATAAAGCATTCCTCACTAAGATGGTAGTTTTCCATGATGAAATTATTGAATCTATGGAGAAAGGGAGAAAAGCCTCTGTTGTGCATCTTGACTTCAGCAAGGCCTTCAGCACAGGCCACAGTATCCTTTATAGCCAAATTGGTAAAATAAAGGCTGGATAAGTGGACTTCAAGATGAATAAACTTTGTCCTGACTGCCAGGCCACAGGGTTGCCACCAGTGGTGCTAAGTCCCACTGGTGACCTGTGGGAACTGGCATCCCTCAAGGGTCAGTACAGGGGCCAGTACTGTTAAATGTCCTTATAAATGGTTTGGATGGTAGGAACAGAGTACCTTCTCAGCAAATTCACAAATTATTCCAAACTAGGGGGACTGTTGATGCACTGGAGGCTAGAACTGCTATTCAGAGATTCAGTCCAGAAGAATGGGCTGACATTCAGTTCAACAAAAGTAAATGCTAAGTCCTGCATCTGGGATGGAATAAACCCACACACATCAGTACTGCCCAGACTCTGAACAAACTCTGACCTGGGAGTCCTGGTCAGTACCAATTTCAATGTATGGCAGCAGTGTGCCCTGCTGAAAAAGCTGCCAACTAGGCTGTGTGCAACCAGCACGTCCCTGCTCTCCCATGAACCAGCCCTGGCACCACCTGTGCTTGCTGGTCCATTCCAAACGTGTGTTAGCAACCACACTAACACCCAAACAGAATTTAGAGTTGTGAAACAGTGAAACAAATCTTTACCATTTGGCAAGCTCTGGCCTTGTTCATCTTACTGTCCTCATGCGGGAACCTACAATCAGTGTAAGCCTTGAGAAGCACACAGCCTCTAAAGATTATACTATATTATATTATATATATATTATACTGTAACTATAATATCATGTAGCAAGGATTGTGTTATGTAGCAAGCTGACTCTACAGTGTTACTCAAAGGACTTCATAGTAATTCTTTATCCCTTCTTGCAGTGCTATAGCAAAGAAACTTAAATAACTTGTGAATTATGAGAACAAGGTATTTGGCAATAAATAGAACAGAGATGAAGATACATGTAAAGCAGAACTAAAAGAGAATATTATAAATTAGAATCTCATGATTCTTCTGCAGCTCTTGCCACTCAAACTTGACTATAATAAGCCATTTTTGCATCAAGTACATAAGCTGTACTTTATCTGTGGTCATTTTTGAAACCTGGTGTGTAAATACTGGCATGTTTCTTGGCTAGAACTTTGTACACTTCACTACCAAGACAACTAAACTATACCAAATTATTAGTTTACATACCTAATGCTAGAATAGCCTATAAATGGATGTATACATCATCCAAATCTATTACAAACCATAATAAACAAACAAACAAACAAACAGAGATAGGACATTAAATCTTCAAAGTATTTGTGAAGCTCCAAGTGGTGTGATGATTGAGTACTTGACTGAATACTCCATATTATGTACAAGCCTCCATGCAAATGCCCATTTCATCTGTTCTAATGCTTTACTTTTCTTCCAACACAGGGATCCCACACACCCCAGCTGTGCCTCCTCAGATCTGTACAACACTGATTCAGACTATCCAAAAATTTCAACTGTTCCAGCTGTCACAGAAAATAACTGAGGCCAGCTGAATGTCAGGATGCAACTAGTTACTATTATACTACTACTACTTCTTTGTAAAGCATCTGACTGTAGAAGGACAAGGAATAGGAGCTTGAGAAACAATGAAAGGGAAAACTTTTTAAGGAAAGCATCTAGCACTGTCAAGCGCAATGCCCGAGGCCTAACATGTGATATATACACTTATCTTCATGAGAAATACCTAGATTGCCAGGAAAGAAAATTGATTTTTGTGGCACCTGATTGGCCAGAGGACACAAAACACATGCTGCTAGCAAGAAACAGGATTCGTAAATTGAAGAATAATATGTTTTCCAAGTATAAAGCACTGAAAAGTCTGGATTTACAACAGAATGATATAACAAAAATTGAGAGTGAGGCTTTTTTTGGTTTGAATAAACTTACCACACTCTTACTTCAGCATAACCAAATTAAGAGTTTATCTGAGGAGATTTTTATTTATACGCCCAGTCTAAACTACCTACGACTTTATGATAATCCCTGGCATTGCAACTGTGAACTAGAAACTCTTGTTACAATGCTACAGGTTCCAACAAACAGGAATTTGGGAAATTATGCCAAGTGTGTGCACCCAATAGAACTGAAAAATCAAAAGCTAAAGCAGATAAAAGCTGATCAGTTATGTAGTGAAGAGGACAGGCAGGAGCCCAAAAACATAAAACGGGAGAAGCCTGAACCTGTCAAACCAGAATTTGATTCCTCTTTTTGCCACATGTATGTGTTTCCTGTACCAACTCTGAACTGCAAAAGAAAAGGTTTGTATCCGTTATTATAAATGAAATAATGATTTTAATATTCTTGTTCCCTTACTACATTTATTTACATATTATTTACTTCAAATGAATATAGTACTAGTACTCGCTTCATTTAAACTGATACTTTTAATTATTTTTCTCTCATAAATAGTAGCAATTAGTAGGAATTCTTTCTGCACTTTACCTCTGCTCTGCAGCCCCAATTCCACAGATAGTCCTTAATGCTCCAGTATAAGATATCTAACAAAAATCAACAGGAACAAAACTAAGCACATTAAGTTACTGAAGGACATTAAGTTACCTCAGTAGTCTGATTTTACAAGTATAAACATGCTAATCAGTCAAATTGCGGCTGTGCTGATACTGTTGAACTGATAGAGAAAGGCACAGAGCGTCTTTTCTTCTTTCCAGTGAACAAACACAAAGATAGCAGAAACTTTGACCAAAGGGAGCTGTGAAGCAGGACTGGAGCAGCCAGCTGTGCTTGCAATGCCCAAAGGAGCCTGGCTGCAAGGGAAAGCCATTGCCTCCTCACATTTGCTGTGCAGGATTTCTTTTACTGAGTGAAGAAATTCTATGCTTGTGTTCACAAAGAAATGCCCTCCCCTGAGTCTTCCTTCCCAGCACCCAGCAAACAATGCAATGTTGAAGGGCCTTCAAGAAATGTTTTTCAGACACTTGGATCTATTCCATTCCTAAATCCTTCTCAGGCTCCTAAAAGAAACAGTTCAACCTTAAGGGTAAACCGGATGGGGCATATATCAACACAAAAGTGCACGTTTATTTGTGCTTTATATTTCCCATATTTTATCCCATGATGAAACAAAGCAAACAAGAAAACAATTTAGAAGAGAATCATTCTTTAACATAACAATTCTAAATTCTAATAAATAAGAAGCATTACTGGAAGCAGCCAGCATTGTGAGGATTTTTCCCAACTTTTTCAAAGCTTAGCCTCCAATACCAGATGACTACAGTATGGTTTGTTCAGCTAAACTTCTATTTGCTTTAAGAGTGACTTAATTTTATGTAAAAACCTCAGTGTGCCCTTACTCTTGCACCTTAATGCCAGAGACAAGCTCAGAATTCAGTATAAGGAGATAATACCTAAATATCAATAATTATCCATTTCAGTATTTGATTACATGATTTATCTACTATGTATGTCATAAAAATGGTCAATGCTTTTTACTTTTTTCTACGCTGTTGAATTCCTTTCTTCTCCCTATGGCCCACTTTTCTCTTTGTTTTACCATGCAGTTGCTCTACCTTTTTTATTAAAGTTTTTGCTACTTTACTGGCTAAAATTCATTAACTTCTTAGTATTCACCTACCGTATCTTTCCTTGTAGATAGGATCTCAATTATTAGATTAGAGATTATGATCTTAATTATCCTTCACAGGATCTTAATTATATCATTATTACTTTATGCCTCCAGTAAACTGGGCTAGTGAACAAAAAACAGGCATATATTTTAATCCTAATATGAGAAAAGGCTGACTTTAGATCTTTCCCCATTTAGTGGTATCAAAGAGATGAGCTAAATACATGAATATACTCAAAAACTTTTGGCAAGAAAAATGTGACTTTTTCCCTCTAAGTTCATAGAAACATTCCATGTGGTCTGTGGGAGTTTCACAGGGGTTTATGGTATTTAAAAAATGGTTTATTGCCTTTGGTACTAATAATGGAGGAATAAAATGACTTCAGCCTCTACATGAGTGTACTAGAGGGTACAGGGACTCTCTCCTTGAGGTCAAGACCTAAATATACCAGTCCAGAACTTCCTGAATGTCTAGCATGGACACATTGTGTATGTTCCAGTATTTTTTAGGAAGTACCAGATCTACTGTGCATATGCTTAACAGCTGGATGCAGATATCCCATGGATATTTGGTATTTCTGAACATATGGTAATCTTCGAGGAAAGCATTGCACTTACTGTCTTTGTATATGATTCCTGTGCAGCAGATGCATAATTGCATTGGAATTTTCATCCGAAATAGGAGTATAATGCACACAAAGTCCCAGGATAACACTAAAATTTCTCTAAATCTGCATGGACGAGATTTCAGAGTAGAAAAAATGGTGCATTAGTTGCCAAAACAGTAAGAGGGGATGGAAAGACAAGCAGTATACCAGAGTATAAGTATCTCCAAAGCTGTTTGACAACAGGTCAAGGTCAGGAGCTTTCAGTTATTGTCAGAAAGCCCATAAAAGAAACATCTTAAAAAATACATTTAATCACATGTATGTTGTCTTTTTTTGAATAATTTACTTACATCTAATCAGACCAGTGATATATCAGACCTCTTAGTACTTCAGAATGACTATCCCCTTGACTCTGTTTCACAAATAATAATAATTTGGAAGCAAAAGCAATTTCTGTTTGCTTTTCTGCAAAGAATTTGTATTTGCAAGAGCAGTTGAAAAAAAAATTCTGCTTTCTAGTACTGCCAAACTCTCCAAGTCTCTAAATTCAGGCATTATTTGCATTCATTTGGTGATAAATAGGCCCTGAAACTTTGACATCTGCATAAGCAGGAAGCAATCCAAACACAGCAGGCTGGAGTAGTTATAATATTTATGTATTTATATTACCAAAGCTCTGCTTATAATCAGATATAAGACAGGAAGACTTTGATATGTTGCTTAAGTCTCAAAAATAGCTGATTTATTAGACATCTCCAGAACTGCAGAAGTACTGTGACCACACAAATTTCAGCACAGATCAAGAAACTGCTCGCTTTCATTCAATTTTCCATTTTCTTGTAATGACAGCCCGGGATTAGAACACTCATTGAGCAAATATAATCCTGAAGATTTGGTTTATTAACATCACCCTGAGAGGACTCAAACCACAGCCCACACTTCTCAAGCATTTGCCCTTACTACTGGATTAGGAGCTATTCTTTACAGAACTCTTTTGCCAGGATGTCTTAGTTCAAATGAGAACTAAGATATTTATGTTGGCCAAGAAATAATCCCTCTCCTTGAATTTAGAAAAAAAACTTTAATTAGGGAGAAATATATATAAAGAAAAGGATAACAGTTCTTAACCACAATACATATATATATATATCTCCAGGAAAGAACCAGACAACAACAGTTTGTGATAAACCCCTCCAACCCCCAAAATAACTAGGCAAAACAGTCAGAAAGGTCTTTTTTGGCTATCCCCCAAAAGGGGAAATGCAATTATATCCATGGACAGCAGGTGGCGCTGTGGCACCTCTGCTGCGGGCCACTCTCTCCCAGGGGTTGCAGTAATATTTACAGACAGCAGGTGGTGATGTCGCGCCCAGCTGGCTGGGCTCCCTCAGGGTGGTGGCAGGCAGTTGGTTTTTAGGTTGATTCCCATGAGAAAAATGGGAAGGCAGAAAAGCAGCAACAATCCTGTCTCTGCAGACGCAGGAAACCGGGGCGTTCTCCCACCTCTCTTCCTCACGGCAACCTTTGTAGTGATTATGATCACTCACATATGAAAGCAGTCGAGTTTGAGAAGGGAAAAAAAGGGAACACAAATTCAGTATCCAGTGGTGCTGGAATCCGAGTGTGTGTGTCCCC
>JAWWMP010000041.1:11350547-11418885 GCA_035047865.1 Dendrocincla tyrannina
GCCTGGCCAAACTAGATAACATCAGGGTCTACATGTCTTTTGTCTCCTTTGTTAAACATCTTTACCGACATTTAGGCATTGTCTCCCAGTCTTTTGGAAGGAATTCCCCTTTGGGCCTTTGAAACTCTAACACAGGAACACTCTAAGGTTATGAACACACACAGCTGAGAGGTCCTTGGCTACTTTGGTAATGCCAATGATACAAGTAGGATATAGAAGTAGACAGAATGCCACTATGCTGCCTGGATAGTTTTTTATATAGTTACTCTGGTTTCTTTAAGTGATCAAGCCCTTCACACACACTTCTTATTAGTATAGTACCTTCCCTATCTACCCTATCCCTATGTTAATGAGTAGTATAGTTCTACTAAAATAAAAATACAAAACACAGAAAGAGGCTTTACTACAAGCACTAAGGAAGAGAACAATTTCCACATGAAATGTAAAGATACAAGTAAACAAAGCATGAAATTGAGAAGTTAAAAAAACATGGTGACACTAGTGGAGGGAATAAAAGGGAAAGAAAATAAAAAACAATGCTAGGCTGACAAAGCTCTCTCTGGCATGCAGCTGTGATACCTAAGCAGTAAGAATAATCTAAAGCTGATACAAGTTATGTCTTTTTCACTTTTTAAGATTTAAAGAAAGTTCCAGGTAACATACCTCCAGATATAGCTAAACTTGATTTGTCCAGCAACAAAATTAGACAACTACGAGCCAAAGAGTTTGAAGATGTCAGTGAACTGAAGATATTAAACCTAAACAGTAATGGAATAGCTTACATTGATCCTGGTAAGAAACAATTTAAATATTCATTAAAAAGTGATTTTTTTTTTTATTAATTATAAACTTTTATGATGTCTCTATCAGATATAAATGTGTGGGGAAAGGGATTTATAAATCTAGAAGCCAAAAAAAGTAATAACTGTATAGTTATGAAAATGTTTTTTCTGTTGTAGATAATGCATGTTTTTCCTGACAGAGATTTGCATGTTTTTTTCTAATTTATATTTACAAGGTACCAATAACCATTTTTCTATTGACTAGCTGCTTTCTCAGGCCTCAACAGCTTAGAGGAGCTGGATCTATCCAACAACAGCTTGCAGAATTTTGAATACGGAGTACTGGAAGATCTTTACTTTCTGAAAATACTGTGGCTAAGAGAAAACCCTTGGAGATGTGATTACAACATTCATTATCTTTTCTACTGGCTGAAGCATCACTACAATGTTCACTACAACGGCCTGGAATGCAAAATGCCTGAGGAATACAAAGGGTGGTCTGTTGGAAAATATGTTCGAAGTTATTATGAGGAGTGCCCAAAAGACAAGCTTCCCATTTATCCAGAAACTTTTGATCTGGACAAAGATGATGAGGAATGGGAGCTACACAAAGAGCAAACGGTTCAAACAGTAAAGAAGCACGGTGTCATTGTCACTGTGATAGGCTAATAAGGAACCCCCCTTTTTTTAGTACATTTAAATATCTGATACTCAAAAAAAGAAAAACATGCTGTTCACATTTTTTGCTAATTATACTGATTGATTGTAAGACTATCTGATGAAAAAGATTTCTGTTTATTGCAGATAATTACAAAACGGCATTAGTTATCCAGCATCCTTAATCCAGTAATTGTTTCTGACAATTTGTTCTGGACACTCTTGTGAAATTTTCTGGCTAATATTTGAAACTATAAGGTAGAAATTGATAGACACAAATGTACCTAATGTGGTGGGGGGAGGAGCTGTCTTATTATGAACACAGCTTATGCGTTCACACTGAAATAGCTGCAGGATTGTGACTAAGACACATTTTTCTTGAATGTATTGACAGTTCTTTGCATCTAGCAGTTTTCTGAAATATTTTGGGAAAGCAATTCTAACATTTTTGTATCAACTTCCTCTTGTTTTATTGTATACCAAAAAACCAAACTGAAGACTAACAAATACAGTTCTAGAAAAAAAGGCATGGCAGTTGTTACACTGTTTAGGATTCAAACACAGAAGGTGAGTCCTACTTGCTGATTTACCAGTGTTCCTCCTCAGTCTTGAGTGAATAAGTCAGCCTCTGCTTCTTCCATACCTGGGTTCCCTTAAAGCCAGGAGTAGCCAAGACATGGTTGGTTCCCAAGATCCAGCTCCACATGCTCATAATTGCCTTGTTTGGTTTTTGAGGTAGACAGAGCTGAAATCTTTCTATGAAGAATTTTAGGTCATCATGTCAGTTTGACACAGATTACATGACATCACTACTAGGTGATGAGGATCACATGAAGGATGCTGTGATCTGCATCCAACACTCCAGTGCCCATCCAAACTGAAGTATGCTTTTGAGAGCTCACTAGGAGTGGGGGACATCCTCAAAGTTCCCCCTCCCCTCAGCTCATTTGCAAGATGTGTGTTACAGCACCTCCTTATCACACAACTATGTGAATATACATTGATTAAAACCTGCGATTATCCTAATAATCACAGAGCTATACAAATGCCTCAGATAGGTAGATGATATCTCTAAAGATAAACTTCCTTGCTACATAATACACTTACATCAGTAAGAAATGCATAAGTACAGGGTAGATATTCAGGGCCAAAACTTAAATTTCTCTTGGCTATCATGCAAGAAGTTCTGGAAAACTCCAGGGAGAAAATTTGCTCCTTTAAAGATCTGCAGACAATTGCGGTGTTTGTGCATTCCTCTGAGGCTTTAACCACAAGCCCTAAAGGTCACACATTTTGTTTTACAAGTGCAATACAAAGCACTCAGTGCTTTTGTGCTAACATGAAATAAAAGAAAAACATAAAGGAAAAATTCAGAAGTTATTAAGGGTGGTAAGAATGACAAAGAATCTCAAAGCAAACATCTGTTATTAACTGCATTCCTTCATGTCCTCCTTTATTTTTATTAAGATTAAGAATACATTTAACGGTGCTTTACTGATAAACTGGATAATTTAGCCATTTCTTCCACAACATCTTTCAAAAACGTTATAGTAAAAATACAACAGTATCTGACTCATTGTTGTTCCTGGAAATATCTTAAGTATTATCTCAACTATTAAAGGTTAATCCTGATAAGATAGAACAGAGAGGAAAATCCCATTTGGCCAGAAGTATTCACTACATGGGGTATATTCTGGAGACTTAAAAGTAAAAACAATCTGGCACAAGTAGTAGCCAGCATAAATGAAGCTGTCCCCCTCCTCTCAAATTCTGGAGGATTATTTCAGTAGAGAAGGACTGGGATTGATTGAAAAAGACAGACGATGAAACCACAGCAGAACATCTGTTACTGGCAGCACAGCCAGTGGAGAAAAGCTGAGTAGGAAAATATGCATTTATAAACCATGCTAAACCATTTGCTGCAAAGAATCAGTGTTAGGGAAAAAAATACTATCTTAAGGTAGGCTACAGTGTGGATAGAAAAGACAATCTAGGAAAGGAATACAGGATAAAATCTGCATGAGACCCCTCTGATCTCTACAATCAGCGAAAGGTACCAGTTGGAAAAGCAGTGGAGTAAGCCTGAGGACCACAAGCAGTGGCATAATTAGTGTTGTTCAAAGGCCCTGGAGATTCCCAAATAGATCACAAATGTCCCTCTTAGGACCAAGGTTAAAACCTGTGGTCCACAGTGACAAGTAGGGCCTTCGTTCAGGAGGAGTTAGAGTTAAGGGAAGGGTGGGATCATTCAGGGTTCTCAGACACTGGCACCAGAAAGTGCTCCATCTGCTGAAGGGGAATAATGAGCTGAACATCCTGCCTGTATCTAACAGCACATTGGCAACAGTTATTAAGTGTGAAATCTGTGACGGAGGAACATATCAACAAGGAACATGGCTCAACAACTCCACTGCAAATAAAGGTTTCCATGTGAACTTGTGAAATCAGTGTCAGCTCAGAAGCTCCATGAAAGAAACACTTGTGTAATAACATGAAATGAAATTCAGTGCTTAAGAGAGGATCTGATTAGACCTCTGGGAATCAACAAATGAAAAGACTTCTAGCAGTGAAGAGAAGAATGGTCTGAAGGTTTGAATGCTGGAATTGTCCTTGCTACTATTTTCCTTACATGGCCTCTGGAGCTTTCAAGGAGTAGCTGGAAGTTCTATTCTTTCAACCACAATGCACTACAATTTTATTCCTTACTGTCTAAAGTTATTATGCATTTCGGTTTTTTCAATGATACAAGAGAATTGTTATAAAATAGATACTGATAGAGAACTATTCAAGTGGTGATTTAGTTTCCTTTAATTAGAAGTATGTGGGCATGGGGGAAGCTCTCCTTGAAAACCTAGTTGGAATCTGTCAGGGTTTTCTGCATGTTGGCATTTGCAGACACCCCTACTGAGGATGTGGCAGAACAGACAATAATTGCAACTGCAAGTAACGTAAGAACACAACAATGGAAATATGAGATTGGGGCAAGGGTAATATAGGTTAGCATGTTCCCCTGACCATGACTAGTAGCAAATTCTTTGAGAAAAGACTGTATAAATAGGAAAAGCATGTAGGAGTTATGAAGATAATGCAGAAGGAGGCAACACAAGAAAAAAGACAGCAATATATTTGAAAAACACACATATGGGGGAAATTACTAACAATTGGTAAAAGCTTTAGCATTACAGGGTTGACTGCTATTTCTCTGAGCTTCTCAAAAATGTACTGTAAAGTACACCCTCCATCAAACACCACAGCCACAAACCACCGTTTAATGCTGACATTTCTGTGTTTCTGTGCTATTTAATCACAAAAGTCCCAGAGGCACTTCCATGTCTAAAATAAAATCATGGGCCTTCCTCTTCATTTATATGCTCTTTAAGTCTCTCCTTTCAGTAATTTCTCTCTTGATTTCCCTTCTTTCTCTGCCCATACCCAGAAAATAATTGCATGATGCAATTGCATGAAGACAATTGCCTTGCCTTCCTGACATGCAGTTCATGATCCAGGAGTGCTATCTGAGGGGATAAAACAACAGTGTGCCCTTCTCTCTACAGAGCCACACAAAACACAGAAAAAGATTATTTTGCACCATGTTTTGCCATGACAGAGTGCAGGAAAAATGGATAGATCTGTCAATACTATGACCACTACTGGAACTAAAACACTTCAAAAGCTTCTGAGGAGATTTTAGCTCCTGCACTATGAATATGAATGGCAGCATTTAAATGCAGTTCCCAGCTACACATGGAATACAAATGATTCTCTGAGATCACTGAGTAGGCAGAGGAATACCACAAACAGCTGAGCTATAATCCATACAACTCATACAGTAATTTTCTTTGGCACAGTAACACATTGATTTGACAGAAAGTCTGAGTTGGAATCATATTAACATTCACATGCACAATGACTCTTATTTAATGAATGCACCACAGACCAAAGTTACAAAAACTATTTTTAAAAATTGCAGCTAATTGACAAAAAAACCCCAAACAAAACATGATTAGCCAGCTGAACATACCTGAACGACTGTTAATATAATTGCTGCTATAACACTAAAAATAAAACCATGTTGCCAAAAGCTGTGTAATTTTGGATTTATTTGAAAAGATGAAATTAGAACTGTAGCTCAGGGAAATTCCAATGGAAAGGTTCATCACATCTGTAGCCTATAATTGAACAGACAGTTCAACTCAGTTTGTTAGCTGAAAAAATGTCAGAAGAAGAGAATATCAATATGATTTTCAATCACTGAAAAAGATAGAAAAATGGTTTTACAGCAATCTTAAACCATCCACAAGAGCTTCAAGATCCAAGAATGGCACAAGTAGGCTGTATGATAAATATCAGCAAGTTTTAACATAAAAACATATGTAATTAACCTAAACAGCAATAGTACACTGATCTAAATGTGTTCCATGTTTTAAAAGAATTACTGTGTATCTTCAAAGTTAGGAGAAACAGCTTTACAAATCAATGTTTTCCAAAAGCCCCTGTAGACTGCCATATATGATTCATCACAATTTGTTTAAAATAGCACTGAATAGATGTAAGTGGGCATAATCTTTGATTTTGAGCCTAAAGAAAACATTAATTATCACAAAAAATGAAAAATGCATAGCTTATAGATAAACAAATTGTATTTACTGTCTTTGATCTGTAAGACAAATGGAAATGGGTAGCAATCAACATACTGATATTCCAAGTCATATAATCAACACTAGATATGAATCAGTAAATAATGTGACAACAAATGCAGCTTGTATATAAAATTCTATCACAATTGTTCTTTACATGGTTTTAGCTCTAAAAACAATAAACATTACTATGGTTTTAGTTTTGTACTCAAACACATAAGTAAAAGAAAATCATAGAAGGACTTAACATTTCTAAGTACATCACCCATAAAAGAGGCGATGTGGCTGTGTATGATTTATTTTGGCTTGTTTTCTTTATTAGCTGCCAAAGTTCATTATGATATTGAATTAAATTCTTTTGCTAAACAACTGGTATGCTGATATCATTGAGAATGTTATTTTATCCTGTGACTTAAAAGCCAAGACCATGATCAAATATACTTTTTATTCTTGGCCAATTGTTCTTTTCTGTCACCAATCTAGAGAGAAAATTGTTCTCACCCATAACTACACAGTCACTTCCTAAAACAAAAGAAATCATACTGAAATTGCTATAGGCTGCATCAACAATTTCAATGATATATGTTTAAATGATAAATGCATTATAGTCTCAAAACATCCAAATACAGTTCTTCATTTTGAAAATAAAAACATTTTCCATTTCTTTCTTATGTGTTTGCATTCAATTAAAGTGTAGGCTACAGAAGAATCAATCAGTAACACTCTTCTGCTTCAGAAATACTGAAGTAAAACTGTGCCAGGAACCAAAAAACATTTCTTGCTATCTTGCCTAGTTGCAGCAGAAGAGTTTTTTCCCATGAAAACACTACCAAGATGTTTTCCCACTCCAGGATAAAATGGCCAAGTAACAGCTGGATGCAGGCAATTCCTAACGGATCCATACGCTTTCACAGTTAGCAAGGAACCTCTCACACTGATCACAGACACTTTTAGCTCTCCTATCTGCTCTCCACACTAAGAAAAAGATTACTGACCTGAAACTATTGCAAAATGCTGTCACAAAGGGAATTAACCTCTGATCACACAGTCACATGTACTTCCATACATAGTATCAGGAAGCACTGAGATGATTTTTTATGTCCAGATGGACTCTCTTTTGGCAAGTAGAATCCAGTACCAATTATTTGTGCTAAAACTTGAACATATTAATGTCTTGGACCATGGACAGATTCTTTTTTTTTTTCCATGCATTTTTTTTTGTCAGAGAGCCTCTTGTTGGAGGCCAGTAACTAGCAGTATACCCTGGGGGTCAATACTGGAATGAGTCCTGTTTAACATCTTCATTAATGATCTGCACAATGAGACAGAGTGTACTTTCAGCAAGTTTGCAGATGACACCAAACTGGGAGCCATGTCTGTCACACCAGAGGGTCATGCTGCCACCCAGATGGACCTTGATAGGCTGGAGAAAGGGGCTGACAGGAACCCCATGAAGTTCAACAAGTGAGAGTGCACCTGGGGAGGAACAACTCCAGGCACTAGTACATGCTGGAGGCAAGCCAACTTGAAAACAGGTGGCAAAAAGGACCTGGAGGCACCAGGTTGAACATGAGCCTGTGATGTGCCCTTGCCACAAAGAAGGTGCAGGGTATCCTCACCTGCATTAAGAAGAGTGCTGCCTAGAGATCTAGAGAGGTGATCTTTTCCCTCAGCGCTAGTGAGGCCAGACTTGGAGTACTGTGTCCAGTTCTGGGCTTCCCAGTACATGAGAGATATGGACACACTGGAGAGAGTGCAACAGGGGGCAAAAAGATGACTAAGGAATTGGAGCATATTTCCTACAAGGAAAGACTGAGAGAGCTGTGACTGTTCAGTCAGAGAAGGCTCAAGGGCTCATGCCAAGGTATACAAATACATGATGGATGGGTTCAAAGATGAAGCCAAGCTCTCCCAGTGGGGCCCAGTGACAGAGGAGAAGAAAGGCAACAGGCACACACTGAGACACAGGAGGTGCCATCCAAACACCAGGGAACACCTTTATACCATGAGGGTGACCGAGCACAGCTTGGAGTCTTTATCCTTGGGAGGTATTCAAAAGCCATCTGGCTACGGTCCTGGGCAACCAGCTCAAGGTGTCCCTGCTTGAGGCAGGGGTTGAACCAGATACCTCCAGAGATCCCTGCCAACCCCAGCCATTCTGTGATAATTATCTCAGTAGAGCTGGATTCTGTTATTCTGCTAAATTAAAGCACATGTTTTCAATCCAATCTTACTTGTCATGTAACAGCATTTCACACATAATGTAAACTGTTCTACAGCATTCTAGCAATGTTCAGTCATACGGATATTGTTGGGCCTGGAGACCGGAATGAAGGAACAGCAACCTCAAAGATTCAAAAGTAACCCATATGGATGACACTTCTGCATAATATTTCCTACATGTTCACATACTAAAATATCCGTAACCATTTGCAGTGTTGAATTACTACATCATATGCTGAAATATAAATACCTGATAAGCAATATGTAAAATGTGCAGTTCTAAGTATGAAGAAGAAATCAGAAAGAAAGACAGTTAATAAAATTCCACATCCCTTTTCCTAAAGAAACTTTTATATAAGAAAAATTGTATGCTTGTAATGTAATTACTTTCAGGACTGTACAATAATACATTGATGGCAACAGTTTAAACTTGATATGGTAATTGCCTGACCACAAAAATACAAAAAACTTCCTAATTTTATTCCATATCCTGTCACTGAGGAGAATTTTTTCTTGTTATATACATTTTCACTTAAGATATTATGTTAATACAGGATGTCAGCATGAAAACAGCAAAAATGCCCCTGTGGTTTATAGAAGAGTATTCCCATATTAGGTATGCAACTTTCCATACAACAATGCATATGATAAAACCTGTTTTTCATTACAGCAGTATATTGATTTGAAACATGTTCCAGAAAAATTAATGCTTACTCTACACAGGGGTCACTCAAACTGTACAGTCACAAGAGAAATTTTGAGTCAAGTAAAGGCTTTGATACTCAAATGAGTATTATACTAAGAGACAATACACATAAAGCCTTTCTAAAAGTAAGGAAAGAATTGCAAATTTTGTTTCACTTCTGGTAGGCAGTTTAGCTAAGAAGTGAAGAAAGAGTGACTACCTGTCTAAGTGTAGAGTGCATGGATTACTGAAGTGTAGATTACCTTGGTTATACTGAAATATGCTTTATAATACATGAGTCACTGAAAGTTGCTGGAATCAAACAGAGATGTTCTTTAAGATAAACTTTTATTGTCATTTGTATTCTGTGCAGTTCTACTGAAATGAACAGGATTGAAAAACATATCAACTAGAGCCCATTTTTATCACAGAGATCAAGCTTCATTAAAAGAAATATGTACAAATATCAAAGGTATTGTACAGAGATGTAAAAAGGTTTTCTGCGTCAACCTATAGAAACTATCCAAAGGCTATGAATTCGTTAGCTTAGAAAGGAAAAATCATGTAGGAAAATAATGCGTCTTTTCCCACGAGCATTTAATTGCATAGATAATACCTTCAGGTCATTTGCCTGCTCCTCAAAATATGCTGCTGTCCAACAAGCTGTGTCAGTTCACTTCATATAAAATACTATAAACCAATACAAAGAATCAGGTTTACTGGCTTTATGTTCTTATCCTGGAATCTTGGAGCTTGCTATAGCCATACTCATTTTAAAGATATTTAGGTGGTTCAGAATGCAGCTGGGAAATTACAAAGATTTTTTAAGGTACAGAAATGTGTAGGCCCTTTTCAATAGCAAATTCTTCCTGTACATCCTTTCAAAGACCTGCATCTATGATAATTATAGTTGGATTCATCACAGACTTCTCTAACTAAAAGTCTGCATAATTTGGACATGTAGATTATTTCCTTAACTTCAAAACTCAACCTAATTTAAAACTCAGCATCAAGACCACAGCAGCCACCTCTAAAGCACAGCAATCATTTTCCGTCAATAACTCAACATCAGGATACTGTGGTACCCCTTACTTTTTTAGGAAACTATAATTTAAAAGCAAATGGTTTCCAGCTGGTCCCGAGGACACATCTTGTTCAGTTGTAAATACAAACTGGCAGATATTTTTTCTGTACAGAAGCAGAACAGAAAGCTGCAATAAATGACAGTATACTAATAATTATATTTACTAAATACCCTGTGATTTTGAAATGATGCACCACAAAATATCATCTACAGTGCCAGAGACAATAAAGGATCCTTATCATTGGTTCCAGAACTTTGAGAAGTTGAGGCACACTTTATTTTCCACAGTCTTGCTCAAAGCAAACACACATTTGGCCTAGAGGAGACAACACCCAGTAATAATCTGTTGAAGGAGATTGTATCCGCATACTGGATTCACCAAAAAAAATACCCAAAACCATGAAAATTCACAGAAGGAGGGAAAAGAAGAGGTAAAGAAAGAGAAAAAGGAAGAGAGAAAGAGCTCTGCCTTTCGGCAGTAGATGGTTAGGTGCTCAACTACAGCAAACCTCTTGTCAGTCTTCTAAACAGAAAAGCTCTTTCTGCAAGTCCCATACTGAAAAAATAGGGACAGCTCAAGGAAAAGAAACCAGGTGACAGCCACGCAGATTTGCAATTCTCTCTGGATCAAGAGAGCTGCAATCTTCTAAAATACAAAATGGAAGTATTTCAGTAGGCTTCCTGCTTTTCTGTAATGATTTTTGTTCCCTCTGTACTTTACACACAAATAAAGCCATTATTTTCTAGCTTGCCTCAAAGTTCCACAGCCCTAACTTCCAGCCCACAAATATATTAACTTGCATGATTTATCCCACATAGACAAAATGCTTGCAAAAATACTTTCAGCACAGCTGGCTCGGCCTGTTCTCTCTTGTGTGTCCTGAATGAGACCCTACAGAAGGTGCTCCCCAGCCCTGAACACTTCCCTGCACCCCTCCCAAAAACCCTGCACTATTGCTGTTAACTTCTTGTTGATATCAGTTCCTAATCCTCTGTACCCTAAACATCTATTTGCTCTTTAGTAGCAATGTGACTTCTTCTGACCTGTTAGGCTTATAATATTATGATTATAATTATAATATTATATTATAATCATTGTTGGTTTAATTCTGCATTTTAAAATTAATCGATGCTCCATATTATAAAGATACACAGAAAAAACTGGCAGAGGATTCTTGCACTGCTTGAGCTCTAAGCTGGAGGCCTATCTGGTCTAGCCTTGCCCAAGTTATCCCAGAGCATGTTGAATTACACCAGATACATATGTTTAGGTGATTTTTTGCACCAAAAATGTCTAAAGAAGTGTACACAATACAAACAATTAAAGAATGACTCAGTTATATCCATTCTAATCTAATTATGGAATGAAAAGAATTTAAGACTATTATTCCCTAAGAATGCCCTGATACTCTCCAGAAACAGGACACCTTTGAAGAACTCAATCTAGTCAGACTAAAATTGTAAATATTTGAAGATATCAGTCTGTCTTCTGACCTTTTTGTTTTGATCTCTACTCCATCCCCACCTCCCATCATGCATTTCCTCTAACTGAAACTAAGACTCCAAGTCTGTGATCCCTCCTGTTTTATCCCTATCACTGACTCTTCACCTCCCAGAAAAAGCATCCCAACTAATTTCACCCTGTGCTTCTGGCATACACTTCATTTCCCTAACACCTCCCAGGCCAGTTTTGCACCAGCATCACTGCTCAGTCTTCAGAGAAGAGTACCAGCACCATTTGTCCTAGTAAAGAATACAGAGATCTGCCTTCTGGCACTCATGATATCAGGTTACCACAGCTCAACTAATGAACTGCATCCTGCAAAAAGATAGCTCCCGAAATTGTTGGACCGAGTATATTTAACTTATCCATCATCATTTTCTATTATATAATATGTATTTTTGTTATGCAGAGCAGCTGCACAGACTTACATGTCTTTTTTTTCCTAGTGATTCTGCACCCACATGTTCCACTTCTGTATAATAACTCTTAATATTTGGACATCACAATGGGCTTATGCTAGAGACATCTTCCACTTTGGCTTTTTTCTTTTTTTCCTTTTCAGCAGATTAAATTTTATTCATCCTCTGAACTCTAAAACAGAATAAGTAATTTAATATGGCTTCTGACCTGAATGAAGTAAAATCTACAAAACTCTGCAACTTGCTGTAAAATACAAAGCAGTCAAGCTCAACAATATAAATTTCTGAATAGAACTGATATTCATTTATAACTTAAATAAAATATGCATTGATAATATATTCCAGTAGCAACTCATTCATTTTAAAGAAATTTATACTTGACTGTAATTTTCTAAAGTATCAAGCAATAAAAAATTGTCACCTATACTGTATTAATGTGCAGATTTGTATTTAGGGGAGGACATTTGAGTGTTTATAGAAGATAATTTAAAAGTTCTAGATGCATGTATTTACTTAAGTGCTATTCATATTTTCTTGGCAATACAAAAAAAATCCCAATGTTATAGAATACACATTCAACTTATATCTTACCAATTTTAACCTTTGGTAAAAATCCCACTTTCCCTCTAAGATAGGTAATAAGAAATAATTAGTTTCAGAACAAAAATTGTATCTCAAATGAATCATATATTGCTGGTATATTAAAATACACTGTCTCTCCATATCTGATTTGCTGGAATAAACTAGACGTTGCATGACTACTTTCATTTGCCAAAACCTCCCTAATTTCAAATAAAATAATAATTTTAAAAAATCATTAGGATTTCATACAGTTGGGAGCAATTATAAACGGAATATGCTACTGTTCCAGTGCAACTTCTGTGACAACTCTTAGCTGAGATAATCTTAGAGATACTGCACTGAAGGAAAAAGGAAAATCTTCCATGTCCCTGATATATAAGACAGTAAGAAAAAAAAAAGGGGGGGGGACTAGCAAGAAAGGCTCTTGTATTAGGAAAATATTTGCAATAGAAAGGATTACAAGATAATGGAATAAACTGCCTGCTGAGACTGATGTGTCTCTAACACCTGTGATTTTTAAGATGACTAAAAACACCCTAGACAAATGATCACCAAGGTTAACCACAGTATGGCTTGAAAATATTCACCTCCTTGCCAGTTCCATGATTCTTAGTAAGGATTTACACCAGAGTTCCTAACACAGTTGTACCTCCTATATAATCAGCACTGTATCCTCAATAACTGAAATGCAGTTTTTCATCCCTCGTATCCACTATTTTACTGATCAGCTGTATTCAGCAATGTAACATATTAAACAAATACTTCAGTTACTCTTTATAAAAGTTGTTTTGTGATCCATCGCAATGTAAAGCATTTTCCACACGATTTTAATTTGCTGCTATTTTAATAAATCTGGTTTTGAACTTCTACAGAACCGAAACTGTGTAAGACTGTGGGCTAAGAAAATATGGCCCTTTGAAAATGCAAATAGCAATTGGCCTCAGAAAATGCTGGGGGTTATCTCATTTATTGCTCTTACTCCTACGAAAATCTATTTGAATGGTCAGTAAAAGACGGAACAGCTGAAATGCAACTGCCATAAACTTGGGACAGATGTACTAACAGAAGACAACACAGAGTACAGTTATACAGAGGTACTGAAGCAAAAATCTGGTCAAACTGCATGCCAACTTACTGACTCAACTATTTAGGGAGTGGGCCCAAAGATTAAGTATTTATTATCCACCTCCTACTGAAAACTTCAACTAGACGTGACAATTGCACAGAACATAAAAGCAAGATAAGTATCTCCCTGGCTACCCCTGTGAAATTTCAGCCTCTCCACAGTGCAAAAGAAGTCTATTTTCCTAGCATTAGTGACTCTCTCCATTATATTGTCTTCCCTCTTTCTTTCCAATTCTCATTCTCTAAGTTTCTCTAACTCATCCAAATACATCAGCAGTGTCTTTTGGGGTCAATTTGAATCTAGTGGTGAACACTGCAATTCTCTGGCAACAATGAAGTATTTTACAGAACTCAGCATTTCAACAGAACAGTCCCTTACTAAAAAGTGCTATCCAAGACAGCACACCAACTTCACCTGAATGCTAAAAAATTATATTGTATAGACTTACATGCAAGAAATAGAATTTCAATCATATTGAATTAAGATTTTCAATCTCTTTCCTCTACAAAGCTTTTTCACTTCCCAGCAGAGTTTTTGCCTCCATCCTTATTGCTATGAAATTTTGTTCATGTTTTTCTCTTAACTTATTTGTTTACACCATAATCTCAGTAGAAGTTCTCAATATTTAAAATTTTCTTGCTGCTTAATCCTGATGTTATTCTAAAACATCGGGCTTGATTATTGCACTGCTGTGGCACCTACAAATGAAACTGCATTCTTAGATGAAGTCCAGAGAGTAAAAAAGGAGAGTACTCCATCTTTGTGATTCATGGCAGCACAAATACTATTACAGCTTGTTGTTTTTCCCTCTGCACCAACTGAAGTTTTGTTCCTGGTATTCAAACCTTCAACGGAAGAGAATTTATAAACCTCAAAGATGGCACATTTACAAAACACAACTTTTCTTGAAACTCACCTGAACCATGAAATTATTAATTATATGTGCAAGATAAAGCAGGAAGAGAAGTAACTTTCACAGAAGCTGTACAGAGTCATGAACATGCTTCAAAAAAAGGTAACAACATATGATTTCACAATATTCAAAATTAATGCAAAATTTTTATGTCTTGTTTCCTGCACAGTAAGCTGAGAATATACATGCACATTTTCTTTCTTTTGCCAGGTATGGACTAAATATAAGTTAAACAAGGGCTTTTTTTGCAACAGTGGGCAGAAAATATTAAGAAGTCTGAGAAAAAGCACTTGCTGTGAAATGTATTTTTAAATATTCAGATAGCATTTTTAGCCTATAGAAGTTACACATACTGTAGATACCAAAGCCTGCTCCCATTTAAGTCAGTCATATTATTTTTTAAGATTTCAGTGTAAACAAAACTAAATCCTTAGTAATTTTTTATCTCACGCTATGATGTCTTTATTTAAAAAGGTGAAAGAAAACACAAAGGAGAAATGAAGTTAAAACAAGAAACACCACCTCAGTTTTGATTAGTACAAAAGCAAGGGTTTAATGTATCTACCAAACAAAGAGGAGCATTAAGTGAGGATATATTCATTAGATATTCTGTAGATAAAAAACCCACAAAACAAAACCCCAAAAAAACCCACAAAACAAACAAACAAACAGAACCCACAAACCATAGATATCAAAAGAAAAATGTTTTTAGAGATATTGTCTTAGTGTATTTGAAGTATCATAAACCACTAATATTTGGGAAAAAAGCACTATTAACATTTAAGTTGCAGTCTATACAGTAGATGTTGTACCATTAGCACCTTTTAAAAGACCAAGCCCAATATTATAAACTACATAACACACGCACATTATCATTTAGTATGTACCATAAGGCAGTACCTAAGCCCTTTGCCATTATTTCTCTGAGTTTTTCTTCTAAAAATATAAGTGGATCTTCTGGACATACAACAAATACACCAAAAAGCAGCATCTGCAAAAAGAAAGTGCAAATTAACACCTTTGTATTAACAGCAAAGTAGCACCTAGTTATGAAACTGTTAAAATAAACAGAAGTTTACCAGCATCTTTTAAAATAGTGCAAAATAGAGGCACTTCTTTTTATCACTTACCTTCCTTTTCATTCAATTTTTAAAGATAATATTGCATATATCAGCATGTTTCAATTACTAGACTTCAAAGCATGGGGTTTAGGATAGCAATAAAATATATGGCATTTCTTCAACAATTCCTACTAAGAATGTAATTGCTTTTAATGTGCATTAAAGAAAAATATATAGAAGACTGGATATTTTTATTTACTTAATGAAAACCAGAATTTAAAACAAGTTTCATACAGTAAATATTATGATAAATGGGAAGCTAGGCAAAAATTGATCTTGTAACCAGCATTGTAAACAATACGCAGCTTAAAAAAATACTTGCTTTTCAGGATTGTTTTATCATACAACTTTGCATTATCTTTTAGCAATAATGCACAATAACCAATGAACCATTTTCTCATTTGTTCTTTAGCTGTCTTCAGCTAAAGGACATGGATCATTTACTTTAGGACTTTGGGTTCCCAAATAGCAAGAAAACCCAAAAGTATATTGATTGTTTAAAGTATATGGACAAATTGCAGTTATTTAAGTGAATATTTAATGGAAACTATAAACTATAAGTTCTTGTGCCTGGTAAAAATTTCAAAACATGACATGCAACACTACTTCTTTTCAAGACATGGCCTCTTGCTATTATTAAATCAATTTGGAGCATGTGCTTGCATTCTTTTCAGGAAGCATGGTGAGAGGACAAAAGAAAAGAGAAGAGCTCTAAATCAAAACCATGCTGTGGATACAGAGCAAAAGCCATCCACAACATGGAGGCAGGAAAAGGCACTCTGTCAAGTGGGCCATGGCTCTGTAGAGGCACAGGGCAGGCAGAGGGAGCAGCCTGTGAGCTTTAGAGTGAAAAACACCTTCCACGTGCTCATCAGAATACAATGTAGAAACAGAATCAGGCAACAATGTAAACTGGAAGGTTGCCGAATAGAAGTTATGGATGCCCCGTTATTGGAAATGTTCACAGTCAGGCTGGATGGGACTTTGAGTGAACTGACGGAGCGAAAGGTGTTCCTGCGCACTGCAAGGTGGTTGGACTAGATGATCTTTGAAGGCTTCTTCCAACACAAACTCTTCTATGATTCTCTGAATCTAAGTTAAGACCAATATGAAAAGTTGAAGAAAATTATTCTTTTGTGAACAGACAAAATGAAAGGCCACTGTCTTCAGTTCAGACACCTTGAATATTTACAACTCTAATCAACATATTGATTCCAACCTTAGCATCTCTTCAACATCTTCTTAACAAAAATGCAATTTGCAAAGTATATCTTGATGGTTGGCTATATTAAAAAATATTAAAAATCCATCACTTACCATTGTAGTTCATGAGATATAATATCTTTTTAAATAATAGACAGTTAAATGGTTTTCATCACAATTTTACCTGGGTATGGATTGCCCAAAGCTAATCCCAACGCTGGTCAGCTACTCCCTCTGCTGGATTAAACCAGTACGTGTCTGCCATATGTATGCCTTTTTTTTTATTCAAGTTTTATTTTGTTTGCTTTTATTTTCTCCCTTTTTCAAACAAACACTGACAACTACTTCTTTGCATGTTCTGAAAAGTCTCCAACTCAAGAAATCGAAACTATCCACCCATATACTGGATTGTTTAGCATTTTAGGATGTCAATTAATTAAGGAAGGAATTGTAACACCTAGTCTTGCAATACTCATTCAGGTACTCTTCAGTGCTGCTTGGACCACATGTAAAACTGTAAACAATTGTGTCCCCTATGCCAAACAATTATGTCTGTACAAGTCTGGCTATTTCTATTAGACTTCTACACAACTAAACAACCTGAAGGAGTCCATCATCGATGTTTCTCATCCACTCTTCTTCCTACTACTTTAGCCATTTACACTTCATGGCAAAATTAATTTGGGTCACACAGCAGAAAAATCTAAGGCCAGCTCTGCATCCATATTTAACATTTTAAGTATACAGCTACTAACAACAGTAAAAGCTGTCATACACAGGATTACAGTTTGCTTGACTTTTAGTGAATACTGTTTAAAAGTAAATGTGGATGAGAACTGAAAGAGAGAAATCTGGCAGGAAGGAAATGCTCAGATGCAGCAGGGAAACCTAAATTATTTGGACAAGATTACTTGGACTCCAATTGTGTCTGGACCATGCCCAAACCACAACCTCAACATAAAAAGACTTAAGCAAATGGCCATCTTGGAACTGTTATTTTGAGTTAATTTTGAGAATATGTGTACAAACGTTCAAAGGTCTCATCTTAGCTTTGATGTTTCTTAATACAAGGACCAGCATCATCTCATTTATCTTCACACCACACATACTGTAACTTCCTAAAGAAATTAAAAAATAATAAAATTAAACTAGAAATATGGCTAGATATCAGCAAGCACCAACCTTTAGGAAACAAGAAAAAAAAGATAAAAAAGATAAAAATATCTTACCCAGGGAAATTTTAACTGTTTCTTTCCTTTAAGAATCTCACTTAAATCTTATCCTTAATTCTATCATTTTTAGTTCATTAACTTAATGCCGTTGCTGCTCCAATGCTGTATATAGCTATAATGCTATAACCTTTGCTTGGAAATGTAGATGTGAGCTATTTTTGAAGTGCTGCATCAAGCAATACACCTCATGCAGTCGCATCTTATATTTTGGTTTTCTGTGCTTAAAAAACAAAGAATGATCTAGAGACAGACTTTCAGGAGAGGTCCTCGGTCTGTGTGGCAGTACTGCTCTGTAATTATTCTAATTGGTTCAAGATTTCTTTATTAATGTTTCCATAGAAATCCTGGCTGCAATAGTTGCTTGCAAATGAGGTCTAGTTTGGTAACTTAAAAGTATCAGGATGTCTCTTAATCTTGTACTTGTGTATTGTGCTTTTCTTTGTTTGAAGGAAACTGAAAACCAGCTGTGCAGATTTGGAAACAGGCAGAGGTGAACGTGACAAACAGGAGGAAACTAAAGAAACACAGAGCACCCAGCGGAGCGGAGATGGGCTGTGTCCCCCCCTCAGGGGACGATGTGACCCTCACCTCAGGGGAGGACGTGTCCCTATCTCTGAGGACAATGTCCCCCACCTCCGGGGACGCTGTCCCTCATCTTTAGGACGATGTCCCCCACCTCCGGGGACGCTGTCCCTCATCTTTAGGACGATGTCCCCACCTCAGGGGCTGCCGTGGCGCAGGCCCGCCCTTCCCTCCGTTCCCGAGGGCAGCCTGCCGGCGGTGCGGGGCCATGCCGGCGCGGGCAGGGGGCGAGTCCTCCCTCCACGGTCGGTACGCGGGCTGTCCCGGAGCTGCGCGCCCAGCGCCCCGGCCGCCCGGGGGACGGCGGGGCAGGCCCGGCGCCGGATGGGGCGGTGCCTGCGCGGGCCATGGCGGAGCAGCAGGGCCGTGCCGGAGCGGTGGCAATGAGGGCGGCGGCGGCGGCCGCGCTGCTCGGGGCAGGGGCAGGGGCCTGGTACGGCTACTGCCTGTGGCGGCGGGGAAGGGGCCTGCCGGCAGGTGAGGGCAGGGCAGGGCGGGGCAAGGCAATGAGGGCAGGGTAGGGCAGGCAGGGCAGGGCAGGGCGGCGAGGGCAGCAGAGGAGAGGGCAAGGCAGGGCAGTGAGGGCAGGGCAGGGCAGGGCAGGGCGGGGCGGTGCGGGGCGGGGCGGTGCGGTGCGGTGCGAGGCGCGCTCGGCGGGTCCCGGCCCGGCGCGGTGTAGCTCCCCCCTCCCGAGGCGGTGCCTCAGCACTGCCCGCCCACAGCCCTGGGGAGCGCTCTGGGCCCCGCGTTATTTGCAGGGAAGTAGTAATTTGTTGGTTTGGGGTTTTTTTTCCTTTTTTTTTTTTTTTATGTCCCCGAAAGCGTGCCTCTGGTCGCTGTGTTTACTCAATGAGCTGATTTGCTGTTATGTCATTAAAGTTATTTCTGTCCCCCCTATAATTTAGAGCTAAACGAAGTGTTTAGATGAGGGTGAGGGTGGAAAACGATTTTGTTTTTGAAGTGAGCTCCTGGATTATCATAAGTAACTTTGACCTCTTTTTTAAAATTTTTTTTTCCCTTTTTTAAACCCCCTAAGAATACTGTGGTGTTTGCCTGGTGAGATGGTGGCAGCAAATCTGTGGAATTTAAAGGATGGGTTTGCTTCTCAGAAGTCATCTCGGGCCAGCTATGACTAGTCCAGCAGTCATAGGTCAGGTGTCCAGGCTCCTCAGCTTAGCTAAATAGTTCTGCCTCCAACCTGGCAAAAATGGCCTTTGATGGTATTTGTGTTACCCTTTTATGAAAGCCAGGTGCTCCATAACATCACCCTGACTCAGAAACAGCCGTCCTCAGTTGTGTGAGTGATGCCATGACCAGCAGTGTTCTTAACACTATGGCTGTTCCTTTGTCACAGGACCTCAGGGTACTGGCAAAATGTCATTATTATAATTTCTGAAAATAGTAGTCTGCAAATCAGAAGTTTGGTTTTCCTACAGTGCCCAGACATATTTACACATTTCATTTCAGGGGACGGAAGGAAAAATTAAATAAACATGTTTGGTGAATATTCCTAATAATTTTGAATGGGAGGTTTGCTGTTGGTTAACCAAGAGTAAAGTGCCTTAAGCTCTAATTGTGTGTTCCTTTTATTCTCTACTTTGAAAAGAGGTAATTAGAGGACTTGGGGGAAAAAGGATGGAAATCTTGCTGTTGTAAAACAGTCTTTTTACCATGAGATGATGGTTGGGTACAATCAAACTTAGAACAATGTGTCCTACAACTGAGAGCTGAATTTCAGCTTTGTAAGAAACGTTAAGTGGTAACTAAGTGAAATGTCTCAAGCTTGGCATCAAGTATTTAATTTTTGAACACTGACAGACAGCAGTCCTCCACTGTCAACCCATAGCATGGATGCGGATGCTCTACAGAAACTTATTCATTTGCTCCAGGCCACAGATGATCCATTAATTCAAGAGCAAGCTTTAATCACTCTCAGCAACAGTGCTGCCTTCTCTGTAAATCAAGTAAGTATTGTTCTGTAGAAAACAACATGTCCAGGGCCAGCCAGTCTGGCAGAGGAGAGGTGCTGTTTTGCTGAAGAGTGATGCAGGACTGAGAGCTATGAGAGCTTGTGCTCTAAAATCCATTTTATGTCTATGCTTTAATTTCTGCTAGTCTAAATAATATAATTTACCAGTCTCACAGAATTTATCAAAGCATAATGTTTGGAAAACTTAAAGTCCTTATGGAGTTCTATATTTTAAAAGTGGTCTAAATATGTTTTGGGGTTTTTTGCTTAAAGTTATATTGAATTGGAGGTTAAGTGCTTTCTGTTTCACATCTGAAATTTACTGAGATAAACTAATCTTTTATCCTCATAAAGTTGTATGCTATTTGCATATTAGTAATTTTCCAACTATCCAGGTATCTTCAAATCAATTTGACATAGAAAAACTTTGAGATGGATGCAGATTTTCATGCCTTTTTAGAAGTTTAACTTCCATGGTGTCCCACTGTTACTTTTTTATTTTGTCCTTTTTGTATGGTACTTATGACGACTGTCTATTTTGGCTTCTCAAAACTGTTTTGTTAATATAAATCTCATAGAACAGAATGTAACAGAAACCCAAGGCCCATTGTCCCATTTTTCATTTTCTTGAAAACAGTACTTTTTTTTCAGTGACTGAGTCTAAGTGAGAAAAATTAAAATATTAATAAAATCAAGTGTAACAGAAAAGACAAAGTTTTGCAACTTCTACTATAATAATATGATGTTGCATCTTGAAATTCTGTTCTGTTTAGTCAAGACTCTTAGGTCCCATGACCTGGCTCAGTTGCTCTATAAAGTCATTATGCAATAATTTTCTTTTATTCTTTATGATCTAAAATGCTTTAAGCATGCTTTGCAAACCAAATTTTAAAAGTGAAGGTGTTGTGCCATTGTCCACTATTGTCAAATACTACTTTGTCCCTAAGTAGGACCATTCTTAATTTCAGGAGAAGCAATAAAGCAGTATCTGCTAATAGTCTCTCTATGGAGAAAAGCCTTCAGCATTTAAAGTTTTAAAAATCTTATTAAATATCTTTTCTATTTCAGGATCTAATCCGAAATTTGGATGGCCTTTCTGTTATTGGAGGGATGCTCTCCAACTGTATTCCCAAAGTTAAAGAAAAAGCACTAAATGCACTTAATAATTTGAGTATGAATATTAAAAATCAGGAAAAGATACAGGTAAGTTTCTTAAAGGGAAAAATCAAAGTAATCGAGGCACAAGAAATAGTGCAGGACGTTCAGCATATTTGTTAAAGACAACCCAGAATGCCAAGACATACGAGTCAGCAGGTCTGGATGATCTGTGTGTCCCAAGAGTGAATGGATAACTCAGAAATGCATTGCTTCATTGGCACTTACTTTTCTTTTAAAAGACAGGAAACTAGGCTGCTTGTGTTCAGCTTCCACCAACTGCTATTAAAGAGAGATTGCTGCTAAGTTTATAGTGAAATTATGTGAGTCAAAATGATTTCCAAACATGCCTAGAAAATCAGCAGTGGTAGAATGGATTGCAGACTGAACTTGGCAGGACTCCTTAGGCGAGGGACAAGAAAACTGTCATTGAGCTCCTGGGTTTGTATGAAACCAATTTTTGAGGTGATACTTTCATCTTTAAAGAGCAGTGTGTATAAATGATAACAAGTTCTGCTGGTAAATATAGTAGATGCCATAGATATGAAAGGACTAAGCATCAATCAAAAAACCTGCTTTTGACATTACCAGATTAATCAATAGATCAAGAATTGTCCAAGCAGTGAGCTGAGGCAGATTTGAAGACTTTCACTGGTTTTTGTCCAGTAGCTTGATAAAAAGGCAGTGTGACTGTACATAGTAATTTGCAGCATCTTTAGTGATGAGCAACTTTTATGTAGTGCTTGCCAATATTTATATAGGTAGAAAATAACTTCTTTGATAAAGGCAAAGGAACTTCTTTCTTAGTTAGGACTCCAAGGTTCATTGTATATTGTCATCCAAAAGAAAATTTAGTAAAAATAGTTGTTAATGTCAGTTGTCATCACCCTACAGAGTGCTTCAGGAAATGGGCTACATGGTTGGAAGAAAGGATTTAATTCCAAGGCTTGTCCTAAGCTTGTTCTCAATATTTAAGATGTTAGTTGCTGTAAGTGATTTTTAAAATAACTCAAAGCAGCTGTGCCACTTCTGGGATAGAGTCAAAGCAATTTAGGTTTTCAGAGAAATTTGTTTCAGAAAGGTTAGCGAGCTTGTAAAAACTTATATTCTCTTTATCTCCTTGCCCTTTTCCCCAGGTATATATTGAACAAGTTTGTAGGAACGTTGAGTCAGCTCCCCTGAACTCTGATCTGCAGCTAGCTGGACTCAGGCTGTTGACAAATATGTCTGTTACCAATGACTACCACCAGAAGATGATAAACTCCATTCCATGCTTTCTTCATTTGCTTTCAGAAGGCACTGAAAGGACACAGGTACTGGGTAGTGTCATTTTTACAAGCCATTTATGAAGCTGCTTTACTTGCCTCCTTTTTTACTGTTTTTTTAAATGGTTTAGACTGTGCTAACAAAACCCAAATATTCATTAATGATAGCAGATACAGATGTTATGCACTAAAATATGGATCTGTATTACTTTAGGAATATAAATTCATAAAAGGGGGTGGAAAGGGAATCTTGGTAGTGGAACCATTAGGGTTGAGCTCTACCAAAGCAGTGTAGGGTGCACTGTGATTGTCCTGTGTCTTTGCTATAGCAGCACCAGAATTCTCTTCTGCTCTAAACATTGCTACTGCATCACAGAGCAAGGAGAATCTGCATGTGAAAGGGTTCACTGATCCATGAATCTCTCTAGGGAAACATGCTGAGCAGTGATCCTAAGTTTCAGACTTTTGTTCCCTTATGGTTATTACACCCTTTACAACCCTAGTGACAGCTATGGGAAATCATGCTTATTTGTGAATTATTGCAATATTGAAACAAGAGCTCCAGTTAGGGACCAAACTCAGCATTTATTCAAGATGTCGTGGTACTATCAGTGCATGACATTGCTCTATCAGATCAAAGCCAGTTTTTCAAAACACAAATTTCCACTGAACATAGCACACTTACTTCACTTAAATAAAGTAAGGAACTTGGCCCTTTCCCAGGGTTTAAAGATTTGTGTCACAAGATCCAAGAAGTACAAAGGTATGTTTGTATGTGCTTGTGATCATTTTAAATATAGTACTTAACCATCCTCTCTGTATTTTAAAAATATTCTGCACTTTGACTACTGGGAGTTGTATATAGATCTTGTCTTATTTTGCTGTTAAACTGAATTTGCTTCTAACATGTCTATACCTTGGTTTTCCCTATCCCAAAGAAGTGCACAACTCAAGATGTTAATTGACCCATTCTACCTTTTCCTCTCCAAGTCAGTACTGACACTATTGATGCCTGTTACTGCTGTACTCAGTTTTGGAGCTTGTATGTTCCTCATTTCAGATTCAAGTTTTGAAAGTACTTGTGAACTTATCTGCAAACCCAGCCATGACGAGACATCTTCTCAGAGCTCAAGTAAAGTTCTTGCTTCTCATTTTAATTTTAGAATACATACCTGTTTAGATATATGCATGCACTAGAAGAATTTTAATGTATTAGAGATACTGTATGCAATTCCAGAATAAAATTCTAGGCAGTACTTGGTTAAAATCAGTAGCTAGAAGTGCACATTCTTTCACAGGTTGGCTTACTTTTAGAGGGACAGATACTGTACTTGCAGAGGGACAGGCACAGCGCCAATGCCCTTGGAGACTGATGGCTGTACTGGTGTACCACAGATAATCAATGATCACTTGCAGAAGCCTGTTCTAACCTTCCCTTTCCACCAAATGGGTAGTACCATGTACACTTTAGATTGCAATATGTATAAGGAATCCCTCATTTCCAGACACAGAGTCAGTGTATAGATTGAAGGCCAGGTACAGATATCAAATAGAACCAGTACTGTAAATGATCCTTCTCAGCAGCTATTTCTATAGCCAATGTACTGTACCAAAACCCACCAAATTCTGCTGAAATCCCCACCCCTTTACTCAAATGCAGCCATAAAGCCATTGTCTCTAAGTGAACTTCCCCTATGCATTTACTTATGTCTTCATGAGAACTTTATGCCACATTTGCTGTGATGGCCTTAGCACCCAGGTTTGTTTCCATTTCATTTCCTCACACCAAATCAAAGAGTCAGGGGTTGTAATGGTGCTGCATCCTCCTCCCCCTGCCCAAAGTAACTTTCTTAAAACATGCAGTGGCCTCTATTCATGAGCTGTCTGCCATGAGCAGAGCTGGTCTAGATATTTCTGTCTTTTCATTATTCAAACAACATCAGGGTAGGTAAATATTCAGTTCTGTTAAAAGTGTATCCTTTTCTCATTTATCAGATGTGCTAACATAAAAACATTCAGATCACTGCAGAGGGCAAATTCAACGTTACTGAGAAGGAAAAGAGACCCTGTCTTCCAAATGGGAACCTTCTAGCCAGCCACATTTTGGAGATTGAAAATGCAAAGTATTTATTAGGCTGTTGATGCACTGCGTACTATGCAAGTATGCTTTCACCACATAGAAAGTTCTGGGATTTCATACAGTTTCTGGTTTAGGTGCAATTTTTTTCTCCATTTTCTAAAGTTAGATTTAACTGCATGCCCTTACTGCTTGTGATTAAGTATGGAATACTTCTCAAATATCCTAGGTACCATCATTGCTGCTACTTTTTGACAACGGCATAAACAGAGATATTTTGATCAGAGCCCTGGCGTTTGCTGCAAACTTGAAAAAGAGCATGAACAATGAAGATGGCACCAAGACTGAGGACCAATACAGCAAAGACGCAATTTTCTTTACACTCTGCAGGGACTCTGCCCCATTCACTCAGAAACTGGTATCTTTGTTGCATCACCCAGATACAGAAGTGAAAGAACAGGTTGTGAGAATATTAACGCAGTAGTGTTTTCTATAAACAGACTGACCTGATGAAAATATTTAATCTTGGGAATACTATGCTAAAAATCCCTGCAACAAGCAAACAATGAAACAAAGACAAAAAACGCCCCTGAATGTTACCACATTACTAGGCACAAATCAGTTACTACAAGAGAGTATTTAATACAGAGAGCATAACAGATTTTCTTTTACAACCAAGAGAAAAGCAATAGCTTAATTCACTGCAGTGCAGTTAACCACAACTGTGCAAGGTTTCTACACTTGAACAAAAATTGGAAGGCTTTCATATTGCTTTTAAATTGTCACTTTGAGGAAAGCAGGCATATTTTAAAAAATACTAGGAATCAAATATTAACTGCAATTCAGTATTCTCATCTTTATAAAAAAGTCTACAAGAGCAGTATCATACACATTTTTACAAAAGCTTCCTGTTCCGTAGCAGCCATTGAGCCTGCTTTCCTTGGAGAACTTTACTCCTTTTTCTCTGCAACTGGAATATCATTGGAATAAGTGCTTCTGCTGAATTAGCCCTCATTAAGCTTTAGTCATCAGTCAGCATTAATTCAAGTTGAAGTGGAATACATACAAACATCACTGTAAAGAACCTGAACGGAGTTTCATTGATGAACAGAAAACATACTGGAAAATACTTCTAAAACCAGACTACTAAAGAACTTCCTAACACTTGCCTTATAGAGAAAGTAAAAAAGTGTCAGATGTAAAGGCTAGGATACAAGTTTTCCACTTTGTACCATTTTTAAGAGAACTGTATCACCTAAACTGTTACCAGGTATTTCATCTTTCTAACTTAATATACCCACTCTGCTCTTAATAAAACATTCCTCTTTTCTCTTTCTGTAATTCATTATTCTTATTTTCAGGAGGTGACTTTGCAAATAGCTAAAACTGCAAGAAAAAGATGACCTTGAAACTGCAACATACGTATGCCCTGATCAATACAGGGGTAAAGCTACATGTATCTAATTTGTCTGCATAGGTAGTTTTAACTGACCAGGAATACAGTGAAGGCAGAAATAGAAGTTGGCATGATTCCCAGTCAGAACTTTGTCAATTGCTGCATTGACAGTGAACTTGCCTTTCTCCTTCCCACTGCTCCTAAAACACTGTACAGTTTGTAATAAGCAAGTTACATTACAATCACTTAATGTTTTTGTAAGTCTACTTTTTGTAGACTTAATGCTTTCTGCTGCTGAATTTAAAAAAGAAAAATAAAGGCCAGGCCAGACACTAAAAATTTTACCATTTCCACTCTCCCCTCCTGACAAGACCATAAGACTAGTCTGTTCTAGATATAGCTGATATATATGTTTTCTTTAGCTCAGCAAGAGAGATGTCCAGATGTCCCTTTCCTTGCGCCAACCTAAAAATAAGTTTTTAAAATATCATCTTTTTGATAGAGTTGATCTCTTATCCTTTGCTTTGACAGCTGACAGAAACAAATGACCTTTTCTAAAAATACATAAAAACTTGTTAGTGTTGTCTTTTTCTGGTCTAGAAAGACCTATTTTTAAATGCTTTCCTCATAGAACAATGCTGTTGAGATACCTGAAATCATGCAAGAACCTCCTAAGTGCCTTCATGCAAGGATGTCTGAGCTTTTTATTCCCTACCCCACACACTGGATGGAATCTTATCAGCACCAAGCAAAACGTAACAGTCACCATTCTGCCTAGAAATGTTGTGAACTAATAGATTCAAAACAAAACCTGCCATCACTGACATTTAGTCATTGATCCACGTCAGTCAGTATTTCTCTACTATGTGGCTGCTTATCCTGGTATTCTGCATGTTAGATTCACTCTTTCTAAAGTACATAATAATCTATTGATGATTTTGAAAACAGAAAAAAAAAAAACAGCCCCCAACAACACCAACTTTAATTTTATCCTTGTCCTTCAAAGTACTCGAAACTTCCTGCAGCTTGGTGTCCTCCACAAAATTCTGAATGTGTAATATGCATTATATCACCAAAATAGTAATTGAAGTTGTTCTGTAAATACAAGGCTCAATAGAGACTTCATCTGAAATATCCTCCTAAAATCAACACCGAATGAGAGAGTAGTTTTAAACTAGTTTTGAACAAATTCTGGTGAATATATATTTACATGACACTAGAATTACCTTTTCAAATGAAATCTTGCTGTTTGTCAAAGATGAACGCCACCAAAGGAAAATAAGCTGCTTTGTCTTACATGTAATATCTCTTCTAGAACTCGTCTTCAGCATGAACTTGGACTAACTCATCTTTGCCTCCTTGTGCTGTTCTCTTTGTTCATATGAAGATCTGTAAGACTTAAAATATTTTTATTGGGAGGTCCTAAAAGAGATAACTCTCTACAGTTAAAAGATTACTTCAGGTTGTTCCTAGCATGAAATCTCATTAATTGGTTTTAATTAGTTGCCTGAACTTCGTGTCTTTGAATAATATATCCTTTTTGTTTAATTTTCTTCATGGAATATGAAAATAAAATGTAATGCACAGCAAGAGAAAAAACCCCAACCAATAAACATATCCCGTAGACCAAAAAAAAACCAGATCATAAACAAAAAATGATCTGCCAGTGAATTAGAAAGGAGAATAACAACCCTTTTTATTGGCAACAATAAGATTTAATTTTGTGAATTAGCATGGCAATTTTATACAGATACATTTAGCCAAGTTTTATAACACTGAACAATGTTGTAATCTCTCATTCAACTTTATAATTATAGGGAAGCTACGAGAAAAAATACCACAGCCCTTGCTTCAGACTTTTCACTTAAAAAAACCCCAAACAAACAAACAAACAAAAAAAACTTAGAAAAAGGCTGAGTCAATGCAAAGACAAATATCATTAAGGGACTGTTCCATTTCATGTGCTGCATTTGACACATTCAGACCTAACTTAAAAACATTGACAAAACAATGAAAGTGTGCAGATAATCTGGCCAGCAGTTAGTTTTACACATCCATGATGCAATATTAAATTATCTCTCTCTTTAAAAGGCACATTTCTTTGATCATTGTAAAATTCAGCTTTTGTGGTTCAATATATGAAAATGAAGAAGCACTCAGTAAAACAATTTTACCGTGCTTGTGCTTTAACAACACAGCTGTATTGGAAGACTCCACCCCACAAAACATACAGGGAAGCTGTCAAGGTACAGGGTAGAACCTGAAGACTAACA
The DNA here is from genome assembly GCA_035047865.1 of Dendrocincla tyrannina. Lineage (NCBI taxonomy): Eukaryota > Metazoa > Chordata > Aves > Passeriformes > Dendrocolaptidae > Dendrocincla > Dendrocincla tyrannina. The sequence continues at coordinate 11,379,433 of JAWWMP010000041.1, forward strand.
AGTAGGAGATGACAGTCTAACAATGATTAATTCAAGTGAGCCATTAATCCTAAGAATATGTCCTGTGCTGAGGTTGTTATTGGCGCTGCAGGTAAGATGAAGAGTGTAAAAATAAAACTTTCTATCAGTGGTGTACATCAGAGTTGAAACGGCAAGCTATTCCCAGACAACTCCTTATTTATTAACCACTTTTAGACCACCTCTCAAGATTTATAAACAGTGTATCTAGTAAAATTTGTCATTAAATTGGTAGGCAAGTTTTAGTTCTAAAACTGACAAACCTGGCACCTAGAAATCCAATTCGATCTAAAAAATCTACCGTGTAAGTACATCATATTAGTATTTGTAACGTTAATTGCGAGTTCAAATCAAACTGGGCTTACAAGGAACTGCTACTTGTTCAGTTTTCAAACGTGTCATTTGTACCCAGGTCCCGTGATTCTCCGTGGCTTAAGAGGAAGAAGTCATCTTTTTTCAAGCCATATCTTTCAAGAGCTTCATTCAGTTTAACCGGAGGATCCAAATAATACTGGAAAAAATGAGAATAGTATGAGGGGAAAAAAATACCACTGCAGCATTTTTTGCGGAAAAAAAGAAATCACTGCTCTAAAAAATGGGGGGCGGGGAGGAGGATATTTGTCAAATTAAAACGTTTGGGTTCATTTTAAGTTTTTAAACCATAAGAATGCCGATGCACAGATGCAGCAGAACTAGCAAAGCACAACCCGTCATCCACAGTTCGGTCGCCTTCAGACGCCTTCAAGAAGCGCTGTCCGGCCAGCAGCTGGCGCTTTCTCTCGCTCAGCAAACCCAAGCTGTCAGCAGTGCCGTCTGAGCACTCAGGCCCTGCCAGTGCGGCCCCCTCAAGTTACCGCGCGGTACTTGCGACATTGCAGAAAAGGCATCAGCAGGGAGAAATCATCTACTTTGTGCCCTTCTAAATACACAGCAACATTTGTACCGCGGGCACTAGTGGCACAGTTTATTGGAAACACTGTGGACAGGAAAGGTTCTATCCAAGTCCTGACTATGTTCCCGGCCGGGGAACTGCTTTTGCTCTGCCAAAGGAGGATGTGCACAAGGAGCTGGGAGAGAATGTAGGCAGGAGAGAACATATGACATATTAGGTGATCACAGTATCAGGAATGAATTAGAAGATAAAGTGGTGGAACTGATGCAAAGACAAAGTTGAAAACCAGCCACCAGAAAGTATCAAAGCACATGTAGATACTTCCCATTCACTGCATTTGAGTTGCTGTGAAGGTACCTTATTAGAACTGGGGACTTAAGGAGGGGAAGAGGGCAATAAAAACCTTTAAAAAAATCAGGTATCATTAATAAATACTGTATTGACCTACAAGCAGGCATTTCTTACTATCTCCAAGTGATGCACTGCTGAGTTCGCTTTTATTACTGCACCTGTCTCCACCTATTATGTTCCTCAACTTTTGGATATCTGAAATCCTCCACATCTGTTTCAATAACTCTGTACCTTCTTAACCATGGAAATATTTTAGTAATTAGTTATGAAAAGCTGAGCCTTGTTTTGAACAGCAGCACAGTGTAAAAACTTGTCACTCATACGAAGTTCATATTTTAAGTTTATATTTACAGATATGTAGGTTAAGCTGCACAAGCAAAGCTTCACCAATGACTGTGTAGTACTTTGAAATCTTAACTCATGTAATAGTGTTGCAATTTACCTCATTTGCTAAAGCAAAAGTCCCCCAGTGAATTGCTACAGACTTCTTTGCTTGAACATCAATATGGATTCTTACTGCTTCTTCAGGATCCACATGCTGGTGTTTCATAAACCACCTACCAACACAAAAAGTAAAAATTTGCATCACCTTATCCAGTGCAAAATTTCTTTTTTACTTTCTTTGGGTAAGTTGCAAAACAGAAAAAAAACAAAACAAAACAAAAAAGAACAAACCCCAAAAACCTAATAAAAAACATGAGCACATACATCTGAACAACATACAGAACACTCAGAATCAAGAAACTAATATATACCAACATACCCATGAAACAGCAGTTCTTGTATTGCACTCACTCGCCTTTTCAAAGGGCTTTTTCTTATCTATATTTTCAATAGTATAAGGACATATTGCTGCTGCCTTGAGGCATTAAGGACAAAAATTTAAATCTGTCCCTGAAAAAATTTCATGCTAGCAGCACACACCAAGAAATGTGTGCACTTCAGAGATAGCCCAAGGAACAGTGGGATAAAGCAGAAGGGAGAACCCAACAATCCTTGAAAGATACAGGATTTTTACCATGCTATTCAGAGTCCTATCTTCCTTCCCAGCCCATAAACACTTCCCTTCCAGCATTATATGTGCACTACCATCTAGAAGTTTAACTAACCAGTCAGCAGTAGGATAGAGATACCTAAAGAAACAGATCTTTCACATTCTATAACTGAATCATCTTTACCTCTGGATAAGTTGCAAAAACAGCATAAAGACTGAAGCAAAAAAAAATGCAGCAAATGGCATGTATCTGAATGGGCTGAATTAAACAATGCTGTTTCAGAAAAAAGCCATAGAGTAATTCCAGATTTTTACTCAACACTTTTCATGGAAGGAAGACTGCTGATTCACTGTTGCTGTGCTTAACATTGAAGAAAAAAACTCTCCAAAAAACATTACACATACACAGGCAGACATCCTAGACATTTCAGCTCCATCTTCTGACTGCCTTTTTTTTTTTAGTCATTCAGCAACATCCCTTTGTTTCAGCAATTTTCTTCTTTTGCCTCTATACTCTGTTGTATATTCTTAATAAAGCACACCTACAGTTTTTGCTTCTGGGTGTATTTTTTACCATCAGTATACAATTTCATTTACGTATTTTGATCAAACTTTGATTTTCATACCTTGGCTCATAAGCTCCAATGGGAATGGCTGCAAGATCGAAAGGTCCAAACCTTTTACCTATCTGTTCAAAAGCAAAACAATATCCAGTATCTCCTGCAAAAAAAAACCTATTCCAAGGACCCAAGACAGACCAGCTGCCCCAGAGAACCTTGTTATCATCTGTCACAGTCCTTTTGCACCAGTGTTGAGAAGGGGTGAAGACAAAAGTTACGGCGTCATGACCAGGGACACAGTTCTCTTCCCACCAATCCAGTTCGATCACGTTCTCACAGCCACATCTCTGCATCCACTGCAGGAGCCCCAGAGGCACGAACCAGCGCAGCTCGCTCCCGAAGCGTTCGTTCAGGCTCGCCACAGTGTTGTAGTCCAAGTGATCGTAGTGGGTGTGGCTGATCAACACTGCATCTATTTTGGGCAGCTGAGCCACTGTGCACGGGGGGCCTCGGAAGCGCTTGGGACCGAAGAGCTGAATGGGGGACGCTCGCTGGCTGAAGACTGGGTCGGTAAGGAATACAAGTTCATCCATTTCCACCATAACTGTGGCATGTCCCAGCCATGTGACTCGCATACCAGTCCCCGTCTTCCCAGCATTTTCTGGCTTTCGAATAAAGTAAGGTTGTAACACTGGAAGCTCTTTATCGAGTTCCTAGCAAAAAAGAACACAACATGCATGAGAAATTTCAGAATGTACTTGGCCATGGAACAAAAACTGCATACAAAGCACAAATCAATACAGTCAAGACTTGTACTTTGATTATGTTTTCATGCAATCAGAGAACTGCAGCACAAAACAGATGCCTTTTTAATGGCCATTTTCCCAGCTACTCCCTCCTAATTTCATTTTAGGCTTTTGCAATATTTACACTTCTCTGTTGAGAGAGAAAGAAGAGAACATCCCATCAGGCCAGGAGACCTACTGGTAGAGTCTGAGGGCACTGCAGTGAAAGCACTGCAAAGCACTAACAGTGTCCCGGGAGAGCTTTGCAATTGGTTGGCGTTCCCTGAGTTGAAAAAGAATACATATATATATATGTACATACATACACACACACAGTGTTACTTAACAAATGCTCAGGTTTAGCTTTTGAAACTAAATGATGCACCCTCTAAGTCCTAGCACAAATAAGCCACAGGTGAAAGAAAATGCCATGTTCCCAACAGCACTGCACAAAAGCTCCGTTAGCATTTATCAGACCTTCTCTCTTTCCCCATTACATCCTGTAGCAGCATGTGGACATTAATCTCACCTGGTTAACATTACCTTTTACAATTCTGTCTTCCCATGCTGTCAATAATTCAGTAAACATTCATAAAACACAAAATCATTTTTAAGATAAACCTTAAGGTACTTAGCTATGCTTTTTCTGATATTTTATGGAAGCCTTTAAGGTAATTAAAGTTTAATTATTACTGAATAAACCACTATACTGATCTCCCTGCATGTTCAGGATGCAGTCCCATGACTGACTTGAAATCAACCTAAATCCATTCTTCTCTGTAACAACATTATGGAAAGATTGCCCACTTCCCCTCTTGTTCCAGCATGAATAGTTATGCAGTCCCCACTCAAGTCTGACAGGTCAGAGAACTGACCTGGCTGAATGTTAATCCAGAGGAGAAAAATAGACAGCTGTCATCTCAGCTGACTTAAATTTGACTCTATGTGTAGCCCCAAGTTGGCAAAAAGGAGGCCATGGCTGTACGTTACCTACTGAAACTCATCACCAAACCACCACTCATTCCCTCATTTTGAACCAGAGTTACACCCTTCACTGAAGTTTGCTTGAGATGTTTATGCAGAAGTTTTATGTGCAATAAACAAGAGTTTTCCTATTAAAAACCCTAAAGCATCTCTCAGAGTTCCTGACCATCTCCAACTTGGCCACAATGTCGCTAAGGCTCTCCTCCCAAACAGTTCTGAACTCCTCATGTTGCTTTAGAAGTTTTGTGTGTTAGGCAGCTTCTACAGACTCCTGACACTCCTCTCTCTGGTAATCACAAATGTCCCAGCACTTCTGGTTCCTACTCAAGATCTCCCTGCAATGGTTGCTGCTCTCACTCTCCCAGCCTAGCACAGATTAGCACTATCAGTGAGCTTAGACAGAGCTGACCTTGTGCTCCCTTAAAAGTCCAGCTGATGCTGTGACAGTTTAGGACTCCAGGAGTTGCCTTGCTAAAACAGTCCTGACAGCTTCAGGGGAGTCACTTTCTGCACAATATTTTATTGATTTGGAAGGCATATGTTGGGAAAAACAAAGCACAAACACCTCCATCCTCTTGCAATTCTACTGTAAATAATAAAATATTCATGAAATTGCTTTTTCTGAGAGCTAACGGACAAGACATGTCTACCAAAAGTTTCATTACTGTCTACAGGAATGAAAAATAGATAACTTACTATAAAGGAATATAAGGTTAGTACAATACAACAACTTAAGTCATACAAGAAAAGTGGGGGTCTTAGACTGAGATAAAAGGCTGCTTCTCCAAGAAAGAAGCATCACTTTCTTATCTATTTCATTCTAAGCACATGGGAACAACATCGGCCACAGAAATCTGAACCACAGGGAGTGTTATATTGTGACACTTCAATTAAAAAAAGAAGTGGAATATGTACAAAACTAACATAATACTCAAAACTGGAAATTGGGACAAACCAACAAATTACACATGGTTAAGACAACAAATCAGATTATATCAAAGAAATTTAACTCAGATGTGGAATTTAGTAATTAATTGTCAATGCAATTTAGGTCAGTAAATATTTTTTTTATGGAAAATATTCTTTTTAAGTAGCTGGTTTCAGAGTTAGACTGTTTTCTGAGAACTATATTAATGCACTTTATTTTTGCTGACATTTTACACAATTTTCAAAAGCATCATGGAACATTAATAGACAATATGGACAAATAGACAAAATGGATGAAGAACTGGCAAACTGGTAGATGTGAACAGTTAGTTCTTAAATGGGACTCAAACATATTGTACTAGTTTTGAGTGGAATAGAGTTAATTTTCTTCCCAGAAAAGACTGGAGTGCGAATAGTGTGGGGTGAGGTTTAAGTCAGCAGCTGACTGGGGCTTGGCTGTCTACTGGGGTAAAACCACAACACCTCTGCACTACTCATAAAGGCTTAACAGGGATGTCACTAGGATTGACACTATTAAGTATTTCAAATAGTTTATTGAAAGATAGAACTAATCACTATAAAAGGCATTTATAGAGGTCACACAGACAGGAAGAAGGATAAAAAAAGAGGAGCACAGTTCGAACCACTGCTTTCCTGACCTATTTAAATGAAATTCTGTGAATAAAAGTTTAAGGCAAACCAAGAGCACAAAGGCAGTGTAACTTGTAGATCTCATACAGAGCTTGTGCTGTTGAGGCCTCTGATCCAAAACAGTGATTCCTCAGAGGATGAGATCAGAAATCAGGCAGGCTGTTGAGTTACCATAGTAAATCACACAAAAAAAAATACTTCTCAGTGCATGAGGTTTGTGTTCGAGGTTGTTTGGGTTTTTTTTTTTAGAATTTTACAAAAGCACATCAAAATCAGCTTTTAAAGCAATGAGGACTCATTACTCAACTCATAAGATTTCAAACTAAAACACAAGTCCTATTAGCAGTATACTTCATGTGAAATTCTTAAAACTCACACAACAGGATAAAACAACATAATGAATAAAATACAGAATCTTACGGAACTTTTATCCTGCCATAGTACATTTTGTTCTCTGTCAGACTAACCAGAAACATATTAATACTAGAAGAATTATAACAGTTCTATGAAATATGGCATTAATGTCAAATCAACTACAACAGAAGCAAAATGTGCTTAATACTGTCTTATCTTCATCACTGAAGTAATACAAAAACTCCTCTTGCTGTGTCCCTTCCCCCCTCCCACGTTCCTCTTTCCTTCCTAATGCAAAGCAAGAAGAAACACATGACAGGCTTTGGTAAGACTAGCTGATTAGCTTGGGATTTTTGGCGCTTAGTGCATACTGGAATACCACAGGATCTTGCAGAAATGAGAACAATCTAAATTGTTGATCCAACAACTAATAATTAAAGATTCTCCAATAGCACTGAACAGTTATTAATAAAGCCTGTAATGAAAATACAAGAAGTCAATGCACTCGGGATAATGATATAGGCTCATTGTGAAGGCATGATTATAATACATACAGCTTTTCCACAATGAAGTACAAGTACATATCCTGGATAATATGCTTTTTTTTACATATGCAAAGCACTTGGTACAGGTAAACTGAACCTGCACAGCATGGGAAGGTATCACTAGGCACACTCTGTGGAACTGAAGTAGGAGTCTGCTCAAAGGACTACTGTCTAGCAGTGCTAAATAAAGTACGGAGCCCTTAGTTTGAATTTTAAACAAGCTCAGATGTGCTTTACAGGCTGATTTAGGCGTGGAACAAAACTGGTTGGAACAAGCACTGAAATGGCTGAGGACTCCAGAAGTGCATTTCATTGATCCCTATCTGGGTTTTTCTATTTCTGATTTACTTCACTGAGTTCCTGAAAAATTGCAGGCACTTAATTAAAAAATTTCATATGCAAACAATAAAATTAGTCCAAATTAATCCCAGCTGGGTGGAGAGAGCTTTTCAACTGGTGCCTTGTAAAATTCTTTGTGATCATCCTTTACTGTAGGGCCAAACTGTAAATTAAAGGGGAGTGCTGCAGTTCTCCCCAGCCATCAGAGCGCTGTGTGTCCTGCACTCCCTAGTACACCTCAGCATCACCTCCCAGGGGCTTCTGGTGCTGGGAAGACACAAAGCCTTGTACACATATCAAGTAGGGCAGAGGTTAAAGCAGCTGAAAACATCGAGGTGTGAATTTTATGCAAATGTGTCTAAAACACTCTCCAGAAAGCTGTACACACTGAGGCAACTGCCGTCAACATTACAAGGTGCAGATCATGAAATTTAAAAAAGGAAATTGCTGGAAGGGATCCCAAGATTGACACAGGCTTGCTGTGCTTGTTTCTGAAGTCAAATTATTTGCTATTTTTACTATAGAACAATTACAGCCATATCTTTAAAGACACCCCCAAACCTCTGACCACCATGTGTTAATGAGCAGTGCAGCCTTCCTGTCCATAAAACTGATCAAATTCCTTCCTTCACAGGTAATTCACATAAGATAAAATAGAAAGCTCTTTACTAAATACTGACTGTGAGATTTATAGCCTATGCATACCTTCTTGGATGCTTAAAAGCATTATTAACACCTGTTTGTTAACAAATGCTGTCCCTGATTGTGCATGTTTCAGCACAGCTTTTCTGAATGCAGTCAACACATCACAAATACACTGAGAAGTAATCCTGTCAAAACTGTAGTCATCTTCACACTTCATGTGGCCACAAAGATAACCACGGCTTTCCAGTATCCATTACTCATCATGGAAAAGAAGCTTCTCTCAGAGGTTGCTTCTCCCGTCTCCTTCTTTATAGACAATATCTGACAAAAGCAATACACCAAGAACACATAACGGAGTTTCACAGCAAACAGACACTGTAGTTTAAGTGCTTCAGTACAAGTATTTCCTCAGGTTAGATTTAACATATGCAACTTTTTCTCCTGGTGTACTGAAACAGAAAAAACAGGTTTGCAAACATTTTCATAAGTGACAGCAACTATTTATTCCATTTTCATGAAAAAGGTGTAACATACATAAAAAAATGGTAGTCTGGAATAAAAAGCCAAAACTTTTACAATTAGATATGCTGCAGCTATTTCATGCAACAAGAATTATGTTAGTAATAAACTTCATAAGGCAACACCTATTAAAAAGGAAAGGGTGTAACTGTGGTTTATGACTGATCTGGGGGGCCGTTTCTGTTGGTTTTTGAAATATAAACCAAGCTTGATAAATCAAAGAACAGAAAGGAAACAGAAATTAAAGAGGTAGAAAGTATTAACGTACCTTTTGAAAATTATGAAGTGATAATAAAATCAGAAAAGTAAGACTTAGAAAAATCTCCAAAAGATGCCTAATGAGGATTAGTCAGAAACTGTCCTATTTTATTGATTAGAGCAGGGGTAAAAGCAGCCTAAATCACGAAAAGAAAATATGCAAGTATTTACCTGCTTTGAGCGTGGCACGTTGCTGTTATCTTTTTCCATGAGGGACCATTTCAAAACATTTGGCAAGGTTGGTGATTTCCACGTTGGCCATGGGTTGACAAATCTCCCATCTTTGCCTCTCTTTGATTTAGTTACATCCTCTTCTAACCTGTAGTCCAGCCTGAAGCTTTTCCTGAAGGTCTTGGAAGAATCACTGCCCCCGGAACTTCGACCCGAGCTCTGACGTTTCTTCACTGCTTCTTTAGGGTACTGGTTACATGCAGCTGAAGGCTGCTCCTCATCCGTGTTTTTATCCATATCTTTTTCAGAAGAACTGAAATAAATTTTAAATTAATCATTATTTTCTTGGACTAGCTTCAACATTCATAAGACTGAGTACTCTCACACACATTAGAAACAAGCCTCTCATTTCATGATCTGCTGTATTTCTTAAATTAACAAAATATGCTTTTAAAACTGTCACTATTACACAGAAGCCTTGAAAAACATGCTGTGGCAAGCAGACATGAGATCTCTTTGTAGTTCAGGCTGAATTTTACTCCCCAGAATGCACAGCTTCAGATACTAACACTATTATCTACCAACTACAAAAGTGAGGGGGAAGGGTTCCTTAATTTACATTTTTGGAAGAATAGTAATTCCTACTAAAACTTATGACATTCAATGTCTGATGTAATATGATCCTGTAAATCTGTCCAAGAGACACTGGAACTCTACAGTACTTTAGGATTTGCCTATATAGTGGCTTTACTTTGTAGTAAGAGCAGCAGCCTCATGTAGCATTACTAACATACTTACTTATACCAGTAAGATATATACAGGAATGTCAGAACACAAAAGATATCTCTATTTCCTATTTTGTCTAATACAAAGGAGAAACTTATTGTAATAAAGGTAAATGTAACCATTTCAAATACAATTCTGATATGCATTTAACTGAACTGACTGGTAAAAGGCCACAGGAAATTGAAACATCTCATATCATGGCTGCAATATGAAATACTAAAAAAGTGAGAAAATAATTGAGAAAAGCTTCTTTCCGTGAAGTCACAATTTCTGGCACATTTCTTAGAAAACTGTGAACTCAGTAGTCAGAGTCTCTTATTCCAAACTGCACTTAAGTGTTGCAAAGTTTAGGAATATATTCTCTTTGTGTCCAGGGTAGAAAAAACCAAATATGCCTATCTTATTTTAAAAGTTGCTGAAGCACTTCAGTTGAAGCTAAATGCTTCAATTTCTCTATTTACTTTCAACTGAAATAATCCCACAACTTAAAAAAAAACAAAACCCAAAATGCAAACCAACCAAATGAAGCAATAAAAACAAACAAACAAGCCCAAAAAACAGTTGCTGTTTTAAAGAGTGCACAGCTTTCCGATCGTTACAAACTCTACCTGGTGAAAACTAGATGAGCAGTAGTGAAGAGACAGCATGATTTACAGCTTTGGTACAGGAATAATTTTTAATAAGAAATTGTGATGTTTGCCCTATGGAAAACCTTCCACCACATGTTTTAGCTATCTACTGTTTCACTAAGATGCTCACACTGTACCTGTACAGTCAGAAGCATTGGGATGATGTATCAAAGCCAATCCACTCAAACAACCCTGTCAGAGAACAGAATTAAAGCCCACAGTTTTCTTAGGAATCACATAACTCACTGTGCCCCCCACAAGCTCACAATTAGAGTGAAAATGAAATCTTTTGTTCATTATTTCAGCTAAGATATTACACACATGTAAGAAATGTTACCAAATTGAATCCAAATGCATTTATTGGTGATACTCCAGCTTCAAATGCAGAGTCTGTTCCTGCTATTTCAGCAACTGATTACTAAACACTAAGTGTGGTATCAGCTGCAAAGGTATGACAATTGATAAATACTGTGACATTTTCTGAACAAAATAACCATGATTTCACCATACAGCAGAGATAAAATATTAGCACATCAAAATTCACATCTGATAAAGCAGCATAAACAACATTCACAAAATGCTGCTGATAGAATTTTTTCATACCTCTGCTCATAATCTTGTTTCGTGTAATTGCTTTGTGCTCTAGTTTCCCTGTATTTTCACTGAAACCACTCCATTTATGCCTTTTTGTATAGCATTAAGATACCACATCTGCATCATAATTTAAATGTAACTGTTTATACTTCTAGGCTTTTTTTCTCTATTCCACTGAACATTTACTGGAATCAGCCGTCAATGAAACAGACATTCAGTTGGCTTTATAGCATTTTAAGCAGATATAAATGCTATCAAAAAGGATCAGTGCCACAAAAAGGCAGAGCAAATACCCCAAAAAACTGTAATGGATATTGTAACTGTTACTTGAACTTAAGAAGGCTGGGCTTGGGTATTTTGTTTGGCATTCCTCAAAGAGCATTTTCAATGCCAAGTCAGCTTATTAATTTAGGGAAGCACGCAGACACAGCATAAAACATCCCCTCTTCTAGAAAGCATCATGAAAACAAATCACAAAAGTTTAATCATACAGGTACTTAATTCCAGGAAATTCTGTTAACATCTCAGATGTCTGATTTTTTTAAATATATATAACTACTGTAATTATTGTTCCTACAAGACATTTTATATTAGAGACTGGAGTGCCTAAGGTTTTATTTTTAAGCTTCTGCTTATCTATTCATTTATCTCTAAAAGAGGTGAATTCTACTTTTGCTTAAATTTTCATATAAACCTTTGATCTTATTCTGAAAGTATAAACCTCTAGGGGAAGCAGAGAATAGACTACGGTGATTAAACAAAGACAGTGCCAAAGCATTTAAAGCACTGCAGGTATCTATGTGTCTGCCAACATATTTTCCACATGATGCACATACATTAGTTTCATTAGTATTCCATAAGCAACTCCAGGGATAAAAGACCTCAGTACTCAGAGAATACTTTAAAACTTTTACATGCATAAGAAAGGGACACATTTACAAACAATTAATTCAAAGTATTCCTGATGAACTGTAGATTCCTTTGAAGTATCAGTCTTGCTAGTTCATTTCTCTTTCATTTAAACTGGTAAAATATATCCTAGAATATTCATGACATACAGTAAAAGAAATCAAATTTTTCTTATTAAAAAAGGTAGATGATGACTTCTTGAAAGCCAGAAATAATAAGTTTAAAATAAAACTCAACAAATTATTAGTCCAAGGAGATTCTCACAATTTTTTAGCAAAAGAAAGCCTCTACAGACAAGGAGATCTGGCAGGTATATTTCAAATATTAGAAAATACCCAGTGAGAAATGAGTTGATTTTTCTGCCAGCTTTCCTAAATCCTTCCCCTCACCAATGTTTGATACTTGAGAAACTAATTCAAGGATTTGAATGGCAGCAAAAATATCTGATGAAAATCAAACTAGAGTAGAGTTGCATTCACTTGAGAGAGACAGAGGGAAGAGATCATATCCTTGGTGAATATTTATTGGTATGTAACATTCTACAAGAAATTCTCTATTTTCTATACTTTTAAAAAGAAAGAAACACTACTATTCTACTTAAAAGCATTAAACTTCTTTCCTAACAAATGGAGCCCATCCTTCAGGATGAGGCGACTTACCCCCAGCCAAGGGCAAGTGGGTTGACATAATTTGTAAGAGGGGCTCAGGCAGGATGCAAGGCCACCACCCTCTCTCTCTGTGCTCAGAGATTCTTTGCTCTTTCAGCTGAATTCAGAAAAGGAAAATGGAGCAAGTCCTACAAACCCCTAAAGGAGACCATTACTCATGCCAAATTCACAAGGCCAGAAGGTGTTCTAGACGCAGGGGAAGAACACCACTGGCTGATGAACAGGACGAAGCCTAACATGAATCAAAACACAGAGCTCACATAACTGGTTTTCCAGCACCAAACGCTAAGGCGTCCTTAGTAATCCACAAAGCAAGAAAAAAGCTGTAGATCAGGCAGGACGTGGCATGGAAAACCCATGTGTCAAGTCCCACTAAACTAGCATGCATCTGTAAACAGGATATAGCCCTTAGGACAACAGGGTAAAAATGCTTATTTCAGCATTGCTTATATAACTGAAAACTTGGATGCACAGATTTTGCCTTTGAGCTTTCTGTTTATTTAACAAAATAATAAAAAATTAACTAAACATTTTAATACTTTCTGGGCCAAAAGAAGTTCGGAAACAGGATACAATAACATCACAAAGCACTCTGCCATTAGAATTTTTCTTTTTAAATGGTCTGTTGAGCAGAGCAGACCTTCAAGCCAAATTACTTGAATTTTATTTGAACACGAAATGCATTGGCATAAAATATATTGTTTTCACCTTGCCCATCCAGTCTCCTCTAACATCTGCTACTCCATAAATGAAATGGATGTAGTTCCTCCTGCTAATCATACAGCCAAGCACAGACATGCTACTAAGCATGAAGTCTGCCAAAACAGATTTATCACTCTTTTCTACACAGAAATGTAGTCCTTATTTAACAAATCCATAAGCCAGAAAGTTGAAGAGTTACTATGAAGCTCTGATTTACTGGAATCTGACAACATCCCCAAAACTTTACGACTGCCTTGCAAACATTCCATAGGTTTGCAGATTCATTTATGTTTTTCTCCATTTTTGAAGCAAGAGGTTTGGTTCATTTTTAATCAGTGTCTCTCTATGTAGACTACATCCAGAACTGGGCTGCACCACCCATCACCTGAAGGGGACAGCACACAGTTCTCAGCAAGCTCACACCAGTGTAGCCTTACCAAAGCAAGACTGACCTTTCTGCAAGTCATATAGAGCTACAGAACTCAGAAATATTCTTTCAATATACATATTTTCAGTAACTGCAAAGAACATGCACTTTGGCTTGAAACAAAAAATTACTTCAGCTAAAAAGAAAGGTATTTGCAAACACTAGGGACCATGTAAGTAATTGGCTCCCACAAGCTCTGCTATCAAATGACTGCCAGCTAAATTTTGGCTGTGCTTTTATTTTTCCTTCAGGTCTGAAATTGGCTGCTTTAATTAATGAAGTTTGAGACTGGAAAATTCTGAATGCATTTAAACTTTTATTGTGCAGTACTTCAGGCTGTTCCATCATACCATTGCAGACTTATCAAAGCAAGAACCTGAGCCTTCTCTAAACTGTATATAGCTACACATCTTGGAAGTGTTCTTTCACTATATTTTTATGACTGCTACAGCAGTTGCACCAGCAATTATTCCAGCTGCTCTTGGTCTCAGGATTTCACACAAAGAAGATCTCTCAAGCTTGCAACTAGCTGATCTGTAAATACTTTTATTATTTGAAGTTTTGCATTAAAAATCCCTAGCAAGAATAAGCATTGATGAAATTTTCATTCAACAGCTCTAAGTATCCTGACTATACAGCAACCTTGTGTACTGTTCAAGAAAGATTAATAAGAGTTGATAATGAAAAAAAGAATAGCTTTCTCCACAAACAGCCTCAAGAACTAGAATGAATCATTTTTAAAATCATTGTTACTAGTTTTAAGGATCCGCAGTAAAACAAAGCAAAGTTTTATTTAGACATCATGGAGAAAAAAGACGAGTTACAAAAAACCCAAATGTGAAGCATCTACCCATGATCATCTGTTGTGAGGTTTATTCTTACAGCAGGTGTATTACTTAAGCGGCCACCATCACGAGCCAATCCATTTCTGCCCTCATTACTCCCCAGGCTTGCCAAAACAGACACTTCTGTCCAGAAGGTGAATTTATTTAAGAAACTAATCTAGCTGATAGTCACATCTTAACTTACGATCCCTAGAGAAGCACTTAATTTTCACCTGCACCACTGTGCAATCATGCAAGTGTATAGATCAACAAACGGGCTCAGACGGGGAAGGGTGAGAACAGGAATATACTGTTGTAAACAAAAACTACTTGTGCCAGTGATGGTATTAAAAAATAATTCATTAAATACCCTCAATTTAATATTCACTCAGTGTAGCTCAGTTACATGCACCACCAAATTAAGTTTAACAATTCCACCTACCTTGGATATATTTCATTTTCAATCTATTCCCTATCCAAGTTTTCATTCACACTTAGTACCGACGCTGTTCAAACTCTCTGGCTGGCTCCTCAGACAGTACCGTTTCATATTATAACCGAGCAACTTCAGTAGCTACCTCCCACCCACAAGGCAGCCCACTCCAGTTACTACACATTCCACCTCTGCTTTGCTGGTATTCATTAGGGGCACTAAACCAACAGAAAATTATTCATGCCTATCAGCTACACCCTTACATGCCTCTGGATACAAATGCAAATAGGCTTTAGAGTCAGGCCCATCACTAGTCCCTGGAGCCAGTTATTTCTCAAACCTAGGTTAAATCTGACCAGCTATAGGCATTGTATCAACTGCATCAAGATGTCTCTTCCTGGATCTGGGACGATACATAACTATTTTCCTTTTGTTTCCAGCTGCCCCAGCCAAATGTCCCTGTCCAACACAAGCATTTTGTAGCCCCCAAATATGTTTATGAACTGCATTTAAGATGAAAGAAGTTTCCTATTACCTGTATATTCTGTCTGTGTTATAATCCCTGGTATGACAGTAGCTGTCCACTGGGGACATACAGTTTAACAGAGATGACAGATACAGGAGCCAATTTCTTTAACAATATGGGCCTATTGAAATAAGCTATTTTCCTCTTTACCCTCATCTTTTACTGCAGTCTTGAATAAAAGAACCCAAAAGTTGGCACGCAGCCATCACATTTAAAAGAGCAGCCTAGACTATCATTATGATTAAGTCCAAGAGCAATGTAATTCCACGCTATTGCTGAAGCAGTCACCAAAGGGAAGCTGGAGTCAAATTTCCCTACATCAGAATGGAAATTGCTTTCCTTTGCTCTCCCTAAACAACTAATTTCATAAGACAATTTAATGTATAGGGAAGAATGCTGAAAGCACAAGAGTTGGAATGGAAGTCTTCTTACCTGCTCTGCAGCATTCAGGCTGACACACAGCGAAGCAAGGCTTGTGCATTACAGCTGTGTGATGGTGTGAAAGACAACAGATCACAAATCAAATACAGACAATTTTTAAATCAAAAGTAAAATAAGTGAAGATGGTGTTTTGCACACAGCTGCCCAGGTCAATCATGTATTCCAACAGCAACTATAATCTCCATGGATGACCCTTCACACTTTTACGGAATTTCAATAAAGCTTTTCCAAAAGAGCAAGCATGAAACTCCTACCAACCCAGCTACAGAATCCAGACCCCAGCAGCCTATACATCTTGGTTTGGTATTTTAAGTTACTGTGCCATTGAAGCTGTTAGCACAGGTTTTTCTTAACTAAAATGAAGTTTTAAAATATTACAAGCTTGCACTCCATCCTAAGGGTAAAGGTTTTTAACATCTCAATGTCAATTACATATGACTAAAACCAAGTACTATTACATGTAATGAAATTAAGGCTCCACTTGAACATAAAATGGGATAAAACTGATTTCCTTTGTAGCACGGGTCCAATGTAAGAACTGCTTCCATAAAGTGCACAGAAATCATGTTAGAACTTTGATCCATAGGATCCACATGTCAAAGTAGGATCTGAAGTTCATTTATCATCAAGTCTGGCACTTTTATGTCTGCAACTGTGTAATTGCTATCTTCACCTCATTTACTAAGCCTTTTAATTTTCTTTTTCCTTTTCTCTCTTTGCCAGAAAGGATCAAACTCCTATGCAAACTTCCTCTCGACTCACACCAAGAACAATCCTTTAAAACCTTATAAAACCTCAGCTGTCCAGGAAGTGAAGCAACGCCCAAGCACTAAACTCGATTTTATTTTCATACAATTTTGTTTATATTCACTTAAATGCCTGTCTGTTTGATTCCCTCTTTTCAGTTCAAAGTCCGAGCACATAGGGCCCAACATAATTTCTCTGTGGTAGGAAAATACTTCCCTAAATTCTTTCTAAATCCACTTAAACTACAACATCAACTCAACTTTTGCTTGTGTCAACAACATTCTCTCTCCCTCAGCCTGTGTATGCAAGTACAAGCACTCCACAGATACATGGATTTTACAGAACTATTTATAATATTTTAATTCAAACTTATTGAAATCCAAGCAAATAATTTCCAGGTCAACCAAGATAAGGAAATTATAAGTTTATCTTTGTTGAAATATATGCTTTTCTTGAATGCAACTCTTAAAAGACTATCTTTCACAAGAAGTCAAGCCAAAAGGTCATCAGGCTTTCCAAATAACAAAAGCTTTGAATATCCAAAAGTTCATACTGGAAAGCCATAAAACATATCCGATACAGTACGCTTATAGTTCAACCAAAACACACCCATTTAAAAAGCAATTCTGAAAGGCTGTACACCAGACACAGCAAAATGTTAATACTCAAGGAAACTGGAAATGTCACAAGTATGTTAATGATTTTCACTACAACCCTTTTACCTTATAAAGAGCCTTCAACTCCATCCTCACAACTCCAGATTATGATGTGTCTTCATGTACTCTAAATGAAATGCAAAGTGCTTTGGTTGTTAGTCAACAATAAAAGTGTTAATATTTGAAATTGTTTGGTTTGTTGGTGTTTGGTTTTTTGGTTTGTTTTTTTTTGGGGGGGGTGGGGCGGTTTACCCTTATGGCAGAGCCAAGGCATACTTCCAGCACAAATGTGAGCCATCTATTAATTTTCAAGGCATCATCCTAAATATGTTTTAAGGAGACACTTAAACACATGTTTAAATGTGTTTTAAGGAGACAAAGTGCTTCATGTAAACACAACTGAATAAACACATATAAACTTGTTATTGCCACAATCTCATTACCAGAAACAGTTGAACCTCACTGAAACCTTCCCTCATAAACCAGTCCACAGCATGGGAGATTTCTGCCTAAACAACTGATCTATTTCCAGATATTTTAAGCAATAAAACCTGAAATCTTATCATAAGCCTTACTCATCAGACAGTAGCATTACCAGCTCCAACCAAGGTAACAGAAGAAGTAACTCTTGATACACATCTTGATATACATTTTTTGCCACCTGTTTTTTCACTCACACAACATCTTATCAAACCTTGTTTCTCACAGTAGGGACACAATGGCAGCGGTGTTTTCACAGTGTCACTTGGCAATGCCCAATTCTCTTTCCTGAACTGCTTTGTAAGGTTTACCTGTTTGGGCACAGTTGTGGGCTATTCAAACCCAAACCATCCCTTCCTTGTACAGCTGCTAAACACCAAGATGTTACGTGCAAAGAGCACATAACACATAACTTCTTTCCTAGGTTTTCTAAGAATATTCAAACCAAGGGCAACAACTGGTTTACAGAAAAACAATTTTTACTCAAACCTGCATTTAGACGCAAGATGATCAACTGATTTTTCCATGGTTCTGGCACTATCAGAAGTAGGATTTTGATTATCTAGCCAACACAATGCAAGCTATAAAGTTAAAGCAATTGACTGAAAAAAAAAAAAAAGAAATAAAATCAGGAAGGGATTTGTAGATGTGACAAAAAGTGAAACTAATTTCACAGCAGGCATTACGTATAAAGACGCTAATTAATATGGTAGCATTTCTGGTTTTTTCATCATGCACAAAACAACTGCTTTCCTATTTGCTGAAAAAACCTTAAAAGGTATTTCTGAATGAAGAATTAGCAGTTTTAGTTCAATCTTGAGTTTAGAAAGGCTGAGGGAATAGCAGATTTCTCCTGAGGTTTTCCTACAAATCTCCTTAGTTAATGCATATGAAGAAAATAATAATAATACTAATGGTTGCTTCCTCTTAAAAACGCTGCACATCTCTTTTGATTTGGGCCAAGCTGAAGTGAAATTATCTGTATCTATATTTCAACAGTTTCACTGTCACCCCTTACTTCCTTTTCTCCCAAACACATCCTCTTCCATCACAACAACTGAATCAGACAGTGCTTTCCAATCTTCAGGCATTAAAAATTGCCATTACTTTTTATAATAAGCATTTAAATTTCAGGCAATTTAGGGCATTTTTAAAGCAACTGTTGCAATAATTCTTGAATTAAGAAGCAAAAAAAATTCTCATTATTGTCTTTCCCAAAATCTTACCTACAAAATGAATCCGGTTTCCTACTTTCTTAACTGATACAGCTGCTACTATGAATTAAATAATTACATTACTCTTTTCAAGGGTCTTTTGACAGAAAATAGAAGTAATTTTCCATTCACTATCTTTAATTCTGATGCCACTTTAGTTGGTGCAGTTTGAAAATGAAAAAAAATTTAAGTGTAAACAATACTTTCCTTTAAAACTGAAAACTTGCTTCATAATCGGCATTTAGCAAATGTAAGAGATCATAATCGTCACTATAAAACCAATTTCTGAGTAAGTTCAACCTGAACTTAACTGCGTGCCGTCAAGACATTCAACAAACGCTTTCCCCAAATCCTTACTAGAGATAATTGACGATCATTGAGATTATTTGACTGCACTAATTACATTAAATAACTTCGTTAATCTCTTCCACAAGCCCCCTTCCCGGTCCTTGCGATAAACAGCTGTCCGTGTCTCCCCTTCGAAGGGAAACATTCGCTGACCCGCCGATACTACGAAGCGGATTTTTTGGTAAGCGCTTATATAACTTGTTTCCTCCCGAGCGCTGCAGCGGCGTGTGTTACCGGCGACTGACGGGAGCCCAAAGCCTCCTGGGCGCTGGGAGGGCGAGCGCACGGCTTTTCCCTGCAGGGTTTCTCTCAGCGGTGAGACAGGATCCCCCTGCCCGGGGTCTGTGCCCGGCCAGGGACACTGCCCGGGCTGTGCTGCTGCTCCCAGGCACCCATCCGTGCACCCACCGATACACCCATCCACACACCCACCGACCCACCAACTTCTCCGGGCGCTCGCTCTGCCCTGCTCCGCTCCGTCCCCGCCACACTCACCGGGACCCCGGCACCGCGTGTGTGTGTGTGTGTGTGTGTGTGTGTGTGTGGCGAGCCCTGAGCAGGTGCTCCGCTCGCCCCGGCAGCCAGCCGGGCTCTAACGGCGGCAGCTCGGGCAGTGCCTGCCCCTCGGCCCGGCCCGGTCCCTCCCAGCCCACAGCAAGGCGCGGGGGCAGCGACCCCCGCCCGCGGAGCGCCGCTCACCTCCCGGGCTGCTGCTGCTGCTGCTGCCGCCGCCCCTGAGGACTCTCGTCCGCCTCCTTCTCCTCCTCCTCCTCCATGGTGCCGCTCCACCCCTCGCACGGCGGCAGCTCCGCGGCTCTCCGGCAGGAGCTGTTGAACGGTAGTGGCGTCCCACCTGCCCAGCCCGCCGCCGAGGGCAGCGCGGCGAGCTGCAGGGACCGGCTGCTCCACAGCGCACGGACCCTCACCATGGCCGGCAGGGCTGCTCCGCACCGCCCGGCCCCTCACCGTGTGGGGCAAAGGCTCCGCACCGCCCGGCGCCTCACGGTGTCGGACAGGCACTCCGCACCGCCTGGCCCCTCACCATAGCTGGCAGGGCTGCCCCACACCGCCCGGCCCCTCACGGTGTCGGACAGGCACTCCGCACTGCCTGGCCCCTCACCATGGCCGGCCCAGCCCCTCACGGTGTCGGACAGGCACTCCGCACCGCCCGGCCCCTCGCCATGGCCGGCCCGGCCCCGCACCGCCCGGCGCCTCACGGTGTCGGACAGGCACTCCGCACCGCCCGGCACCTCGCCATGGCCGGCCCGGCCCCTCACGGTGTCGGACAGGCACTCCGCGCCGCCCGGCCCCTCGCCATGGCCGGCCCGGCCCCGCACCGCAGAGAGGCGCCGCTCCCGCGCTCAGCCCGCTGGCGCCTTCACAAGATGGCGGCGGGGGGGCCGGCGCTGAGGGAGCCGCGGTGTCCCGGGGCCATGGCCGGGCAGCGGCAGGGCAGTGGGCACTGAGGGGCCCGCGGTGTCCCGGGGCCGTGGCCGGGCAGCGGCAGGGCGGTGGGCCCCGAGGGGCCCGCGGTGTCCCGGGGCCATGGCCGGACAGCGGCAGGGCGGTGGGCACTGAGGGGCCCGCGGTGTCCCGGGGCCGTGGCCGGACAGCGGCAGGGCGGTGGGCACTGAGGGGCCCGCGGTGTCCCGGACAGTGGCAGGGCTGTGGGCCCGTCCCGCCGCTGCAGGCCGGGCTGCTCGCCGGCACCGGGAAAAGGATAAAGGGAGGCACTCGGGTTTGCTCCCGGGCAGCACCCTGGGCTCGTAAAGGCTGCCCGCAGTCCCGTTCAGGAGTATGAGCGAGCTCCTCCACAAGGTGCTACGGTGGAAGTTTCCTGGTCCCGGTGATCGCAGCAACCCGGGGGTACCGTATTGGGGGCCGCCACCTCGCAGGGCCCGCATCCCCACGGCCATTTCCCACCTCAGGAAGGTTAAAAAACCCGCGGCCGAGACACTTCACATGCGGGATTACAACCATCCCCTCAGCCCGTGAGGAGTTCGAAGGCGGCTCCAGATGATGGGCTGAGGAGTGAGGTACTTTTTGGCACCCAACCCAGAGAAAGTCGGTTGCAGAAATAAATATGTATTTTTTTTAATCTTTCCTTACTTCCTTAAGCACATTGGAAAGCAAAAGAGCAAAGCTATGCAGGTGTGATATGAAAACCCCACCCTATATATACCAGCAATATGAAATCCAACACTATCAGGAGCTCTAATAACATACTTACTTACATTTTGTCTTAAAGCTTGTGAAAGCATATATGGTGAAGAAATCTTACTTATGTTCAGAGGCCAAAGTTCTCAAGGTAGGACTTGGAAGACTAGACATGTGAGCTTTACTGTTCTGATTATTTTGTCATTCTCTTAGTTCCCTTAAGGTAAAGGAAAGATAATACTAAAAAGGTATCTTATTTGGTACAAATTATCTGTTATCTCTGTTCTCTACATACCAATACAGATATGTATTGGTTGCTTATGGTCAGGCAGATTTGCTGACTTTTGTCAGTGGAAATTCCTAATTTATTTCTTCTGGCCCTTCTCAGTTGATATTTCCTGATCATTTCACCTTCTATCACTATGTCTAATGTTAAACTGACCTTGTAGTAGCAATGACTTTCACTCATAATTATTACACACAAATCCATATTGATTACAGTTATTTCTACTGTTACTTTATGAAATCTAAGACCTACTAAATGAGTTAGCTGATACAGCTGTGTGGACAATGGCCATTAACAGTTAGTAATAATCAGTGCCTATGTGTAGAAATCTCTGTAAGCCACCAGGTAAGTGCTTCCAGACTGGTAGTAATTGATTACCAACAGTAGTGGATTTGGGATGCTCATCCTACACTTCAACTGAATACAACCCGGTGGGCAGCCCTGCCTCCTGTCATGTGGAAGTAGTTTGTATATCAACAGTGTTGCAAATACCAAAGTTCAGGAGGCTCTGCTTTAGTAAATGTGTTTTGTCTGTCCTACAAATACAGATGTCAAAACTTGGAGGCCGCAAGTAAAGATGCCTGGTGTCTGTGCAGCATGCAGTCTTCAATTTGAAAAGGAAACATCTCTTTTCTAGTATAACAATTGGCAAAGAATGATATGGTTGGTCAAGTAATTTCAGACACTGCTAGAAGTGTATATCAGCTCCCATTACCAACTGTGACATGCCAGCTTGCGCGTGAGAAAGTTCAGCTTCATAAGTGCTGTTCAACAGAATGAGGATTTTAAACTGTTTTCCTATTTTCAGTATTCCCAGGAGCCAACTAAGATCTCAATCTAGTCCTGCTGCTTTGGTAGGTTTTGATCTTTCAATGTCTTATGCACACAAAAACATCTAAACTGGGGAAAAGTCCCAATCTGTGCTCAAATAGTTGTGTAAACCCAGAACAGAGATACCTCTGATTCTTAATAAATTCCAGGTGTGCTAATATGCTGAGAAGACTGATGTTAGGATCCTGCAGGAGCTGGAGGCCAGAAGTTACTAACAGATGGGAAGGGTTGAGCCATCTGTGCATGAGGTGAGAGTGTTTGCTTGGCACCTAATCTTAGGAAAAGGAGTTTTAATAATTTTATTTCCATCAGTGGTGTGCGCTCCTGGCCTTTTTACTACTCAGACTGGCTCTATGTATTGTCCACTATATATGGAAATAAAAAAATTATGGGAGCTTCTTTGTACTGCAGAGAGGCACAGATACTGAAGGATAGCAAACTGGGGTTATTCTGGGGTCAGTGCATTTTATTTTTCTCACAGCAAAATTTAATAGCTGAAACAGAATAATTTTTTATTCAAGAAGGTTTTGGGATATACCATTTCATTAACTACGTGGAAGGATAAGTTCCTTAACATAGCTTATTCTGCGTAATGCAACAACCTGTATCTTAATTAGAATCTCAGTTAGTATTTCATAACTTGTATCTGCAGTGGTGTCTTCCCTTGGAGATAGCGCTTGCATTAATCGTGGGCAGGGCAGCTCAACTAACTTGATTATAAATTTTTTCTGGATGAAAGGTTTAACCTTCTGTGCAACTGAACTTTATCTGTACGTTGTTTAGATTTCTCAAGTGTAGAGCTCATGTCTTTTTCTCAAAGTTTAATTTAGTTGGTTGACATAAGCTGTGTCAGAGCAAGATACTTACTGTCTTGGGCAGAAACTGAAGCACAATCTAAAGTAAGAACAATTAGAAATTTTTATAGTTAAGATTTTTATAGCTTTAAAACTGAGCTATCTTGATTGAAAATGGTCCCAGATAACAAAATAAAAATGTTGCACCGTCTCTTCCTGCATCCTAGAATATCAACCCATAATGCAAAATCCCTGTAGCCTGAGGCTTGCTGTATACTAGGCAATGCTTACTGTTATAGGGCAGATGCAGTTTATTGCAGAAAAGAACCACGCTTGCTGGAACAGTTTTGCTGGATATCTGAGTGAAATAAACTATCCTAGCAAAAAAAGCCTTTTATCACTAGTATTGGCTATACTGGAATTTACACTAGCCTAGAACTTTTGCACCAAAAGCAGTTTTACTAAACTAATAATAGCCTCTCTGGCCCATGTTGGGACATAATCAAAAGCCTAACCTAGCCCTTCTAATTGCAGTGTGGTGAAGTAGCCACCCTTATGGTATCCACCCTGTTTTGGAAAGAAGTTAAGGGAGAAAAGTTATTTGGCACCTGTTGCGGGCAGAGGTAAGCCGAGTTTCAAATCATGTTGGATATTAAGTTACCCAGTGAAAGAGGGTTTCACAACTGGCAAATATATATATATACACACATACATATAGGGACAAAATGCTTCACAATAATGTTTAATGAAAACATTAAACAGACTTAGATACAAAATTTATATATAATCAATATACAATACTTAATTAAATGACTGTAAGTGTTATGTTTACTTTTAGAAATCCAAACCTCTTACATGATAAAGAATTTGACAATTTTGAGGACTATAGAGAAAGAATTTAAGAGCTACAGTTAATACCCAGAAGCACATTTTGTTTTATGTGAAATTCTCTGATGCCTAGCTGGTGTATTTTTAACTTCTGCTTAGGGAACAAAACTGGAGAAAACAATAAACTGGGACCATAACAGAGACATTTATTTTGTGTAATACCAGTAATGGGTCTGGAGCATTCTCCAGCCCTGACACCAAATTCTCCAATGCATGTATTTTCCTTCAGATAAATCCTCCTAGCCCTGAAAAGCAGGTGGCTGCATCAGAATTGCTGTTGAAAATCTTACCAGGCCCACGCTAATCCCTGAAGCATGCCTGGGTCTGGGGGGAATGCTAGCTGGCATGAGCCAAAACTCAGGTAGCAACCTTGCTAGTGATTTAATACTTATTAAAGTGCAGTAACATCCAGGCATATGTCATAGCTTGCTGGAACATATCTAGCCTTAGACAACACCTGATTTTGAGACTAACCGTGTGTCTCAGAAGAAATTAAAGTTGTTTTATCTGTTTCAATATCAGTGAAGCTTAACAGTGTCATGGTGAACAAGCATGAGATGATGCTGTTACAGTTACATTAAAATGTATTTAGGAAGTCCACTTACAGTATTTAAAGGGTCAGATCTGATCCAAATTCCTTTGTCAGTGGGACTGTTCAGAAAGAAAACTCCTTGCCCTTTTGTGATTGAATTTGTAATTGGGCAAAAGGTAGAGTAACAGGTTTAGTAAGCAGGAAAAAAAGATTCTGGATTTACAAAGGAGAAAAAACCAAGAATATGTAGGGTAGGTCCTAACAGAGTTTGTTATGAATGTCTTGACTTCTAATTGTGAATTAGAAATTGTAGAACACTGTGCTGTTTTCATTGCAGGAAAGATGATCACAAACTGTTTCTTTGTGTCTAAATGCATTACGGAAAAGTGTCCCTCTAAATATCATTTTAGACTGGTAATAAAATTAATTGAGTTTGTGACCATCCTTTATTTGAGGGACTGTTGCTTATCTGTATTGCCATGCCTTGAAAGTGAATGCTTGCAATTGTGCAGTTCTTAAGTATACCCTCTAGTTTAATTTCTGATATGACCAGGTCACTGCCTGTATATGTAATGATCCTTATTCTCATGCCATTTATCTGTGTGTAGTTTCAAGTTTTTGTGGCTCTAGGAAGTATTTGGTTCCAGCTCTGTGCTTTTACTCTCCACAGAGCAAACAGATTACTCTGAGGCAGATACACATCATCTTATAACCCTGACACTGGGTCTCAATGAGTCGTCAAGATGGTCTGGCTGCCTCCATGGCTGTGAATGTCATTGTACAACAGGGAGTGCCTGTTGTGAGTCCCCTGGAATGTGTGTGGGGAAATTCATCCTGCCAAGACACTGCTTCCTTGTTTGGCATACAGTTGATGTGAAAAATGAGGGGGCTACTGGCACTGGCAGTGCTACAAAGTGCTTTGAGATAGATAAGATGAAGTGTGTAGGAAGGGAAGGAGGTATGGTAGGAGAGTATGGAAGAATATACTCTTAGGGACCTCAGGGTAGACAAGCTGGGGTGTTCTGGGCTGTATACATCTGTCTGCAGGAGTATCTAGACTGCCTCAAGAGGATACTGACAGGGTGCACAGGTCTGAGTTTTCACCAGCACTGTCCCAGATATGTTGCTCTCAGGATGTTTTGGGGGTGCACCTATACAATGATGAGCTGATCATGGAAAGGCGACAGGTCAGTTCAACCATTTATTCTACGTGCTTTACAGGAGCTGTCTATAAAAGCTACAGGGTATTAAAACTGTCTCTTCTCATGTTTGCACAAAACACCTTTGAAATCTTAGAGACAGACAGTGTTGGAGGTTCACTGATTATTTCCTGGTGAAAAGTGACAGACCTGCTTGCAGATCCTAGGATTGGAACAACTTGTTTGAATTCACTGTTTAATTTTTTATTCCAAAGTTAGTATAATACCTCCGAGAACAATGTAGGATAAAACCAGTGATGGTCATGGAAGAACAGGGGCCACTGTTTACTCACATACTTTAATAGTACATGTGGAGAGACAAAGCCACAGAGAAACATATAGTCATATATAAACAGACCTTTTGAGAAAGAATGAATCTAACCCAGCTTGGTGTCCTCTTCTTGTCTATTTACTACTCTGTAGTTTCACCCTCTCAGTGCATTAATCTAAGCCCACTTCTTCCTGTGTCTTCCATGACATCTGTTTGGGCAAGAGACAATGTGTACTGTGGTTCATCCAGTTAGTCATATGTGCAAGCAGACTGGCTAGCCAGTGCACATGCCCACTGCCAACTGGCTGGTGCTCAGATAACACATGCTGTTGTGTTGTGCCTAATTTTCCCACACTAATTTGAGTCTTCTTTCTATATCTGGGTACTGGTGTTAAAGAAAATTAGAGGAACTTCGTTACTTTGGACTATATTAGGCTTACTTCGGGGGTGTATTATTAGCCCTGCTATTGCTACTATTATTAAGTCAGGATTTATAATATATGAACAGTCGTAAGGAACTAGTGCTATTACTATGCTCCGAGGCCTTAGTCCCTGGACTGACCAGAACAGATGCCTTTAGAGCATCATTTATATCACACCAAACACAGATTTCTAATTTTTACTTCCTATAAAAACCAGGCCACAGGAAAAAGGACAAATACACATCTAGGTTTCTGCACAGTGTGAACTGGGATGCACTTGAGTTGTCCACCGTTACTAAGAAAGCAGGGATTGCTCTAAGATTTCCTAAGCCACAGAAAGCCCTTGAAATTTCTTTCCTTCTTTCAAATATCCTTGAAATTGGCCAACTAGTTTGACAGAAAGGCACAGAGCATGGTTTCACAAGAAATATGGCTAAAATCAGTGATCATGGTATTGTAACTGAGACCTTCTGTATAATTTCAATGAAGTTAGGTTTTAGATTGTAATGAAAAATACATTGTGAAAAGGGGAAACAAGAAAAAAATGACTCTTTGAATCATATAAAGTTACTGTCAGGAAAGAAGGTGCATAACAATGAGGTAAGTCAGACTTTCCTTGTGATTGCTTGTAGATATTCAGAATCACAGACCATCCTTTTCCTTTCCTCCATAAACTATTCTTGTAGCTTTGTAATGCAAACATCACAGAAATATAGGGCTAGAAGGGGCTTCAAGAAACCCAGTAGTCCAAACCACTGCATTCAGTGAGGATCTTTCATAACTGGGGTATTATTGCAACAGTCAGCATCCCATGTAGGCATGCTCTGGGCCACATGGAGCTGCTTTCAGCTGCTGAGCTGCTGCTCTAGCACTAATGAAACTGCTGGGTTCCCAGGCTGACCTCAGCACACTGCTACTGCCCTCCTGAAACATGTCTGAAACCTCTTCCTCATCCACAGCTCCCAGGAGGGAGAGGGAAAGGAAATCCATGTCGGTTTTAACAGCTGTCACTGGATAGAAGACAGAGTTATAAATAAACAGAAATAAAGAATGATGGCATCTGACTGAAGCCATGATGGTCACTTTTTGGTATGGCAACAGATGAGCAGTGCTCCAAGGGACAAAATGTCACTCTGAATGTATAGGCACTATGGTAACCTCAAAAGAGACCCATTTGACTTGGGATTCAGGAGGATCCTCTATTTAAATCCTGTCTGAACTACTGACAGAGTGCATGACCTTCTACAATATACTGAGTTCCATGGGTCAAATTGATCCTTGCTGCAACTAAATTGCCTACAATGAAATTATTCTGGGAGTGAACTTGATTTCTCAGACATCAGTAAACACAGCTGGTTCACTGAATGAATGAAAGCAATCATAGGTGTCAGTGAAAAACAGATGGACCTGAACAGAGTCTTTTACTTTTAGCAAAACTAGAGCAGAACTGCACAACTGTTACTTAAAATGCATAGATAATTGCTGATGATGGTTTATTGGCAATGTAAACTCTATGCAGGTAACAAAGGTGTAAAAATGCCATCTTTCTCAGAGGGAATGTAATTATATATGTTATTTAAAACTTGGCAAATGGCTGATGCTTCTTTCAGTATTGTGGTATAGATAGATTTTTCTTAAAAATATTAATAATATAAATGAGGCATTTATGCTGAGTCATTTGCATTACAATGCTGCACGGTGGTAAGCTTCTTCCATAGAAAATGCTTTTAGAGTCAGATAGCAAAACAATGATAAAAAAAGATAATGGTTATTAAGAGTGTCACAGGCAGAATGAGAACTTCAGATGAAATTTATTGGAGAGACCCCCCTGCCCACTTGGGTCATGAGGTGCAAAAAGGACCATCTTGCTTTCTAAACTTCTCAGAGAGGAGTCTGGGTGCAGCTGGACTAGACTTGGTCAATGGTTTATGTCTGAGGGACTATGTAGGAGTAATTGAGCCTTTATACAGCTCTGTCCCACAGGAATAAGGATGGCAATCTAAATACATTTATATGAATAAAATAAATTATTAAATCAATAACAATAATTATAAGACTAAAAACCTTAGAATAATTTACTACATGCTCTAGGTAGCTATAAGTACTGGTTTAGTGAACTATGTATTGAAGCTGAAGCAAAACTGAACCATTGATATTAAAGCTAGCAAAATAATTACAAACACTGATGTTACTCACCCATACAACGACTCTGGGCAAATCTCTTTTGCTCAGCCTTGAGGAGTAACCTTGAAGGGTGTCCCCACTGAAGGAAGGAATCTCTGGGAAGGAGTATGTTAGGAGACCCTGCTGTTAAAAAGCGGGTCTGGGCTTTTATAGTATCATGTGACTGACTGTCAGTTTCATGTCTCCAGGCCCAAAAGCTTTAGATACCTTATCAGTACCAGGACTTGTTGGTTCCTTTATCTGGAACTTTGTTTCCCACACCCTCATAACTGCTAGTTTCTGCCAGGAAACACTATTCTTCCTCTGAATGTTTAACTTTGGTGTTAATAAGTCGGTCTGGTCTCAGCATTCTTCAGTGTCAAAAGCAGTGTGATCCCTATGAGATGAACCTTGTGAAGTTCCAATGAGGCCAAGTGCAAGGTCTGACACGTGGGTCAGGGAAATCCCAAGCACAGTACAGGCTGGGCAGGGGATGGATTGAGAGCAGCCCAGAGGAGCAGGGCTTGGAGGAGTTGGTAGATGAGAAGCTCAGCACGACTTGGCAATGTGCACTCACGGATCAAGAAGCCTAATGTGTCCTGGGCTGATCAAAAGCAGTGTGGGCACAGGTCAAGGGACAAGATTCTCACCCTTTACTCTGATCTTGTGAGAGCCCCACCTGGAGTACTGTGCCCATGTCTGGGGACCCAAAGTAAGAAGGGTGTGGACATGCTGGAGTGAGGCCAGAAGAGGGCCATGAAGATGATCACAGGGCTGGAGCACCTCTCCTATAAGGACAGACTGAGGGACTGCTCAGCCTGGAAAAGAGAAGCCTCGGGGGAGACCTTCCAGTACCTACAGGGGACCCATAGGAAAGATGGAGAGGGGCTTTTTACAAGGGCATCTAGTGACAGGACATGGGGTAATGGCTTCAAACTTAAAGAGTTTAGTAGGTTTAGAATAGATATTAGGAAGAAATTCTTTACTTCAAGGGTGGTGAGGCATTGAAACAGGTTGCTCAGAGAGTCTGTGGACTCCTAATTTGTGGAATATTCAAGGCCAAACTGCGTGAGGCTTTGAGCAACCTGGACTAGTGGAAGATGTCCTGCCTATGGCAGCGGAGTTGAAACTAGAAGATCTTTAAGGTCCCTTCCAACCCAGGCCATTCTATGATTCTATGAAATGAAAAATTTAGATCAGGAGCATGTTTTCAAGCCTAGCTGAAAGGCCACCAAATCTTAGTGTCTGTGTACCTGTGTCACTAGGTGTGCTTGTTTTGGCTGGAATAGGGTTAATTTTCTTCATAGTAGCTGGTATGGGCTGTTTAGGATTTGTGCTGGAAACACAAATCTCTGGATTGATAATCCAGAGATATTTTTCATTTTGCTAAGCAGTATTTACACAGAGTCAGTGTCTTTTCTGCTTCTCACCCTGCCCCACCAGCAAAAGGGCTGGGGGTGCTTGAGAAGTTAGGAAGGGGACACAGCCAGGACAGCTGATGCAGCTGACCAAAGGGCTATTCCACACCATATGGCATCATGCTCGGTATGTGAAGTTGGAGGAAGAAGATGGAAGCAGGGATGTTCAGAGTGATGATGCTTGTCTTCCCAAGTCACCATTACACAGGCCAGAGCCCTGCTTTTCTAGGCTGAATACCTGCCTGCCCAGGGGAAGTGGTGAAACAATTTCTTGTCTCCCTTTGCTTGCATGCATGGGTTTTCCTTTACCTATTGTTAAACTGTCTTTATCTCAGCTCAGGGGTTTTCTCACTTTTACTATTTCAGTAGACACCCCCATCCCACTGAAGGGAGGGAGAGAGCGACTGTGTGGGGTTCAGTTGTTGGCTGGGCTTAAACCATGACACGAGGAGAACTTTGTGAAGTTTAGAAAGCATCAGTGTAAAAAGACCTAAACAAAAAGGTGGTTTACAGAGCAGTTGCAAGAGATGTGCTCCCTGCCATTCCTGTGTTTTAAACAAAATGAGCAGTTATGAATCAAAGGATTCTTTTATCCCAGCTACTCATGTGATTTAAGTTAGAAAAACGTTTACAAAATAGAACAACCTTAATAAAAATAATTTTCTAGTTTCATGTATGCTATATTGTCCTTCTACATAATTCTGCATAAAATAAGACAGATTTAACAAGTAGGAAGAAAAGTACTTGGCAAGATTTAAGAAAGCTTGAAGAGGTGACACTGGTACATTTTTTCCTTTTTTCATGCCAATTTAGTAATGAGGAAAATGGAGTTGCTTCTCAAGACATGATTAAAAAAGAGATCTGAAAGGGTTTTCCAGTTCATCTTCTTGCTCCAGTGCAGAATCCACTCTATCTAATCAGTTCCTGACAGATACTTGTTCAACCTGACCTTGAAAATTTGCAGTCATGCTGAGTCTTCAGACCTCTCCACAGTCAGCTCCTGCATAACCTTTCTTGCAGTTCAAAAGTTTTTTGTAAAATGTAACTGAAATCTTCAAGTTGCAATTTCAGGCTCTTGCTTCTTGCCATATTTCAGTGGACATGGGGAACAGTTTGTATCTCTGCCATACTTTTTATGTATTTGAGAACTGATATCGTATCTTCCCTCAGTTTTCTCATTGCCAGACTAATGAAATGAATTTTTCAACCTTACCTCCTGTGTCACATTTTCTATACCTCTGAAAATTACATGGCTGTACTGTGGTTTCTTTATTGAAATGTTTGTTTTTCTGGAATGTTGCTTTTATTAGGTTGTTTTCTGGTAAAACCACATTACCTGCTACTTACCACCAAAGGATTACAGGATAATTTGGTTTGAAAGGGACCTCAGGAGATCTCCAGTCCAACCTTCTGCTGAAACCGGGGTCAGCTATGAGTTCAGATCAGACTGTCCTGTTGGATTTTGAAAAACTACAAGAAGACAGACTTCGCAAACTCTGTGGGCAACCAGTTCCACGGTTTCACTGCCTCATGGTGAAAATGTATTCCCTTAAATCCATCTTGAACATCTCTCATCTCATTTCTGCTAATTGTCTGTCACTCTGCCACCATACAGCAATCTGAAGAACTACTTTTCCTGAATTCCTGAGTTTTGGATTCTCCTTTTTTCCCATTTGTATGCTTGACCATTCCTTTTTTACTTAACTTACACATTCCTTATTTAGAGAGAGAATAAAGAAGTTACTCCCTTAATGGAGAACTAGTAGAGAATGATTAGAGGTTATATCAGGCTGACACAGTTTAGAACATTTAATTTATCAAAGTTGTCTCTATCTGTTCTTTCCCTTTTCTATCTGGAAGTCTTATTCCCTTCTCTAACTTAGAAATCAAAGCAAGACATCACACACAAGAATTTGCAGAAGTCAATGCAAGGAGGTAAAAAAAGAGACATTAGGAAACCCTTCTTTTCTAACAGCGTGGCTTAACACTGCAACAGGCTTCCTAGTGAGGTGGTCAATCCCCAAGCCTGACAGTGTTTAAGGGGCATTTGGACAATGCCCTTAACAACACACTTTAAATTTTGGTTAGCCTTAATTGGTCAGGCAGTTGGATTGGATAATCATTCACCTTCCAACTGAAATATTTCATGTTCTGCTTGTGAGCAGCAGCCACCATTTCATGCAAGTAAAGTAGCCTGCAAGAACTTTGAATTAAATTGCAGGTCTCACTGACTGTGCTAAACTTTGATTTGGGAGTTTAGAGTCTCTGTCTATAAAGCTCAGATAGCAAATCTCAACAACACGCATAGTTCCTGATGCTTTACCATAAACTGTGTAGATGGGTTTTCCTTATGTAAGTGTACATGATTTGGGGTAGAATCACATAATGGTTTGGGTTGGAAGGGACCTTAAAGGTCATCTACTTCCAATACCCCTGCCATGGGCTGGGACATCTTCCACTAGAGCAGGTGACTCAGAGTCCCATCCAGCCTGGTCCTGAACACATCCAGGGTTGGGAAGTCCACAACCACTCCGGGGTAGATTTTATGTAGAAAGAGAGAGTCAATGCATACATTTCTGAGAAATGCATGAGGACCTTACATGGATGAAATAAAAATTGCATGTCAATGCCACATGTTTTTTTCTTTTATTTATCCAAAGGCTGCTGAAAACTTTAAAAAATAGTAAAACAATAGGTTTCAAGAAGCTTTGGGGAGTTTAGAGTTTATCAATAAATCCTTGGTGATCAAATTATATGTATAATTATACTAAAAATTACTACCAGTGCTTAACTTATAATTCTAAAAGAAAAGATTGAGATGCAGATAATTTCATTGGTATAAAGCTAAGACTAGAAAATACAGGTTATCATAGTGGGGGGAAAAAGGTGGAAAAGACAAAATGAATAGCTGTGAGATTGGTGCACTGTGCAGCTGGCAGTAAGTTCTGAAGCTTTCTGGTTTTATTTTTATACCTGAATTGAGAAAAAATGTTTCAGGGTAAAAGAAATACATTACATAATACAAAATATAGATCTGTCAGCACTAACAGAGCAGCAGGATGACTGAAAGGCACGGTCAGAAATACATGAGATTATGGCTAATGCTTGAATCAGTGCACCCCTATGCAATACCATCAATGCCGTAACTGCAACCAGCTAGAAAGTAACTGCCCCTCCCCTAATTCTGTTCAATCTGCTTAGTAGTAATGACTTGGGTTCCTATTCCAAACCTTATTTCACTTGACATATATAGCTCATCTGCTATGAAGATGATGTCGTGTTTGAAAATGCCTCTGAGGTGGATCTCTTAAGCCTCTCATATTAACCCAGTTCTTCCATACTTAGTTCAATGGGATTATCAAATAATAATAATAAAATAAAAACCTCACAGTCAGTATCTGAAGTTCCAAAGGCAAATGTGGAAGCAAATGTATTTAAGGCAAACTGGATCTCTATGTGTGTGTGACAATTTGTGTGTCTTCTGGATGTTGCAAACTTACAGCTTGTGTACAGATCAATTCACTCACTCACATGCACTGAAATTCTTCCATTGCAAACCTGGTGATTTTCTGAGTAGATGAGGATTGAGTCCCATGGTTTTCATGTGGGAGAAGCATCACAGTGAACACCAAATACAGAGAAAATCTGTTCATGCACAGATCAGTAGATGTTTGGAAGCTTTCTTTGAGTTACTGCTCTGCACTAGCTGCTAAACATCTGGAAGTTAGTAGAAAAATATAGAAAAGTGGTAGAGAAGAAAATGGCCAGCAAAAGCAACTTTCTCCCACAAAAAAATGGTAGGTCTGGCACACTGGGCTATAATAGGATTTGAGAAAGCCATCAATCTGGGACAGAGAGTGCAGTGGGTTTAAGAAGCTCCAGAAATTTTTTCCTTCAGAGGACTGTAAAAAAGGCCAGTGAATCTGAAATCAGGCTGAAAGAATGATCTTTAGTGACATGCACCACTAAACTCAGTGCAATCAGATTGTTAACTTGAAATTTAAAACTCTGAATATCAACTTTAGCAAATTTGCTGCTTATGTGAGCACAAATATCTGACCAATGTTATCCCATATTCCTAAACTCCTTATGGCTCTCAGGTTATAAAATCCCCAACTTTCTTTGCCAGCCATCTCTCAACACTTCTAGCTTTTCCCTTGACAACATCTACAGTGTGGTTGTTCATTACACAGAAATCAGTACAAAATACAGTTGCTACAAAGTCTTGAATCTTATATATATGCAAATATCAAAACCCAAACTTATTGTAATATAAACAATACAAGGAATACTTATGTGATTACTCTATTTGTATTTAATATCAAGAATTCAGTATTTAAAATTACGTAAAGATGCTGCAAAATTTCCAGCCTCCTGCATTAAAATGCTATAGGCCCTAACAGAATGTAAGTTCAACTTGTTGTGCCTTTGAGTAAAGGCATTTATAATCTGTATAATGTCGTCTAATAATATAATAAAATATATGGATCTGATCTTTAGATAAGGGAAGCCTGCAATGAGCTACTAGCCTGAAGCTCAGGATAAACTTTGTTTTGCCTGAAGGGAACTACCTAAAAGTTGGGTGTTTTCAGTCTGCTGAACTAGTTCTTCATTGCTCTACAATCAGTGGGAGAGGGAAGCACCATGAGGAGATGTTTCTAAGTAACCATCTTAAGAGAGATGTCCAGAGTACAATGGATAACCCACATTTAGAGGTGCCTGTTTCCCTCCAGTGACTATTGAAAAAGTGTAGAGAATTGGTTTTATACAGCTGAAGTGTGATGAGTGCTGCAACTTTTGTACATGAGCACAAGGGAGGTCTGCAGCACAGAGAGATGAGTCAGGACATGAATTTGGCCCGTCTGTGAGAGCATCATGGACCTTGAAGAGTCTACAACGTGATGGCAATCAGTTCAGGCTATGAAATCAGCTAGGAAGCTGCAGAGAGCTATAAAGCCAAATGCTTATATATGTTGTTTCCCCAGTTAAAGTGTAACAGGGAAGCCTTGTAGCTAAACAAAACCTGCCCTAGATCAATTACTATAATGGGTAAGCATATAATCATACTTTTTATTAAATTAAATACACTGTATTAATATCTATAAAACTATGTGGTCTGTAGTTTGTGTTTGCTAATGCTTACTTAAGCATTACTGAGACTATAGGGATTAAAGATTGAGAAAACAGGGTTTAAGAGAGGAAATGAAAGAGAAAACTCAGTTTTCTGGATATTAGGACAGCATGTAACTGTACATTTACTAAATGGTACATAAACTGTGATGAGTAGCATTAACAGCATTTTTTGTGTGATGGAAATTCTACTCTTCTTCCACAGACTGTTAAAAAATGCTCTCAGCATTGCTACCTGAATGATGCTGAATAGAGGAAGAGTGAATCAATCACAGAATTAAAGAAGGATGGCTGTCAGCTGCATGGTCAGGTGCCAAATTCTAATATTTTCAGTAATTGCGTTATTTCAGTTTTCATTGTTAATTTCGATTGAATTATAGCAGAGACTTGGATGACCACTTGATTATTTTCTGGAGAAAATATTTGCTGAAGTGACCCTTTCTTAAAAGGAGCAAAAGATTGAAATAAATGTTGCAGTTTTGGGAACTTATCTACCATTGGATCAGAATAATGCTATGAAACAATGAACCTGTGTGTGGTTATAGTCAAAGGGAAGGACGGAAATGACGCTTTTATTCAATGCCAAAAAAAGCAATTAAAAAGGACTAATCTTTGTTCTGTAGCAAGTCTGCTAAAAGGCAAGGAGAAATGTATCTGTTTAGCTAAATCAGATAAATTTGCTCACAGGAATTTCCTGTTGAGTTACTGTATCAGCCAGAATCTTTTGTTTGGCATTCTATTTGTGAAAAGTTGTTGTTATGAGCTATCTAAACTTCTTCCATTTATCTTTCTGATAAAAGCCTTCAGCACTCAGGTAGTAGGTTGTCTGGTACTTGCCAACCGGTTCCTCTTTCTTATTTCAGTGCATAAATACTTATGAGAAAAAAGAACTGCAGACAGAATACGGTAATATTCCCTGAAGAAAGCTTTTAATCAGCAGCCTCAAAAGAGCGCTCTGTTAATGAGCAACTGAAATGTTATGAATTCAGCCAACAGCCTCTATGTTTAATTTAGACAGTTTTCCTTGCAGCTCCAGAGTACAAAAGACCAGTGTCAGTGGCCTGTAGGCCTTTGCAGTTGCTGCCCAGTAGTTAACCATGGGAAAGAAAAGCTATTGCAATTTAATTAGCTGGAGGATAACCTCTAGGTAACACTGATAAAAATAATTTGCTAGATTCCAGCGAACAGCTGGCATGAAAATCAGAAAACATAGTGTCTATAAAGTTTAATTTTTATTCTCAGAACAGCTTTATGCACAAAAATCCCCAAACCCCTAACCCATTCCTCAGCAAAAAATTGTATTGTTTCTTGAGCCCATGTTTTTCGGCTTGTTTGAATTCTTGCTTGGCTGAGCTCAAGCCAGTTCCTGGCAGCTGGATTTCAATATATTCATTAAGGGAAATACTGTATCATTGCTTTAAAATGATAGTAGATTGTAAATAAACAGTGAACAAGATGAGTCTACAAAAAGCTAACACAGCACTAAGCAGTAGTTTAGCTGAAGGCAATTTCAATTGTTAATGTTTGCTGTGTGCTGGTTTCAGCAGTTTTGAAGCTCTTTTTCCTGAGCAGTGCTGTTCTGGTGCTCAGCTCCTGTGCACTCTTGTCTGGAGTTGGATCAGCTTGTAACTGAGGGTAGTTCTTTGTGATTACTTCTATAGTAACTTGATTGGGATAGTGTGTCTTGCTGCTGTGAACTTTTTATTTCAGAAGAAATATTTGACGTATACAATTGAAAGAAAAACCTTTCAATGTGATCATGCTTTCTTTGCCCATATCAAGATTATCCATGCTGGTTTCAAAGCGTTGCATTTGGCCCCTGTGCTGACATGTGGTTATGTGAACATCAGGTATGTGTATGCAGATTTCTGTCACTGTTATCACATGGAATTATTTCAGAAAGTAGAAGTATTACTCCAGGAGCAAGAAGCTAGACCTATGGGTGCTGGTACCAGCTGAATGTTTTTCCACATGTGTAGAGTCTTTCCCCGTTTGTGAGCTGATACCTCAGCCTTCTCCTCCGTTGGCGGTTCCTGCAATGGCCCAATCTTTGAGATGTCTGGGACTTTTGGTTGACATTGTACAATAATGAGCATGGAAACCTTATTTCCTCAGAAAACCAGTTGGGGTTGTAGAATTCAGACTGCATATTACTGCTGGTTTTGGTGGGGTTTCTCACAAGTGTTAAGCCTGTTAAAAAGCTGTTTCAGTTTAAAAACCAAAAGTGCCATTTGGTCATTTTCCATAAATCTGCTGAGGAGGGATGCTATTCTAAAATAGCTACTTAGTGTAAAATACAAAGCTCCCCATACATAGGGAGAACTCTGGAATCTGGATTTGAAGGAATCAGATTTTTATCCTGAGGCTCTCACCTATATCATCCACCCATTTCACAAGGCTCTGTGGCATCTCGAACTTGGCAAGCAACTATTTATGTATCATGCTGATGACAAGGACATAATTTATATGGAACTTCCCTCTGCTAATTCTGGCCCTTTTACTCCTTTGTTACTTGAGACTGGACACATAAGAACTATAAAAAAGGTCTCATTTTCTCCATCTGGGAGCTGCAGATAATACTGTTTACCTAGACCACAGGGATATTGTGAGCATTCCTTGATATAATAGTCCATTTCTAAATAACCTCATTTTAAAAAGAGATTGTTAAAACAATTTAAAAAGTAGTCTTTTGTAAAAGTTCAGTGGTGAATGTTTCCTCATTCAGCTTCTATTGTTAGAACACCAGTATTTGTTTTCTTTTATTGCATTTTTAGCTGGTTAATAAGATTTCTTAATTTAAAGTTGCATCTCTCTAATGACCTTTCCTGGATGCTAAATTTTAGATTGCATTTACATATGAGACACTGCTATTTTGTTAAGTAGGAGTCATATTATGAGGATAATCAGTTTATCTTAGACTGTAATTCCATGTCTAGCAAGGATTCAAATTTCTAGGATGGAGGGTGGCTAATGGCTTGGTGAAGTCTGGTAAAACATCTTGGAGATAAATCCCAGCATAATGAGATCAGTTAGATCTAGCTGTAAAATGGAGGAGAAGCTTAATTTTAATTTTCAATTGCACAGTTTGATGCTTTGCTTTTTTCTTTTATAACTTGACAGAGGTCTATCTGAAATTTAAAAAATGCTGGAACTAGATGGATCTTTTGAATATGCATAAATTAAATGGGAGAAACTAAACTAAAGAAAGAGAAGTAGCTAGTTTCAAGTAAGGTTAGATTTTCTATTCCATGGAAACTAATTTGACTCAAATGTAAATTCACTGGTGAAAGGATGTACCTGCTTTACAACTACAAGATTATTCTTACCAAAGGTTATGTGGGTACTAAAATACATTAAAAAATTATATAAAAAATAAATATATATATAATACACTCAGCAAGATAACAGTAACAATTTCAGTCACAGAGATCTGCAGTTCCATACATAATCAAGGGGTCATTGTTAAATTAGGCAGCATCTGGTTTCTTGGCATTTAGGTTGGTCTCTTAACTAACATGCTATCAGCAATTTCATTTTTATTTTTAGATGTATGCAGGATATCATGCTTTTGGTTTTTCTATTCATATGCAATTACAGTCCTTGTCACAGAAACTGGGCAAGCCTGGCTGCAGGATTAAAGCTGCTGTTTAAGCACAGAGCTTATGAACTGGCAGCGCAGGTGTTTTAGGGCAGTCTGTACAATTTCATTCTGAACTGCCAAGGGAGTGAGAACTCGCCCACACACAAGATGACCCAGAAAAGCTATATATTTAAAATACAGTGGTTTTTCCTGAAATGGGTCTGTATTTTGCAGTCTGAGAAGGTAAATCACAGTGAAGAGCATCCTCACATTTCAGCATTTGAGCCAGCTCGGGAGCCACAAACAACCCTCAGTGTCCTGAGAGATGCAGTAGTTTTGTCCCTTTCCCTTCCCTTTCCCTTCCCTTTCCCTTCCCTTTCCCTTCCCTTTTCCTTCCCCTTCCCT
>JAWWMP010000041.1:11427926-11444628 GCA_035047865.1 Dendrocincla tyrannina
GTATAGCAAAATCTGCAGTGGCATGCATTGGCTTCGTGAGTAGTGAATAACAGGAACTTTCAGTATATTTGAGTTTAAAAAAACCCCAACCAAAACAAAGAAAAAAAAAACACCCCACCAAGCAGCTACACCCATTTAAAGCTTTTGAGTTGTATTTGAGAAGATTAAAACTCAAGAACCAGCCACTCCTGTGTCTGTATACTGAAGAAAGGAATGGAAACATGTACAGTATTTGCATTTTTATTATAAAACAAAGATTGTCAGTAAGAGTCATTTCTTGACTTTAGTAGCATTCATCACTTGTTCTTGAGCAGCTTTCTTTGCCTTGACCATTTCAACGAGTTCCTGGAGAGTTGAAAAAAAACCAAACCAACTTAATTAAATACAGAACATGTCAAAAATACTACAGTTTTGAACCTTACATATATCCACTGTGAAACACTCTAGCTCTCAACATAATGAGAAACCTACATAATTTAATACTGTGAAGCAATTTTCCTTAGAAACAAATCAGCAGATGGAAGGTCAATGCTCACGTACTTCCCCTGTAGCAGGAACTCTACCTGCAGTAGGACAGGGATAGGACTTTACTGTGTACAAGAGTTTTGTGTCAAATTGTAAGACAGATTGCCTGAGCCACTACTTTTGACAAGGAAGGTTTAGTCCTTAGAGCTCTTCTGGGGTTGAGATACCAAAACTAAAAAAAAAGTTTCTCCATAAAGCTCCATCAGTTTGCTGCTGGCAGATGCCATCTCTGGTAGGCAGTGCAACAGTGAAAGCAAAGGATTCTCTCAAGACATGGGCTAATGACAGTCCTAGGAGAGGTGAGGTACTTTACCTTGTATCGCTTCATGCAGTCTTTTTTTGACCGGCCTGGAACAGCTGCTGCTATTTTCTCCCATCTTTCAGGAGTATTTACTGGATAAGTCTTCAGTGCTTGTTCTAAGAGTTTTTGTTCTTCTGTAGTCCAAGGGGATGAATCTAAAGGTGATCCTGTTTTTAAATGCAAAAGTGACAGTAAGAAAAATATATTTAATAAAAGAGTCTGTGAGATAAGTCTAAGAAAATACTGTACAATCTATTTAGTTGATTTAAAATCCACAAAGTTTTGAAAAACCTAAAAAAAGAACCAAACCCGAAACTGACTGAACAAGTCGCCCTTGGCATCTTTAAATAAAGCACAGGGAAGTTAGAAGGTAACACCTTTTGTTGTCAGCTGGGTGTCAGATTGCTGTAGCTGCCCTCTGAAGCCACAGCATTACGGGAGCAATGCAGCTTCTCTTGCATTTCAGAAAGGAACACTAATGAAACAGACTTCAAGTGTCTGGAAAACTTGATGGGAGGTGTCTGGGGTTCAGAGGAGACCAAAAGTAAGCTGTAGGATGATCCTGGATCTCAAGTGCATCCCCTCAGGCTTGCTCTTCCCTGAAAGTGTAGCACTCTGAGGGACCAGTCATCTCAGCACCAGACTTAACCTGTTGCCTCACCAGGAAGTATTTCAAATTGTCACTGTTTCGGTCACTGTGGGGGGTGTGTACCAGAAACTCTGAAATCCAGCAACAGAGCCTGCATCACTTACTTGCTATCTAAGTCTGTAAGCAAGTCTTGAGTCTGGGTTACTTTCTTTCTAAGAGGCACAGGGGAGACAAGTCTGCAAGAAGGGCTTCCTTTTCAGCTTTACCTTCAAATCGTTCCGAGGGGGCAGCACTGTCCATCTGAGGCACCACACCGTGTTCTTTTTTAAATTTGTCAAATGCTTTCTTGTTTATGTCATCTTTTTGATGAGGGTCTGTGAGCAACAGACATTGAATAGAAAAATTACTGCAACAAAATTAGAGCCAGGTGTAACAATAAAAACATTGTGCAGCAGAGTATTAGTTTACAGTAATCACATAATCAAAAAAACCCCAATTCCTACGTCCTTTAAAGTGATGGTAAACAGGTTGGTAGATAAAAAAAATAATTTTTCAGAGTCAAATAAACTTCAATCAAGTGTCAGGCTCTCCAACACCTATCCTGCTTTATATTCTCAAAGGATTACTTGTTCCATCTAATCTTAAGCCTGAATCTGCAACTTCAGTGAAATCAAGAATTATTGTCTCACATAAGGGCTGCAGCACAGAACTCACACATTACCCAAGGTACAAGTGTGCCAGAGGGGCAGGAACACTGGGAAAGTCCAGGTCCTCCTTGTTTAGGTATGTGGTTTGGAATGGAGAAGCCTCTTGAAAACTGCATTTTTAAGACCTTATTCAGTGCTCTGTAGGCTTCATTTATAATTTTACTATTCATTTTCAAACAGATGATGAGTCATTAATTAACGTCTTACTCTGGTGTTTTTAAAGTATCTCTAGAGCTTCATCAGTTGTATTTATTTGAGATGCCTTCCTTTGTAGGGAGCTTTTCCATAGGCCCATTTTTCTAGCTGAGCCCAGGCAATGTGTGTGGCCCACAGACATCTGAGCATCCAGCTACCATAATACTGTTCGTGAGAGTTACTCATGAGGTGGTGACTTACACAAGAGCCATTAGGCTGAAAACACTGACATAAATGCTTCCCTAAATCTTCCATCTGAACTACATTCCTTTTGGGGATATACAGAAAGTTTCCTCAGAAACACAAAGCTGTTAAAAAATCCAGCTGTCCAGAAGCATGCAGAACATCTTAATGCAAAAATAAGGTAATACAGATACCAAGCTTTTGGAGGCTCTTTGCTTTATTGATGACATCTTTTGCTGTTCGTTTTATTCCAGTAGTAGAGTGCAAGTTCATGTAATTGGCAATAACTTCCCACCTATTGCAAGAACAGAAAGGGTAAACCAGCATATTACATAACAGATTATCTTCAGACAAGCTGTAGTCAAGCTCTACACATTTTATATCAACTCTTAAGTTTCATCATACTTAAATACATATAAAATATCAGGGTAACTATTCTGGAAAGCTTTCAGCTACTAACTGC
Organism: Dendrocincla tyrannina; assembly: GCA_035047865.1. Classification (NCBI taxonomy): domain Eukaryota; kingdom Metazoa; phylum Chordata; class Aves; order Passeriformes; family Dendrocolaptidae; genus Dendrocincla; species Dendrocincla tyrannina. The sequence continues at coordinate 11,430,890 of JAWWMP010000041.1, forward strand.
AAGAATTCTGTCAGTGTGGGTAAACTTTAGCTCTCAATACAGAAAAAGAATGGGGTAGAATGTACGTGAGTGCAAACCTCTAGTCCTCAAAACTCTGCTCAGCTGTTTCCTGAATTCCCTGAACACCTCTGACATTAAACACTGTAGGCTGCACTGAAGGGCTGAGAAGTTACTAACCCTGTGTCCACTGCTCCCCAGAAAGCCTAAACATCAGGTAAAGGGGTTTAAACAGGAGGGAGCTAGAACGCCCTAGCTTCAAAATTGTTCTTAGTGCGTTCTTAGAAAATGGAAACCAGTATCTGCACCTGATCAGACAGGAGGGTCGTGTCTAGGCCTGGGCTTTCAGAGAGCCCTGGCTGCTGAGCTGCAGAAACAGGCAGTGGTATCATCTCCAGAGAGTATGGTGGCTTTTTTTATATATTTTTTTTAAGTAAGCCTCCAGGTCTTCTAATGAAGGCCTCACATCTGTGAATCCCAAGTGGAAGAAGGCATTTCATTCCTGGCAAAGAACAGGATTTAAGGCATGCTCCTGTTCTTGATGTGTATCGGTGCTGCTTTCTGTAAATCCCAACCTTTCTCTTCCCCCTGCTCTCCCCTAAGGAAAGCTGGCGCACCTAACTCATCTCTCTGGATGTTTTCCTCCTGCTGTGTAAAAGAGAAACCAGCCTCACATTCATTGTGGAGCTACTGGAAGTAGCTCACACACTTGTATTCCTACCCAGCTGCATCCCAGTCAGTGTTGCAGTGTTGTTCTCTGCTTTAGCGACTGGAGCAAGCCCTGTGCAAACATGCATCTCAGCAGCACCTTCGTAATGGACTGAGGGCCAAGTCAGGAGGGAAACAAGATACAGGGCCAGAGCAAACTCCAGTGACACAGAAAACATGGTACCAAGGGAAAACAAACCACTGGCTGCTAAAGAGTCGAGGAGGAAATTTCGGGAGTTCTTATACTGACATCATACTTAGGTGGTCCTAAGTATGGTGGTCCAAGTTGTATTATGCTTGTTATTTAATTAAAAACTGTTAGTAGGGATTTTGGCACCGATCCCGAGAAGTACCTTGAGTTAGTCCCTGCTGGAAAGAGGTTCACAGCTTTAATTAACAACTGTAAGTCATCTTCTGGCCAATTTTTGCTTCCCCCTCCACCACCAGTGGTTGACTTTTCTGAACTCTTTGTTGCTTGGCGCATACGAGCTTCTGCCTCTTCTTTCTCTCGCCTTATTTGTTCATTTATTTCTTCTATCTAAGGATTGTAAATAAACATTATTTATTTATTTACTTGATTATTACATTTCACAATGACACAAACCCCTCTTGAATTGTTTTGAGCCTTGAATTTTGTGTAGTTTCTGTGCTGTACATTATACCTAAGGAAATGGAGGTGTTATCTGCTCCAGTAATATCTTGCTCCATCCCATGCGTAAATTTGGCCATCCCAGATTAGAAGTTGAGAAATCCATCACACGTTCCCTAAGAAATGAAATGAAAACTCCCAGAATTAAAGCAAAATTTCTGAATCTAGTGTTAATGTCCAGGCTAACACCTGACTTAGAGGTACAGATCCACAAAAATATTAAGAGCTTTAAGTGACTACTGAAGGCAGTTAAACATCCATGTTGAATACACTGATTCCCAAATCTTCCAACCTAACTGCTTCCTAAGCCTAGTTATGTCAGAAATTGTCAGTTACTAGAGATGGTCTAGGTTAGCAACTAAAATCTGGGTTGTTGCAGTTAATGCTGAAAGTTTGCTCAGGGTTAGATGGCCATGTGTAGTTTGTTAGCAAGCAGTTCAGCAGAATTTAAGTTAGCCATTGCACATCTTTGTGACCTGTAATTACATCTCAAGGCTGTGGTGTGACTCATCTTTAATTATCTGCTTCTGAGGGGACCCAATTTGGTCTTGGCAATATTAAAAAAGCTGTGCACTGATGCCCGTTGACAGGATGCCCAAAATAGGTTTCTGCTGTCTGTCTCAAATAAAACCCTTCTGGCAAAAGGAAAGTTACCTGGTAAGTAATTTTTATTAACACAGGAGTGGAATAGTTTTAACAGACAGAAAGGGGACTGTGCTGTGTTTGGAACACTTCTGGAGAATGGAAGATTGAATTCAGTCCCCTACAGAACAAGAGGGATTTGAGTTTTCAGTTGTCTGCTGAGTAAACCTGACCCTGGGATGGGGGCAGATCATCATCCCCACCAGGAAAAAAAGCTGACAGCTGTGAAACCACAATGGACAAGAGAAAGCAACTTATTTTTTCTGCAGGATGTAGGTCCAGCCTTACTAGTCCAAATGGCTTTCTCCTGCTGGCAAATTTAGGCAGATCCTTGCTGAGTTTTGTAAATCTCAGTTGCAAGTGTCTTGCTTTTCCCATTGTCTAATATCCAACCCACTGGCCCTTCCAGTGCCTACAGCCTGCAGCACTTAAGTCTTTTTGTGGATCTCACCCCAGGTCAGGGATACTAGATTAGGATTTTTCTCACGTAATGTTATAGGTTAAGACTGCCCTCCTTCCCTCGAGGTAACTGCTTCCCATTGTTGGGCAAAATGAAATTCCTCTACTTTTTCTGAATACCATAAAAAAGGATTAATTTCACCAGCCACAAACTGCATTATGTAAAATGGAGCAGAGATCATGCTGCCTGGGGACTCCGAAACTTGAGTCTCTGTATTCAGCAAGCAGGATGCCACAGCAGCTATTTTGTACCTTACTTCGACTCAAGTCACGCTGATTGCACAAATTATTCTGTTATTTTGAATTGACACTCAGCATAATTACCTGTTTTACTACAGCCGCCTTTCCTCCTTCCCTTGTTGTGGATGTAAGTGCTTCATTCAAGCATTGCAGACTAAAAATAAATTATTAAGTTACAATGGAGAGCTAGTAGAAAGATGGGTATCAAAACGAGCAGAAAGCAGCAGCAGGAAGACTTACCTTGCTAGCTCAAGACGATCACAAAGCTTTTCCACCTCCTCCATCATTTTAACACAATCTGCCTCATTATCAGAAAAGTAATTCCAGTTCTGGAAGCAGAAATACACGTTCTACAAAGTTCTTGAACTTTATTGTCCTGTTCCTTCAGACAAAAGCTTAACACACAGTATCCTTCAGCCACTGCTGTGTTTGGACCTATTTGGCCAGCTTTACTCAAAACCATTTAGGTATGTATTTTAACACTGTTTTTTAGTAAACCCACTTTCCATACCCATCTCCAGCCCTAAGAACAAGCAAATAGTCTAATCTAAGCAAACAGTAATTTTACTGATATAACTGGTATTTCATTGTAATAACAGTTAAATACCTTGCACGTTGTTCTCAGTTTTTGCCTTTCTTTCTTGATTGCTTTCTTCTGTATCTCTTTTTCCTTTTTTGCTACTAATGCTTGCTGCCTAACTTCTTCCTCCTCCTTTTCTTTTGCTAACCGTGCTGCTTCTAATTCTGCTTGTCTTTGCTGCAATCAAAAGGAAAAAAACAACCACCAAGTAAAAAAAAACCCTCAACAAACTCACATTGCTACCAGGAATTCAGTCATCCAATATTAAAATGTGTTGGATTTGGTTTGGGTAGAGTTTTGTTTGTTAGTTTTGGTGGGCTTTGTTTTAAGACTCATCAATACTTTAATATTTAGTTTTCCAAGAATTTTGAAGGGAGATGATGACACATATACCCATTAGAATTAATTCAAGTACTCACTGGGAGACTCCCCCAGTTTTTAAATCCTCACTTCCTCTACAATAAAGATATAAAACCGGATAAGATTTCCTATGCCTGCCTCAGGAATGTAAGCTTGGAAAAATGCAGTTGTCCAGCATTTCTCTGCATCACTATTAACATAATATTTTGCAGTGTTCCAGCACTGTCTTTTAAGTTACTTTTTACCATCTTACAGTTCCCTTTCATTCCTGTACTTTCAAAGACATCTTTTCTGAACTATCACTATTAATCAGATCGGTTGCACTGCCTTAGAAGTGTTTCATACCAACCAACCATTCCCATTCCACATGCACAAGGCAAGCAGCCGTGCCCATTTTATGAAAATGTACAGTAGGCCACAGAACTTAACACCTGCCTCAAACCCAGGAATTGTGTGCAACAACAGAATTCCATTTTAGAAGGTGTTTTTGTTTCAGATCTACCTTGCTTATTTCTGTCTCATTCTCACAAGGCTGTCAGTCTTGCACTGCCTGCTGCACAGGCAAAGACAACACATCTTTAAACCCCAGTGTGTTTCTGTGTGTCCGAAGCCTTCTGACACATCCAGAGCTGAAGCAGCGAATCAGAGGTGAATGAACAAGGGGTTTTAAACCTAAATAAAGTCACTCACTTTTTCTTTTGCCTCCTGCTCTTTTCGTTTTGCTTCTACCTTTGCTTTCTTCTCTGCTTCCTTCTTTGCCTTTTCTTCCTCCTTAAATTTCTTTATTCTGGGATCACAGCTGTATGCATTGTCTGATGGAAGAAAGGAGGCAACATGTATAGAAGAAACAGGAGATTTCCACTGTTAGTTACCAGATCTCTCTTTAACAAACAGCAGTTTGTGTGCTCACCAACAAGAGTCCTAATTCTGTTCATTTCTTCTTTTTTTCTCAATGCTCTGGCAGCTCTGTTCTGCTTTTCAATCCACCTCCTCTCATCTCGACTAGAAGGAAAAGCACAGTTCAGTGCTAATGCCTTACACTGCCACTGTTAGAAATTCATCAACAAACTTTTTAGAGTTTCTCCCACACAGATGCTCTTCTGTGAATACTTCAAAAATAGACTTAAAAAAATGAAGTACCAGCCCCCAAGCTCATGTAAAAAATGCTAAGTGTTTACATAGTTATATAAACCTGACAAACCAAGCTGCTTATCTGTCATTGCAGGGAATGAGATCATGGACTTTATTTCCAAAATGCAATCAACGTGCTTACCTAACATTAAACGTGAGCAAAACAACAGAAATGCCAGTATAATGTTTAATTAAAGGGTAGCAATATAAGCAATGCCAATTATCTCATTTTAGAGAATATAGGTCACATCAAGTAAACCCATCTGCACAGAAACAACACTTTCCATGGTAAATGTCACTGTGGTAAAGCCATGCCAGATTCACTGCAGTAGAGTACAGCTCATGTTAAATACATTAAAAATTGGCTGACTAAATAATATGAAAATATTTGTCAGTGCTGTCAAGAAAGAGGCAAATTTTTCTCAGGGCTCTTGGTCTCATCCACACAATCATGGAGAAAAATATAGGGGGCAGGGTGGCTGGACATAGATGGTCTTTAAAGTCCCTTCCAACCCAAACCATTCTGTGATTCCATAGCTCAGAACAAAGAAAATATTCCCCATAACAGAGTAGGAGACTAATACGAGTAGATTGAAGCTTTAAAACATGAACAACATCACCTTGGGAAAGAAGGGGTAACAAGAATCATGGCCATCTGAACAGCAGCTGAAATGTAGTTCTCTCTCAAGTACAGCAGACTAGGTACCATTTGTCTTTAAAAAAGGACACTCATGACAGGAACGAGCAGAAAAAAAGAGCTATGCATATAATTCAAGACCCTTCCAACCAGGTGGCTAGTGATTCATCTGTGATTTATCACAAATACAAGTGATATGGAATTGATTACAGTGTCTTCACAGAATCTTCACAGGAGAGAGAACAGTGGGTTCAGTGGGGCTCAGAAAATTTAATAGCAGGAAGAGGCACAAGAGAAGAGAAGAGAAATGAATGCCTACCTACAGCTAAATATGTCAGTTTCTAGCACAAAGCAAGCCAACCACTGAATCCAAATATAAAACTGATTTCTATCCAAACTTGGAAGAGGTTCACACAATGCAAGTTAAGGTATACAGGATGACTGAGTGAAAGTTTGCATCCTGTGAAATGCATGTTAGACTAAATTATTTGGTGCTCCAACTTCAACACTCTGTATTTATAACTGTAGAGAGGATAAAAATAGAATGTATTTTCTGAGTAACTCAGCAACTATCACTACATCACCAAACACAGGGTTTTTATTAACATCAAGCCCTCAGAAATCATCTCTTCAAATTCTGAAAAGTATCATTTTCTCAGTACAAGTTAAAGAGAGAAACAATAGCTTACTCATTCACTCTGTTCTGGCTCCAGGTTCAACCTGTGCTTGGGACTAGCTGGAACTGCAAGTCTGAACTTAAATGAACACACATTTCAAAGCACCTCAGACACACCTCTGAGGCAAGAACTACTTCAATTACACAAATAAGACAGACATGGCCACAGTCAGTCCAGTTCAAGTCCGTGAGTGACCCCTAAGCTGGAAGAGTGGAATTTCAACTTTGCTTGGCTACCTTTCTTCCTGTGACTTACAGTCTAAGAGAAAGTTGGAAAATCTTGCTGTATCAATCTCTCAGTCTCCTGTGAAATTTCTTTTTACTTACATACCATTCTGCTTTTTCTTTTTCCTCTTCATCTAAATAGGAAAACTCTCTCCAGGAATCAAAATTATACCTAAAGAAAATTTAAGGAAAAACAAAACATGAATGAAAACCCAGCTAATCTATTACAAATCATCGACCTTTTTTACCATTACATTTTTGTAGGCAACTGTATTGCTATTTACAATTTATAATACATAATCTACAATTAAACTGCACCTACACTGCACTGTGTTAACTCAAAACACAAGATGTTATTGAAGGCAGTGATTTATCCTGTCTGTACTGTGGGACAGTCTGCTTCAGGATGGGATTGGTGTCGCTAACTCTAAATGCCTGCAGTGCACTTGTCTAAGCTCCCATCACAGGCAGTGGAGATGCAGTGCAGTCTGTAGAGTTCAGGGTGAAATTCACTTCATCTTCAGGTAAGCACCCATATTTAGCAGGAAAGTTAAGCCATAAACACTACTGGGCTAGACACACCTCCTTTTCTAGGGGAGCTTAAACACCTAAGACATCTCCACTGAAAACACAAGTGAGGTGAGAGAAGCCTGACTTCTAGTCAGTGGGTCAGCTCAGTTCACAGCCATTGTGCTCAGAAGCTCCCACTGCAACCATGAATTTAGTGTGGAAGGATTAGCCAGGAGAAAGCCAACTCATTCTGTGGGAGGCACGAACAGCTGTGGGGCAGTTCCATGACCTTACTAGGTCAGAACAGCCCACAGCCAGCAACCCACAAGCCAAAGGGTCTGCAAGCCCTTTGTACCACACACCTTGAAAACTGAACAGAAACAAAGGCATCAGCTAACTTACCAAAAGGAATAGAATGCATCTACCTCTTCAAATGATGAGTTCATGTCCCCAAGTTTAGGTACATTTTTCTTATTCGACCACCTGAAAATAAATGGATATATTAAAGATATAATATGTATAATCTTACTTCATAACGTGGCATGTATTAAATACAGAATGAAAATACCAAATCGGAGGCTCCCTCCCATCAACATAGAGGGGTACCAGGAAAGAGGAAGGGAACAGGACAGTTCCTCCTATGCATCCTCCAGATTGGGCATTTCTGGGGAGTTCCTCCAGAAAAGCAATCTCCTCCTTTCCTGAGCGCCTCCTACCCTGTGCCTACAAGGAGACCTGATGGAGCACAAGCTATCTTTGCAGATATTCAATTCTGCATGCACATTCTTTTGGGAGAGCAGCTTACGGAAGTGGACAAAAGATGCTCTGAGAATAACAGCTCTGTGCTAAGCTACAGGAAGTCTCCCACACATTCTAATGGAGCACAAGGGAGTAATGCATACTCTGCCTCTTGCATTTTTTCTAGGGAAATCTTCCATGACAAAGCATGCATTTCCGAGCAGAGAAGGGCAAAGGCCATCTGACAACCAGAGATCCAGGTCTGAACCTCTGGAATACTTTATAAAAGATTCAATAAGACTACTTTAAATAATAATTGTTCAAAATGTTGTAAAGTGCCTCATGCAATGAAGCTCTTCTTTTTCATAAAAGATGAAACAGGCTTCCGTTGTGACAGCCTTAATACAAAGTTAATTGTCAAACATAAATCAAATGCAGAAAAAAGAGTCAACACACCCTAAGACAGAACCACCAAATATTGTTAAATTTATCTTCTCTTTTAACCAGCTGAATTGTGAACATAGCTACTGTCTTCTGTTAATGTCTCACCCTCACAAGAAAATCCCAAAAAAGTAATTTTTAGACAGCAGCATAGAAGCACTTGGTATTTTAAGATGAAACAATGTGTTGTACAAAAAGAACAGCAGGTAATAGGGAGCTGAGAACAGACTTTTCCTTTTAAATCTCATGGGTCAAACTCAATGCCACCAGTGTGATGGCTCAAATTACTTTAAGATGAAGTAACGAAGAATTGCACTGTTTTAGTTGTGTTAAGTTTCTAGCAAATTAATATCTCTTGTTACAAACACAATGTCAGAAGAGTCTGCAAATGCTGATTCTCCAGCAAGAGCAGCAGCAGTCTGACATAGCTTACCTGGCATTTCTTTCAAAAACTGGTGAGAAAACTTCAAAGAAGTTTTCTTTTGCTTCACTTTTGGAAGGTACGGAGTTATCAAAAGTAGGATCTATGCTGTTAAATGCTCGTCTTTTCACAGGATCAGATAAGATTTCGTAAGCTGAAAAAAAGTTACCAGACGTAAGCTTCTAAATGTTTAAAAAGATGCTGTCAGATCTGCCTTTGATCTGTTGTTCTGTACAGCTTGGTATTTAGTTATTTCAGTGCCACCAAATAGCATTGCTGTCTATTCCTGTTAAACTAAGTAGGAGGAAAATGTTTATGAAAAGGAACACATTTAACCATTGAGATGTAACAAAGTATGTAACATTTAAAATGCTTTTATAGCAGTAAATTTGGTTCAGGCACTGGGAGCTTGGGAATGTCATCTTCAGGCTTTTATCCAGCACCAGATTCTTGAAGATAAATTGACAAAATCCTCCACTAAAGCACAGAGTGAAAACAGTCCCTGAGTTAATATGATGTCAGAACTGGCAAGAAACTGAGCCATTCATCAGAGTTTTTGCAGCTCATTATGAAGTTCTACTGAGACTTGGAAAGGATATAGAACACCACACAGCCACTGGACAAAACATGCGCACACACTCCCAGTTTTCCTGTTCTTACAGGCCTAAAGTTGGGGAGCATCACATTACCAATCTGATATCCTGGAAGTCACATACAACAACTGTAGCTTCAGTAAACCCTTATTTTTTTTTTCAAGGAAGTGTGGAGTTACTTTGTCTGTCAGTTCTGCAATGCCAACTATTTTTCAGTAGGAGTGAAAAGTTGTTGAAGGAATCAAAATCATGCTGTGATTACTCATGGCCTTCTGCGCCTGCATCCCTGGGCCCAGAACACTGCCCCATGAAGGCTGGATCCAGGAGGTGATAAGCTGGAGGAGACCCTGGTGCTCTGCAGTTGTGTAAACTGATCTCACTGCACATGGTAGTGGAGAGAGGAAGGAATGCAAGTGATCACCAATGAGCTGCTGCCTGCCAGTCTGCCCTTCCCTTCTGGGAAAGGACTTCCATCTGCCTATACCCTAAATGACCCCAATTATCCCCTGCATGGAAAGCCAGGTGCCTCAGTAACCCTCACACCATTTTCCTGACCCAAGAAATTCTGTGCACATCCACTGGTTACTCTTCCATTAGGAGACGTCCCTTCCATACAGATCTCCCACATTCTCAGTTCCCGCAGCTCTGTATCTCCACTCACTCCTCTGTCAGATCCAGTTCTGAATCCCACCTATGCACTCCTGCCTTTCCAAGTTTCTTCTCGTTCCATTACCACTTTCTCCTACTTCATGCCCCCCTTTTCAACAACTGCTTTTCCTTCCTCCAAAGTGCTGCCTGGAAGCATTATTCCTCTTCCTGGCTACTTTGGGCTTTCCTCTCTGTTTATCCTTAAACTTGGACTGTAAGCAGTGAAAAGGAAGATTCTATGATTCTCTGATATTTTCTCTGTGCATGTAGAACACAGAGCATCAGGTGCAGGTTCTCATTATAGGTATCTCACAATTTCTGACAGGACTGCAACTACAGAAATTTCCTTTGGCAAACTTCTTTTCCTTTTGAAAACTCTAAAGGAAGCTGAAAACATTAGTTTGTCTAACATCTCACAGTAACCAATATTATAAGAAGACATTCAGAAGTGAAAGTTTAGAAACACAAATTCCAAGATTTCCTCCGGCTTCAACCTTCTTGAGTGAAAATAACTTGTTTAAAATAAACAAAACAACCAAGTTCCAAAACATTTCTAGAGAAATACACCTAGAACAATCCCTATGGTTTTGGAATTGGCCAGCAGTGGTGTTCTGGGTCACAGAATTACTAAGGTTGGAAAAGATCACTGAGTCCAACCATTAGCCCAGCACTGCCAAGTCCATCACTGCAGGCCAGAGGGAAATGTTCCTCAGTTGAGTTCACTCGCTCATCTGTGGGCAAAAATGGGCAGCTGAAGAAACTGATCCGGGACCAAATCAACACACGTTCTACTGTCAGAGCAAGCACATCAGAATGCAAATTTTCCAGCTGCTGTTGATGCCTGAGGGGAATTGCTCCGTCACACACCACTTTATCCCAGGTATGGGGCCACCTCCCGTGGTTCATCCGTGCATGTGCTGCTGGAAGTGTCACATTTTGTCACCAACTGGCACAGCAGCCAAACATCTATGTTACATTCCCATTCTGCTTCTGCCCAGAGGGAAGTTATATTAATGCAATGTCTATCTATTGAGACAGTTTTCTAAAATGGAAAAAGACTTTCTCCAGCTTTCTAGTCATTGGTAATTCCTTAAAAGCCTCATAAAGCACAGCAAATATGTTTCTGATTATCAAGCAGATTGAAAGAAAATACCTAATAAAAGAGATCAATCGCTTACCTTTAGTTATGCATGTAAAATAATCATTGTCACCTTCTCCTATCTGTTCCCCTGCAGCTTTTCGCTTGTCTGGATGGTGTTTCAAAACCATGGATTTATCTACCAAATAGATACATCACACTTAGAAATGCTTCATCACTAACATTTCAAAATACAAAGTAATACAATAATTCCAATTGACATTTCTCTAATTACATACTTAAATAAAAAGTAAAAGCCAAACCCTCAGATCTGGAAGCAAACAAATACGAGTTAATGAATTTTCTTTGATTTAACACTATCGTCAGAACTGAAATTATTTCATCTTTGCTGGGACATAAAATAACCACCACTCAGAAACTCTATTCCACCTCCACATTTGAGAAAGTACTGATTCTCTGGGATTTATTTCAGTATTATGCATAGCAAAGTGCGTCAGCAACTGTGAGAGTACACAGTTGGCTTCAAAACTGAGAAAAATAAAGAAAAATAACATAATTTTACTTGTTATTTCTAATAAAAAGCACAGTTCAGATAATATAAAAATTGTATTCTATTCCTTTACTGAACACAATCCAAGATGAAGCAAGGAAAGCACAGCCACAAGCCTGTGAAGACCACTGCAGTTAGCCATGAGTAACACTGAGCACACACACAAGACTTGGGTCAAATTCTCTCTCTACTCAAGCCTTGAATCCTAAGACACAACTAGCACACACAGAATATCTACTGAAGGTGCTACCAAGGTTGTCTTGAATGTTTACAAGATAAAACCAGATTTTAAACTGACTTCTTTGCCAAAAGGTCTTGCCATATTGTCTTATAACACACACCGTACCCTCCTGGCTCACTATAAAGTACCAGAGAGAAGATGCCAGGCAAGGAGTTACAGCAACCTGCCTTTTGAGAGGCAAATCAGAATGCTTCTTTATAACAGGAAAGCACGCTGTACAGTACTGAAAAAGACTCCAACCTCCACAGCACCATATAACACTGAATGCTTTAGGGACCTAGCAAGGCTCTGGTTCATGCTCAAAAGATTAGTGAGACCACTGATATTCACCAGAGCCCGTGTGGCTCTGTGTCACACCAGCACACACCCCACAGTGGTGCTGGCAACCATCACATGCGTGAGGCAACATAATCTCCTGTGTAAGCTGGGAATTCACTGATTTCCACCCACTGTCATTTCTGTCATTTAGGAGTATCTGGAGACAGCGATTCTGCTCACACCAGCATGGTCAGACAGGCAACTGTTCACAAGATCAACTCACACACCATCAGACTGTCTCATAAAGGCTGATGAACAATCTTCAGAGTACTCTTAAATCTCCCTCCACTAAATACTTGCACCTTTCTCACAAAGTCAAGCACACTGTTCTGAAAAAAAAGGCCAACATGTTCCTTCATGTGCAAGTACCACAAAATGCCCCCAGGCACCTTCACGTGCTCGTGCATCATGTTATGAATTATGAGGAGGCATTTTCAGGCCTGTGAAAGAGTAAAAATCTTGTTCATGACATGCAGGTATTTTCACATGGAAAACAGTTGTGTACATCTGATAAAAAGGAGTTATGCTTATGAAGGAAAGGTACTTACGAGCTGCTTTGATTTGTTTCTGAGTAGCTTTGTATCGGATATTGCCAAGCCCAAGAACTGCATAATGGTCTTGATTCTGAGAGAAAGAAACCACAACCCTAATAATAAACACTGACGAACACAACCTGAAATGCCACAACACATGCAGAAAACCAGTTTTCCTCTCCATCTCTTAAGAGGGAGAATTCTTCCCTCTCAATAAATATTGGGAAAAGGCTGTAGGCACAACTGTCAAAAATGCCATAATTATTGAGTAAGTAAATATCAATACATTAAGCCATTGGTACAGAAATTCAAGTAGCTTAATCCAAATTGTATTAAAGCACTACAAAGTTCGACTATTGGAAAATTCAATTTCTGTCTTTGATATTAAGAGTGCCAGTGTAACTCCAAAGTAAGGCAGGTGGTGACAGGGCCAAGAGACACTTCTAACACTTTCAGGCAGTAAAATAAAAAGCAGCAGCTCAGGGCTAAGATCTTACCCTGATGTGTTTGCCTTCACAAACCACATGCTTAGGGCCACAAACCAACTGAGATGGGGGTGGGAGGGGAGGACGGAGCTATCTTTAGCAGCTGGGAATAGCAGGTAACTTTAATGGGCAAAAATAGTCGACACTAATCTGTACCGACTGAGTACCTTCCAGTCCTTTGGGTCAAGAGTTTTTAACATAGGAAATTCCTCGAGCTGCAATTCTTCATCCCCTGACTCTTCAGAAAGCTCCTTCTCATCTTCTAGCTCCTGGAAGGAGGCAGAAACATTTATGTTTCTCCTCTTAATAAACGCTTCAAACCATCTTCCCACGGGCTCCACTTGACAGAGTACTGACGCTACAAGCAAAAACATAAAAGCAACTTCATCTTCGGCGGTTCACGTTTTTAAAAAAGAAGTTCAGCCCCACCAAGGCAGTAAGTCACACGAGGCTGGAGATCCCCCACGGCTGCAGATCGCCACACCTTCCCGCTGCCCGTGCAGACCCGGAGCGCCAGGCCGGCCCACGTGTGCGGCGGTGCGGGACACGGCCCGCGGGGTGGGACACGGCGAAACCACGGCGGCAGCAACGCCGCGACAGGGCCCCTCTGCCCCGGCCTGTGCTCCTCTGCCCCGGCCCCGGCTCCTCTGCCCCAGCCCCTCTGCTGCTCCGCCCTGGACCCGGCTCCTCTGCCCCCGCCGAGCCCGCACTTGTTGCTGCCGCCCGGCGCGGCGCGGAGCGAGCTGCAGTCCCCTAAAGCGCGCGGCGCCCCGTGCCCCGTGCCCGCCGCCCCGGTGCCCGCCGCCCCGCACCTGCGGAGAGCGGCCTGCAGACGGCGGAGCGCAGCGCGGCCGCGCC
>JAWWMP010000041.1:11444718-11540182 GCA_035047865.1 Dendrocincla tyrannina
CATCAGCGCCCCGGCCCGGCCCGCCCCGGCCCTGCTCGATCCCCGCTGGCCCCGGCCCGGTCCCTCCCGGCCCCGCGGTCTCTCCCGGTCCTTTCCGGTCTCTCCCGGTCCCTCCGGGGCCGGCGCCGCCCGCGGATGTTGGGAATGGGCGGCAGCGGCGGCGCGCGGAACCCCCGGCGGCGGGCGCGGCGGCCGGGGGGGAAGGAGAGGGCGGGCGCGGTGCAGCGTGGTTTGTGCGCCGGGCGGAAGCGGCGCGGTGCTGAGTAAGGAGGAGGAGGGAGGGCCGGAGCCATGCCGGATTACCTGGGCGCCGACCAGCGCAAAACCAAGGAGGAGGAGAAGGAGGACAAGCCCATCCGCGGTGAGGGGCCGGCCGGGGGTGCCCCTGTGGGTGCCGGGGCTGGCGGGACCCGGGTGGGGAGCGGAGGGGCTGGAAATGCCCCTGAGGCGGTGCCAGGGCCCCGCAGTGACCGAGGGGCCCGAAGGGACATCGGGTTGTGTTTGTCCCGGGTGTGGGGATTCCCAGGGAGGAGCGGGGTGCGGAGTAAACACCGAGGGGGGCCGCCGGCGCAGGAGGGGAAAGATCCGCCTTTTGAGGCTGGCTGTCTTATCAAGCGCTCCTAAAACGCCTGCGCTGCTCACCGTGAGAAAAACAGGCTTTTTGTGGTCCGGTGATTAGTTAAAGGGTCCAATAAAACATGATACAATAAAATATGAGACAATAAAACCCCTTGAAGGGATGGTGTGTGAGGGGGCCGCTCTGCCCTGCAGTGACAGGCCCAGGGGAACGGCCTTGAACTGAGATAGGGGAGACTCAGACTGATTACGAGGAAAACATTGTCACTCTCAGGGCGGTCAGACACCGGACTGGGTTGCCCAGGGAGCTGGTGGAGCCACCACTCCTGAGGGTGCTCGGGAGGAGCCTGGATGTGGCGCTGGGTGAGCCGGATTAGCGATTACAGAGGTGCTGCTGGGTGGGCCTGATGACCTTACAGGTCCCTTCCCACCCTGAGTCTACAGAATTTCTGTCTCTTTGCTGGGGGAGCCCCGCATTGCTGCCCCTGTGCATCCTCTTCCATTAGTGGCAGCAGGGGAGGGAGAGGTGACAGGTTTTCCACGGATACCGGAGCAGTGTGAAAATTGCCTGTTGCTCCTCATCCTTGAATTTAATGTGCCTTTTAATTTCGTGTTAGTAAATATTTAATAATGCATCTGGAAGCACCAGCAGTGCAAAATGTAATCAGTGATGGACTTTGAACTGTTCCCACTCAAGAAAGGTGAATTATAGCATCACAGTGCTTAGCAGCTATAAAAAATAAATCAATGGGGTAGTACAAATAGGGGAGAAATAGGGATCAACATCAAAGGTTCTCTCAGAATATTATATAACACATATTGCATCCAGATCATCAATACTGGGTGGTTTGGGCTTCATCTGTCTTGAAAAGACACAGGAAATTAGAAAAGAGAAGAAACTGGGGGCCAGGGATGGTGGATGGAAGTGACTTTCAGGGAAGGGAGAGGGAGTGTTGCATCTCTGTTAAATGGCAAGTGATGTGAGAGTGAACAGGGATGACAGTAATGGAGAGTTCTGTTTTTTTATTTAATGGAGAGGGTTTCCCTGCAGGACTGAACACATCCAACAGCTGCTGCTGCTGCTTATGCTTCTGGGGGAGTGCTGAGGCTCAGGTGAAGTTTTTAGATTCCAGGTTTAAGTCAAGTAAAAGGCAGCACAGTGCTGATTTGCACCAGGGGATTCCTCCTGTGTATTCTGCGAAAGTGGCCAAAAGTTTATAGGGATTCAAAAAAACAGTGTTAATATTCACGTAAGGAAGGCTTTTTAAGGGCAGTAAATAAAAATGTGTGAATGCAGGAGGTGGGTGTCACCATGTATTTGCCACGTTTGTTCTTGTTTGAGAAGGGATATTAGACCAGACTCTTTGTTTCATTTAGTCTGACCCTTCCCATGTTTTCCATTTTACAATAATAAAACTACTAATTTACAGTAATGTTTTGTTACCGAGATCAGCTTAGATTTGGTTGCAGTTCCCTGCTCACACTGGGCTTTTTGGAAGAGAAACATCACTCATGGAAAGTGGTGACAGTGTTTTGTTGATGCTTGCTGAGACATTTAGGATCAAGAAGTTTAAAAGATGAAGTTTTGATATCTTCCATTTCTTCTTTGTACAGTGACAGGCTGGGAAGCTGCTCTGAGTGAGGCAGAATTGAAGCTTGCTTGCTGTGAGCTCTGGCTGGTGCAGGGTTTTGGACTGAAGGCAGTAGCTGGAGACCCTCTTTTGTTTTTCTTGGATGTCTGATGCTTTTCTGTTCCACTTTGGTTCAGTGAGAAAGTAGAAACTCAGAAAAATCCCTTTAATATAAACATGTTCAATTGTAGAAGCAGAATTGATACTGCTGGCTTTGTTTTTAAAACCGAAAGCTGAGTCTCTCCTGTCTTGTTTCAGCTCTGGATGAAGGAGATATTGCCTTGCTGAAAACATATGTAAGTATCATACACATAGGAGAGTGTTGGAGACAAAAAGCAATTCCTGTTGAGAACAGGGTGCAGGAGTGGAGGGGTGTGAGTACTTAAACCTGCTTAGGCTCCTAATGCTTTTCTCTCCTGCCAAAATCTTTTCTCCCTTTTCACCTTCAAAGGAGAATGCCCTAACCCACAGCCCTAAAAATAATCCAATGGGTTTGTTTGCTTGGAAGTAATTAAGCTTTTCTGTCTTTATTTTTGTTTTGTCTCATTGCTGATCACCACAGGGGTTTGACAGCCAGGGCTTTACCAGGGCTTTTTCACTACACAGTTTTCCTGGTTTATAAAAACAATAACTTTCAGACCCCTCCTGCCACCAATTTGACTTACTTTTAGCCATCACCTTAAAAAGCTATCAGGGAGGGATTACATGGATCTTGTCCAAAAGAATGTAAGTTTGGGAGGCATTTTGTCTTAAAAGGCCAATCTCCCCTTTCCACTGGGAAGTTCAGTGTTTCACAGTTTCTCTGTGGAAGAAATCTTGAAAGATGACTCTTGCACCTTAGGGTATGTCTGGGTTTGGAGGTTTGGCAGAACTGTGGATTTTGTTGACACCGAGACTCCTCTACAAAGCACTGAAATAGGGCTTGTGCCCACTGTGGCTTCTCTTTCTGTCACCAATAGTGTACAAAGGGGATCTTGTAGAGCAAATCCAGATCTGGAATGCCTGTGTTAGGCAGATCCAGATCAAAAAAAGCATTTTATCACAACCAAAAATTCTGATTTGCCCCATGATCTTTCCGCTGTCTTTTGTGGATGATAGAAAGGTTGGGTAGGGTCGTTAAAGCACTCATACAGATGGTGTTCAGATAGTGTATTCAGAATTCTGTCTATATATGATTTTTACTAAGGCTTTTTTAAACTTTAGAGGAAATAGTTTTAAAAAATAAGGCTGAGCAGGTTTAAAAGAAAAACAAGTAATTGGAAGTTTACAGATGTGGAAAATTTCCACTTGCACAATTGGTCAATTGTGTGTAGCTGCACTTCACTTTTGCAAACAGAAATATTGTTACTGGAGCTTGATTCTGTCTTTTTTGGCTGTGCTCAGTAGCTGGCTGTTGCGCCAAGACAGTCTGTTGAACATGTTGATGCTCAGCAGCTCTTGTCGCTTTTTCCTAAACATGAGATAATCTGAGTTACGAAATCTACATGATATTCCTTTTCCAGGGCCAGAGCACGTACTCAAGGCAGATCAAGCAAGTAGAAGATGATATTCAACAACTGCTTAAGAAAATCAATGAGCTCACTGGTATGTTCCTTGCGTAAGGTAACTTTCAGTGGAAGAGCAACAGATACCAAAACAAATGTTGTAAGAAGCTGATTTTAAACAACTTCTGCATTGGTTTATTTTTATTTTTCTCAAAAGAATACAGATGGGATTTTTTTTGGTAACATGAGATTTTTGCTTAGTAGGAGATGGGTTTTTTGATTGGTCTGTGCTAATCAGTATATCTGATTTTATATTTTTGTAGTTTAACACATTTTTAATCAAAACTGTAAGTTTATCCATATAACAGTGGCATGAAACAAATGCCCTGACACTCAATAATGAAGCAGTGGTACCAGTCCCCGTGTGACGAAGGAATGTGTAGCAGGACAGTTAGCATTTCAAATTAGCTGGGTTAAAATCAACAACGACAACAATAATTTTTCTTTGTTTCACTGACTTATGTTTATTGCCCTGTTGCTAATCCTGTAGTGGCCCTCAGTTCTGCCAGGAAGACCACAATTCCTCTTGTAGAATAACCTGGAGTCTGTCAAATACATCATGGAGATGGTACTTGTATCCATGTTTTGGAAGGTTTATGGGGGTTTTCATCTGTGTGAGTCCCTTGGCTTCTGTATCTCACACTGGAGCTTTCCCTCAGTGAAGGCACTTGGAGAGTTTCATTCCTCTGAAACACAGATACCCCCTGTCTGTGATACCTGTGTCAGGCTGTAATATCCCCAAGGTTTTGGTGTGGGAAGGATGGCTGATGTCCCAGTTAGCTGCTTCCTCCTCAGCTTGTCTGTTCTGCACACAGGAATCAAGGAATCTGACACTGGCCTGGCTCCTCCTGCCCTTTGGGATCTGGCTGCAGATAAACAAACTCTCCAAAGTGAGCAACCATTGCAGGTTGCAAGGTGAGGGTGCTCTTCCTCTTTCAGTGGAGCTCCACAGTGTTAAAAATGTGATTTATAGCTCGTGTGTAGACTTATTTAAAAAGTAAAATTCCCATGTTATCCATATTGGAAGTGGTTTTTACCACTGAATCATAAAGGAACTGTGTTACGTGTGATGTACTTTATATTTGTACTTATTCCTGCAATTATTGTATGAGGCTCTAGTAATGGAATCACAAGTACAACAGCTGTTTCAGTGTCCTTGGGAAATGGAGTCTCTTATTTGATGCTTACGCAGATACCAAGCCAGTTTGTGTGCCTGGAGATGTAACTGTCTGTTCTGTGTTAGATGCACGAAGATAATCAATGCAGACTCCGAGGATCCCAAGTACATTATCAATGTCAAGCAGTTTGCCAAGTTTGTGGTGGATCTCAGTGACCAGGTGGCACCTACTGACATAGAAGAAGGCATGAGAGTTGGGTATGCAAAGTCTTTGTGTTCTTCTGAGTCTTCCTGGAGACTGAAGCTTTCTCTAAGTTGTCTCATGTCTTAGTTTGACATGTCAACACCCATCATCTCAAATTTTTGCCATGGTTGAAATTACAGCACTAATGTCTTTCTCTTGGAAGTCAGTAGCTCACCTGCATGCTCTGATGAAATATTTTTATTTTAATGTTATTCTGACAAAAAAAAAATGTGTCATGGACTGAAGCCTTTCAGTGTGGGCCCCAATAGTCCCATCTTTCAGGGAGCCTGCCTAGCCTGGAGCCTGTCTCTTCTTTGGCACTTGCCCAGTTACAGGGCAGACAGAAAATACTCACTGAGGAGATGAAACTTTGAGAATCAATATTTTGTCAGTTTGCTCTGTGGGATATTTTGAAATTTAGTTTTCAAAATACTTTGGAATTGATACTTTTGGAAACCTTAAAATTTTCTGCAGAAAGAATTCCAGTTTCTAGCCCATCTGACTATTAGCTTTCAGGGCTGGGCTGTCTTGATGCCAGAGAAAAGAATAGTTTAAGAATTCAGCTTCTCATTTACAGCGTTGTTTCTGCATTGCAGTTTAGTTAACCAGTGTTAAAATAATGGTCTTCATGTTTTCTCACTAGGGTGGACAGAAACAAGTATCAAATCCACATCCCCTTGCCTCCAAAGATTGATCCCACAGTCACCATGATGCAAGTGAGAACTGCCTTTACTTATTTTGACACTGCTTTGTGTTGTAACTGTGATTGCTTTATCTGGGTTTCGTTCTGGGCTGTTGAAAGCCTGGAGAGGTTCCCAGCGCCAGGCATGTAACTGCTCACTCACCTTCTTGTTGTGCAGGTAGAAGAAAAACCTGATGTCACTTACAGTGATGTTGGGGGTTGCAAAGAGCAGATTGAAAAGCTGAGAGAGGTGGTTGAAACCCCTCTGCTTCATGTAAGTAACCTCCACATTGAAACCTGTGTTATTTTGGAAGTATTGTGGTCATCTGTTAGCATCTCAAAAAGCAGGAAAAGGCAATGTAGCTGAATGTAAACAGCTGAGTGAAAGCAAGTCTGGTTTTAACAGGTGAAATCCAGCTTTGCCTGGTTTATGTTGCTCTTCATTGATGATCTTCTTAATTTGCATTTACACTTTGATGCACATAATCTTTAATTTGCACATAACCTTGCCTTCTGTGTCCCACCATTACAGCCTGAAAGATTTGTGAACCTTGGAATTGAGCCTCCCAAAGGAGTGCTCTTGTTCGGGCCACCTGGCACAGGCAAAACCCTTTGTGCCCGTGCTGTTGCTAACAGGACTGATGCCTGTTTCATCAGAGTCATTGGCTCTGAACTGGTGCAGAAATACGTGGGAGAGGTAAGAGCAAATGCTTGGTGGGGTGGGGGAGGATTTGCACCTTTCCCTTGTGGGGCCCAGACACCGCAGTGGGGATGAGGGGTGGATGGACTTGGATGCTGCAGATACAGGTGGGGGAGGAGCTGTCAGACAAAGACTGCTGCAATTCAGGCAATGGTGGAGAGACCCGAGGGTTGCTGTCACTGATGTGCAGAGTTCAGGGGGACTCTGGGATTAGGATTCTGTTCCCAACTCTGCCACTTATATTTCACTTGACCCTGAGGTAAATCACTTAGTCTGTACTTCTGAGTTTAAAAGCAATAATTTTTCTCTTCTGTATAAATTGCTTTAAGCTGTATGAATGTCCCATTATATATGTGAAGAAATAAAAGAATTTTTTCATTGGAAATTTAGAAGTGTTTGGAAGCATAAAAAGTTTGATTTTTTTTTTATTTTTTTTTTTTTTTCAGTTTTCCTTTAATGTGCCTTGAATCTCTAACAAAATCTTTGATTTCTGCTTTCAGGGAGCTCGGATGGTTCGTGAACTCTTTGAAATGGCCAGAACTAAAAAAGCTTGTCTTATATTCTTTGACGAGATCGATGCTATTGGAGGTATGTTTGTAGTGGCTGTAGTTCTGATCTCATATATGATCTTGTAGTTCTTTATCTGAAGGCCTGCATTTCAAGAAATGTGCTTGTAACTACTGAGTTAGCAAAACTACTCCCAGCACACCTCATGTCCAGGAAGCTGTCAGGAAGTGGTTTATATAGCCCCAAGGAGAAGCCATTTTTCTACATTTGGAACACCGAGATTAGTTGAACTTCAGTGAAGAATCTCTGTATTGTGTCTGCAAAAAAGTATTAACTTAAACCGCTTCAGCTTCTGGACTATTCACTGAATCTTTCTTACTGCCTGAAAACTAATTTTTTTTCTCTAAGGAAGTGCTTAGGTCCTTTAAAAATAGAACAGTTTTTACACAGACAAGGGGAGGGAGGATTTTGGTTGAGAGGAAGCAAAACAAACAAACTACATTTATAAATTCCAGCAGCTTGGCCAGTTGTTAGGCAGGGAGATACAGGCCCTTTTGTAGTAAGGATCCAGCACTTAGTTTAACTGACAGGTAGCAGCACTCACTCCTGGTTTGAAATGTGTCATTTTCAAATGACCCCCTCACACCTTTCTAACTCATCATAAATACTTGCATGCAATCTAAAATCATTTCCCAGGTGTCTTCTCTGTAGCTGTTGTGACACTTGCCCATGCTCAGGAAGTGTCTCCCTGTGCAGTTCCTGTGCCTGTCCCACTGTGCAGTTCCTGTGTCTGTCCCCCTGTGCCGTTCCTGCCTCACTGTGCAGTTCCTGTGTCTCCTCTCCAGGTGCTCGTTTCGATGACGGGGCCGGGGGTGACAATGAGGTGCAGCGCACGATGCTGGAGCTGATCAACCAGCTGGATGGGTTTGACCCACGGGGCAACATCAAGGTGCTGATGGCCACCAACAGACCCGACACTCTGGACCCGGCGCTGATGAGGCCTGGCAGGCTGGACAGGAAGATAGAGTTCAGCCTGCCCGACCTGGAGGTGAGGACACTGCCACTGCCCAGTGTGTTCTGATACCAGAGGGATTCTTCACTTGGGGCATTATTGTCTGGAAGTTCATGAGAATTAACAAAAGCAGGACTCTTATGTGAAACTACATGGAAGTTTGGGGGATTAAAGGTGTGCCAAAGGTTTTACCGCACTGCACAGATCCCATCCTGGCTGAGAAGCCATGGTGAACAGCTATAATCACTGTATGCTGCTGCCTCAACAGGTAAAAAAAACCTGTAACCAGATCCACAATACAGTTCAGAAGTTGAAATGTGTTTTGTTTGGCTCTTGTGAGCGAGATTACGTGAGGCGATTCTGTGACTAAAGCTATTTTTAAAGTTATTTTCCTAATTTTGTATCCTGGAAACTTAAACATTCCAGTCCAGACATGGGAAACTGTAGTTGGGCAGCAAATAAAAGATGTGTTGTCCATTGGCCCGTGCTGTGGATGTGGACAGCTGCAGGCTGGAGTCATCACCTCTCTCATGCAATGGACACCTCTGCCCTCCTCCCTTTTTTCCAGGGGCGAACTCACATCTTCAAGATCCACGCTCGTTCCATGAGTGTTGAGAGGGACATCAGGTTTGAGCTGTTGGCTCGGCTGTGTCCCAATAGCACAGGTAAGCTGAGTGTGTTCAGTGATCTGAACAGTTTTGTGTGTGCTCCAGCTCCACTGGCAGCCAGTGCTGAATGGGTTTATCCCTTTCTTCCCAAGGTGCCGAGATCCGCAGTGTCTGCACCGAGGCAGGAATGTTTGCCATCCGGGCACGCCGGAAAATCGCCACGGAGAAAGATTTCTTGGAAGCAGTGAACAAAGTCATCAAATCGTATGCAAAATTCAGTGCTACCCCCCGCTACATGACCTACAACTAATGCCTGGGGATGCTTCTCCTGCTCCTCTTAAACGTCCGTGGAACAAAAGTACAAGTGTAGTGATTCAGTTTTGTTCTTGGAAGCCAGAAATAAATGGAGTATTCCAAAGAGCAGGTGGGCTCATTGTGAGTGCGTTCCACACCAGTGGAGTAAGTATGGCTGCTGCAGGGGAAAAAATCTCAAAGGGGTTCTAGTAACACAACCTAAACCAGTGAGATAATTTTAAATCAGGTATCTGGGCAATGTTAGGTGTCCCAAGTTTCAATCCCTGGTCACCATTTACACCCCACAACTTGTAATCTGAGCCACGGAGGTGTGAGGGACCCCTCGGTGACTCCAGTGTTTCTGGATGTGCTGAGAAATGCTTGTGTGATTCTCAGCACTGAGAATAGGTGTGTCCCAAGGAAACTCAGGAACTGCCGTGGGAAGACGTGCGGTCTGAGTCATTGCTCAGCTTAGGGAACACGAGAAAGGACATTTTTTCTCTCCCTGGTACCATCACAACTTGGGTTTTTTCCTTCAGTGATTTTCTTCATCCCTTTTGCCAGATTCTTTGTCTCTTACAAAACAGTAAATGGGTCAAAGAGAAGGAAGAAGTAAGTGTAATTTCTTAGTGTTAAGGGAAGGAAAATTCCTTTCCCTGATTCTGCTCTGAAAGTTTGCTCTCAGGCTAATAGTGAGCACTTTCATACATTGTGTGACTTGTCTGAGATGCTGCTGCATGCAGAGTCCTGATGTTCCTCAGCTGGGCAGTGGCTGATAGATGTTGGCAACAGGCATTAAAAGGTTGATCCTCATTGATCTGAGATGTTCCTGGAGAGCTGGGTGTGGCCAATGAAAAGCAGCAGCCTCTTCAAGTGTTACATTGAAGTGGTTTGGAGCAGGGGGAAAAGCTTGAAGAAATACCTGAGGGGGAAAATGCTTTTGGGAGGTGCTTTGTCTTGGAAGTGAGTTTTATTTGGTCTCATTTTGGTACAAATGGGCATCAATTTATCAAGCTTAAATTGAGAAGCCACTTTTGTTTTCTTTTAAAGTATTTGCAAAAGGGAGAGAGTGCACACAGTGCACTCTGGGTTAGGATTTTGGTTGGTGTCAGTATCTTCATAAGCAAACTCAGGCAATCTTGTTTTTGTCCATCAGCTTGAAAAGCTGATCTCACTGGTTATGTGTCATTTCAGGAAGAATATTTTTGGGAGGGTGAAAATTTACTGGTGGGACAGAATGTTTTTCATTTTGAGCCGGAGAGGAAGGTGGTTGAGAGAGAGGCAGAGGCAGTGTCTCTGTTCACCAGGAGCAGCATCTGAAATCAAGTGTACCTTCTACTTAAGAAGGGTAAGTGAAGTATATAAAGAGTTTGGACCTTACTGGGTATTCTGAACATCACCACTACTCTTGCAAAAAAGGAGGGGGAGAGGAATATGACCCTGATAGTTAAGAGGCATCAAACCGGACAGGCTGTCCAGGGACATCTGCTGTGGTGGGGCTTCAGCAGTGAAGGGGCGAAGGCACTACTAAGGAGGGAGGGGAAGGAGGTGAGCCCTGTTATGGGTTTAGAGGATGTGGGTTTGTTTAATCTAGCACTGACAAGCCTAAGGTAGGATTTTGAGACAGCAGCCTGTTAATCAGTGCAGGAAAGAGGAAGTGAGTTCCCCTTTCAGGAGCCAGCTCAGGCTGGCAGGAGGAAGCAGTGCTTCAGCTGGTGGCAGCAAAGCACAAGGAGACTAAGCAAAAGCTGCCAGGTTTTGTTTTACTGGATGAGTTACCAGCATTGGGGGTGGGCTGCAGGAGCATTAGTTTCACGTAGGCTGGGATCTCCTCACCCATCCCTTGGCATCAGACACTTGTATCCAAGGGCCTCAGCTTGTCCCTCATACAGAGTCTCACCGTGACAAAGTGGAAAATTTTGACAAGTGACATCACTTTATTTTGGAAGTTGACAGGTTTTCAATGTGAACTGAAGAGACTACAGAGTTAAAAACCGAAGCTGCGACAAGCTGAAAGTAGAAAAATATACTGTATGTAGATACAAAGGCTTGTTGAACTGGTTAACATTATAAAACGTACCAAAAGTTGTTTAAATAAGCACGCACAATGTGTTAACATGCATGCACTTCATCCTTGGAACTCCAGCTAAGCAGCAATTTCTGATGCAGAAAGCTTCCTATCCCTATTGGCAGGGGAGTCTGAGGAAATAAAACACCTTCCCCAACTTCCCTGGTTCTTGGGAAACTTGGTTTACCTGAAGCAAGCCCTAATCACAACAGAGCCTGAAGCAAAGTAAAAGTATTACATTCTGTGATCAGAAGCAAAGAAGGTGTCTGAATTCCCTTATGCACAGGACCTGTGATTTGAGGGTGCCAAATGAAGTGTCACTGATGTCCCACTTCCCCTGAGCTGTCGAAATAACCTCCTGAGAAACACTTCCAGGTTCTACCTCAGCTGAGCTTCACAGTGACTGCTGTGAGGGAAATACAGGCATGGAGGATTCCTTTCTTTTGCATGATTTCCGTTGCCATGGTTTTCGTCTCACACCTGAAGTGAGGCAGTACCACAGTGGCCAGGATGGCAATAGAAAAAAACCCCCACACTACTGTTTCCTTTAAAAAACCCAAACATGTAATATTTTTGAGTTCTATTGGACTCTAGTTCTCAAAGCACTTAAAAGCTGAGGCAGAAGCAGCACTACTGGAAGATGGGCAAAAGAAAGTACTTTTATTTTTTTGGACCACTGAGACTTTGTCTACATTTTCATTTCAGCTTAAGAGACTGCATCTAGGGCACCAGTTCTTAATTTAAATAGACTTTCCTCCTTCCTTAAATCAGTTTTGTCTTCAAACTTTGAAGCTAAATTAATTTTAGCTTAAAATTAACTGTATTCTTTTCTAGAAAGTCTAATTAGATTTCGGCAGTTGAAAGTACCATATTGATAATGTAATAATTAAACAATGAGTTTCTGATTCCAAGTTCACTTAGAGCAAAAATGAAAAGTTGAGTATAGTTGAGAAAGGTTAGATCTTTTTAAAAAATTACTGTACCATCCAGGTTTAAAAACAGCAGCAGCTAAATGCCACCAGTGTGAATTCATTAATCCAGCTGGCAGATTATTGTAACTTGTACGAATCTGTTGTATGCAGATGTTGACATCAGGCTTTAAAAGCCATCTAAGAAAGTTCTTTAAAGACACTGGTACAGTGTATTGCACTTGCAGAACAGTTACTTCTGCAAGATCCCACTTGTAGTGAGTTAAAGTGCCCATTTTCTCAACAGGAACAGGAATGTCACCTTGTCTACCAGATTCTGATTGCAGCAGAATACACTGAGTTTTCTTTTCTTGCATAATTTTGTGCTTGTGTATTGTTGGAAGGCTATACCCTGATTGAAGGAAAAAAATTCAAGAGCATGAAGGCTTCTCATTCCTTATCCACTCTTCCTACAAAAAATAAGCACCACCCTATACCCGTGGATACAAATAGCCTTAGGCTCTCTTCAAACTGTGCAAATTAAAGATTCAGAAAAAGTCTCCATCAGCATAAATCTGGCTTCCATTCTGCTCGATGCCACTCTTCAGAGGTCACAGTCAGTCTGTGAAGCAGACCTATCCTTCACTTGGCAAGCAAGGACAGCATCGTGAATACTGTGAAACAGCAACTCTCTTGTTACAGTGTTATCGAAAAAATTCAGTCTTGTCAGCTCATTCATAACAGGGCCTACAGAACAAGAACCAAACACAGCATCAGCACATAAACTCAAGTATAAAGATGGAAGGCAGCGGTATCTCAGGAAGAAGAAAACAACTTGTTCTCCTACTTGTTGCTACTTAAAATAGTCAGGTGGATCCCATGTTACTTCTACTCCAAACAGGTAATTCTCTTACCCAGACATACATAGGGGCCTATTGGCAGAAGATGCTACAATTCCAAATGCTGGAAACTTGTAATATTTCGGGCTTTTCTCCTTATCACATTACTACAACAATTTCAAGACACAAAGTTTGGTGTGGCATTTACAATTGCCCAGCTGAAAGAAATGGGAGCATGATCTAGTCCTCACAGAGTTCATTACATCAGTGAAGGCTCTAATGCACATGGGCTTGCTTTTCCTCAGATCCCGTTGTATGTGAAGTAAATGCTGATTCTACTGAGGCCCCTGGTAGCAGAAGATTTGGGAGCAGAGGGAAAGAGATAAAACACAGTCTCTCCCATAAAGCTCACAAAAAGGAAAAAAAAATTCTCACCACTACAGCTGGCAATGCAGACACAGACACCAACTTCTTTGCATTCTTTTATAATCTGCAACAGAGTTAAAATGAAGTTAAATGCAGACATATCATTGTACACAGCACAGTTCTGGAAGCCAAATACCGTGAAAGCTGCACAGCCCACATTCCCTAGTATTCAGCTAAACCTCAAGGGATTGAAACAGTGATTAGGTGAAATACTGGGATTGTATTTGAGTGGGCATTCCTGGCTCATGCTGACAGGTTCCCTATTAGGTATTTCAAAAGTTTTCTACGGGTTTTTCTGGGAAAAAAGCTCCACTTACTGATTTTAGTGTTTTTGCTCCAACTGAATCCACGAAGTTCACCGGGGTGAAATCCAGAATTAGAGAGTGAACATTTGTTTTGGTCTCCACAAAATGTTCATGCTCATCAGGAGACACGTCTGGTACACCCGAATCTGCAAATTTTCCATTCACGGGCAAGTCATCGTTTGCTATCTCGTGTTTTACACTTGCTTCTACATCATTAGTCTGGGAGAGAAGATAAAGAAAGCTTAATGACAGTCAATGCTTTTTCAATGCGCATCTCCTTTCTCCCCAAACTCATCTGTTCCTTCAGCCTTTAAAAGGTGTGCAGCTCCTGATGACCACAGAATCTGGCTTTGAGGCACCTGTACTTCCTTGCACGTATCAAGGTTTATTCCCTTATGCCCAACCTTTCTACAGTCACACACAAGCAGCTTAAATGTGTTATCTCAGGAGTGAATTACCCATTTCCTCCAAACAGTGGCACCTGTTCATACATTTTTACTCCATTTCCTTGCCTTATGCCTCTGATCCTGTCAAGCCCTATACATGCAAAAGAAGCAACAGCAATCAGGCTCTCAAGTTAAGCCTGGTTTTGGTTTCACATTATAAAAAGCACACGCCAGCTCCCACCGTGGGGGTGAGTTTAAACCTGCATAAAGGCACAAGCACGTTCCAAACAACCCTTCTCAGTCTATCAGCCCCACTTAGCCACACCAGGATCAGCAGTGCAGATGGCACCTTTTTATTACAGGTGCTGCTAATTTGAATTAATTTTACCATATCTTGTTTCTACATGATTATTCCAAGTGCATGGGGAGGGGCAGAAGGAAGGTCCCTCTGATTTCTGCCGACACCACTGCTGAGGCAGTGTGACAGTGTGGAGAGGCTCTGTGCCACTCTGTGCTACCTGAATGCAATCAGGATCCAACACAATTATCCAATCCAGCCATGAGCCTCTGATCCTTACGCTGTTCCCTCAGTGACCTGTCCCCACTGTTTGCTCCCTAAGCCTTCCTACCCAACCAGCATTCTACACCTTGTATAAACAAGAATGGCAACACCAGAAAGCAGCATCTTCTCTAGTAAAGCAGAGGTCAATATTTACCAAAGAACTCACTAGTTTCAATACAGCTTTCTTTCGGTGTTCATTTGCTGCCTTTATTTCCTTGGCATGTCGCTTCTGGGCTTTTCTCCTGGCTGCTAATATGGCACAAGGGTCCACTCCAGTCTGTCACAAGAAGAAAGCACAATCAGAGGAGATTCAGCTTCTTAGAATGATGTTGCAGTATCAACTACCACGAATTAATCATGGTCATAAATTCAAAACACAAGCCCGCATTGTTCAGCTTCCTTTGGTGGGGGTAAGAACAGTATAAAGTAAGGAATAATCTTGGCAAGCACTGTGTTAACAAGATGAGGGAGAGATGCATCTCATTCTTTTCTTGAAATCAGAGAGTGTTGTGTTTCAACCAAATGCTGATTCGAGTGCAGAGAGCAAAGGGGAGAGAAGTGCATTTGGACAATAATCACCAATATCTCTTGCTTTGTGAGGGTCAGCATCACCCACCTGTTTTGTATAAGACTCATCATGGGAGCTACAGAAAAATTGTTCAGAAGTTAGTACAGGTGCAAGTGCGAGTGGGTCAGGCAGTTCTGTTACTGCCATTCCCACCCAGGCAAACCCCTGGTTGGACAGGAGGTGAGGCATACACTGTTCCCCATGAGTCATTAAAAGCCCACAGTATTCCACGGCCTTACACTCCACTAAAGTTAGTCACCCAACAAGGACATTTTTATTCCCATTTTGTTTTCAGTTCAGCAACTAATTTCCTTCTGAAAAAAAATAATTTTGACTGGTTTGTGCTCTGCAACCATCAGAACTTCCATTCATGCGCAGTCAGTACTAAGCTACACTTTGTTTATTCCCTCTCACCATGTTGTTGCTTCCTAAGAGAATTTGTACTTTGCTGAAGGGTCACCTTCTCATATATTACTGATCACCAGGGGCCACATGCTGAGAAACATTGTGCTAGGGGTTTCACAAAAGGAGCTGAAAGACGAATGTGTTTCAGAAGCCAGTTTGAATTTTCAAGACACAGACATTAAAAAATTTACTTTACTCACCTTTTTCTTCAGGGCACTTGCATATGACTCACTATTAGCAAAATAAAGTGATGTATTAGCTTGAAATATTTTTATTCCAGGATATTCTTTAACCTAAGGAAAATATTGGATGTGCACAGTTAAACATAAGAAAAGCACCTGCGTGATCACAGGACACACGAATATGAACCCTGAATGGCTCTCAGCATGTGTCAAATAAAAGAAGGTTGGCACTATTGTGAGCAAAGGCAGCAAGAAGATCAGAGCCTCCCCCTTTCCTAGTATAATACTGCACACAATTAATGCCTGGTAACACTTCTCCTTCTTTGTAACAGCCAAATATAGAGCCATAAAAAGGAATTAAATATTTGTGGTTCTCCAGTGTTGCTATCCACAGCTGGTATTACCATGAGGAAATCATGCAGATCTAGGGTTGCTTCCTTTTAGCCTTCCTTTCTACAGGCATAATGTCTTACTTCCCTGTGTCTCTCTTTTTTCTTTCTCAACTCTTCAGGTACCAAGAAAAGAACCTTTCAAATTTTTGGTTTTAACCAGACCTTCAGACAGGTCTTGATATCGCTTCTTTCCTCTACTTTAAATGCAGCTGTCTTTATATGAGCTGAACTCTGACATTTTACATGCAAATGACCTGGGCAGCAGCAGAGATCCAGCCTGCCATATGCTGCCAGCCCCAGGAGGAAATGCTAAGTGCATTCAGTGTAACAGAAATGGAGACTCCTCTTCTTTGCATACAGCTATAAACATGCCCAATATACTTCTGCTTTCCATCATATTTAAAGCAGAACTGCTGGTGAAAGAATGTTTTCAGACTACAGCATCATCTTTTCATACAGGTTTTTACAGACTGGTTCCTCAGTGAAGGGGATGCAGCCTTCATAGCAGCATCTCTGAGAACATGGCAAGGGAGTGCAGAAAATTATAGTTGCTGTTTGTGAATAAATACAGCATGTTCATATCCATTACACTGACAAAATGTAATGCTTTCACCAACTTTTAGTTGAACAAAATGGCATTTATAAGAAGCTAAGTGCATGGTAAGCAACTGTGCCATTAATCACAATATATTTAATGAGCAGGGGATGGGTGGAGGCAGGGCAGTGCTGTTTGGAACAGGGTGCAATTCTGAAGAACATACAAGTTTGGGTCTTGGGTTCCATGGATTCCATGCAATACTGCCACACAAGCAAAGAAGATGGCCTGGTATGCTCTTGTGTACATAGCAGGTTTAGCAGTGGTATTCCTATAAACCTTATCATTTTGAACAAGCTAGTATGGTGAAACGAGTATAAAAGTTACTTTTGATCACTTCCTGGTCAAATGTACATGCAGTACAAAGAGCTCACATTTTGAATAAAATAGATTTTGCTACTAAAATCAAATTTATCTTCTTTCCCTTCAACACAGGGGAATGCCTGGCAGACAGCACTGTATGTGCAGTGTGGCAGGGCTAAGCAGCAGATTGCCACAGCTGTCTTTGCTCCACCACGTGTAACTCCTCAATGCAGAAGAACATGCCCCTACCTCTTCGTACTCTTCCACATCACAGTAGATGTCAGTGTCAGGAATCTGACCAAGGATTCTGTATTGAGGACTAGAAAGAAAAGGAGAAAAATGTTTCAGTATTATCAAACATAGAGAGGAAAAGGGAGTGTGATACAGATTGAAACTTAATTTAAATAGCCATTCTGCAGGACCTGTCTGGGAGAGGATTATCTAAACAGAGTCAAACACAGTCATCAGTTTATGGTGGAACACAATGAAAAGAAAGTTTGTTCCTGTCAGTGCACAAGCAATTTATAAACTGTAATGCTGTCATTTTCTGAAAAGCATGGGCCAAAGCATGCAAAGGTATAGGGCAAATTCTCTGCAGCACAAATTGGTCCAACTCCATTGACTATCTTGCAAATACAGAAACTCACACTGGCAGAAAACATGCTGTGATTTCAGAGGGCCACTCTGCTCCCATGACAATGCCTGAGCAGATGAATATTCCCAACTCACAAGCAGTGTGACAGCAAAGTACATTACTGTTCTGTTTGCAAGAACAGAGATGGCAGAAAACTAATTTATACAGAGTGAAAATCTCAGAACTTGCTTTCATTCCAAGGCAGACCAAACCCAAGACTTTTATACAATCTCCACCTAGATGTCCCAGACCTTGAGCCCAGAAGCCTCACATAACAGTCCTATCCACATATGCAAGAAATCATTTCCCTGTAGACCTGTAAAGCTTCACAGTAAAAGTTTTGGGGCTTTCAATGGGGAGATGTGATTTGAAAAACAAGAACTCGCAATTTTTTTGCGAATTAGAACTTTCTTATAAAATACTTAAACATTCATCCAGTGATAACTGGACACAACCTCTGCTTGTCCATGACAACTAGTGCACACAAAACACACTCATGTACTGAAACTGGCAGCATGCAGATTTAAAGTTCTAAACTCTAGGCATTAAAAAAAAATAAACAAGAAGATTAACCAGTATAAGAAGTCAAAAATATTCTGTTTATTATTGAGAGTGCAAGTTCATGGCCTCTAGAAATTTTGTTCTCAG
The DNA here is from genome assembly GCA_035047865.1 of Dendrocincla tyrannina. Taxonomy (NCBI): domain Eukaryota; kingdom Metazoa; phylum Chordata; class Aves; order Passeriformes; family Dendrocolaptidae; genus Dendrocincla; species Dendrocincla tyrannina. Next base: position 11,462,855 of record JAWWMP010000041.1, read on the forward strand.
AAGAAGAAAATGTGAAACCTGGATCAGAGCCAAAGGCAATGACCTATATTAAGAAGCAAATTCTACACTGCATGCAGTTCAAGAGGATGGAATGGACTTCTGTTTATTTGCACCCCTTAAACAAACAAAACCACAAAGAAGATCAGCAAACACAAATTTTGATAAAGAAGAAATCTGACCTTTGTGTTCTGTAAATAACGGTTATCATTGCAAACGTTACTGCAGTAAGCAAACCATAGTCTAGTCCCAGGAAAAGAGAAGCCACAAAAGCTACCACCCAGATAGCCTAAAACAAAGAAAAGGTCTGAATTATTATGCATCCGTTCCTGTTAATGACAAAAACAATAGCATCATCCAACCTCAAAACCCATGTATCACTTGTGTTCAGAACAGGCTGTAGTGTAATCCATCATGAGAGCAGCCTGGAACTGCCTTAACCTTTCAGAAGGGCATAAAGGCTCAAGGTGCTCTAATGTAACATCTGACAAACTGTCACATTAATGCCTTAACTCCTGTTCTCCAGCGAATCCTGTGCTACCATCAGACTCCAAATACCTTAGGACAAAGAAAAACATTCAAGGCCTACAAGTAGTGTCTCAGTTCCATCAGTCTAGGAGAAAAATGCCACCAAAATGTTCCCTCCAATACACTCTTAGTGCTGGTCCACTCCAGCCAGGTTTGTGGTTGTCTTAAAAGATGGCAAATGCTCTCAAATAGTTTTGTTACTCTGTTTTTCAGATTCTTCTCAGACATTCCCACAGCCTTCAGTGCAGTTCCTATAGCAACACTGCCAGAGCTTTGCTTTGACTGCAACCAAACTACTTCTGACCTGAGCTACAAAATTGTTGAACAACAAAAATATTCTTGTCTGCAACAGATCACTCTCACAGGGTACTTGCAGCTCCATGTCTTAGCATCATCTGCAATGCAACACCAATTTGTAACTCCTTGATAAGATTCTTCCCTCTTTTGGGAGTAGCATCAAATTTAATATAGTAAAAAACAGGCACTGAGCTGTGCATTACTCACCAGCTCAATCTTACTCGTTCTCCAGAAGTGCACGATATCTCCAAACTGTTTAAACATTCCTTTCAGGTTCACCATGACAATTGCTGCCAGCACTGTCTAAAACAATACACAAATGCAATTTGCAGAAGCAAAACTAAAGCAAATAACAAATAAGAACTTCAAAGTATCACAAATAACTGTGTTTCTATGCTTTGTACAACTGATATAAGTCCATTGAACAGATGTTCCATTTAAAAACCCACAACTTCTCAAGTAGTTCAGTGGACATATGCTTTTACTGCAGCTGCAGAAATGGCAAGGCAGTTTCAGTAGTTTGATTTACTCTTTCCTAGCAAGAAAAAAATCACATATTCCTACACTCGATGCTGCTACACTTATAGTGCCTGAAGCAGTAGATAGACTGTAACCTCAATTTCAAGTTTCTCAACAAGATACTGAGACAATGCCTGCAACAGTCATATAGGAATAACCCAAAGTCCAACTTCTGTAAAAAGGAACAGGAATTGTGTATCATCCTTTGCACATCACCAGAAACAAAAATTTTTTTACAAGTCAGATTATTCACATAAATATATTTTTATACAAATAAGTACAACTGCAGCAAAACCAACTCATTATGCTGAGCCATAACCCAGCCCCAACCCTCGACTGGCCAAGCTATTACTTTCTTTTAATTTTTTAGCCTCAATCCAGAATCCCTGTGCTGCAAACGGATGTAGCCAGCAGGACCAGGGCAGTGACCATCCCCCTGTACTCAGCTGCACCTCAAACCCTGTGCGGAGTTTTGAGTCCCTCACTACAAGAAGAACATTGAGGTGCTGGAGCACGTCCAGAGAAGGGCAATGGAGCTGGGGAAGAGTCTGGAGCACAAATCTAATGAGGAACAGCTGAAGGAACTGGGGTTGTTTAGCCTGGAGAACAGGAAGCTCAGGAGTGACCTTATTGCTCTTTACAGCTACCTGAAAGGAGGTTGTAGCCAGGTGGCTGTTAGACTCTTTTCCCAAGTAAAAAGTGACAGGATGAGAGGAATTCACCTCAAGTTGTGCCAGGGGAGGTTTAGATTGGATATTAGGAAAAATTTCTTCATGGAAAGGGTTGTCAGGCATTAGAAATGGCCCACCCAGAAAGTGGTTGAGCCACCATCCCTGGGGGTATTTAAAATACATGCAGATGTGGCAGCTGGGGACACAATTCAGTGGTGGATTTGTCAGTTCTGGGTTACCTGTTGGACTCAATGATCTTAAATGTCTTTTCCAATCTAGATAATTCTAAAGGGAAATTGCTTGAAGGCATCATTCTTGAATTTTAAAGACAGAATCCAAGACATAAAATATTAAAAACAACAACAAAAAGAATGCTGGATCTTTCAAAATATTATTTATTTCTAGGCTAACTTACAGAAAAAACACATACAAAATTTAAAGGCTTCTGGATCAAGGGCTAACTGTGTTGCTTACTAACCCTCCCACAATCTCTAGTCTCATGGACCTCTGTTCACTGACAATGCAATACCTGACATACAAAGCTCCCTTACCTGTGGAAGCGGTTCAAAGAGGTATCCAATAGCCACAATTACCAACAGAACCATAATTGAAGAGAGAGCACCTGCAATCTGAACAAAACAAGCCAGAAATTATTTGTAAGTACCCCCAAGGGGTAATATTACTGATTAGCTAACCCTTCTTGTGCTTTTAACAAGGCTGGTTGTTCAAGAGACTTTTGATTCTCCCACTCAGTTCACTGATTTTGGCTGTTGTGCAACTTTCTATCTTGGCCCAGTCTGGACCGGAAACATAGGAAACTCCAGTTATTTATTCTGGCCCAGGCAGAGAAATATGGCTACCTAGTTGAGCTTCAAACTTCAGTTTTGGAGCTCCAAAAAGCAAACTTTGGCTCAAAATTTGGGTTTACATACCTGAGTTCTTCCACCAGTGCTTTCCTGAACAAGACTCCGAGACATTGAGCAAGTGACTGAAAATGTTTGGAAAAATGACCCCACAGAGTTGCATATTCCCAAGGCAATCAGTTCCTGTGTTAAACAACAGAGCACAATAACCCAAAGACAGTTATACCTAGCAGCTGTACAAAGCTGGAGCTATCCATACATATTAACAACCACATCTTATACAGTGCTTTCTAGCAACTTCATTGTGGAGAATAAGGAACCTAATTGTAGCTTACACTTGTGGTTCTCACATAGGCACAAGACGATGCATGTTAAATCATCTGTTAAATAAAGTGTCTGATGAAATGCTGGAGACATTTCCCGTCCCTAAATGTTACAGGAATGAACCAGATTGAAAAATAAAACAAACGAGAGCATTGCTTGTTTTAAGGATTTCTTCAGCTTGGGGAGAATTTGAATTTTAACTCTGAATATACATGGAAAGTGGTTTCTCATGCAAACTCTCTTTGCTTTCCACCCTAAATTATGTATTTAAAACCATGAGCAGCCTTGCCTATGATTCCATGGATGGTAATCCATTGTTGTTTTTAAAAAACACCACCGTGTGTTCACTGCTTCCTCAGGAAGATGCCACATGAGAACTGCTACCGTGAGTGAGATCAGGGCTCCATCTACCCTAGTACTCTGTTTTTGATGCCTCAGAAATTATTTGCTTGTAATGAAGCCTCCCTAGATTACTCTGCATCTTGGTATTTGTGATTGATTTGAGTCATACATTTATACAATCCTTTTCTGATTTATTTAAAAGCTTGGCATGCATTGCATACTGTGACAAGTAGTTCTACAGTTTAACACCCAAGTGAAACAGCATCTGGCACCTGCTGAGGAAAAGATCTAGATGCTTAACTCAGGTCAGTGATGATTACTTTCCACCCATGCAGCTACAGATTTGTCCTCTCTTTGGGTAACAAACAAGGACATGAAGGATGAGATTTATCTGACCAGATGTAAAAATCTGCAGGTAGAAGTCATTTAAACTCCATTTACTCTCAGAGGAAGATAGTAATTTTGAAAAGGGGGAAGAGTTGATCTGTGCTGTGTCAGATGTGTGCTCTATAAAGTATGTTACAATGTAGGAACTCTTTGTCTCCCTTGACACCACAATGATATCAGCCAGTTATCCAACTGCAATATTGATTCCACATTGCACAGGAAGGACAGGTAAGGATGACATTATCATTTGAGATTCAGGGAATTCCTAAACACAGTCCTTATCACTCAAATCATGATCAGAATGCTAAGTAACAGACAGGGCCAAATACTGCCCCAGAAAATGACAATTTGACCATTTGCATTGGTTGGGAGTAAAAAGAAACTTTACAAAACATCATGATTTCTAAACCTTAAACAATAGTTCTTGGACACATAAGGCACTGTAATTATCACACGGGAACTCCATGCTTTGCTCTGTTACAGAAAGTAGAGAAAATGTATCTGCCCATCAGGTCAGTGAGGTCAAATAAAGTCTGTCCCAGCGATTAATATTCATGCATATGTCCAAGTCTAACAAAAGCAAATTTCCCAAAATGAAGCTAGAAGTGAAAGTGGTTATTTAAACACAGCCAGAAGAAGAACTTAAAATAATTTCTGGCCTTTACATGTGTAGGCTGTCAGAAATCCGACCCAATTCCACTATTAAAAAAATCCCTCATTTTTACCACTCTACTTTAACTGTGTCACAAAGCTGAGAATTTTCCACAAAGCAACCTCACTACTTTTACCTGATTCCCATCAATGGTGTAACCATGTTTAAGGGCAAAGATCTTGGCCATTGATACAGCCATTGAAAATCCAACTATTGCTATTGCTACTGCATCCACAAATACTGCTGGGATGAGCTGCATCTCGGGAACTGCTGGTGCACGTAACCTTGGAGATAAAAGAAATATTTACAAATTAATATAATAAAAACTACATGCGATACAGAAAAGGTATAGTTTTGATAAGAATGTATCATCCCTACCCTTGAGGAATATTCCCAACAACATCGACTTTGTATGATTTATTCAGATTCATTCCAGCTGAAACGCCTGTGCCAATAATGACCTAAAAATCCACAAACACATGTAAACATTGTCCAAAAAGAGATAAAGCCACCTGAAGAAATATAAAGGTTAGCTGATTCTGAGTAATACACACATGGGATTACATTTATTTGTCAATCAGTTTTCTAAGAGTTAGGGGCTAAAAATGCAGATAAAAAGGAAGAATTACAACGATTTTCCCTCCATCATGTCCAACTCATCCTGATTTTATGAAGGTTTTTTTGGAAACAGTTAAATGGAACATGCTATGCTATGATCTGAATCACCCAAATTCCCTTTGCCTGAACCAAGCTCAGGCAGATTAGTGTATTGGAAAAATTAAATGCAAGGACATTTATGCTTGTGTGCACTGCCTTATTTTCATGTGCACAGCCTGCTATTCATAAAGAGAACTGATGCAACAGCAGAGAAAGGAGCAGGTGTAACATGGCTTTTCTACTGCCTTACTATCAAACAATACCCTACTACACCACGTCCCTCTCTTGTCTCACCAGCATCCCTTTCCTTTGTTCCTTTTATCTAGATTGCATTTCAAAAAGTGAGCAAGCCCTGCAGAACCTCTGAACAGGCATCTGTAAGCACCTTCCTTTGGGAAGGGGTTCTGAGCTCTTGGACTCCGAGTGGGAAATGCCACTCAGAGGTCTCCCTTGCAGAGAATCATTCAGGCACTCAAAACTCCTGCATAGAGAGAGTTTTACAACAAACATCTATCTACCCATTGCCACAGGGGACTGTGGCTGTTTAAACTGCTTTTCGATTCTTTGGGACTTTATGCATACCATCTGGGCATGCCAGTCCTTAATTTTAAGAATACCCAAACATTCACCTGGATCAAGGCTCTTTTAAATGAATTATGTTCAACAGAAGTTATCCTCAAGCTCAGCAAGATATGGTAGAAAATGAGAGAGTTTCCACAGCTTTAGAAGAGCTACATAATTTAGTCATAGAATTTCACAACTGGCTTACCACAATGATCTCCATAGGAATAGGAACTGGGAGCTTCTTCTTAAACCGGAGATTGATTTCCTTGCCAATCAGCAACAGAACAATGCACGTTAGTCCAATAATCAAGGCAGCAATATTGGTTGTTGTTATATTTGAAAGCACAGCAGCTATGCTCTGCAACACAACAGAAGCATCATAATTATTCCTAAGAAAATATAATCTTCATGGAGATTTGCTACAAATGAGTAAATTACACACTGCTTTTCAGCTGTGGTTTTATTCTGCATTTATAACCACACTGAACCAATGCCTCACCAAAATCCCCACTGCTGCCGCAAAACACAGAAGACCAGAGTATCTCAGTGAGAGAGATGCACTTGCAATCATTTACAGTATCAGTCTTCCTCAAAAGGGGCAAAAATTTGGAGGAAAACTATAATGGGGGAAAAGTCTAACCTAAATCACGTCTCTTATCCTCAATATATTCACATGTATTTCACAGTGACAGCTACCTGAAAGCAATAAATGCAAAATCCTTCTAATACCTTAAAATATTCTTTGGCAAGTCACATCTACTTAGAGCTGCATAAACTGTTCTAAAACTATAAAGCTGCTGATACAACCACTGAGGTTACCATAACAATATGATTAAATAACAATGATCCTGCAGTGCTGCTGAACTGACCCTTATTTCAAATATATTTTAATTGAAAACACTATTAAAAGGGTGTTAGAAAAGAAAGCTTGCTGGTACCCCTTGCTAGAGGGTAAATGATTCCCCATACCAATTACTCCTCCTTCTTCTCCTGCATTAAAACAAACAAATTAATAAATAAATTTTGGAGAGGTCTTTGAAAGAAGATGAACATAACCTTTTTTAAGCAGAAGGAAAATTACAGCAGCTGCCAGGATATTATATATTCAAGATGTCCTGGCAGTATGCATCTTGAATGTACACCCTCCTTCCTATTTGTCTGGCAATTAGCATGTCTGGTTCTCAGATTAGTGAACTAAACAGCAAACTTTGGAATTAATCACTAATGCAGACTTGTTTCCAGATGGTTTGTTATATCTGCACAAATATACAAAACGATTCACACAAAGTGTTTTCTATAGCCTACACACAGTTAAAATCCTGAAGCTTCATTATTGCTGAGCCACCAGTCTGCTCAAAGGTTTAGATTTTCACAAACACCTGAGAGCTTTCATTTTCTTCCATTCAGAAGCAGAAAGGTTCTGAGAATAAGATTTCCTAGCTTTGCAAAACATGTCTGGTCTACAGTGAAGCACTTCAGTAGCACATTTTCCCCCAGTGTACAAGAGACTTGCTTCAATGAACAATATCTGTTCATATTATAAAACCACATTCAGCAGAATCCTAAAATATGCCCATCTCGAACTGTGCTGATCTATCAAGTGACACTTGAGCTGCACTTTCAGGTATTCATATATTGGTATGGCACTTAAAGACTTCATACTCAGTTTTCAATACTGAAGCATTATTCTACTTAGTGACAAAATAAGACAAAAAACCAGGAAAAGGCTTAAGTATTAGATCCAGACAAGGCAGAATTTGCACATTTAGTAAATGTAGATACTCACATATACAACTGAGAGGGGTCCACTGTATCTGCTAGTCTTGATGCCTAGGAAATATTTCAACTGAGAAGTAAAGACATGAACTGCAGCTGCAGTAGTAAAGCCTCGCACCAGAGGCTCTGTCAAATAGATGGCCACAAATCCAAATCGAAGGAAACCTAAACACAACTAATGAAGAAGAGAAGTATTAACCATGTGACTCCCACTGTAGCCTGAACATCAGCCTGAATACAGCACACAGGACACCTCTTCTTTCCTCAATGCCCAAGCCAGATCAGCCAAACCTAACCCTGGCTTTTCTAAAGCCACAGTTCAGTGAGTAGTGCACCACATCTTCCATGCCACTGGCAGGTGCAATGTAGGATATGGGTAAACATACGTGTTTATGGAAAAACATATGTGCATTTATGGATAGATTAGAGCTCATTAGGGTAAGTTTTTCTGATGGGATAGGAAAAAACAAAAGGGAGGGTTCTATTTTTTCCCAGTCCAGCTAACATGCCAAAGACCTGCCTCCAATGTATGCCTCCCCATTCCTGCTATGTGGCTGTCATAAAGCAGCCTGTAGTGCACACAGGGCAGTGCAGAAGCACCAGGCTATTGAGAGGTGACCCCTCCCTGTGACCCAGGAGGAGCAGCACCTGAACTCGTCCTTATAGCAAACTGTGAGGACATACCTGGATAACTCCTGAAAGAAAGGCGAGAGTCACGGCTACCTGCACCCTCTTAGTATCCCTAGCAGCCACGAAATCTGTAACATTAGTAGAATTATAGTCCAGAGAAATCATTTCATCAGGCACTTCTCTCACAGCAACACCACCAACCATCATACTAACCACAGCAAAGGTGCCTGAAATAAGAAGGGGAGGAAAAGAATTGGTTAAAAACCTGGCAAGCTTTTTCTTTTTTTTAAAGGAGTGGTTCTTATTAAGAGATATGTGGAATTAAACTAAACCAGAATTTTATACCTGTATAATATATTTTTCAGTCCCCAAATCTGCTCTAGTACTCAGCACCATTAAGGCTAGTTAGATGGTGAACATACACCTCTGCAGTAAGTACATACCATCATCTTTTTTCCCATCTCAGTTTCTATTATGCAAATTAAAGATTCATCCTGGCCATACAGACAATTGACTGCAGCAATGAATTTATAGTTCAGGAGTACACGGCACACATTTCTAGATCTAATATCAGAAAAGATGTTCTTATATTCCTTCCAAAGTGGAATGGATAAATTAACAGTAAAAAGTACTGCTTCTGTTTGACACATATGCACTTTTCTTAGTTGCTTAAATAGGAACCCGCGGAACCACACTTTGTATTTCTCCAATTTTATTTTTACAACTTTATTAAACACACACATACACACACACACAGACCCAGACTGACTTCAGTTATCCATACAAGTATACCTATTGATATGTGCTTGGACGTCCCAAAAAAAGTATATAGAAAAACAGGATAAAATGAAGAATATAGGCCAAATACTGGGGGAACAGCTGCCAGTAAAGCATAGGCTAAACCTAGAAAACAGACAAAAATATGTACGTTAAGCAAACAACATAAAGAAATCATCTGAAGCAAAGGGATTTAAGCCTAGTAAAACTGAACTCACCTAATAGGAAATGTCACAGGTTTAAAAAACAATAGGAGGTCTTGCAGAGAATACTCTAGGGCAGTGCCTAGAAACATGATGGGTTGAGTCAGGAAACCAAAGGCTCCAATTACAGGCACTGCAGGTGTGTGTGTGACTGTTTGTGTGGACATCTGTGCACCTGGACACTCAATGTTTTGCCTTTGTGGGTGGAAGTACTTCTTAATAGCCAAAACCAATTTTTGTTGCTTATGTTTTCAGCTGTAAAAGACTGCAATTAGAAACACCCAAATCTCCCTAACCAGTGGGACACGTTTGGTTTTCAACTCCATTTCTGATGAGGTGTCATCTTCATGATAACCTATAACTGATTAAACAATTCCCTGGTCCCTAAACCCACAATGACTGGGATGACATAACAGTTAGCTTCCACAAAACATGCTACAAAATGTATAACCATTTCTGGCAATCTGTAAGGTCATATACAGTCTGGTATCCTTCCCAAAAAATGAAGTCCTTTTTGTCATTAAGCCCTGTCCAGTTCCCCACAGTGGGAGTTCAATCCACACTGTTCCTGTTTGTAGGGGGTACTGGTAAGCACAACAATGGAGCTGTGGAGCAGCAGCTCTAAGAGATGCTAGGGAAGGACACCAACCACAGTGCTTCCCCTCTGTGTGACTCATGGGACCTTATCATGGGACCAGGGTCACAAGCAAATGGTGTGTACCATGTGATGTAACTGTTTCAAGGAGCTCCAGTAAAATCCACAATTCTACAAGGCTTGTGTTAACAAGAATTAGACACCACAATGGAACAAATGGGCCTCAAGGAGAAAGTGCTGTATCCTGGCTTGGCTTGGTTCTTCTGCACCTTCACAAGTGCAGGCTCGTACCACCTGGGGAACGTGTGTGCTCTTACCACACTTGGACAGACTGGTCCAAGTTAGCACCAAAAACCCCAATGGCCCTGTGCAAATTACAAAAGGAAGCAATGGTACACCCACGATGGAGAGACAGTGATACTCAAAAACACCTCTTCCCACTAATTTAAACTGGGAGAAAGAGCATCAGGTTAGAACGAAAGAATAAACTAGAAGGGAACTTCTGTCAAGATCCCTTGTGCAGGGATCCAAGTGCTCTTTTGCAGTGTAATAACTTATAGACAGGGCCTTGCCCGTGCCCTAAGAAATGTCTGAGTCCCAAATAAGAATTCATATTCCTACCAGAACTGGAGTGATGATACCATTTATTTTCTTGCAGCAATGAGCTTTTCATTAAGTACTTCTAAAACTCATCCCACATATGTTCTCTGACCCAAGGGCTACCTCTCATGAGAACAGTATCAGCAAAATACCCTGTACTATAATAGCTGGCCTTTAACATCATGTTGAGCTTGACAGTACAAGTGACCAGTGATTTCAAAACAGGGAGGGTGAGTCTGTGTGAAGTTCCTGATCTGAATACCCTTTTATTCTTTTTCATTTGTGCTGGCATTTTTAAAGGCTGTCAGTGCCAAGAAACTCAAGAGATACTGACTTGATGGGAGGTCATGGCTTAAACACTGTGGTCATTTTAGTTCTGCCTGGAACAATTCCCAGGATTCTTTGAACTCATGCTTGCTATAATTACACCCATTCCAGAAAAATAAAAGTTCAACTTTTGTCTTTTTAGAAAAGGAAAGATTAGGAGCAGTTTAAGGGCATGTTTGCAGTTGTCAAATGAATAATGTTTACTTTAAAACACAGCCACAAAATTAAGTATAAAGTTCATTGCTGACCACTTAAATTTTAGTGTCCTTATCTGGTCATGACCTAAATTATTTTTCAGGATTCAACTGGCAATGTTTGAGTCTAGTATATGACAGATTTCCCAGCAGTTAACCAGTTAGCAGTTTAAGATAAGTTGATGCTTAGATCTGTGTAAAAAAAAAATTACACAAAACCAGGAAGCTACAGAAATAAAGAAATTAACTACACATACTAAGTTATTTCATTGTTTTAATGAATTACCACCTAATAGAATCTAGGCTTCTTGGTTTTACAGATTAATTTTTCAGACCTGCTTTGGCCTAAAGCAGAACAAATGAGGTGCAAATATGAAATAAGTCAACACACAAGCAAACATGTATGCTTAATTACATCACTCTTAGCATGAGGACTCCTCTGAACAGGGCTCTGCACAAATCAAAGAATTCCCTCCACTCCAAGATCTCCTGGGATAATCTACTGGGACTGCGGCAGCTGTTGCAAAACTGCCATTCCCAGAGCAGTGACAACCCATAATGATATTGCTGTAGAAATGCTGTTGCTTTCTAACCCCTTAGCAGTTCTGAAACTGCTGATAGTAACTGTCAGGCTGAAAAATTATTCCACTGGTCCATTCACCAAGAGCCAAATAAAATGGGGAACACTGGCTTTCTCTTTGTCCTCCCCAGAGCCTGCTCCTGCTTCAGGACTAGGCCCCACCTGGGGTGAAAATTCCAAGTAATTGAATAGAAATTCCACAGGTGTGCAGTTTTGTTACACAAGATGCTATTGATTTATGTCCACCGTGTAAATCACTGCCCACTACTACAACTCCAGGTTAAACTGGTGACTTCCAGTCTTAAAGACAGATCAGTCTTTGAATTCTCTGGTTGAATTTAGCTGGGTTCCTTTACAACAGCTGCTCTCCTCAAACATTGCCTGTATGCCTGTTAGGTATTGCTCCCCTCTGTAAGAAATTTGCTATGACTTTCAGGAGGATGAGATCAGTACACAACTGGGTGCATTCAGCAAAACTTTAGACATACACCTAAACTGTGAAAAGTTGTTCTGTCATTGAGAGCTGTGGGTATTGATTAGAGAGGAAGTTTCTTTCAGAGTTTGCTGCAGATCACTGACTTGCAGTTTTAAGGGAATCATTGTTATGGGCTGGTCTGCAGAATGCAATACTGATCTCCTCATACCCCTGAGATACACACCCTGTTCTCAGGACTACCTGGTTCAGGAAGCCAAGCACTACCACAAAGGCACACACAGAAAAAGCAAAGAAGGGATAATTAAATGCAGAGGTACACTCACCTTGAGGAAGCTGCATAACCCCAGTGCTTATACCTGAGATAATGTCACCTAATAAGTATTCCTTCACAGGGTAGCTAGGCAGCCATTTTAAAATTGGTAAGAAACTGTAAAGATGAGACTTGGCTTTCTTAGAAGAACAACTGAAAATACAAAGCAGAAAGAAAGTAAGACACTAGCAGGGAACAAAAAGGTTGAGAAAACAGCTTTGTTAAAGGCAAGCTCAGACTTCTGGAGACATTAATTTCTGGACAAACTTAAGCACAAACACCTATGCCTCCAGTTAACTTAGCCCTTAATCACATGCTGGTGCTGTTCACAAACTCTATGGAACTGGAGAAGAGAATGATAGAGGCTGGAGGTCAGTGGGAAGTGAAACTGTTCCAGTCCATGCACGATTGAGCAGTCACACAACACTTTTTGCTGAGATCATTCCTAGTAAAAATCTCAAGGATAACTTGCTTTCTGAGAGTGGTTTTCACTCATCAAAGTACTTCACAGTGCTTTTTCCCATTTACTATTTGCATGCTTTATGCTTTTTTGATGATAACATTATCATTATGCTTTAAACTCCCAAAGCTATTAATTTAGCTAGTACTTGTAACTATCACTGTTAGTACTGTTAGGCTACCTTTAAGGCTATTTGAGAACATAACCCTTCTTCACCCAGAAAGGGACGGGACTGAAGCCAGCAGCACTGATCCTTGTGGCTCTTAGCAGAGGTAGAAACCTTTTGAAACCCTGCCTCGTGACAAATGAACAGAGCCAGGAAACAAACGTCTCCATCCAGTGCTGCCACGTATCATACTTTGATTGTATTGTGGTAATTAAGTTTAACCTTGGGTAAAAATATAACAGTGGATCATATAAATGCTTTTCTGTGTAGGGGAATTGCAAGAGACTTGCAGAGATTTGTTAGCATTTCTGAATTCTCATGGGACTAAACTGCATAGTGAAGAAGCTTGTTGCTAGAAGTGGGAGGGAAATTAGTGTCATCCACACTTCCCCATGTTTAAACAGACTATATCACAAGAAGTCATGGGTCAGGAGGATTTTGATCCACATATTTTTTATTCAGGACAGATAAGTTTTCTGAGACGTCAGAATCAGGTGCCTTTTACCATTAAAGGTCATTTCATAAATCAAACCTAATCTCCAAATGTGAAATCATGTGAACAGAAATATTTTATAGAAAAGCAAGCAGGCAGAAATCATTTGTTGCCCTGCAAAACAAGGTTTGAGCAAGAAACCCAACCAACTCGGCAAAGGAAGCATAGATAAAGGTAAAGCTAACAAGAACTTAACTAGAGTAAGTTTCTTTTCACTATCCTCTGGTACCACGGAGCAAGAGAAGCACAGTTAAGGACATTTCATGTCTAACCAGATCATCCTTAGGATTTCAAGGCCGTTCATTAAAATGCCTTTAGTAAGTCTTTATTAGACTTATAATTTAGGTTTCTACACAGATGCCAGACAACTCCATTCTTCTGTGAAAGGATCATGTGAAGCACAAATTTGGCTCTAAGTATTGCCCTGTAAAAAGGACAGATATTTCTCTGGGTCTTATGAATTCATGTCACATGATTTGACCAATACTTCACACTCCTATGCTGCCTATTTTCCCTTTGCACTTTGATGAAGGCAATTCAATTAACTTTATACAACATTTTCCAATATGGTTATACATTAACATTAAAAGCACATATACAACTTCATCACAGTCTTGCTGAATAATCAAAGTAGAGTTAGTGTTTTTGTCTTTTAGGTTTCTTTGGAAAGATTACCAGTATGTGTGCATGAATGAATTAAGAATTAAGTCTTTCTAACCAGTAAAATAAAGATAAGACAAAAACCCTACCGACAAGAATGTGCAATCTTCTGCCATAAAGTCTGAGGTGTCCTTTGTCGCCTGTGCAGCTGTCCTTGCAAGAGCTCTTGGTTATATACTGGTCTCTCCACGCAATACCTCTGGGTTTGCTCAGGACGTGCTTCATGTTCTTGAGCATGTTCCATAGTTGATCTCACAGAGCAGAAGTCAAGGAAGAACAGTTCCAGAGTCTCCACTGAAAAACCTGGCTGCAGACAAAACAAATTTGGTTGCTTTTTTGACATCAGATTTGGCATTTCCTTTCAAATCGTATTTTGACAAGCTACAGACTAGAACTGTGACTGCAGTCTAACTGAATAGTCTGTAACAGCAATAAGAAAATAAATCACACTCAGTCTTACACTCAGTATATGGAAGCCATTAATTTATGCTTCTCTTGAGTAAAGAAAGCTTTTGCATTAATTACGTGTAAACAGTAGCTGAAACAAAGTTGGAAGGGCGTATTCATGCTTACCAGGATTTTCCCTCAATTTTTAAAGAACATGTCACTGTTGGAGGGAGATTATTGCTGAGTGACTTCCTCCTTACTCACAAACTGGCACATCCATCTCCAAAAGACAGAACTCTGATTTTAACACCGAGAAACCCACTTCTTTCTTCCAGATAGTCCACCTGTTTTCTCCTCTGCTTAAGAGGCTTCTTTTTCCAGGCAGCATCTCAAAGATGCACAATTCACTACTTTCAAACAGCTCCTATTTCAATGGATGTGCCACTTACTGCTATTCTCAATCTGCACCCACTAAAACAGGAATGTTCGCAATTTTAAAACTAGTCAGAAGGTTTGTAAAGACCTATTTGTCTGTCTGATTCAGTGCCATACACACCTTAACATATTTAGGAGACACTGCTAATTCCTTTGCCCCATGCTGGCTGCCTCTAGAAACACTGGGCAAGAAACATAACTCCAAATTACGAGCAAAGTGACAGGGCTGCTGTATCGTTAGGCAGAGATGCTGGCTAGTGCTACATCTGATGACAGAACGTGAGTGCAGTGGGAAACAGAGCCATAATTGTGAACAAGGCCCTTGGGCTCAAGTCCAGCAAGTCACTTAAGCATGTGTTTGCCTTCAACCAAGGGAGCTAACCCAGGGGTGTTCAGTTTTCAGCTGTACATCAATACTTTACTGGGAAAGGGTTACCACACAGAAATTAAAACAAATTGCTATCTAAACACTCAGACAAAGCTAACCATGATTGGTCCAATGTTCTGATTCAGCAAATACTGCCTGAGCAGCAGCAAAATACCGATATTGCTATCTAAGCCTTCAGTCTGATGAAGGTGCTGGAATTTTCCACTCAGGTCTTGCTGGTCTCTGTCTCCTAGGACAGACACAGCCTAGCATCTCTTCAGTTCTTAGTATTTTGTAAGCAATGTTTTTCCTACATTGTCAGTCAAAAAATAATATTTTTAATAAAATTATATTTTTTATATTTACACTACAGCCTAGATTGACTGCATCTTTATTGTGTTAAATATCTAAAACTTGTTTTAGATATTATAAGAATAGCAGCATATCAAGGGTACTATGAGACCTTGTTTTTATACTCCCGAGGCTTCTTTTACATCTCCCCATAGTTTGAGCTTATCAAGAAGCCTAAATGATGTTTTGTGAATTATAGAATATGCTGAGGTGAAAGGATCCACAGGGATCATCCAGTCCAACTCTTAGCCCTGCATAGGACCATCCCCAGGAGTCAAACCATGTGCCTGAGACCATTGTCCAAACAATTCTTGAACTGTCAGGTTTGGTGCTCTAAACACTGCCCTGAGAAGCCTGTTCCAGTGCCCAAACACCCTCTGGGTGAAGAACCTTTTCCTAATATCCAAACTAAACCTCCCCTGACACAACTTCAGGCCATTCCCTGGGGTTCTGCCACTGGTTACCACAGAGAAGAGATCAGTATCTGCCCCTCTTCTTCCCCTCACAAGGAAGCTGAAGACTGTTTTCTTCTGTTAGCAAATTGTAACTCTCAGAATTACAATTTTTTTCTTCCTACCCACAGATTTTGATCCAATTAGTATTAGAATAGAACTGTTTTACCAGCAATTCCCATCTGAGCAGCCCCCTGAGCAGCCCCCTGGCTTTTTTCTCACCTCCGTATTTTCGTGTTTCCGTATTTACAGCAAGGCTGCTCATACCAAGATGTATGTTCAAGCGTGAACATACACAGCGTTTTTCTTTCACGTCAGTGTCTACCTCCCCAAAAATACCACTTCCTGCTTCACATCTTGCCCTGTCACACACAGTGAGCTAACCATGAATCCCAGTGTATTAACTTCTGCACAGTGAAACTGAAACTTTAACCATCCTTGTGTCTGCTTGAAGGGCAACACTGCAGTGTGGGGCACAATCAATCCAGGAGCCTTCTAAGGTGCAGTGATGGCAGTTTCCTGCCACAGGTGATGGAGGAGCTGACATGGAGACATGCTCTGCTGGACCTGATACTTGCAAACAGGGAAGAACAGGTCAGGAATGTGAAGTCTGGGAGCAGCCTTGGCTGCGGTGACCATGAGATGGTGGAGTTCAGAATTCTGAGAAAAAAAAGACAGCAGCAGGTGTATAACCCCAGAGTCCAGGAGAGTAGAGTTTGGCCTGTTCAATGATCTGCTTTAGAAGAATCCCACAGGATATGGTCCTGAAGAGAAGGGTTCTTAAGGGCTGGCTGATTTTCAAGGATTATCTCCTCCCAAGTTCAAGAACGGATCATCCCAAGTAACAGGAATTCAAGCAAAAATGGTAGGAAGCCTATGTAGATGAACAAGAAGCTCCTGACAAAACTCACAGATGAAAAAAGAAGCATATAAGAGGTGGCAGCAAGAACAGGTGACACAGGAAGAACAGAAACACACTTGGAGCATGCGGGGACAGGGTTATGAAGCAAAAATCCACCTGGAACTGAATCTGAATAGCAACTAGAAGGGCTTTTACAGGTATACTAGCAGCTAGAGGAAATCTAGAGAAAATGTGGGCCCTATACTGTAAAGGTGACAAAAGACATGGTGAAATATGAACTTTGCCTCAGTCTTTACTGGTAAGGTCAGCCTTCAACAACACTGGCCACCGAGACCAGGGGGAAAGTCTGGAGCAGGGAAACCTTAAATCAAGGCAAAAGTTTTGGGTAACTGAACATTTAAACCAACGGGACATACACAAGTCCATGGGACCTGAGGGAGCTGGCCAGTGCCCTTGCAAGGCTACTCTTGATTATCTGTGAAAGGCCATGACAACTGTGGAAGTTCCTAAGGACTGGAAGAAAGCAAATGCCACTCTGACTTTCAAGACTAGTAAGAAAAAGGACCTAAGGAACTACAGACTGGTCAGCCTTACTTTGATCTCTGGGAAGGTGATGGAAAAGTAACCCTGGAAATAACTTTCAAACATGTTAAGGACCAGAAGGTGACTAAGAGTAGTCAGCATGGATTTATGAAGGAAAAAGTCATGCCTCCTCAACTTGAGAGCTTTTTACAATAAGATGATCTGTTTGGTGGAAAAGGGAACATTAATGATATTCTTTATCTTGTGTTTTTCAAGGCTTTGTCTGCCACAGCATCCTCAAAGACAAGATGATGAAGTATGGGTTAGCTGAACAGACAGTGAGGTGGACAGAAAACTGGCTGAACTGCCAGACTCAAAGGGTTGTGATCACCAGCAAGGTCCAGCTGGAGGACTATCACTACTGGGGTACCCCAGGTGTTGATACCTTGGGCCAATATAATTTAATATATTCATTAACAACCCAGATGATATGACAGATTGCACCTTCAGCAAACTTGCAGATGACACAAAACTGAAGAGTGGCTGATGTAGTGGCTGGTTAGTTACACTGTCATGCAGAGAAGCACCTTGACAGGCTGGAGATATGAGCAGGCAGGAACCTCATGAGATTCAACACATGGAAGCACAA
Source organism: Dendrocincla tyrannina (assembly GCA_035047865.1). Taxonomy (NCBI): domain Eukaryota; kingdom Metazoa; phylum Chordata; class Aves; order Passeriformes; family Dendrocolaptidae; genus Dendrocincla; species Dendrocincla tyrannina. The sequence goes on from JAWWMP010000041.1 coordinate 11,480,888, forward strand.
ATTCCTGCACATGGGAGAAACAGCCCAATCAAACAGTAAGTGCTGGGGATTCAATCATCTGGAAAGCAGCTGTGCAGAAAAAGACCTGTGGCTCCTGCTGGACAACAAATTTGAACATAAGCCCACAATGTGTCCTTTTGGCAAAGAAGGAAAGAGGTTGCCTTAAGCAGGCAAAGCAGCAGATTGGGGGAGGTGATTCTTCCCCTCTCCTCAGCACTGGAGAGCAATATGTGGAGTGCTGGGTCCAGTTCTGGGCTCCTCAGTGCAGGAAAGACATGGGCATCCTGGAGAGGATCTAGCAGTGAGAAACAAAGTTGACTATGAAATTGGAGCATCTGACATAGGAGGAGTGGCTGAGAAAGCTGGGACTGTTCAACCTGGAGAGGGGAAGCGGGGACAGGGAAATCATATCAATGGATATAAATATCTGGTGCAGCAATGGGCACAAACTGAGATACAAAAAATTCAGTTTAAACATGAGAAAAAAAAGTACTACAAGCATGACTAAACACTGGAACAGGTGCCCCACAGAGACTGTGGAGTTTCCAACCCTGGAGATATTCATAAAACTACTGGGCATGGTTTTGGGCAACCTAGACTAGGGGACTGCTTAAGCAGAGAGGTTGTAATCTATGATCTCCAGAGGTCTCTTCAAGCCTCAACCATTCTGGGATTCCATAATGGTCTCTTATGTCATTATTCACATGGAACCTATCTTTTCTGGTAATTAATTGGTGCGTTCTGGCAACACTGGCCTTATTTACAAATTAAGAAGCAATTTTAATCAGTCATAAACAGAAAACCAACTCACACAAATCAGAACAAATGAAAAACTACAGCTGCATGCAGAAGACACAAACCAAACCAGTTCAGAGGCTTGGTTTTTGGCCAAACTTCTCCAATAAAATGAGAATATAATATCAAAACATTTCTAGTCAAGGTTTTAAAAACATGTACCCTGCCTTCCTTCTGCTCCAAAAGACACAGCAACCCAAGACAGTGCCCTGCTAATCCCAAACAATTCAGGTCCTGAACTTCCACATTTGAGTTTGTTAAGCTTCAAGTAGATTGGTTAATATTTGGAAGAGCCACATGAGTTTGTAATGTAAATGTAGACATAGAGACGTCTTGAGAACTCCAGTTCTGTACACATGCTCAAATTCTTCCAGGTATTATGAGCATATACAGAACAGCAGAAGTCCTGTCCTGCCTCTGGTTTTCATGGTAAAATAAATGATACAGGTGTATTTGATTAACTGAACAAGACTCAACTCTAAAGCAGTTATCCAGATAGTGGTGTTAGTCTGAAATACTACCTGAGGTCAAACCTCACGTTTCACCACTCAGTCTGCAGGTTTTAACTGTAGATTGAACATTTCTGGTTTTGTTTGGAAAAGAAGCTACACTGCACTGAATCATGAGAACCAGCTAACACAAAAGTAAACTTGAGGGAGGATCTTGTATTTAGCTATAGTTCACAGTGGATACCAGAACACAGACAACAAAATCACACAGCATTAAAAGAGGTCCTAAATCTACCTCAAAACTATTGCTGGATATATCATGTTCTGTATTCCATGTCATGTCACTTCATCTTAACAGCCCTCCATAAGCATGTTCTCTGATGGCAACACTAAATGCAAACCTGTAGGTAATACAGTAAAGATTAAAGTTTTGAATATCATCCATGTCTTTTGCAAAGCACACACAGAGCAAGGATTGAGATATTTGTGTTTACAACAGATGAGACATACTGCAATACATACTACATAGAGTAGCAAAATAGCAGCATTTCGTGACTAGTTGAAGTATCTCTCCAAGTGTTTGCTGTACAACAAACTGCCAACAGAGATATCCAAGACTCAGAAATCCAGCCTTGCCCTTTGCTCCCAGAATGCCTGAGGAAGAGTGAAAGCAGGTACTGTCATTTTCATGAAGATAAAGCTTATCACTATGATTTCTGAAAACTCACAGACCTTTATCCAAAGGAAGAGATAGGCAACAGTGGATAGTGGAATATTGCTCTTAGATGACCTTTGAACTTCATAGCAAGAATAAAGTTAAAAAACTGTAAGAAACACTGCCATTAATCTTATCAGCTAGATAAGAATTGAGCTGAAGGAGTTAGAAGGTGTATGCAAAAGACTTATGAGTTGGCAATTCTTTATCTCACCGATAAAGGCCTGTCATGTCTTTGTTGCAACTATCAAATTGAAGGTGTTAAAGAAAATAAAAGGTAAAGCAAATATGGATTTATAACACTATCGCTAATAATTTAGTACTTTCTCTTTCCAATCTTAGCTGATAAAGGAGAGCTGTCAAACCATCTGCACTGATTCTTGTAGAGGACAGTAAATTTTGATCCAAGTCAAGTGAATCAGAGTGCAGCCATACAATTTTTAGAGACAATGATTTCACTGCTGTTCCTTAGATTCAAAATACAACTACGGGGAGAAAAAAAAGCAGCTGGGGACATAAAGAATGCTGTACTCCAGCAGCTTTAACAGGCTCTAACTTTTAACCTGAATGTATCTGAACTACCTAATGCAACAGATGGCAGTCAGTGGCAGATCCATTGTCTTCCCTGTTTTAAAAGAGCAAAAGAACATTCTTCTGGTAGCTAAGCACAGAGTTGCTTTAAGTAGCATAAAAGCACAGGTGGACAGTACTAGTACTGTGTTATAGTGTGTCCTGTGCCAGGGAATTCCACTTTTGATCACGAACTGCAAAGTTCACGGAGTATCTTTAAGCTTGCAAATACAGGTGACCGCCATCATCCAAAGGGCTGGTGGAAATAGTGCCACTCTATGTAAAATATGTTCTCCCAAATGTACACTGAAAAGCAGAGTTATTGCAAGGTCTGTTCCTACTGTCTGAAGAGGTGAGACACAAAATCAGGTGATTTTAGGAACCATGTTTGCTCATTTCTCTTTCCTCTCCAGCCTCATTCCCCAATGCCCTATGCCCTTCCACTTTTCACCTTAAGTGATAGGTACAAAGCTTTGCTTTGTAAAACAAGCACAAAGGTGTAAAATAACTGGGTGGGGTCATAAGGAATGTGTTCTCCTTGTTTTCTTGGACTGTGCTTATCATGCTCATTTCTCCTCTACTACACCCACTAAATCCACTAACAACTGGATTGTTTAGACCTGAAACGTTTGTGTAGAACTTCACAAATTTAGAAGTAACTTATGAAACAAACAGAATTTTCCTTGTGTACGTTCTAATCTAAGAAATGAACTCCAGTGGTGAACTCTTGGGAAAAAAAAATAAAAAAGCCCAAGACTTTAAATTTCTATGCAGCTTTTTAGACAGGCAAAACTTCCACTCTATTCTTCACAGACAGGTGAGATGGCTACATAAATTGTGTTGGGTTATATGATAAAAGGTTGCCTGGAAACCCCCCGAGTTACTCAGAGGAGAACAGAGAACCTGGACAAAATCCTGCTGGGCTACTGACAGGTCCACCACATGAGCCATCAGACTATCAAAAGCTCACCTCCACCAGTCCAGAGCAGCACACGAGGGTCAGCTGTGGGACCATGGCAGTGCCTGCCAGCTCTGCGTGTGACAGAATCTGCTTGTCTCTAAGAGTAAGAGCATGGGGGAGCAGCTCCTGGGACCTGGGAAGTCCTGGCCAGCCCCGTGTGTGTGCATGTGAGGGTCTGTACCAACTAGAGTGGGACTATATGTGCCCCTTGAGGGCTCACATGTTCAGCTGCCAGCAGCTGGAGAGAATGGCTGAAGTAGCTACTGAGCAGACAGTGTCTGAGCCCTGGTGCTGGAGGGATCCACCTTGTACATGCGTGTACTTCTACATAAGCACATACATTCTTCCTATTGCACCTCTACACTGCTGAGCCAGAGAGAGGAGGGGATTGAGGCTGTCGGTGTTGTGGGTCTCATCTGCATGACTTGCCATGTATATACGTAAATATGTTGTGTACATGTGTTGTCCCTGTGTGTGCTTACAGGGAATACATCTTCAGCCCTGGTACTGGTTGGACCTGGGGATATGGAGCAGCAGCAGCAGCAATGTCACTTTCCTCGGGCCATTGGATTCAGTAGCATATATTTTCCTCTAATAAACTGATCTTATCCACTGAAAAGAGCATATTAATAACATGTGATACACAGAGATCCTTCTCTCAAAATGGTAACAAATTAGACATATATATTTATAAATACATAAAAAAAGACTATGCAACTGATAAGAGGTAATTTATATTTCATGTTCCTTGCCAAATAATACTTTAGCTTCCAAAGATTTACTCCATGGACTAATGAGTATTTTAGTATCTTAATGGTATCTCTTATCAACCAGGAATCTTATGTTTGTTTTCAACAAGAGAATGTTTTAGGAACCTATTATGATGATTGAGCTGTTTAATCAATTCCACATAAGACAAACACCTGGAGCACTTTGAACAGCAGAACACTGACCTCCCTTCCTCTGAGATGTAGATAAGAGATGGCTTCTGCTTCCAGGACAAACACATTGATAACCATGAGAACCCAAGGCAATATGATCATTCCCATTTCTCTTTTTGTGACATCAGTGACCTTGGGTCTGAATCTGCCATCCTCATTCCCTGTGCCAAAAGCAGTAGGTACTGATGGTGGAACCAGATAAGTTAATCAGAACGGTATCATGGCTGATGAACCCTTAAGTCGACTGATAAGGATGGGACACCACCTCAGGAAAAGGTAATCATTAGCCAGTTTCCCAGAGACCATCCACTGCTGAAAACTTTGTTGGAGCAATCTTCATCACAAAGCTCTAGCCGATCATAGGAGAGAACATAAATCAGGATCATGCACACACATCAAGATAAGCTAGAATAATTTCTATACTTCATGTGATCTCAGTGCACCAATGACCTCCAGCAGCTGGTTCAGCTTTTCAGGCAGAGTGGAACAAGCAGACAGGAAACAAGTGCCTGTGCAGAAGGGAGAAGTTACATGATTATACGATACACTCCCTTCTGCAAAGAAGCCACCAAAAGAGTATTCCCCTCTGTATCTGCTTCATCCACTCTGTTTACACACACCACTAGCCTCTCAAGTGCTGCATCAAGCTAAAAATGAATAACAAAAAAATAGAAGGCTGTTATTTACAACCAAAATTACTTCAGACATCATGTTTATAGTGTAAACCTCTCAAGTCACAGAGGAAGCTAAAGGATAGTATAACACAGCGTGCTCACAGGAAGAAATGACTCAGTTGGGGAGAGGGAAAAAGAGTGGGTTTAGAATGGGATTCTATTCCAGTTTCGCTGCTGAAAACATGGCATAAAGTACCTTACTTAACTAACATGAGGGTTTGAAAAGTCTCCAAGGATCCTCTACAAGGCTCTCTTCTTAACACTTCCTGAAAGGATCTGTCCCTCTACAGAACAGGCTACAGCCACTGCCACGCCTGAAGAATTAAATTCCTGAAGAAATGATGTGTCTAGAAGGCAACAAAGAACTTCAGCTCTTCCTGATAGTTTTGAGAGAGAAGTTCAACTTCCCTGTCCATGTTAGGAGCTGCATTTGGATGAAACATTTCATTCTTGGAAGCTACTTTATAACACGGTTTCTGTGTATATCTTTTGTGCATTACCTATGAAACCAAATCCTACATAAGCAGTGAGCAGGGTGTGACTTATGAGAGATCCTGTCCCCTGTTGCTTGGTTAAGATAGTATTATCCAAGTGGTAGCATTCTGTCTCCTTAAAAGATGCTTAGGAATGTTGCTTCATGTTCTGAAGGTGAATGCCAGACAGTGGGAACAACCTTCCTCAACATCTAGATGCCAAGGTTACGTACAAAGGTCATGAGTGCACAACAAACACAGGCCAATACTGGTTTTCCTTGAAATATTTTAAAATTCACAGAAAGCAAAATGAACATGTAGAAAAGTTCCTCTAGTAAGTATTTCACAGCAAACCCCTGCCTTATGGCTTTGTATTTCTTCTGTGTCTGATGACAGAGCTCACATTTTAATGTGAGACAGCCCCATGTTCTTAACTGTACAAGCAAAACGACCAACCCTCATACAGCTGAAGAATTCTTCAACTGACTCTTCAAATGTGTTTGGCAGAACAACCCTGTACGAATGGATTTCTGCAACCGCTAACACTGAAACAAGGTGTTGTGATGAAGGAACCAGAAGAGCAACAAGGGTATCTGGGCTGAGGATCATCAAATGAAATGAAGAAAGGTTCACTGAGTAAATTTCTGATGATTTCTTCTTCTCAGGAACATATATGCAAAAGAAATAAATGTCACCAGAAAGCAGGGAAAAAGATAAATCAGACTCACTACACCTGCAGTTAGTTAAAGACTCAGGCCACCTGTTCATCTATATGGACATAAATTAAACACCATATATAGCACAGCAATGCCACAGAGGCAAAAAAAAAAGATAATAAGTATTTATTTTAAACATGAAACTGGAAAAGAAACATATAATACAGAACTGAAAACAAGCAGTATAGTACAAAATGCCAAAATGAAAAATGCAATGGGCCAGAGACGGAAGGTAAAGGAACAGTAAACCTGAAAGAAATAGGGAGGGCTTAGAAAACAATGTTATGTTAAAAGTACAAAGCTATGACAGGATCCTGGTAAAGCAGGAGATTCAGGGTTAGGCACCAACATGCCAAACTGGTGAATTTAACTCAGATCTAGCTTTCTCTGGGAAAGGACTTGAACCACGTTATGCTATAAATCTGTACTTAGAAAAGATGTTACAGATGCTGGTCTATGAAAGATCTGTTCCTGACATGTGTCTTCAGATATGTCTGAGCTTAACAGAGCTCTGACAGAACACGAATAGGGAGCTCCCAGGGGGCATCTCTGAATAGCAATCCAAGTTTTCTCTTGGGTGGTATATGGAGTTTTGAATTCTGTTTCATGAAAACCAGGTGTCTATGAAATTTTGTAATGCCTAATCAGCTCAATCCTTAACTGAGCTTAATTGATCTGGTCCTACTAGACTGAACTCCCACAAGGATGTTTCAAAAAGACACTGCAGTCTTTTATTTGCATTGGAAAATTCTGTCCATGCTTTAGAATCATAGAATGAATTGGGTTGGAAGGGAACTTAAAGATGATCCAGTTCCAACCCCTCTGCCATGGGCAGGGAGACCTTCCACTAGACCAGGTTGCTCAAAGCCTCATCCAACATGGAATGAGAGGTTAGCCACAACAGGTTTCCTGAGGAGTTCTCAAAAGTACCAGCTTGGCCTCAAACCCTGATTTTCACAAAATAAATGAAAATGTGCCATTTGACCTTAGCTATAGCCGTCTCAGGTTTTCAATTAATAGATTAAAATCTATACAGTAGGTAAAAAAAACCCAGTAGCTCACAACAACACAACACAAATATGTTCATATCGGACATATGAAATGGTATGCAAGTCAAAACAGAGCAGTAAAACTTGGGTCTACCACTTGTGCAAAATGGGTAAGTTTTCAGTGAAGGCTGGAGAAAAAAAGATGCCATCCAGACAGTAAAAATACAGATTCATTGCAAATAAAACTTCCAAGAAGGCAAGGTTTGTCACGTGGGAGGTCTTCCACAAAATAACAGAAATAGTTAATGCAAATCTTTGAGAATAGTGGTCTAAGTTCCCGTATAGGCCAGTGATTCATATATGTACTCTTAAAATCATAAATAAAATCTAAGTCCTGTCAAAGCAACTGACTTGCAAAAGTCATTCAACTGCCTGCACAAACTTAAAGCCATATCTTCAGATCCATGGATATACTTGACATTGTCTCTTTGTCTATAGCTTTCTTCTTACCTGGGCACGTGGAAAATTACAAGACCTGCACTTCACTGCTGCTTATACTTCTGAGGAGCAAAAAATTACAGATAACTAGTTATAAAATAACAGCAATGGCACATCTTGTAGTCATATTAGGAATATTCTCAAGAAGGACTATCACAAAATATGATCTAGCAGGGCAACATTCTGCTGGTTAACAGATCTAGGGAAATAAACACATCAGAGTAAGGCAGGTGTTTAATTCATTAACTTAACTAGGAAGTCAATAGGTTAATTAGAACTTGAGGGTTTTGGCTTCAGCACAATTTTCTTGTGCTAAAAGTTGCAAACCTACCAAATGATCAAGAAAGAAAAACACATGCTTTAGAAAACCAGTTCTTACAGAAAAATTGTATCAGTGATAAAATAGAAAGAAAAAATTAGCAGTCAGTAGTTCATCAGATATAGAGCAAGAGAGGCAGCAGAGCTCAAGGGACTGTGCTTCTCTAGGCAACTCACTGGCTTCATAAAAGTCTTGGTCACATTTACACAAGCTACAGTCCAAATAAACAGTAGTTTAAAACAATAATGGCCTGTCTATATTATAATAATAGAGCAGATAAACACATGTTCAGTTCTTCTTTCTCAAGCTGTTAGCAAAAGAGCAACAGTACTGCAGCCATGAGCTAGGTCTGTGCCTCACTATTGCATGACTTTAGCATCCCATTAAGTAATAACCAACTTTCCACGTGGTTTTGGAGTATTTAAGTTCTAAAAACATTGCATTTTGGGGGACAGACTACTGTACCTATGAAGAACTGATCTGAACCACAGTAACAGACTAGAAATTCTGAACAAAAGGCAAGACTCAGTGGCTGTTTAGTGCTCCAAGTCTTAAGATCTGATGGCTGAACCCAACAGAGCACTGCAGTTAAGTACTCATCTCAGAAAACAGGGCTGTTTGTGGCAGAGGCTAAAAATGTCACCGTTTCCTAGGCCTTTCACCTCAGTCGTGCTCAGTCATCTTCACTTTTTTGAATTATATCAGCATTTAGGAAAACTGTTACCCTGCACAGAATTTCTACAGTATAAGCAAAAAACCACACCAGTCCCATACAGATTACTTAGACAGAGGAAATACAGTTTAGAGATCAGAATCCAAACATTGAAGTAGCAGCAGATTTTTTTCTTACTGGACTTAGAGCTTTCCTTCCCTGAAATCTGATTCTAGATATAACCCAATATTGCCTCAGCTCCCCCTGCAAATATACCTCTGAATGTAATGAAGCTTTTAACGTGAGACTGCTGAGTTAAATATCCTCCAATCTATACAAGAAGGTAAATGCTATTGCAAATTAGCATGCTTTATCAGATACCAACAGCAGCTTTGCATGTGTGAAACTCCATTCTCTCCCTGTACCTTTTCCACATTCTGTTTCAGAGATGTTTCACAATACAGTGCAAGACAATTAGGAAAACACTTCACTTTGGAAATACTGCTAAATGAAGAACTGGAACATCTATTGTGTCCTAGGAAGGCTTAGCACTGTCATAAACCAAGTATTTTTTAGAGTGATTACCACCCCTCGACGAAGGCAAGAGCTGATCCCCACAGAGTTAATTCAGTGCAAGTCACCTGCACATACTTGCTTCTGAAACTGTACAGTTAATTACCTTAGCTTTTCTATTTCTACAGTGGCTAATAAAGCAGCATCTTACAAAAATTCTGTAATACAAATCAAGACACCTGTTAACCCAAAATACCTTTTACTGCACATATAGTAAAAGACATTTTAAAAGTCTGTTTGCAGATTTTCGTGTTCCTTTGCAAAAACGTCATTCAAAAATATTCCAGTGCCCAGACCCTTGTTGTCAGTCATCCACATCCAAACTAATGCTGTACTATTGTCTTACTGGAATAGATTTGAAGAATTATGAACATATATTCTGCTGAATCACCAGCGGAAATAATTGCAGTAATCTAATGTTCTTTTCCTTACTACTGGACTATCTCTAAATGCTTGCTGCTGCAGCAGCTGCTTGGCTTATCCGAAATTTTGAAGCATCCTGAAAACAGCTTTCAACCATATTTCGCTGTTCAGACAATTAAAACTTCTGCGATAGCAGCATGGGCACGAGCACAGCAGATTTAAGCCTACTTACGCTTCTGGCTGGCTTTTCCTAGCGGCGTTCACTGATCCCTTGTAAGGAGTTCAAAGTGTTCTACAGTTCATGAACCAGAAGTTGAACACTGACAACAGGGGAAGGCAAAACCTTGTTCTGAAACTTGCAGGGGCGGGAAGCCGGGGGAGAGGGAGGGGAATAGTCCAGGAGAGGTTTTGGAAAGGTTTTGAAGAGGCTGGCAATAAAGTGCAAAGCAATTATTTCTTGTTGTTGCAAGACTTCTAGGGAGGGTCCCTCCCGGCAGAACTGACCCGATCTACAGCGGAGGGCTGCGGCCACCACGCTGAAATGACTGATGTTCCCCCCGAGCCCCGCGCGTGGTGCGGTTACAGCAGCGCGGGCTGTGCCCACACAGCGCTGGGGTGTGGGGACACCACCCGGACAGGGGACAGCGCTGGGGACAGCGCTGTGTGGGGACACCGCCCGGACAGGGGACAGCGCTGGGGACAGCGCTGTGTGGGGACACCGCCCGGACAGGGGACAGCGCCCGGACAGGGCGCGCCGGGCTGGGCACGGCCCTCAGGAGGGACCCGCTCGGGGGCAGGGAGAGAGACAGAGCCGATCGGGGATAGATCCGCTCCGGGAGAGAGATAGAGCTGATCAGGGAGAGAGAGAAACAGAGCCGCTCAGGGGCAGAGACAGAGCCGCTCAGGGAGAGAGACAGCTGCTCTGGGGCAGGGAGAGAGACAGAGCCGCTCGAGGGCAGGGAGATTCCCCCCTGAGGGATCCCGATCCCGATCCCGATCCCGATCCCTCCTCCTCCTCCCCCTCCTCCTCCGCCGTCCCCGCACGCCGCGCTCACCCCCGGCTCGGCCCGGCCCGGCTCCGCTCGGTTCAGCCCCCTCCCCTCCCGAAGCCGCCTCTCCAAGGTGAGTATCCCGGGCTTGCGGCCGCCCCCGAGCTCCCCCCCTGCCCCGCCCCGGGGCCGCGGGCGCGCCTGGGACTCGTAGTCCCCCCCCTCCGTGCGCGCCCCCGCCGCGGCCTACGAGTCCCGGCGTGCCGCGGGGCCGTGCGCGCCCCCACCGCATGCGCGCCCCCACCGCAGGCGCGCCCCCGCCCGCCGTGCCGACCGCGCCCCGGGCCCTCCTCAGGCGAGGGTCGGGGAGCTGCGGAGCCGTCAGGCCCACCCAGCAGCACCTCTGCAACCCCCAAACCGCTAATCCGGCTCACCCAGCGCCACATCCAGGCGCCTCCCGAGCACCCTCAGGAGTGGTGGCTCCACCAGCTCCCTGGGCAACCCAGTCCAGTGCCTGACCGCCCTGAGAGTGGCAGTTTTTTCTTCATATCCAGTCTGAATCTCCCCTGTCTCAGCTCAAGGCCGTTCCCCTGGGCCTGTCACTGCAGGGCAGAGCAGCCCCCTCACACATCCTCCCTTCAGAAGGTGCTGTAGGGAGCAAATATCCCCGCTCTGAGCCCCCTCCAGACCGCACACCCCGGCTCTCCCAGCCCTTCCCCATAAGACACACTTCCTAAACCTTTCCACGAGCCGCCTTGTGCTTTTCCAGGCACGCTCCAGCACCTCGGTGTCCCTTTTAAACCACGGGGCCCGGCGCTGTGTGGGGCTGCTGCGACCCAAGGGCAGGACATGGCCCTTTTGCTTTATTGAACCCCAGAGAGAGACAGACACACAAAATGTATAAAACAAATATAATTTGCTTGTGATTTGAGTATAAATGTGCACCTGGGGAGTGTGGGGTGGGCTCTGGCTGGCGGTGAGCAGTGCACAGGACGTGGCTTGTTTGGTTTGGTGTGGGCGTGGTGCTGGGGTGCACTGTGGTGCTTGTTGCATTTTAAATATGGGGTTTGTTTATCCCAATTAGGCTGTAACAAAAAGGCATTTTAATGAACCATTTCAGAGTGAATTGTTAAATAATCGTGCATACATCAGACTTCACGTGGTGTGATATTGGATGCCATTGTTACAGAGAACCAGGTAAGCAGAGATACGTTGGGAAGAACACCTTTTTTGATTCATATTTATCTAGAAAGTAATTTTTTTTCTGAACTTGGACATCTGTAGCCTGCGTTAGAATGCAGGTATGATTAACTTATGAAGGTGTGGCCTCACCATTGATATACTGAAATTCTGAAATGAATACGGGGCAATTAACTTATGAAGGTGTGGCCTCACCACTGATGCACTGAAATTCTGAAACGCTTTATTGCCAGTAAAACATATATAGCAGTAACATACCACAGACAGACCTCTTCATATACCCTGCACAAAGAGGAGGGGGAGGAGAAAGCCTGAAACAAACATGGGAATAGCAGATTTCCTGCTATAAAAATCCACAAAGGTATAAATCATTTTGAATGTTCCAGCAATCCACACTGAAGATTATGTTACAATAATTGTGTCAATGGTTGTATTTAAATACAAGCTGGGTTTAATTTCTTGTGTGCATTTTAGCACACTTGTAGGTTAATAGTTCTTTTTTTGCATTTTTCCAACCTTGTCTAAAACATGGTGCTTGTCTAAAAGATGCTGCAGTTCTTCAGCTCTGGGAGAAGGGCAGGGATTAATAAAGTGCTGAACTCAGTAGCAACAAGATGAAAAGAGGATTTTTGGTCAAAACAAGACAAGGGAGGGAAAGTTAAGACAATAAACAATGTGGACAATTGAAGAGACTAAAACCACTCCTGTGGAGTATAATTGTGGAATGTTAAGGGTGTACACAGTCCACTGGAGCTGTGTGATGACAAAGTGTGAGCTTTGAGGGCTCATCTGGCTGACAAAGAATGTAGCAGTGGGAGCCCCTGCTCTCCAACAGTATAGGAAAAGCTCTGAGGTGCTATCAAAGGCCAGAACCAGCACTCACAACTGCTTAGAGCTCCAGCTGTTGGGCTGTTAAATCTCAACTCCCCCCAACAGCCACTGATGGTAACTTTTGGCAGGGGAGACAGCTGAGAGGCTGGGGAGGGCAAAGACTTACGATGTTCCTGGTTGTGTCACTGGCATACACATCCCATATGGAACATCCCAAATTAGCAAACTCTGTTAGATGGGCTCCATCAACTGAGTCACTCGCCACTGTGCTGTAACTACACTCATAGTTCTAAGAATGAGACAACTTTCTAAGGCAGGAAAAACCCCTGTATATATTTGACAATGGAGTCTTACACAGGTCCTAGGACAGGTCAAATCAGTCGAATTAGTGAAGCTGTGCTGAACATTTCCATGTGAAGTGAAACGTGTTTAGATTTATAGGGATTTTCCCACTGATTTTAGTAGGCTTGATTCTCAAAGTGCTGCTGTTAATTAGTTCCTGCCCACATCCTATACAGACACATTAGTCATGTCAGCTTTGTTATTTTCCATAATGGCACAATTATTCTAGCAGAGGCCCAAACATTAGGACATTTTCCTTTTTGCCCTGCAAAGTTCCTTGAAAGTGGCTGAACTCAAATAATTTTAAGATATCCCTGAGAAGGGTGAAATTTTAAATTAGCTGAGCTGGGCGTCCAGTTGTGAGTATAAACCAGCTGAATGGCTTTGCACCTGCTGTTTCTATCCCACCTGGTGCTCTAGGGTATCTGTAGAGGGCATGTGCATGGTCAGTGTGCAGGGAAAGAGGGACCTGAGGGTGTCAGCAATATCATCCTAATGCAGAAGTAACCCTGACACCTGTGACTAGCCAATACCTTCCAGAGTTCTGCCTTTGGTGCAGAGGCAATCAGGGAAAGAGGCAAGCCCTCTGAAAGAGCTTCTTTGCCACCAACTTCCGCAGATCTTCCCCAAGCAGCAGAGCTCAAAAGCATGGTCACATTCTTTTTTCTTTTTTTTTTCTTTTTAAAGTTTAAGAAACTTGTTTTATTTTAAAAGAAATATAGATTTAAACTATAAACCCAGCATTTATCATCATACTCCAGTACAGTATTCCTCCATTCCTGGAATAGCATTTTTATTGTCCCCACTTTGCTGTGTGCCAGCTAAAACTTTCCCCATGAGGCTTTGTGGAATTAGCCACACATGGGCCTAAATCCTCAGGCTTACTGCCAGCTCAGTCCCTCAAGCTGGACCAAGGGGGAATAAAAAGTAACAGTCAGAAAACAGCAGTAACAGTGAAGAACACAAGGCTATTCATCCCCATGTCACCTGAACGTTTGCAGCCTCATACCTCATAGTCTTTTCTTCCAGCAGCAGATCCTTCACCTGTGGATGGTGCGTGCTCTGTCTGCTCCTGCACAGATGCACTGCAAGTGGTTGCACAGCGGCAGCTGCTCCTGATTGCTAACAGCCCTTGAAGAGCTCTTTGGGCTCCTAGGCAAGCCCTTTTGCTGACTTCAGTTGGTTCTGAGACTCCCTCAGCAGCCCAGGATGAAGGCGGCCCCACTCTACAGCTGGCTTGTTCCTATTCCTCCCGTGATGAGTCATGTTTAGTTAAACAGCGCTACAGAGCTGAACTGAGCAGGGTTTATCTGGGGCCTCACACCAGCTTCCTGCTTGGATAATAACCAGCCCCCGTTGCCCACTGGATAAAAGATGAGGTGTTGCTGTTGCAGCATTTCCACCCAATAACATTTACCCTAAAGGGTTAGAAAGTAAACAAAACACAGATCCATGTTTATGGCTGTTATCATGTCTCTAGCCAAATGTTTTCCCTTTCTAGACTAAACAGCTCTCTCTACTTGGAAGCTCGTGGGTTCAAGGGTCTTGTTTCTGCTGCTGAACTCTGCAATCTCTCCAACTTGTTTACATCTGTATTTAAGTGAAGGGCTCAGCAGATGACAACCATCTACAGCACTGGCAGCCGTATTTATATTTACAGTGTTTTGCCATAAACATTTCTATTGATGCAATGCAAAATGGCATTTTAAAAAACTGCTTTATGCGATTCATTCTCCCATAGTTTTGTTGCCTAGTCTGATATTTACCCAATTTGTGTGGTACCTTGCTCTTTGGCAATGTCTTGTCCTTAAGTGCATTTGCTATGTTACTTAATTTCCGTCCACTTTTCTAAATTGTCCAGTTTATGCAACGCCTGATTTGGTCCTTCAAAAATATTCCGCCATTAAGATAATGTTATTATCTTTGGATGAAGCAAGGAGAAAAGCATTTAGGCAAAATTATGAGAACTTCAGGTTTTGGTTATTCCAGGAACTGGAATGGGTTTGAGCTTAATTTTCATGTATTTTTACTTAATCTCTCCTATGTTCTCCTTATTCTACTGGAACATGGATTGCTAGGAGAAATGAGGAAGACTATAAGACATACTAAAAGTAGTAAGTCAATTTTCATAGTTATGCCTGCCAAAGTTTTATACCAGGAGATAAGCTTATTAGTACATTTTATGGCAGTGCCACAGTTTTATTGCCATTGATTATGTGTTGTGTCACCCTTGACATTTTGACAACTGTTTAATGTCAGATGACTCATTGTTTTTAGTCATATGTGAGGAAAAAGAAAATAAGCACATTTACTGCGCATACTGTATGCATATGCTACATTGTTGTAGGAATAGAAAAAAAGTGTAAGGAAGAACTTCCTGGAATCTGGAAAGGGCAAACGACAATGTCACTTGTGAATCTACCAGCGAGGAAGAGAAAAGCTGGTGCAGAGTCTGGAATGAGTTTGGGTGAAATGCCTCCTGGGCTTACTCTGTAGTCATGATTACATACATTATTCAAAGGAAATAAATACAAGTGTGAAAAGCAGCTTCTCTGATTATGCTGGTCTCTTGCCTGGAAGGACAAGTCAGGTGAAGTGCCTCATTGTATCTAAAGTCTTTAAAATAAATGAATTCCCTGGCAACACACTAGCTGCACATGCATTTTAGATTGAACTATTGCCCTTCTATTGACATATTAGAGCAAATAAAATTATCTTAAAAAATAGGAGCGTTTAGATCTTGCATTTTTGTTTGTTCAATGGGCAAAACTCTTATTACAATATTTTAAAATCGGTTGCTCAAATATTAAGCTATTATATTCTTTAATAACCTCATGTTTTTTCTTCCTGCTATTTCTCTGAATAGACCCTTTATCTCTTTTCAAGGATTGAAAGCACACACATGGCTCTCCTGAACAGTACAGCAAGTTTGCAGCTGCAGAAGGCTGGACTTTTGCAGTAAGTTTTCAGGTCAGCCAAAGGTCTGTCACATAATTTTGACCAAGCCAAGGTATTGACTAATTGGTCACTGAATGGCCTCCTTTTTTTTCTGCTATCTTTGATAAAACCTTGTTAAAAATGAAACATGTTCTAGTTGGCTGGCTGAACACAGGTATGTGAAACCATTGTTTTTTTCAGACCAGTAGGGTGACAGAAGAAGATGAGTATGATGTAGGAGCATAGCAGGTATATATGATACTTCTCTCTGATGAGGAGAAGCTCAGGGAACTGGGGTTGTTTAGCCTGGAGAAAAGGAATGTCATGGGTATCCTTATCAGTCTCTACAATTCTCTGTAAAGAGGCTGTAGTAGTGAGATGGGGATCTGTTTCTTCCAAGTAGCAAACTATAGGACAAGAACAAATGGCCTCAAGTTGTGCCAGGTGAGGTTTAGATTGGATATTAGGAAAAATTTCTTCACTGAAAGGGTTGGCGGGCATGGCACAGACTGCCCAGCAAAGTGGTAGAGTCACCATGCCTGGAAGTACGTAAAGGACATGTAGATGTGGTGCTTAGGGACATGGTTTAGAGGTGGACTTGGCAGTGCTGGATTAATGGTTCAACTCAATGTTAAAGGTATTTTCCAATTTTAAGAATTTTTAAGAATTAGAAGTTTTGTCTGTTTGGAATCATGTTCCTTATGTGCTGCACTCTAGTTCTCACACCTTGGAAACAGTGGTTTACACGTTGCACTTTGGTCTGCAAAAAAAGTGAGAGTGATTGGTCCGTGGTCTGTTTCATATTCCTTGCACCAGGACCAGTTCCAAGCACCAAGTTGTACCCACAGGTGGGACTGGGAAGATCTCCTGGTTTGTGTTATTTGCAAAGTGCTGTTAGGTGTGTTGTAATAAATATTAAAAATTACCATTTATGTTTGCTTTAGAATCTAGGTATTTAGTAGAAGAATTTGGTTTATGATTTCATGTAAAGCCCACAGGGCTTGAAAAATCTAACAACAGAATTCTTTGTTGACATTGTCTTTATTGAAGCATGGATCTTTAGGTTGGTTCACCATAAAGTGAAGCATTTTATTTATGATAATAGACAGTTTAGGGCTATAGGGGCATTATAACGTTGCTGGTGTAGATACAACTTTATCAGAAGATACAAACATGACCCGCAATAGAAACAAACACCAAAGAGAACACAATGAAACGTTCACTGTTTACAAATCACTTCATTACTACAGACACCAAATGGCAGTTACTGTAAGTAAATCAGTTCCAGAGAACTGACTACATTTAGACAGGGAATTGGGAAATTCTGTTTGGGGCTTAATCCACAACTCCTTAGTAGAAAAAAGTTTAATGTCAAGCATTCTTTTTTTATCCACAAAACAATGCTAACCAACAGACATATCAAAGAATAAGACCGAAGGATATCAACGCCTTTACAACTACTTTTGCAATTATCTTCTGGATTAGGTACTTTGATGATTTTTTAAAATACATTTTGTAAGAAGGTAAATAGCCCAAAAATCAGCAGCAAAAATATTACAACAACAAAACAAGTAAATACAGTGCCAATGTGTCATGTTGTAGAAGAGAATACAAAGAGGACAAACAATGATAACTTAATCATATAAAATGACACAGAGCTGAAATACAGTGCACATAAATATCTATGTGACAAAGGATGTTAAATTCTGTACTTAGTATGTAGGTTTTTATAAACATAAAATCTGAAAAGTCTTTGTGCTTAAACTTTTTTTCCTGTTAAACGGCATTAGTTGCTTACTTCCAATACTGCCACTGTAACTGATATTACAACAGATCACAATTTTCACAGACACATCAACATTAAAACATTTACCTATGAGAAAATAAGTCACTTCTCATTAGTTCACAGTGCGAAAAAGTGGTGTACACTCTGTCTTGAGAAAGGCTTTCAGTTATTCATCAAGACAGCTGCAGAAAAGTCCTGATACCAGACGCAGTGCTAGATTTAAAGAATGGAAAGCAACACATCACATGTTGGGAGGAAAAAAATAAATTTCTCGTTTCTTCATGGATATCGTCTAAGTGACCTTCGTCTTCTGTTGTAGAAATGCCTGAGCCCATGTTGCCGTGAAAAATTCATCATGTAATTTTGTTTGCGAGTGCTGTTGAAATCAAAGGGTGGAGGAAGAGAAGAGTGTCAGTTTCCTTAATATGTACTGTAAATTCTTTTGGAGCAGTGAGCTAGTGGGACTGACTCTTCTTTGTCCTTGCATGATCTTTCAAGCCTGTGCAAACTGGTGTGAAGCACAGCCTTTGAGTAACTGCAAGGCAATTGAGAATCTGTCCCACTTTGCTTTCATTTACAATTCATTATCTTAGGGAAAGGGTAAGAGTTTTCAGCAGATGAAAACTTGTGCTGCCTAGGGCCAGATTCACTAAAGCTGTGTGCACACTTTATAGAATTTCTCTCCAGTGGTTTTGTACTCCAGTTATCCTTCTGTCTTCAGTAATTAACTGCTTTATCTTGAGAACAGAAGAAAAGCTTTACCCCACTTAATTATCTTCTACTTTTAACATATAGGAAACTAAGTACAACACTTCTATGCAGATTAATGTTTCCCTGCTCTACGCACCCTCTTCAAAAATTAAAGGAAGATCTGGGAAATAAGCATCATCATGTCTGGGAAAAGACCAGGCAAGAGACAGCCTGTCTGCAGCCTAATTCAAGAAGGCACACTTGTTTGGAAGACCTACTGGAGGACAAGGCCCATCCCACCTAACCCACATTTCTACTTCTCCCACTGAGGGAAGAAGGAACCATGAGAGGGCAACTGTGAAGTGAAGGCCTGCAGTCAACACATCTCCCATTTGTGGGTGCAAGGCATGTTTTCACTTGTGAGTTTTGTCTGTGAGTAAGAAATAAATACTTGTAATGGAGCCAGTCATACTTTCCTCTCTAGTGCATAAGCTTGTTTTTAGTGAATGTGGCCCTTAGGAAAAAGGAGTAATCGTATGCTTTGCAAAATACCTATGATCCTCCAGAGGCAAAGATAGCTTTTGCTGTAGTATGCTAATTTAAATCTGAAACAATCTGTCTAACAAAATTATACCCTTTTCAACAGCTAATCTTGAACACAATTGACTAAACTGAGTAACAGTTGTCAAAATCCAAATCACTTCCTGACTAGTTTTCCATGGCTTTGCAATTTTTAATTTTTTTTTTTATTTTTTTTATTTTTTTATTTTGGTGCAACTGGAATGTACATACAAGAATGAAATAAAGATCAGCTCCTGGTGACAATGAAGGCAAACAGATCTACACTTGGCACAACTTTTGGCACTCTCACAGTAGGGCAGAACTCAAGGGTATTTAGCAATTGAGAGAGGGGTTAATGTTTGAAGCTGGCTTGCCCTGACTTTCACCTGACTTCAAGTAAAAGGGAAATGTCTGTGCTGATTTCTTTTGTGTGTCAGTGGTGAGCTTATACAATTTTAATGCCACTTGGTAGCGCCAGAGCAAAGCAGCTTTGAAGATCATTCTTCATTGTGATCGTTTAGCCATGTCAGTGCAACATGACCCTCACTCCAAGGCTGATCCTGAGGAAGGGAGGAGGAAAATTGTGACCCTAAACCTGCTCCATAAAGTGGCTGCCGTTGGTCATGAGGCTTGAAGGAGGCCTTAATTTTGCCTTCCCTTTAATTCCCATTGCCCAGGAAGTGGGTGGTTTCTTAGAAACTGGGCCTTCAAGGCCACATCCAACCTCTCAGAAAAAGATCCTAATCATGAGGTAAGGATGGAGCACCTATCTCCTGGGAGAAGGCTGCTCTACAGCCAAAACACAGAAGATCAGCCTGGGAGAGAGCACAGCCCAACTCTGAGCAGCTTTGCTCTAGATAAAAGGGACCAAACAGACCCTGTCAAAGGGTTGGGCTGAAAAAAATTGCCATTTCTGGACCTGATTAGATGTAGCAATGAACTTGCCTGTGAGAGTCTCAGCTTGGGCAAGACTTGGACAGCTGGAGCATGTGCTGAGCTGTAGTTCTTGGCTCAAGAGCCTTCATGTTCCCCTATCTCCAATCCTGCCTTTGGTCTGCTCATGTTCAGCAGCAGCTCAGCAGAGATTTTCAGGACTTGTTTTGGACAATGCTAGGTGCACCTGGCTTCTATTTCACTTCAAATGACTAACCCTTTTGAATTTAGCCTTTAAGTTATGGTGAAAATATGTAAAACAATGAACAAATTAAAAAAAAAGAAAAGAAAGAACTGACAAAAGGAATAAAGAAATAAAGAAACCTAAAAACTTAAAAGAGATTTACTTATTTTTTTATGCATATAATTTTGTTCTGCTATAAGATGATCAAGATGCTAGAAAGGGGCATATATATCTCTCTTACATTGAATACCAGAGCAGTGCATTGTGTGAAAAATACAAGAAATCTAAATTCTCAGGAACTAAATGCTTTTTTAAATTTTTTTAACTGGCAGTGATATTGTTCATACGTGTCCTAACTGATGTTTGAGACAGACTTTCCAGCCACAGGAAAACTTTATGCCTGTTATAGAAATAGCATGATTTTCACCATGGGTAAACATGTACACCCTCTTCATTAGAATATTGCATTGCATTGCACCACACAGAGCAGGTCTGTATTTTTTATTTTTCTGAAGTAATTTTATATATTGGTAGGAGGCAAGCACTGTGTAAGAGAGATCAATAGTGCTTCATAAAATCATGAAAATTATATAATACAGTCTGCAGGAGTACTTATGCATTTCTTGCGTTTGGTGGATATAAATACACTTTCAGTACTATTAATAGCCAATTTATTTTATATTTTCACAGACTGATAAAAGGCTTTAGCATACTTTTGCTCTTGTTTTCTTGTTCAGAGCACCAAAAATGTGTTGGGCAGCATGACGTTATATTAGGAATATATCCCCCCTTCCATGATGGAAGTTGTGAAGGGAACTTTTGTTCAGATATCAGTGGCAACTTGAAGGCTGTTTGCAAGTGTGTAATGGACTGGTCAGTATGTGCTGAGCCTTCTGCCTTTTCTGTGCAGTCACTGAACCATCAGTCAAAAAGAAAAGTTCAGATCCAAAGCTATCTGTGTATTGCTGATGGAGCACAGCAAAAAAGCAATTAATTGGAGCAAATATTGTATAATCGGTCTGACAGTTTTGAATGCACTATTAAAAAATAAATAGAAGATAATACTGCTTCAATTTATGTAGGAAACTAAATAACTTTCCAGTGAACTCACTGGAGTTGTGCTAGTTAGATGAAAGCAATATGCAGCCAATACAGAGGAACAAAACCAAAACTGTGTACAGCATATTCAATAAGTACCAACAATATAGCAATTTATGAGAAGGAGTCTCTCTGGATCTTTAGTTTTTTAATAGAGCATTCTGTTTATTGCATGTTTTCTAAAGCACAGTTTGAACTACAAGTCTGCAATTTAACATTTATGAAAATGGAACATAGTGAAATGGAATGCCAAATACGTGGTTCATAACCCCAGTATATACTAATGTTGTTCATTATTTCTGTGTTTTTAGTTGACAGGCACAACAGGAACCAAATAGAAACAAAAATATTTGTATGACAAAATGAAACAGGAACAGAGCCTCAGAACACGGTAAAGGCATGCCCTTCAGGACTAGGCTTGGAGTACATTTTGAAGCTGAATTGCAAATGCTTTGTTAGGAGGATAGTGTCATGAGATGTGATATGCTGTTACTGAAGTCCTGATGGCTCCTATCAATGACAAATATTGTTTTGATTTGTCGAGGTCAAGATTTGAACCCAGAGCTCAGTAACTGTGCTGGTTAGTGATATCTGTTACCTGCACCAGCACAAAGCAGCTGAATTACATGAAGTAAAAGAATTACCTGGGAGACACTGGCTCTGTGTCTCAGGGGCATGTGTGGCTGTGTCCCCATGCTGACTGACTGACACACCCTGCCTGCCTTGGCTTCACCTCTGTGGTCATTAATTACAGGAAAAAGTAGGAATTGCCCTTTGGTCACCCATGCAACACTCTGGCTGCCCTCCACTGGCAGGTCTCATCGTAACCTATCTGAAGCAGAAGTCCTTTCCATCTCAGCCTCAGTGAAATTCCTGCTGCAGTTCAGCATGAACCGCTGAACATTTCCCCCTAGGTTTAACTTCCCCCAGTGCTCACTGAGGAAGCGCTGCAGGATCAGGGCCCTCCAGAGCACATCTCAGAGGGTACAAATGATTTTTCACCAACCCATCATTAACAAGACTTTGTGAAAGTGCTGTAGCTATAACTGCAACAGAAACATACATTTGGTACTGATTCAGGGAAAGCACTTACCTTATTCTAGTGTAAAACCAATGACAGCAAACAATGAAATACAACACAAGTTAGAAAATGCCTTTCAATGCATGCAGCACTGTGATTAGTCATAAAACCCTGATGAGGTTTAGAGGCAATATAGGACTTTTCATCTCTTTTGAAAATAAAAATTGAACAAATTATTTCCTGATAGTTCAAATAAATGTTTATATTTTTATTTTCTATAAAATTCAGCATGCACTTTTTAGAAACATAATAGAAATGTCATAGAAGCACAAACATCATATTAAATTTGGCATAAATGTTGTGAATATTCAGATAGCTACCTAATGTTTGAGCTGTTTGTGTTATTTCATATAAATATGTTGATACTTTAATTTAAATGCATTTTTCAAATCATTGCTTTCTACTAAAAAAAGAAGCAGATGAAAATACTTTTCCTCATGAGTACTTGTTGTTAGAGTTAGAATATATAATTTGTATTTTAATGTTGCAAAACAAGAATAAATGTTCTTTGCACCAAATGCAACATAAGTTCTCACTAAATCATTTGTGCCAAAACCATGAGAAAATCTTGACAATGAAGAGCATGGAGTGATGGCTATGGAGGGATTCATTCTGTTATCTAGTAGGTAACCATAACATAGTAGGTGGGGACAGTATTTCTTGCATTCCTTGTACAACTTAAATTCCTTTGCATCACATAACAAATTGTGGGGTGCAAAGAAAGCAGCATGAGACCCTTAGTGTTCATCTTATAATTACCCTTAATTTCTCAATACCTTTGACCAGAATTAAGTTTCATGAGACATCTATAAGGGCCTGCCCTATACATAAAGAAATGGCAGTTCTGTAATGTACATGCAGAGAAGTGCGAGGTGTCTGTGCAGTGGACAGGCTGAGAGCTGTGCTTCCAGAGAAAAACAATGTGCAAAAGAAATGCAGAGTTGGATGTGGGCTCTTCTTAGGGCAGAAGTACAGGGGCACAGAAAAACACTCTTTTCTTAAGCCTGGGATAAAATACATTTTTATCCTAAGAAGAGCCACATGAAACACGTGAGAGTTGTGCCCAAAGCTTTCTTACAAATGGAGAGAAAAAGTGCTGCACTAATGAGGAATAATCAGCACTAGCTTTAAAAGGGACTGGACAACTCAACAACTTGTGTGCTCTCCCCAGTACAGGACAGACATCAGCCATTGTTAAGCTGGCAAGTGGTTAGTTGGCAAGATCAATTTAATATGTAACATAGTCAACACAGGTATTGGGTTTCACCTGTTTGAAAGAGGTGCTTAATTTGAACACCCTTTGCAGCTGCATCACAATCTTAATGATACTGCTTTTTAATGAGTAGTTCACTCAAAAGTGGAATGATTTTAAGTAACATACAAAAGAATCCATCTTTGGCCTTTCTTATCATTGCCAGGGATTTTGAATGCACGTATAATCTGCAGGTTAATTTTTCTCCCCCAGCAAGCTACCTTGGGAGCAAAAAGGAAATAAAGAAATGGCATTCTGAAAGTATGTTTGTTCGTGAGAGGATGGTGGCCCTTGATTCAGACAACAATTGAACTGAACAGAGTTTCATGACCCTGGGTGTGCATCAGCTGTAAACTGTATCTGCACTAAGACTTGACAGCTGGGCCTGTGACAGAATTAATTTCAGATCTTCGATTGCTGACATGAGTTGGGCCATGAAAGCAGGTATCACAGATTTGTCCCTGAGGTGAGCACTGTAAGGAGGGACATTGCCCACTTTGGATGAGAAATAAAATCAAGAAAATCCTTGGTTGCACTACATCCCTACAGACCTGATCTCCCTGCTGGCAGGTGCTTTCCTCTTTCACTCCAGCCCTTAGTCTGCTCAAGGAAAGCACTGCTCACTTGCCTGTGGGCTGAGGAAAAGCTCACCTAGGTGTGCACTTAGGGCACACCTAGGGCATTTGGGAAAATCAGACCTCCTAGCCCACAGGGGAGTGGAGAAAACACAAGCCAGGAATTGTTCTACATCCCAAACCACACCTCCTTGGATAGGTTGTTGTAACTCACAGGCTAGAGACTTGCCTGCTGCATCAACATGGGCACACTGATCACAAACATGAAAATCTAGTGCTTAAACCAGGACCAGTGAGGATAATTTTGATGGTGCCTGGAGAGGTGTAGGAAGTCTTGTTCAGGTGGGTGATGGAGTGCAGGGTTGTTAGAGGACCAAACACAGACCGTGTTACACATGGACCTTCAAAGGGTTATGTATTCAGGGATGCTCATGGCTTTCTGAGACAAGGTCAGAGTTCAAACAGGAGTTACTTCCAATTTAGGAGGCACAGACGTTTCCTGAAGTTTCCCAGCTTTGGGGTGAATAAGCCAGGCAGAAGCCTACTGACTCTCCAGTGACTCCCTACAGAATTAATGTGAAGAGGTAATTACAGCACCCTGGTGAATGGTTTTAGTTCAGGCTATGCCTCTCTGCAGCCCTGCCCGAGATCTGTGGGGTGGCTACAGCCGACAGAGCTCTCCCCTGGCAATCTTGGTGGGAGGGCAGAGCACCCAGGGGATACTGACTCTTCATCTCTCGCTGGAGAGCTGTCTGGGCAAAGGGGCTTGTTCTCCCCAGCAGCAGGCAGAGTTCCTGTACCCTTCATTGGAAAATGAAGGAATATTAAGAATGAAGGCTAAGTCCTATCTCTAGTATTCATGGTGTGAATCCTGGTAGCCCTGGTGTGTGCAGGATCGTCTAGGGTAATTGCTAACAGATAATGATCCAGGCTCACTTCTGATGCCTGAAGCACTCTTTGGAGGTGACTGAGTGTCTTCATCATTTTGCAGGTGAGGAAACTGAAGTGCTGGGGGTAAAGTGATCAGTGTGAGGTGGCCAAGTGAAACAGCAGAGCTAAAGGAAAACTCAGGTGAGAGTATCTATAGCCAAGGAAGTGTGCCTCCTTTCAGAAAGCCTTCCCAAGGTCAGCATATGACCCAGATGTGCCACAGCATGTAATTTTGCCCTGCCTGAAAGCAGCATGTCTCATGTTAGCAGGGCCTGGAACTCTACATCTGGCCTTTGGGAAATATGCTGTCATGGCACCATGTTTCACAGGACTTGGTAAGGGAGAAATCTGTCCAGTCTGATCTGTCTTCCTCCGTGAATCATAAAAAGTCTCACTTGGACAGAGTGGAAAGTCTTGTTCTCTAGCCTGATATTTTGGCCTTAAGGATCTTTAACAGCAGAAAAATAAGAGAAAGGAGGAAGTGCTGTCTGCCCACCTTGTTCCTTCTCTAGGCAAGGTGTGATTACTTATCACAGCATTTCTACTGCTGTCCATTTAGTATGAAATATCTCATATGACTGGTTGCTACCACTCAGCTTCTGTGTCTAGTCTATAATCTGGCAGATTTTATGGTCAAGGAGGTTTCTCCATATTTCAGCCTAAAAATCACTTTCTAAAATTTTGTTCTGTTCCCACTTATAGTCCCTAATTTAATGCACAGATTGATTTGTAACATTATGCTCTGGGGTTTTTTTCTTACATGATTTTTTCTGGGTTTTTTTTTTGTTTTGTTTTGGTTTTGGTTTTTTTTTCATTTTTTTTTTTAAATTGCAAGGTAGAAAGACTATTTCAGAATGGCCAGTTCCCTTTCCATGTTTTCTTAAACACCGTGAACCTCCTGAAGGTTCATACTCTTCCATATCTTTCCCAATGCAGCATCATATAGCCATTGACTAACTGAAACAGGAATCATATCCATCCCTCTCCTCTGTTCCTGCAAGTTTTAAGCTCAATGTTATGGAAGCAGAGCCCAGCAAGGTGTAAAAGCAGCAGAGCGTGTACAATTACTCAGTGTTGGGACCAGTTTGGTGTGGGGTTGATATGAGTGCCATGCAAGCTGGTGCTTCTGGGTGCAAGGGAGAACAGGGCTAACTAGCAATCAGATAATTCACTTTGCTACTGGTACGAAACATTACTTGCACTGTCTCTGCTAATTCAGAAACCTCATGGTTATAAATACACAGTCTGGAGGTTATCTAATCCTAATTTCTTCATTGCTGGTTTTTAAATTGTTCAATAAAAAGAATGTTTGAACCTATCTATGGAGCAGGCACGCCTCTCTCTGCCAACCACTGCCAGCGATGAGTTCCTGCCCGGGAAGCCACTAGCATTTCACTTCTACTGGAACTAAATTGTTAGAGAAAAAGCAGGTCATCTCTTCGTGATGCAACACAGGAAAAACGGGTTAGCTGCCAGCGAAACCCATCTCAAGAATGGGAGAATCAGGAGGGTGCAGACTTGGTAAAATCTTGACAAGGGGATGAGTATAGAGCTCGGACCATAGGAACCTGATATAGTGAACCCTGTTTCTGAACAGTATCCTTCTTACTAAAAAAAGGAAATGAATAAGGCATTAGTTGCTAACACAAAATTTTTAAGAGGCACAACAACATTACTTTGTGCAAAGAACAATACAGAAGAATCTTTAGTATCTTTGACAGGATATAAATCAGCCATGTGTGGCAGCACAGCATTGAACAGGAACATCCTTTCTATGTCCCAGCACAATAGTTTTTTAACTGTTTAAATGCTGCATTACAGGACCACACCAATACTTGGTGGTAATAAAGCCCCACTTTCCCTCCTGCATTGTTCCATGATGAACAACACACCCCTGCTATGCCACTTATTTCGTGGCCATCTTAACCACTGACTGTTGCAGTCAGGGCAGAGCATCAGGAAAGGTGGATTTTTAAATGTTTCCCTTTGAGAAAGGATTCCCTGGGCCACAATGGTTCTTACTGGGCTTAACACTCGTGCCATGCTGGAGAAATTTCAGTGCTTTCTGAGATGGAGTGGGATGAGGTGAAGCTGATACTCACAGGACGACTTCTACGTGGTCCAAAGCCCACTGATCATGACCTGTCCCGTTGTGACGGGGCTGCCACCAGCGCAGTAGGACTCCTTTCATTCGTGCCTCCCTGTCAACACAAATGCAAGAGCTGTGAGAGCTCCAGGCTATTGGTGTTTTGCAGTTCCCCATCTATCCCCCAACAGGAACTGAGAGCAAAGTCAAATAGTTGTTTGTACATCACTGAACAACAACACACTGTACATGTAAAACATTTAATGATAAAAAATGCACACAGATAAGGAGGATTCCTCTCCCCAGCCCTCATGTCTTCAAAACAAGTATTATTTATGCTTTCCTTTCAAGTATGTTGATAAACTCTGGCTGGAATTTCTTAATCAGCCTCCCCCTTAAGTTTTCTTCTTCGTTTATCCTCCCATCAATCTTTTTTCTCACACAGTGATACAAAGATAGATTATTTCTTAGCAGAAAAATATCTTGTGCACTTAGAGGTAATGAAATGTGACTAGGTACTCACAGGGGAACATTGTAAGACACTCTTTGGGCTTGTATAAAGTCCTTTGGCTGATGCTGTGCAATTACTTGCCATGTAATTCCATTATTTACACTGTATTGGAGGAGCACTGCCTTGTCTACCGTGTTAGGATCGCTCAGATTGGTGTTGCAACTGTCTGTTTGTGAAATACTTCCAATTTGCAAAACAAACATGATTTTGCTGTAAAACACAGAGAAAAAAGGTACTTTCAATATGCAGAAGTATTCAAACAAGAATGACAGCATTTCCAGGTTTATTGCAGTTGCCTTATTAAAACTCAGAACATTCTCAAGAATCATTACTTTAACATGCAATATAAACTGTTCTCACACCTTTAAAACACAGCTGCCCTTTCAAAGTAATAGTTTACCATGTATAACATGTTGCCATACAGTTGGAGGCAGTGGATCAAAATTTGCAATATATCTGCATGAAAGGGAGCTAGATAAAAATATAAACATGCAAATGAGTGTATGAAAAGTTCAAAAAGGACAAATAAAGGTTGAATTTAATAAAGTGCCTAAAAGATATACCATATTCCACCTGGGTGTTCAAGTAAGAAGAGCCTGATTTATATCTGGCCCATTTGCCAATTCATCCTGTTTCTAATCTTGCTTTAGACAACTAAATATAAACCAGTCCTGAAAGCTGTCACTCTGTTAAGAGCCAGCACAGGCTGGTTGCATTTGTTTTTCCATGACCAAAGAGGCTCAGTAGATGAAAAAGATACTCCTGTTCATTGCCAGGTGAATATAATTCTATTTGACAACTGAAATGAGAAAATGAGCTTGTAATTACTAAATAGCATCTTTAGTCATAACCATCGCGGAGGCACACACAAACATGGGATTTGTCTTATCAGATCAGGCACTGGTCCAGGCAGTCTGGTGTCCAGTCTTTGCCAACAGGTTCATTGTCACTGCTGGCTTACTAGACAGTGCTCTGTTGGGCATGATGAAAACATCTGACCTTTTTGTCTGACACCGCTTCCTCCTCGCTCTCCATTTCCCAAATTGAAGTCACAAAGCATTTTGTCAATCCTAATGTTTTCTGCCAGTCACATCTGAATGGATGGCACAGCCATCCTCATCAGTACTGGCCCACATGGCTGCACATATGTATGAAGAGCCTTCTTTCTCATGAACTGCAGAAAGAGCTTTTCAGCTCAAACTATTACCTTGCTCGGGTGAGATCCAGAGGCTTAGTCACAGCTTGTCGTATTTGACATCCATTAAAATAGAGCGAATCTCCATGGGCGTAGGGTGCCAGCTGTCCACATCCATTCCCTATCACTCCCCCCTGAATGGTTTCCCAGTTTATTTCAGTGACTCTTTCAGATTCAAAATTGTCTTTAATATAACTGGGCAGATCATGGCTAAAACCAGAGCAGTCATCACCTAAAAATGACACGGTGAAATTGTAAAACACACAAAAATCAAAAGAAATGAGAAAATTGAGTTACAGTTCATTGTAATTCCATTCAAGGTTGTGGCTCAATATACAATGTGAGTACAGCCTGAATATATTTCAGCAGATCCATTAGTAATGTGCACATTGATATACAGCATTCATTTTCAGAAAATTGAGGCTGTAAGTCTTATTTTTTACAGCAGCATAACTACAATATGGTTTCTCCTGTTTTGCATTGGTGCCAATAGAGAAATCTCAAATTGCTGGTTGAAGGCAAATACATCTGAAACAGGAAAGGGATATGATCTTATAAAGTTATGAGACTCTCGTGGAAGACATTAACTACTGGCTCCACTCCCACAAAGCACTTATAGTTTACCAAAGGCACTTAGGTACCATTAGGCATATGCTTAGCTGCACTGAGGGATCAGAGGAGAACACTCTGTCCTGATGGGGCACAGAACAGAGCCCCTTACAGATGCCAGTCACCAACATCTAGATCCCATTTGCACATCCTCTGGGATGCACCCTTGAAAGGAGCACAGGACTGGAAGCCATTCCTGCGTAAGTAAGTAGCCACGTTCTGCTTTCAGTGAAGGCTGGTTGGACTTTACATACAGTGCCAGGCAGGAGAGACTATTGATTCATTCCGGAAAGAGTACGGGGAGGGAAAAGCTCTGACAAATCATTAATTTAGAATTTGTTACTGAAACATTCCAGTGATGAATATAGCCATGATACACCACTTTGTCTTTTCGTTTATTTTTGAGCTAGATTAGACTGTAGTAGATGTACAAGAGAGAAACCAAAGAAATGAAACCTTGGAATCCTTCGTCACAGATGCAAATGGCTCCAGTGGTGCAATATCCGTGGCCACTGCAGAGCTTAGGGCACGCTTCCCCGATGTACACGTGATCGATTGCCCAGCTTTGCTTCTCGAGTTCTTCTCCCTTCTGAATCCACCTGAACTGAGTTGCACTGCAAAATATCAAAATCCCAACACTGTATTACTATATGTAGCAATTAAACACATCTGTACAGTGACGTTCCAACACACCAGCAGCAAATGTAATGAAAATGTCATATGAAGGGGCTGTGACTTCAATAACTGGAAAGATGCACCCTGAGTAGGTGGCCACTACATCACTGGCAGTAGCAACTTCTATTAACTAAAAGCTGCCTGCAAAAACATTAATTATGTATGAGATCTAAATCCAGCAATACAGAATCATTCTTAATTCACCAGTTGTTCCAAGCAAACAGTGCCAGCAGGACAGCTGACATTTTATAGGCCCACAGTGAGCTGACCTCTCAGTAACCTACCTGGATGAGACGTGGTCAGGCAGCTGGATAGTTATTCTTCTCCACATGGAGCTGTTGACAGAGTTATAGATGGTAGCTTCATGGAATTGAAATGGGGAGCAGCCAATGCTATTAGATGAGGAAGGCAGACAGTGTGTCTGGACGAGTTGCCATGAATCTGTCCTATAGGAAGCAAAAAAATAATTAAAAAAATAATTTTGTAACAACTGAAAGAATAACAAAAGGAAAACATTCCTTTGGCATTGCCTGTCTTATTGAACAAATACAAGAGATTGTCATCAATAGTTTCTATGCTCTGGAGCCACAAATAAACAAGAGGTAAGAGGCTGCACTGGTGCAACTAGGTAGGATTTTCCAGCATCAGGCTTGAGTGGCGGTACTCACAGCAGAGTGAGGTACATACAGCTCCTCTGGGCTGCATGACAGAAGGATTTATTTAGGAGTGTGCTTCTTAACTCTTACAGTGTTCAGAAGAGTCCCAATAGAATTTGTTACATTTTCACCCACAATCATTTGAGCACAGAATGTACCTTTGTTTTTGCAAATTATAATGTACTGCTATACTACAGCACAGGAGACAGTGTTATGATTTGTTTGCTAGTTAAAGACCAGCTTGGAGTTAAGTAACTCTCACTTCATTCATTACAGCTTGGTCCTGTATCATACCAAAACAACAGTTTCCTGTGAATGGGGTTTCTTGAGAGCACATTTTTAACAGGAGCATTCTCATGACTGTAACTGCAAGCTCAGTGCCATGAACCTGTCAATATCTGGGATAAATTATAAGGGAATTTATGGGAGTTCTGTGGACAAATCCCAGGGCTTGCTCACAGGCTTTGTTCAGATCCTGTTACAACATGAATAGCAAAGTAATTGGTTTAATAACTAGTGGCTCTCTAGGTTTTTAATATCATACTATTTCTTTTCAGGTCTGTGCATTCTTCTGTCATTTACCTGGCATCCTTTGTATACTCCAGCATCACCGAGTGGAGGTCCCCACAAGAATTTGCCTCACAGCCAACCACGATCTATAACACAAATAAAATCAACTGCTGTAACAAGTCAGGTAGACATAATTTGAAGTGATACAAGTCAGGTAGACATCATTTGAAGTGATATATAATCAAGTTATCTTCTTTTGGGGTTTTTTTCCCCCCTTTATGGGTCATATAAAAGAGATTGCGAACTTAGCTCTTGTCCAAAATCCATCATAAGTGGATAGAAAACAAAAGACACAGTACTTTGGGTACTGCTTTTAGTTAATGAATTTTACTTCATTGCTATTGTTATTTTCAAACAGAATCCTAGCACTACATTCCTATATTCATATTTAGAAATATCTAAACAAGCATTGTCTTTGAAACAAAAAGATACGGTAGCTCCTTGGCATTTCCAAAAGTGAAGCACCTATGAAATTTAAAATTCATAATGGCAAACATGTAGACATAAACTTCAAGTCAATCCAATTTAGGAACAGAATTATTTTGAATATTTAAAACAATAGACGTATTTGTGTCATATTAAAGTGGAAAGATTACAGTACCCAATGTACAGTACTAAAGAGATAACAAGAAGCTAAATTTCAAAACCAAAGAGAAGTATGCTAGAGCTGAATTCTTAGTTTAGAAATAAAATCTTTGACTGGTGCAGGAAAAGGGGAAGACAATCAGGAGAGAAAAGCTCTGCAATAAGAGTTCAGTAATATGAACTATTAAATGGGTTACTATAGTTTTGGCCGTAAAAGAGAGAAAAAAAGATGATAGGCTGGGTAAAATAAGCAGCTCGAGGTGGGGTCTTGGCATTTAGTAGTAAAAAAGCATGTGAGAGTCCTGTTTTATAAAATTTCTTTGAAGGTGGCACGCTGTGTGAGGGGGGAAGCTGTGCCTTAGGGATTATATTAGATAGTCAATATAAAATAGGCAACAAATGTTGAGAAAATGTGAAAATATTGATCAGCGGAGGACGGAAAATTCTAGAACTGTCTTGTCAAACTGAAGAACAAGAAAAAAACATAACAAGAAAATTATTTTGATAACCTTACTTTCATACTAGCTCCTGGCTTATTTAAGACAAGTGCTTGGGGAATGGCCTAGAACATTTCTGGAAAACAATTACTTGTTGCCTTTGGTCCAGTGCAGAATTCCACCTTAAATCAAAGTAAAATGCTCAGTGATTGTTTAGGTCATTCCCCATGACACAGGTAAGTAGAAGGCGTACTTCTACTTGAACAGGCTCCCATTTTCAATACGACACTCCCTTGCCTTTTCTGTATATTCACAAATTAGAGGAAAATGG
Source organism: Dendrocincla tyrannina (assembly GCA_035047865.1). NCBI lineage: Eukaryota > Metazoa > Chordata > Aves > Passeriformes > Dendrocolaptidae > Dendrocincla > Dendrocincla tyrannina. The sequence continues at coordinate 11,513,620 of JAWWMP010000041.1, forward strand.
CATATTCTGTATGCTGTCTATTCTCACCTTAGAAAATAATTCCTACTGTATCTGATGATTCAGTAATTTCAGGAAAAAGGGATTAGACTTCCAATCCCTGTGACTAAACCCCAAAGCATACAGACAGTCAGAATAATTTGACGTTTTTACATTTATGCAACCTTTCTGGTTCTCATTACCTAAACTTCAGATTTTCCTTTAATTTCTAGTAAAAAGTCACTATTAATTATTCAACCAATTGAGCATTCTAGCAGGAAGAAGAATACTTTCTGGAGACACTGTAGATGAGTTTTCATTGTGTACTTTACTTTGGAGAGAGAGAACATTTCTTACTTTAAACTGCATCATGTATCCTGGCTGTATAATGAGCTCCCTGGAGGACAGGATGTTGTGTGTTTTGTCCTTTTTCTTATTTGGCCAGTAGAGATGGAATGATGGATTTCCACAGAACCCTGCAGTCCTGACTGCATTAGGGTAAAAGCTCCAGTTTTCTTCATGAGAGGTGCCTTCTATTAAGATGAGTTAAATATAATTACTGCATTATCTTGGTAAACATCAAGGCTTAGTAACGAATACACAGAATCACTAGATACAGTACTTTAGTGATATAGACGCTACATTTATGTTATCTCTAATGACACACAGTAAGCTACTGACAGACACAATAAAGACATCAGCTCCAGAGAGGTAATTAAAATGTTTAAATAACAGCACTTTAAAAGAATATGATGAAATACACTTTAATGCCATGAATTTAAATGAAATTAGTTGGACTGAAATAAAATTTTTTGCCTTTCTTATAGGTGTGTGTATATATATATATATATGCATAAATACATATCTGAATATACATGTATGTGTATATATATATACCCCTATTAGTAGCATGAAGAATAGCATATAAACAGCATCAGTCTACAAAATAAAAAAATTTCAGAGTTAAAATAAAAGAAAATCTGCTTGCAAGCTCACAGGACTTAGAAAAGAGAAGATCACACCAGACAAGAGATGAGCTGTCGCAGCCTGTCTTACCATCATCAAACGTATCTACCAGCTGGCTGGGGTTGATCTCCGCTCCCCCGATGAGGATGTTATCCAGAGCCCACTGTGCCCGGTCAGGGCCGGGAACCACGATCCCGCTGCTGATGGTGAAGGGCTGCCACCAGCGCAAGCGGGTCGTGTTGGTCAGCGCGTGTTCGGGGAGGAGGATGTAGTCGTGTCTGACTGAGATGTACTTTTGGTAATCCATCTCGTGAAGCAAAGTCCAGGAGATCCCTAGAATGAAAAGATGCAAGCATCTTTTAGAAGATTAAAGTAAGATAATAGGAAATAAAAAATAATAGCTCTGGTCTTCTGATAGACAGATCTTAACTTCTAAGGATAGTCGACAACTGTAATCTCGTAATTGTATAAAGGAATCAAATTGGCTGCAAGCCACTGATTACTGAAATCAGGCAGGAGGATTATGGAAAACTGAGCAATAGATGGAAATTTTACATGTGGAAAAAGCTTTACACAGACAAAAGTAACTTTACAATTAAAAAATAGCTTATTATTTTGGATCTCTGACAACTTCCCAGATATTCGTGGTGCTTGGATACAGAACAAGACTGTAGCTTAGCTGAAACTACAGAATGTACTTGCCTCCATCAATGGAATAGTCTAGCAGCACTCCCTCCTTTCTGCAAGTTGGTCTGTGGCATGTTGTCATGTTGTTCTCACTCCCAATTCTCCCCCAGTACTGTAGGAACCTAAGAGTAAATGTATATGATTATATCTGTTAAAGATCTGCAAAAACAGAGGTTTGCTTTCTGTTAACAGACATGCTGAAAATGTTCCAAATGCTGGCATTTTTAAGCAAGTAACATCGATGTACAAGTACCACAAAGGTTTTCAAAAACATCACCTAGTAATTCTCATGGCAACTTAATGAAATTCAGCAAAGATCTGCCCTTGGGAAGGACTCACCGCAAAATGTACCAGCTATGGACTGACTGGATGGGTGTTTGCTGACAGTTCCCTGTGAGTCCTGGTGGAAAGGGAGCTCACCATGTGTTAACAAGGTGCCCTTATATTGATGAGGGACATAAAAGAAGTTGATGAACTGAGGCAAGGGCAGTGAAGGACACTGGAATGGTTGGAAAGGTTGGTGCTGTAGCATATGCCCTGTGAGGAAAGGCTGTGGGACCATGGCTGGTTCAGCCTGGAGAAAATGTCTGGGACTGGGAGACAGTGGTCATGTATTGAAAACATGTGAGGTTCTGACCGGATTTAAGAGGGGGGGGAAATAATCACTCTGAGTGTAACTGAACACTGGAACAAGCTGTCCAGACAGACTGCAGGATCTCTGTGCTTGGAGGTTTTTAAAGACCCAATGAAACAAAAGCCCTAAACTGGTCCAAATTTAGTGTTACCTGGCTTTGAGCATGAGGTTGGACTAGGAACTCCCTGAGGCCCCTTCCTTCCTGAAAGGTTGTATGATTCAGTGAGCTCTTGCTGAATTACAGAAGTCGGAGCACATGGCTTCATTAAAGCCATACAACCAAGGGAAATGATGCTGAAATTGCCTATGTCATGTCCTTAACTTGTCTAAACTGACATAATTCCACTGCTTTCCTGTTAAGTCATCCTTTTCTACAGCATGTGAGTGGAGTGGGTCTTGTATGGACACCCAAGAGAAGACAACCAGCAGGGGTTATGCTCTGAACTAAGAGACACAGCTGGTGCTTCCAGGAGTGATGTCCAGGAGACTGTGGTATCTTGCCTCTTTGCAGGACAGGAGTTGCTGATTTATCAGACCCTTTCCACTGTGCAAGCCTTGCTCTCTGTGTCTCATCTGAAAGCATCAGTGCCTTGAAACTCATAATCTCCTTAGTGTCTGCCTCAGGTGGTGCTATGCTGCTGGTTGCCTGGGAATCCCCTGAGCTACAAGCTATGCTGCCTGCTGCTTTGTCAGTGTTTAACAGAGTTCCCCTTGAAAATGGCACGGAAATGTGACCTACTTTGCCCCCCGCAGGTCCAGATCTTGAGTGACAGCTTGCCTCACAGTTGCACCTCCAAAATACAGGGTCGTGTCTTCTGCGAGAATTCCACACTCGGTGCAGGTACTTCCACCTTCCAAGGACATCCATAAATCTGGTTTAATTTCTTCATTGTCAAAGCGCTCTTTCAGGAAAGTCTGTAACAGGTAATTAAGGTTTTAAGTCTTCTTGATAACCACAGGTGAAACTGACCTAAACATGTTTGAAGGGCTCATGAACACTAAATTTTTCTCAGGGTGACTGAATGTAATCACTTCTGGCTGAATATTTAACCACTTAAAATGATCCGCTAAACGTGGAAATATATTAGGGTTGGATTTCAACATACATGGGAGGTAATCCAGCAAACTAAAACCAGCATTAATGGGTTTGGTTGGCAAATTAATGGGTGTGTTCGGTTTGTGTGCCAAGGTTTTGATTGCAGGGGACTACATGAGGGGTCTTCTCTATGTACGGGAGAAAAAACATTCTCTATTTTTTCCCCAGCAAAACCAGTACTGCAATGAAATTTTAGGGTTATTGTAGTGAACCTGCATTTATGCAACTGCCTGCACAAATACTTACAGTGAAAACCATCCAGAATTAATCTCTGATTTCCACCTACCTCCAGGAGCAGCAAAAGCAGTGGCATAAGTGAAAACCTGGCCTTAAGGAGGTAGTAGTAAAACTCCCCTAAAATTGCTAGCATTTTATCCCTAATGTACTTAATGAGAAGGATACATCACTAATTAAAAATTGGAAACAGACAATGATATCAGTTCATGTAATTAGTATTTCTCATGAAAAATAGAAGGTTATGATAACTCAAATGACATGGTAACTGAAAAGTTAAATAGCTACATTCTCTTTAGACAGAATTGTGGTTATCTTGTTGTTTCTGTGGAAGATGTACCTATTCTGTTTTTGTCTGATGTAGTAAAAATGAGATGGTAAACACAACATTTTAAATTAATTTAGGGCTCATTACATATTCTTTTCTAAATATGTTAAGTTTTAAATATATTTTAACTTTTAAGTTAGCAATATCTAACTAGAGTTCATTTGCTTGCTGTTGAGTAACATGAATAACAGCCAGGTGAATTAATTTTCTCATTTTATGCCATTTTCTTGCATTCCCTACTTCAGTAAGCTCTTTCATGATAAAGACAATCTTTCTACAGGTCTTGATCAAATATGTGCAAGGGTGATTTAGATTCTATCACGATGATTTAAAGAGGAACAGTGAACTTTATCACAGCTTCTTCAGGCAGTGTTATTTGCAAAGGAACAAACCTGTTCTTGAATAATGCAGTAATAGTTTTGCTAAAAACTGATGAAAGGGCTGAAAATGAATTTGACTGTCTTCAGGCTGACAGGAATCAAAGCTACATTTCCAGTGGGCTCAGTCTCTCATCTCTCAATCTCTCTCAGCCAAACACATGTCAAAATAATTCATTAAAACATGCAGTAAAATTACCTTCAGTGTCTGGGTCAGATAGCAGTTTGGACCTGAATACCCAGGATCACAGATGCATTGCTCGTTCAGGCAGTCTCCATGACCTCTACAGTTTTCCAGACAACCAGGCCCCAGATAGAAATTGTCAATGGCCCACTGCATATCTGAGTATTTCTGGTAGAACCGGAACCTCACAGGACTAGACATAGAGGAATGAAGAAAAACAGACCTATGTACAAAACAACTTTGCTCAATTGAAAAAAGTGATTAAACACAATATACTTATGACTGTACCATCCTCCAAGTGTCCACAAGTAGTGGAAATATCTGTTGAAATTGATTTTATACATATCCATAATGTAACGAATGTGAATGCTGATAGTCTGCAGTTTCCTTGAAAGAAAATTAATAAGCAGATGTATCCCCTGTTGTGTTTCTAGGAAGGTATTCAATCCAAGATAAAATGTGTAGAAAATTCATACTTACTTGCCCACAAGGCTTTCAGGCAGTGAGTAAGTTACTCTTTTCCATCCTTTTGTGGGAAAGAAGACAGATGGCTGTGAAACACTCCCAGAACATTTTGGATCAGCTGGTAAGCACTGAGGTACTAAGTAACTCCAGCTAACACCAAAATCAGTGGAATACTGCACATGAACCTGATTTTGTGCAAGTTTTTCTGAGGTTTTACATCCAACAGAAACCTAACAAAGAGAAAGCATCAGCAATTTAGAATTAATTGTGGTGGAGCTTAAAAAAGTGTTTGAACCTGAAAACCAACTGCAGTATTTTGTTTGAAGTGATGGCAATACAGTACCTGGTACAGTACCAGTCATCTGCAGCTCTCTTCAACATTCCCAAGACTGAAAACAGACATCATATTGTGAATTTTGTTTTCTTCTAGTTAACTCACATTTTGGGATTTCCAGTAACATCGATGTATGATTCTGACACTTGTGCCTTATACCCCAGCACCACATCATGAATAAAGTTAATCTCCCCTCCCACACAACCTAAGGTTTGAATGCTTCAGAGAAGGCCACCGATTAGGTGAATCATCTTTGTGGAGGGATGTGCAAAGGGCTCTTGCAACTTCCATATATCACTGGGATATTTCCCTAATTTAGGTAAAGGGTTGTATGAAGAGCAGTTTGGGTGCAGGTTTGATGTGAATGCATGACAACATAGGAACAGTGAACTACTATGGAGCTGCTTTTTCCTCACCAAGCAGCTGCAACAAAATAGGCACTTTTTTATGTGTAATACCCTTATTACATGACATCCATACAACTGCAGTGCTGGAATAGAAGAGCATGCCACCTCTGAGAACAGCCTGAGGTATTAAAACTGACCAGCATGGAGTAAGTGAGAAAAATGAGGATGGCCTAATAACAACACTTCTCTCTGCAGGGAAGGGCTCCTGTGTAGGCCCATACATCATCCCACCTCCTGAAAAATCTACTTAGACCTGGAGCAAAAAGTGGTTTTAGACTCCGACAGAGATTTTACCTTGAACTGCATAATCCAGCCTTCTGTAGGAGTCAGGTCGTGGGTGACTGCGTAAACCTCTCTGCCGTCGTGGCTCCCGCAGATCATGACACCATCAGGAGAATCACAAAATCTCTCAATTGAGCAATCATCATGGAATAACCAGTGTTCATTCACTTGAAAATAAATGGCAACACCAGTAATATACAATGATGATATAAATTAAAGAAAACAGGGAGTGGTGTTAACCACTAAAGGCGATTAATAGCTTTATTCTTCAGCCTACGTGAGAATTATTCACTATTGCTCTTGAGAATGTCAGCACCTCATCTTTCCCATGTACATAGGTATCAGATCACATTTATTGCCCAAAGAGCCTCTTACTTCTGTCTTATATGAACACTATATTATTATTTTTAATGTTCAAGTAGTAAGGATCTGAGACTTACTTAAAACATAAACTTCTGTTGCACCGAACATTTTGGGAGAGCCTTTTAATAGGTGTTGCCTACATGTCTGCACAAAGTTTGCCCCAGCACTGGTAGTTGTTAAGCCTTGTAAATGTATGGAAAATACATCTACAAAATTTAGGTGTAAAATGTAACTTAACTTCCCCTAAAGAATATTTTAGAAAATTAGGAAATAGGAAACATTCAGAGTAAAAAATATGCTTAGAATAACCTGACATTTTTAAAGCACCTGTTCTTTCTTTGAAAAGAAATTATTTTTTTTTAAAATTCATGCAGTAAAAATGCAAAGTTGCATTATATCTTCTCATTTCGCATTTTGTGAACTAAAAGCAAAAGACCAGACCTCTACTGCAATGGGATTGTCTGTGATCACCACCACAGTGAGACAAGGATTCACAGGCTCAGCAAGACTTGCAAAGTGCTGCACTGACTTCTTGCCCTTTAGCTCAGGTCCACATGGAACCTTTACCTGTGGTTTTGTCTTCCATGACCATGTCGAAGGCGATCCTGCCGGTGGGCCCTGCGTCGGCGGGGGAGCGCTCGTGCTGCGGCAGGGGGGCACTGCTGAAGGTGTCCAGCATCACCGTCCTCTGGTCAGCGGAGCCCGAGATCAGCACGTTGTCGATGGCCCAGTCGTTCTGGTCCAGGCCATCGTGTTTAGGTTGCCACCAGCGGAAGCGTGTCCCAATGGTTTTGGCATCGTAGGGAAGGAGGATGTTCACAAAGCTGAAATAATAAGTGGGAATTAGTTGTAGGAAAACCACAGAAAGGGGACAATTTCAATGCTCTGTGCCAGGTGCTTTGACCAGGTCCACTCACAGTGTTTCTTAGAGTAAATGGAAGTTGAAAAGAAGGGAAAGAGTGGGTGGTCTAGCCTATGTTCTTCTATGGGAAATGCTGAAAAAGAACTACTTTCTGATCACTCCCAGTGTCCTCCCTGGGACAGGGGCTCAAACAGAAGTGGGAAGTGTTAGCAACCAGGCTGGCATAGTTTGAGCAACCTCGCTTGCTCCAACTGTCCTTATGGGACCAAATGCAATGGTCTAGACTAGCAGGGTATGACCATAAAGTCCTAATTAAGGAAAGTGTTAAGAAAGAGAATGTTGAAATTAAAAAAAAAAAAAAAGACTATTTTTAACCTGGAACCATTCAGCAGATAGCAATGTTCCAGTACAATTTTATTTCTTTCCATTACAATGGTAGACAATCACTTGAATCTCATGTTCAGTTAAAGTGCTAGTGATTTCTTGGTGTGTTCAAATGAAATAACAAATAATAGGTCCCTCACATCCCCATGTTCTATGAATCTTTAAAATTAGTCAGTGAGGGAAAGGTTGCCTCACATATATGCACGATTTGAATGTCATAAATATCTGAAAATAGGGCTTGAGTGTGTCCATCCTTTTGATGGCTATCTGCAGAAATTCAGTTTCTCATCTACACACCATTTTCTAACTAGTTCAAACAATGGCTTTCTGATATTGTCAGTAAGGAACTAGATTGCAAATATTAGCATCTTAAAGAACAGGATGGACATCACTACAGCAGCTATTGGTTTATCCTCCTGCAACCACTTCCAAATCTATGAGGCTGCTACAGGCTCCTAACTACCCTTGTTTTTCTGGTGTAGCAGCTGCACAGATGCTGATGCTCAAGTACATGCTCCAAGACCACTCATGAACACTTGCAGGACTGGACAAGCTGAATTTGTAAGGATCTGACATCTGACATCCACAGCAGTAATATGTCCCACACATTCTTATGAAACATTCAAGACCACCTTACTTTAGCAAAGGAAATTACACAGGCAGAAAGGAGGTATCTACAAACCCAGGCTTGCTGAATTGATCATAGAAAATTTCCATTAAGAGGCTCCAGGTGATTCCACCATTCACAGAATATTCCAGCAGCACTCCTTGGTTGCGGTTATTAGGAGTTATCAGACATCCATACATGAAATAAAACTGGATGAATTCTGCACTGGTGAGGTTCAAATCCACTGTAACTAACATACGGCTGCAGCCCTGAAAAGCAATGAAAATATATGTTGGCTGGCAAAACCTACATTCATAAAAACTGTTAGATTATGCAGTCACTGTTAATGTAACTTCATTGTGTAAAAATTTAAAAAATTGTACAGAATTCTTTTAATTATGTCAAAGGTTAAGTTAAAACAGAACAATATATATATTTTTTCCTGGAGACATAATTTCAGTGACATTCCATCTTAAAATTTCCCGTTGTGTACTCATACATATTGCTACTTGTGCCTACAGCTTCACAACATTCAGTATCCATAACTGTATTCACCTTTCTTCTGAATGCAGGAGCTGCAAAAATCCGTGCCTCCAGTGCAAATCACAAGGCTTTCCAAGCAGAATTAATGAATCACTGATTCATTAATGGCTCAATTTATGCAAACCACCAAATGGCAAAGCAATGTTAATAAGTGTGTTTTCCACAATCCCTTATATATTTCATGTTCCTTAGTCTATTAGTAAGTGATGCCTACTTAGCCCTACTGGGAGGAAGTGGAAATTCAGTGCTTCTGTTAGTTTATTTTAGAAAACTTTCATCAGTTTGAACCTAGTTAGAAATTTGATGGAAGAGATCTACAAGCATAAATTTTACATGTTTCTAAAATACTGTTTTGTCATTTTTATAATCACAAGGTTATCTGTTAGCAAACTGTAGTTCAGCAGCACTCAGTTATATACCTACATATGTAGCTAACCTAGGAAGTTTTACTTTGAGCTTACTCTGAAAACACTCAACTATGAAACATCTGAAGGATGAGGCCACACACGGATGCCATGTGCTCTAGGATGAGCCTGCTTGAGCAGTGAGGCTGGACCAGATGACCCACTGTGGTCCCTTCCAACCTTACCCACTCTGTGATTCTGTATTTTCAAGGACCATGTACAAGTTACACAAGTGCAAATAGTTAGTTACTAATTTACCTCTGTGGTCTGATTAGAAGCCACACCAAACTCCAGTCTCTGGAAGTTGTAAGTGCTATCAGGAGGCAGTGAAATTGAGTGGGTGAAACTGAATGTCTACATCCTTATACTGTGCTTTAACCTACCAGCTCCCCTTCCAAAGACCCCTCTACAGCCCCTTTCAGGAGGCACACACGTTATAGCTCATTTTCCTGGCTGCAGCAAGGTGAGGAACATGGTATCAGCTTTACTGGAGTCTTTCTGGCTGGTCCTAGTCTGTAGGACCTGTCTGACTTCGACCTTCAGCTAGGCAAAGGATATAACTTTAAAAAGTATTTTATATCTTTAAAATGCTACATTGATGTTTTTTAACACCTTGCTGTTTATTTAGCTTTTTAAATCAGTGCCATTTATACTGTCAACTGGAGTGAGCTGGTCCCTGTGCTGAACACACACCCCGCTGAAGTGAAGAGCCATCCCAGAGGCGACTGCCCCGCAGACTGTGCTCAGTTTGCCCCCGTTCACCGTCAGCCAGTTCTGGTTCGAGGGGGAGCGATTAAAGTTGTCCTTCAGTTGTGTTGGAAGGGGAGTCTCTGGCTCGTCGCAGTACAGCCCACCCCAGTGCTCGTCGCAGCTGCAGAGGAAAACAAATGCAAAAATCAGCTGGCAAAGGCTCTGCACAGAGGTTTAATCAGTGCCATGTTATTCCACTTCAAGGTGCCATCTATTCTGCATAGATGCTGTCTGCATCATTTACTAGCACACAACTGGTATGTGGGGGTTTCAAACATCTGCCACATTTTGAAGTTAGTATGATACAAAAATGACTTTAGGAAGGCTTAGTATTATGCATCATTCAAGCTGCTAATACAGAGTACACTCCTGAACACAGTAAAAACAGTAAAATACACTGTGCTTGGACAGATAAATGTAAGAGAATGTGCCAAGCCTAAGAATGTCCTCCTAATGTTAAAGTTTCTGTAAAATTCTAGTAAATGGGTACTTTCTCATTGTTTTTTATATAGTTCTCCTTTTTTTTTCTCCTCTGAAAAACGTTCTTGTTATGTGTCAAAGACTGGATAACAGCATGGAAATGTGTTCTGCTACTGAGATTTCATCAGGGAGATTGTGTCTTGCTACTTCAGTGCTGTCAGGATAGAGAACACAATAATATGTCTATTCTACAGTGAAATATATTTTTAACAAATTTAGTCACAGTGTAATTATACAACCATTCTCCCATTTCTGTTGCCATTTGTGGCTGGAAAAAAAAACAATGCATCCATCTGGAAGGTATTTCTCTGTTGCCAAGACAGGCAAATCTGGGGAGATTTGGTTGTTGTTTGTTAGCTTTGCAGGACTCTGTGCTGACTGATACGCAGACAGTTTGAGGATCAAGCCAGTCTGCCTCCCCTGGCAAACCCTACCATGGAGCAGATGCATCAGACCATCAAGTTAACACCAGTCAAAAGGCAAAATCTGGCCTTGTGAAGAACTGGCATATATTCTGCTTAGTGGACACATCCCACTTCCAGCCCAAGTTCTCCGTACCCAGCCCCAGGCTGAGAGCACAGGGACGTGGTGTGAAACCACTTGGGAATAAGGATGACATCTGGGAAGCTGCAGGACTGAATGTCCCTAGTGGAGTGTGCAAACCAAGAGGTATTTCCTCCCTGCCTGGTGGGAGGGGAATCAAGATGCAGCAGAGGCAGCAGCAGAGGCAATGCTTTGCTACTGAGGAAATGCCTGCCTGCATCAGCCCCGGCGCAGGAACAGGCAGAGCTCTGGCAGAGCCAACCCCTGGACTTACCCTTCCACTTGTTATTTCTACTCCCAAACGGTCCCAGCGCCCCGCTCAGTTTTAACAGCAAAAATCACTTTCCTTTGAAAAATTGTATCACAGTTTTTCCTGCAAGTCCGTTAAAATGGCAGAGGAGGAGTGAAGTGCTACAGGGCTGGGCAGGACAGGGCACAGATGGCACTTACACACAGTTGTCTTGAGTGCACTTCCCATGGCCACTGCACATGTCAATGCAGCCGTCCCCGATGTAGACGTTATCGATTGCCCACGTTTGCTGCTTGTCGAAAGGAGCGGGCTGGTGCCAGCGGAAACGAGTGGCTTGAGACCTTGGGGGGAGAGAGAGGAAAACAGAGGTCTCTTTCCAGCAAAGCTAATCCATATTTTGATGGAAAGGAAATGTCAGTCTTGAGGCTAAACTGCTCTTGGAAGATTTGTTTGGTATCAGCACAACTCCGGGCGGATTCCTGACAAGGACAACGTCCCCCCAAGAGCAGGGTGCCCACATTCTGAGAACAGGACAAAGCACGGGTGTTTGGTAGCATGCTGAGAGTGTGGGAGGTGGATCACACCAGAATCCTCCAAGTTTTACCCTGAGCCAGAGTTTTGTTGCTTCAATCCAAGTCAGCAAAGTAACCCAACTTTTCCTCTCTGAATTCTCCCAACTTCACTTAGGTAAGAGCAGCTCTAGGGAGTGGGTTGGCTCCTAGGCAAGATGCTGCCATTATAAATCTGCAGGGGACAGATGAGAGAGCCCATGCAGGACTTGCAGTGTTACCCTGGTTTTGCAGTTTCCTCCCTTCCCTCCACCCAGGGTTTGGCTGGAAATGCAAAGAAATGATCTGCGGGGTGATCCTGGCTCTTTTCAATAAATAATTTTCATTTTGTTGATTAAGAGGGGCTTAGCTCCCTATATGTGAATTAAGTGTCTCAGCTCCCAAGACAGATGATGAAAATCTAGCCAAAACCAGTCAGGGAATGCCAAATAGCTATTCAGCTCATGCAGGTGTAGACTGTGAGTCAAGCGCTGCGAGGAGATGAATTTCTGTAACTTGTCAAAAACACCATTATAAATTCAAGGCAGTCCCTGTTTTGCTGTACAGCACTAGATGGCAGCATTGAACTTCGTGTAGTCTGTTTTCTTTTGAAACTCAAAGAGAAATCACAATTATTGTAAACACCAAAACAAATAAACTAAAATCCCGCAAAACTATCCAGTGTAAAAATGGACCTTCCACGATAAGGTCGGTATTATCCCATAAATTATTTCATTATGATTATGCTGCATGAGGTGAATAAATAACATGTTTATCCAAATAGAAATCTATTGTGAGCTGTCTAGCTGCAGTATTTTTAAAAGAAATGTAAAAATTGTGAGAAAGTCCTTTAAGAATAAAGACAAGCACCTATATCTTACACTGCCTGCTTTAGGTTTGGTGCTTCACTAACAATTTATGGAGCTGATACTCCTGTGAGAAGTTTTGTATTTGTATTTGCATTTTAAAATCAGCTCTGATTTTAAGTGTTCATTGCCTTCTACAGGCTAGAGGTTAGATAGTGCTCTGGAGTACAGGGGCCCTAAAAAGCTGTGCAAACATGGGTGGTGAGCACCAGGCCAAGCTATTGACTACATAGCCTGCATGTCCCTAAAACATACAGGCACAAACAACTGGAGACACACACTTGCTATTACACAGCTTGAAATAATAAAGTGGCGTAAAAATTACACTGCACCTGGACCAAAAGGCCTATTAGCTGCACTGTTCCTTATCCTAAAGCTTAAAATCTCCCTTGCTTATGAGATAAGGTTGTAATAACCTCTCTCATGCAATGGCCATCTTAATATCTTTGGAAAATGGTATTACTTGAGCCAAATACAATTATCAGATTGGACAGAAGGGCAATCTTTGCCTCAGTACAGCATCATATTCTTTTGAATATGAATTTTTGACTGCTCAAAGAACTCGGTTTTAAAATCACAGTTATTCATAAAACTGACTTTATCTCAGGTGGTAGCTTCCTTCCAGGTCCAAATTCAGTTGGTTTGGAACATCAACCCCAGCCCTTATTTATCCTATTCAACTCCAGAAAGACTGTGCCTGAACACAAATTTACAATCTTTGTTCAAGAATGGTTGGGATAATGGATTTTACAGACAATATGTAGTGAAGCAGTACAAAAAAGGAAGCAGAGAAGATTGATGTTGGGAACAACTCCTAGAAAGGTAACATTACTTGACATAACTGCACTGAAGATAGGGAAGATGCTCCAAATGATTAGTAATAGTAGTAGCAATTTTGAAATGTGTGGCAGCTGTATAGGTGCTCTCAGTACAATTGCTAAAAAATAAATATCTCTGTTTCCAAACTTGTATGGGCATTAGCTGGCATCTTTCATGACAATCTTCTCAAGGCTCTGCCTGTGCTGTGGTACTTCTGCACCTGCAATTAGCTCAGCCTATGCCTATGGGAGGAGATTGGGCTCAGCAGGAGGAGCAAAACTGTAGAGTCCAGTTGTGCTGAGAGCCTGACACCCTCAAACCCTGGGTTTGCAGGACTTTACCAGGTATGACTGTGCGGGGGACAGTCAGCTGTCACGGCAAAACAGCACATCTAGAAGGATGTCAGCTGGCAGGCTGAACTACCAGGTTGTCCCTAGATGGATCTTTTAGACAAACAAACCAAACATCCAGCAGTTTTCAGAGCATTGTAGAAAACATTGTAGAACACCCCAATTGCACTGTCAGTCCCAAACAGCTCCTTTCACTGCAGTGTCCCAACAAATCCCACAATTTTTCTTCCACAGAGACAAAAAAATGTAGAAAAAGAAAGGGGGTGAAAATGGGTCATATGTATAAACAATAAAGAGAGCATCTAAGCTGAGAGAGACACAAAGGATACAAGGAATGCACAGAAAAACCAGGAGTCTGAAAAGTGCTGTATTTAAAACACTCAAAACCAGCAAGCACAGGGTGCAGTGGGAATTCAGCCAGTCCAATTACCCCAATTTCCTATCTATAAATAACTAAGAAAAGTAAACTCACACGCATAAGAGCTTTGCAATTTTTATGCAAAGCAGGATGGGGCTTCATTTACTTATACTTATTTGTTGCTATATATATGCATAAAAAAGGCAAGATGCAATTACTTTAATGCTATAATGTGTCATGATGTTATAAATAGCTAGTTATGTATTTACATTTATTCTGCAGAAAACCAGGGGAGATACCTAGTATAGGGAGGCAGAGGCAAAGTAACCCGGGTCCACTTGTTGAAAGTGTCCGAAATGAGAATCCTCTGGAGATGGTACTTGTTGCATTCCACGTTAGTGGGAAGACAGTCCCTCAAAATTGGGTGCCAGGTCAGCCCAAGGTCCACTGAATATTCCAGTTCAATAGCTAAGGGTGGAAAGATGGTTAGTTAATTTAGAGATTTACATCCATAGTTCTACAACCAAGTGCAAGTCTCAGAGAGCATCACAAGTCTACACTGAGAAAATAACCACTCAGAACTTTTCGAACCCTTGTGTCAGAAGCACAAAGCTACCTCCTTTGATGGCAGTGCTGGAGGATAAGTTACATGTTGCTCAGCAGGTATAGCTCAGGAGAAGCCTGCAGTACACCTCTGCAGCTGCCACCTTCCTCAAGGGACCACAGGTGCAAAGACAAAGTCTTCTGTTACATTGCCAGGATTAAGTCAAGTCAATTTTTGTAGCTGCAGCATGCAAGCAAGTGATGTGACAGCATCACAACCCCCGATTATTTTGTTTTGTTTTTCAGGCTGAAGGGTGAGATTCAGCTGGATGTAAGTGTTGTGTAAGGCAGAGCACCACTCAAACTTCTGGCTCTGTCATAAGATGGTTTAGTCACTCTTCCACGCCTCCTCCAGACCAACTCATTTCATTATCCAGCATAAACAATTTTGAGTTTGTTAGTCAGTGAGCTTGTTTTCATTCAAACACAGTCTAGCCACATTAAACTAATGTATTCATTTCTCAGTGAAAATCAGCAATTTCATTGTTTCTATGTTTATGGCTTATAAACTTTTATTATGAAAAATAAAGGTTAGTCAAGCTCACTAAATACTGCAAGTTAGACTTTCATCCAGTCATTATAAAGTAAATAATAATAGGCACAGAACTGTAACCTGAAGTAAATGTTCCAGCTGCCAGCCATTCTGGCTGTGTAAAACATGGAGCGTGGTTTGCAGTGACAGGGGTGATAAATCTGTGATCTTTTTTTGATTACTACAGACCCATTTCTTCTGCCCTCATGCACAGGGAATGACCCTTAATCACCCAATCAGTCCTACTTTATGTTTCAGCACAGAAGACAGTGCTATAGAAATACAAGGACAAGTGGATACAAACAAGGGTAAGTGAGTTTTCATTGTTAAATCTCCCTCACCAAAACGAGACACTTTGGTCATTGTGACCGGAAGCATGATTAGGTAGTGTCCTGCCTAATTTAATACGAAGTTAAGATAATGGTAAGTGTAGTAGACAAGGAAGCAAAAAAAAGGAAAAAAAAAAAAAAAGGAACTGTTTCTTTGCTAGTATGTAGCTCAGCTGCCAAAACACTTTAAAACGTAGCAGAGATGATCTGAGGATGCTGCAGTCTTTTTAATACCAAAAGAAAAAAAAAATATTGTTAAGCATGTGAGAAGCCACAGATTAGCAAAACCAGAGAAGCCACTTCTGGGACTATGTGTAAAATCTTTTTCCATTTTTATACAGAATTCTAGAGGAACTGTCAGCAACCCAGTGAATTAACACACACCACAAGATGCAATGTATTATATTCTCCTCCTCATAAAAAAATCTATACTCCAAAACCCTACCGTAAAAGAATGTAATTTAAGATGTACAAACAAGCTTCAAAAGCTAGAAATACCTATTCCTTGTGCACCTTAAAATTCACATAGGGAACTGAATTTTAATTTCTGTGTGATGTGCATTGAGTACAGAGCACATTTTTATTTATTTGTGCATCTGTATGTATATATGTGTACATTCACATATAAACGCTGGCTCTGCACTCAATAGACATTGTATGGAAAAAAAAGGAAGCTATGTAATTAAAAATTGCATCATTCTGTGTACATAAATATATGTATACGTATATACACACATGCATATACCTATGCACACATTCGTACATGTTCCTATAGATTTATCTATACAAATTTATTATTTCATGTGGACTATACAAATTTTTGCAGTTCTTGCTGCCTTAGCATGTGTCAGATGTATGTTGGTATAAATGACTTCTTAGATATATATGTACAAGTGAGGTCAGAACTGAGATTTACTACACCAAAAACGCAAAACCACAAAGCAAGAAGCATATGCTGGGAACACCCAGCTGCTTATTATTCGGACTACAGCACCACCCCAAGCAGTGGTTGTTATGTACTGGTAAATGGATTTCAGTAAGGCAGCTGTTAGTCTTTTCCTTAAGTGGATTGAACTGCAACTTAAATGCTCTGAGGGAATAATATACTCTAGTTTATCTTAGGCTTCAGACACCTAGAATGAAAAAGCTGATGTTTCAGTTTCTAACAGAAGCATGCAGCTTTCTTTTGTTTCTCAGTTCTTGTAGTGATGAATAATGGAACCAGAAAACAAGTGAACTTTCCTCTACAGCAGAGGAAGGGTAGGGGCAGAAATTACTAAGAAGTCATTACCGTAACAGGAGTCTGTGACAGAGCAGGATGCTGCAAAATCTATTTGCAAGAAAGAGTCCTCATTGACAACAATGTCAGTGGTGACAACATAGCGAGTGCTGGCTTTCTCAATGAACACCAGAGCATCCCCAGTGGAGCCACAGACTGGCATCTTTGTTCCACCAGGATGGAGCAGCCACTTTCTACTATCCAGTGTAGTGAAATCATCTTCCAGTACTGTATTGCCAGAGATATTTCCTCCAATAAGAATCTGAAACATTAGGAAAGGAATTGAAAAAAATGCTTAGAAGTCTTCACAAACATACCTGTGACACAGCAACCTGGAGGAGGAAGAGATGCACGTATATATTTCACTTAGTAAAATGTTTAGGCTGTGAGGGAGGGGAATATCTCTTTCCTGTAATGGACTCCTAAAGAGATTGGCTCAGCTATACAAATCTCAAGTCCAGGGAGGTGAACTCTATCCTTGAAGTCAAACTGCTCACAGAAGCAAAGTGATAGCACTGTTGTTTTTCCTACTGGCTGTTCAGCTCTGCTGTAATCTGGTGCACTATGATCAGGTTGCATCTGCTGATAAAAGTGGGGAAATAGTCTCTATTTTGCCATTGACTGCAAGGCATCAGCATTTTACTATTCAACAGCAAGCAAGGTAGAATTAACTTTCATTTGTTATTCTGAATTCAGTTTCTGATTGTTCCAAATTAATGTAACTACATTCAATGAAGATACAGGAATGAGGATTTTTTAATTTCTAAAAGGAGAGATGGGAAGTAAAATTTTGTAACCACAACATTCAAGTGGCTGGGTTTCTTCTAATGATCTGAACTAACTTCCTTAAAAAACCCATTCATGAATATTTAAGCAAATTGAACTTGGACAGCCCAATAAGACTACTTAGAGCACAATCACTTTAGGGGGTTGGTTTCTTGTGATTTATACCAAGTCATAGAAAGTAATATAATAATCTTTATAGAAGCAAATACCAAATATGAAACAAACCTTTGTTTTCACAGAGATTGATATTCTTCTATAGTTTTTTTTTCTATTACATTTTACCAAGCTAATGACATATTTGGATACATTTTAAATGAAGGTTTTTGAAGTTTGAAATCAGACTTGCATACAATAGCACTTGTGCTCTAAATATCTTTCTACAAAGCATTTTTGCTTTTCTCAGTGGAATGATACATGCCAACAAAAGGGAAACATTAAGACCAAAACCAGTCTAAAATTGTGTTAAAAACCCCCCCACCCCACGGATTCCTTACCTGGTCGATTACCCAGGGACTGTAGAAATGCCCGTTCTCGGATGGTTGCCACCAGCGAAGCCGAGTGGAGCTTGAACGGGCCTTCAAGGGAATTTCCAGGGCAATGTATCGTCCCACGTTGCTGGAGTTACTGAAGAGGAACTCCTGGAGAAGGCTCCATGTGAGGCCCCCATTGAGCGAATACTGCAGGAGCACGGGCTGGCTCCTGGGGTCAGGTACCCCCTTGCCACATCCCAGTCTCATGAAGAACTGCACAAATCTGACAGGGGGAGCTCTTACTGGAAAGATTTATTTTCTACAACATCCTACACAACAAACTAGAGAGTTTGTCTGTTGACTAGTCCTGTCATTTCCTGCTGTAAGAGTCAGCTTTAGGAGACCTTACGATTTCCTTTTCAAAGCTTCCAGAATATAAGTAGACAGACAGGTGGGATGACAAAAAATCATTTTGCCTATGTGGAAGTTTGCCAGACATAAGAGGCTGAACAAAGCTGGTCATTTACGTTTTAAGCTTTTGTCTGCAAAGCAGATGGTGTTGCAAGTATCAGAAACATAATCCTGGGTGAAATTTTTATCCCTGTATCCCATGAGTACAGATTTGAGTGTCAGAAAAGCAACAGTGCTCTAAGCAGATCATAATTTGCTATGAATTTGCTGAAATGCTTAAATTCAAAATAAGCATCCCAGTTTTCCATTGGCATAAACCAGAGAAAATATGGATAGGAGAACAAAGCGCATTTCACTTTCAGCCACGTCCACTTAGTCAGCCTAGGAAATTTGTCTAAATTACACCATTTAAACGTGCCGGTTTCCCTGAAGCCAGCCCAAGCCACCCAGGGACACCAGTGCTTTCATCCCCCAGTTAATTGGCTTCTCCAAAGCAGCACAATAGACTTGTATCAAACTGTGAAATTCTTCCCGTCAGCCGATGCTCATAAATAGCTCTACTGTGCACTTGGAGTGGAGGGAACTGCTGCTGTAATGATATTTACTTATTGGACTTGCAGGGATATTACAAGTATTAATTCATGTTTGCACAGCTTTTGCACTGCTTAAGAGGGTCGTATCTGTTCTAATTATTATTGCATTAGTGCTGCCTGGCTCATGGTTAAATGAAATGGTGCAAAAGAAGTTCTATATCAAAAATCTTGCTTTGGTTTGATCTGCAGGTACATCCGCTGGGAGTGGAGCTGCAGAGGTGCTGGGCAGACAAAGCTTCAATAAAACACCAGACCTACAAGTCAATTAATTCTAGTCCTCGCTGCGACTCACAGTTTCTCTTGCTACTATATATAACTGCTTTCACTATAGATTATATCCACCTCCATGTACCAGACATAACATATTGCTTGTGCTGTAAAGGAGCACTGGGTAGCCTCATGGATCAACATATCAACTGTAATGGATTTGCTTCACTGCTGGCAAGTCTTTCTGCCTCCTCAGATTTACTCCAATGTTCACCACATAATTCAAAGGAAATAAACCCAGGTGACCTTGTCTCTGTTGCATCTGCTTTCTGTGCATTCCTACTCTTTCATCTCAATTTTTACTAATGTGGTAATAACCCACTCAAATATAGGTAACAGATAAAAAAGTGATAGCA
Source organism: Dendrocincla tyrannina (assembly GCA_035047865.1). NCBI lineage: Eukaryota > Metazoa > Chordata > Aves > Passeriformes > Dendrocolaptidae > Dendrocincla > Dendrocincla tyrannina. Next base: position 11,533,343 of record JAWWMP010000041.1, read on the forward strand.
GATATCCCACAGATATTTTGCAAAGGGTCTGCCTATTTTGAAATGGAAAAGCAAAGAGGTTTTTTTGTAAATCTAGTAGCACTAAAATTTGTGGATATTCTTCTAGTAATTCAGAATTGGAAAGGATTTGATCAGCTGGGATACCTAAAATATTCTTTCCCTACTGATATTCCATGCTGTGGAGTTTCAGCTACTGGTACTTCCATGATGGCGATAAACTGTCCCCTGTGTTAAATTCTTTAACATGTAGATGTGATGGCCGTGTACAGTGGGTTGCAGAGTCCACTTGATTTCAATACCCAGGTGCTGAGCATGGTTTGCAGCACTGACAGACACAACTGCTTGCCTGTGTACTTCAGGGGATTTCCTCATAAGGAAAGGGGACATTTTAATGTGAATACTGAATCCAGCACCCTTAAAAAATGCCTGTGCTTATCATTCTTGTCATAAGCTGAAACCTCTGCCCAAGTCCTGTGCAGAACTTGGCACATCTGTGTCACAGCCTGATCTGTTGCGCTTTGCAGGTGGCTGATAGAGTCAGTCTGGAAATTAAGAAAATCCCACTGCAATTACTTTAGGTTGCCAAAGAGCAGCTCCCAGCAATGCCATTGCAGTCTGCCTTGCTGTTCAGAAGAGAACATACAGTTATTTGTTGATAACTGATATTTTTCGTAAGCATATACAAGAAATTGAATGCACTGCTTTGTTTTACTAATACAGAAGTAATTTATCTCCATATAACACCTTGAGGTCAATATATGCAAATCCAGCTACAGACCATCATGGAGAAGAGATAAATGACAGTTCTTTGAATATGAGCAATAAGGAAAGCATCATTTAGTCTAATGGAGCAACTTCCAAGACCTTTTGTATCTTTTGTTGAACAATCTTTTAATTTCAGTGGTCCAGGAAATCAAATTAGTGCAGAGAATCGAGGTTTGTATATATCAAGTTCTGAAAAAAGTTTGCTGTGAGGAATCTTACAAATTACAGGGATCCTTACTATTACACATCATTGAAGGTTATCTAAGTGCTGATCTAAAAAATACAGTGGTGAGATATCAGGCATCTTTACTGACCATGGCACTTTACAATTAAACCATTATTTGAAGCTTCAATACCAATGCTGACAAGCAAAAAGTAGATAAAAAGCCTCTTAAATTGCTCCCCACTGAACATTAGAGAGGAGTAGGGTGTTTACAAGAGATCAGTGGAAGGAAGTCTTGGAGAAAATGCGGTCTCTCCAAAGTAATAATATAAGGATATAAGCTTAAGATAATGAATACATTAGAAAACAATGCCTATTTGTTAGCATGCTCACAATTAGGATGGAGTTTAAGTTATATCAGTTTAAATGTGTCTTGCTTAGCATGTCTCACTCATCAAATATCTCCTCTGCAGGCTGTAATGATGCTACATAATCTGTAAATGCACTAAAATATTTGGGTTTTGATTGCTGGTGACGGCTTGATGGGAATTTCTCAGTTAATTATTGGAAAAAACGTGCACTATAAGAAGAAAGCTTCAGTAATGAAAGAATTATGAGATGACAAATATAAGAGTTATACTTTCAGTGGATACTCCTGTTTCAGCAATGGCTTGCAATACATCAGACTTTAAGAAGTGCAATCAATTTCTTGTGTTATGAGTTTAGGAAATAAAAACTTGCATAAACTACTGAAGGTGTGGCATCAGATCCCGGAGTTCTTATTCAAGGAAAAAAAAGTAACATTTAAATGGTTAATCCAATTGAAGTTCAAGTTAAATTTAATTTAAAATTGTAACAATGGTTAAAATGGAATATTTGCGAGCATAAGGACTACAGAATACATCAGCTTGACTTTACCATAGAAATAGCACATATGTGTTATTCTTCAGTATGTTATTTCCTCAATGAAATCCCGCAAGAACTTTTGAAATTGTGTTACCTGGCTTGTGACAAATCTAGGTCTCGAGTCATCAGCATACGTAAGCCTTCTTCGTTAAAGAAAAGGTTGTTTCCTCCAGACATGATCCCACATTTCCTTGATGGCTTTCCGCCACTCACAAGGAGGAATCTGTCCGACTCCAGCTGACCTGAATACACAGTGAATACGTATTTATGATTTACTCTGAACTGTTCCTACTGCAAGCATATTACTTCCAGAGAAAGATGAATTAAAAATCACATGCTGACTGAAGAAATATTCAGTGTTTCTGATGTCATGTATTCCAGAAAGCTGACACAAATCGAAACAAAATAAACAAAACAGACCAAGAAGTACGAAATCTGGGATCTTCGTTTCCCATTATTCTCAAGATTTTCTACTTTTCTTTGTTTTTCTTAAGATAACAACAAAGTACTCGGGTCTATAAAGAAACTTTGGGTACCATGTGGTAGCATGCAAGCAAGGGCTGGCAGGATTTAAAATGAATAGCAGCACCTGTGAAGGGATGAGTTTGGTTCACACGTGCTGCTTCATTCAAAATGTGCTCTTCTTGCCAGCGGGGGGAAGCCTCAAGGGGGTTTTAGAGCTGTGTGCGTGAATGCTGTTTGTGCCCAGGCACGCATGAGGTTTGAATTCCCTGCTGTCACCCCTCTCTTGGGGTCTGCTGTGGCTGCTGAGCAGTGGCCCCCACAGCTGAGACACTCAGTCTGCTCTGAAACCATGTTTGCTGTAGTAGGGCCTGTTAGCTTTCCCTTGTAGTAAGAAATGACACAACCTTAAAGCCCTCCCTCATTTGCCTCACTTGCACATGTTCTGTCTGTGCTAAAGTCAAACTATCATCAAAACATAATTTTCTTCTAGAATTATCTTCTACCTGTTACAGGAAACTCTGTTTCAATTAAGATTTTGCATTCCAGCTCTAACAACACGTCAAACATTTACAAACTGTGCTAGTGAATGATATGTAAAGTACTTGGTTTATGGGAATACCTCACAGCAGAAACCACACTCAGAAGCATGCAGGGGTGAGGAAGGCTTTGCTGTTTTATCCCTTGAACCCTGCACTCCACTGAGATGGACAGGCAGAATGCAGACCCTGCCCCAAAAGCGATACCTTCAAAATCATCCTTAAGGAAGTCAGAGTTCTTGGTACTTATTTTGCAGGTGGGCCCGGAGTAGCCGGGGTCGCAGATGCACTTGGTGCCGTTGATGCAGCTGCCGTGCCCATTGCACATCTCCTCGCACTGCGGGCCAATGTACACGTTGTCAATGGCCCAAGTCACCGGCTGTGAACCAGCAGGGTAAAATCCTTGGTACCACCTGAACCTTGCCAACCTGAAAACAGCAGAAAGAGTACTCATTTTAAATAATAGCTCCCTCTTTTTTTTTGTATTCCATATATATATACCATCCTATGCATATATATTGTTCTTTCTATTGAAACTGGCTTGATAAATAGCTTAATTCTAGAAACTGACTGCTAGATCTAATCCCTTCAGTACCTCATGCATCTTTATGTTGACGTTCAACCCAAGTACTGACAGAAATAAAAATAACATTATTCATTACTTGTAATACCAAAACTGAATGACAGACGTAATTTTCAAGGTCTAAAATCTAACCCCTCTTCTCTCTGTTGTTCATGGGGAGGATGAATGGCTGTGGTTTGATGGATTTCTTTCTGCTTTGGTCAGACCAGGCCACTTTCACCCTCTCCTGGGGAGTGAAATTCTACTTCATGCTTCCATCCTTCCCCCAGGGAGAACACCTGTGGAGGTGGAGTGGTAGGATCTCACCCTCAAATACGCTGAAAAAAAACATGCTCTGTCATGTCACCAGGTATTCAACTTGTTTTCCAGCAGCTTAATCTTAAACCAGACTGATATAGCAAATTGTTAATTTAAGCTATATTCTCCTTTGGGTGCTGTCCTGTCATTTTTAATTTGCCTCCTAAGTGCTACTTGCATCAATGCTGCATATGAAATGAAACCAACTGGGGAAGGAGGGAAAACAAATTGAGATGGGGAAGAAGACTCAAGAGACTAATTTTATTCCCAATTGAGAAAACATTTTAAGGGAGGAAGGAAACCAGAAGAGTGAGAAAGGAAAAGCACTTAATTGCCTTGCATGTTTAATGTCTTGTTAAAGATATCTAAATTCAGCAGGCGAATCAATTGCACAGGTAGCAAATTTTTTTTTTTTTTGATTTGCTGAAAGGGAATTTTTATGAGGGTCTTTAGGTGACAAGGGATAACACAGGTGGGGACACTACTACAAGTTTTACGAAAGATACCCAAGAACCATAATCCAGCTGGAAGTAAAAATCATGGACTTTAGTTCACCCTGAGGTGAAGAACACAAGTGTGAGGCTGGAGGTGTTGTAAGCTTCTCTTGAGAGTAGCTCTGTGCCCCACAGCCTGGATTTTTTCCCCTGAGACATGTCAGCTCCTTCTCTTGGGCTCACTCCTGGCACAATAGTGAAGCGTGACATGCTGTGTCTGAAGCAGAGAGTGAAACCACTGGTCTTGCTGAAATCAGCTGGGGTATCTTCTCTGTCTCAACAGGCTCTGGGCTTTTCCTTCGGGACATAACTGGAATACCAATTATTACTTACAGCTATATATATCTCGATTTCAACAATTACGTATGTAGTGGAAATAATTGAAAATGTCTTCCTCTTCATTTAAATATAACCACTTGACACTTTGGGGGTGAAAAGTCTGGGATGTTTTTTTTCCCAGAATTACACAAGGGATCTGGTTTGCAGCTTTTTTCTTGTTATTCCAGTGGATTCGGACAGAGAAAACCCCTCTTCAGCCCTCTGGCCCAAGAATTTCATGCACTGAATACTCCATGGAAGCTACTCTGCACTGCTGGGTTTGGCTGGGTATCAGCAACAGGATTAGGAGGGAAGGTAGGCAAACAGGACAGAAACACTCAGGAACAAAGGACCAAATCAAAATACCTGGAAGGTTTAAAGGAGTTAGGAGTCTGCATAGTCAAAATTTTCATTTGGGGGATGCACTGACGGTTGAGTAAAGGGTCAAAGAATTCTTTTGCACAAAACCAGAAGCACAAATGAACTGCTGCAAGAGATGGTTACCTATTTCATGCTTGAAATGTTAACTATCATAAACCAGAAAGTTCAAGTTTAAAATTTAAACATTTTCTTAAATTATTAAACATCCAGGCTTTCCAAACTTGGTTCTCATCTTTTATATAGGTCTCTTCATACTTTCAGAGGCACATATGGGGCACTTATTTAGTGGAGGACCCACTGCATGCAGTAGTTTCATACTCAGTCTCACAGTTGTACAGACTCAAAGTCTCAAAGTTGCACAGCTCATTTTCATTCATACATGCTACAGTTTAATCATTAATGATGTGATCTTTTACATAAAGTGATTTGATGCTAGAAGACAGTTTCCCCTGAAAAAGTAAACAATAGTGTTTTTACTTTGAAAAGTTATGTATTATTACGCCTGCTAGCACATATAATTTTTCCATGCTATGTATTATCATCCAACCTGGTTTGTTCCACAAACTTAAAAGTTTCTAGTGACTAAAGCAATTAATTTCTTAGAATTAGAGAACTTTACAACTGCACGAGATGGTGAATATTTAGATCAGACCATTTCCTCACTCTGAAGCAGAATTGAGTTTATAGTAGCTCATATTTTACTGCATTTTCTAATGAAGCTCAAATTTCATGCAAGAATATAATCGGTGAATTCAGATGGCTAATGAAAAGCTGTAAAGAACACAAAGCACTTTAAGAACACTCAGTTTTGCATTAATTTTACCACGCAGCCCACCTCCATTAAAATGCCACCAAATAAATATAAGGATAAATAGGAAATTCCCTGTGGTTGTTCTACCTTAGCACTAGGCACAATATGTTTTGGGGAATCACCTGAACGCTAGCTAACGTTCAGGGCAAAAAGCAGAGAAAAACTGATCATACGGTCTGCTCTAGTGCTACAGTTCCTATACACCACTCTTGCACTGGGAGAACATTTTGGATGAAAACCAGAAAGGAAAGCAAAGCAAGAAGCAGCTGGGCAGGAATAGATGCTGGACACTTACCCACAGAGGTGCAGTTTGCCAAAGTGAATGACCTCCCTCCTCCAGCCCTGGGTAGTGCCTGCGTAGTAAGTGCTACTTGGGTGGTGCTCAGTGGAGCAGAGGGAGCTGAGGTGGCTGCTGCTGCTGTAGCACAAGGGGAGCAGCAGGTGCCAGGTGGCCCCCAGATCCCGTGAGAACTCCAGCCTCACGGGCTCGGCAGAGGAGCTGTCCGTGGTGCAGCCGATATTGATCTGGGGGACAAGACATTAAATGCAGAAGATGACACAGGGAAGGCTGTGGGACTCCTAATCACTTCTTCTTAGCCAGCCTCCCATGTTTGGTACGGTATTTATTTAGCCCAGGAAAATAGTGATTTGGGAACTCATTTAACAACTGGGATGATGCACTCAGGGCATGTAGTCATGTGAACATGAATTCTTGCACATTGCCCTGCTGTCCATGGGTATATCACAAGCTGGCTTGTCATAAAATGAATGTGATATGAAATCCCCAGCTACTTCTACTAAGAAAAAACAGTCAAGTTAATTGGACAAAATCCCAAAGCAGAGCTGCTAAAATTGCTGGATCAAATGCATCAGCTCTTGCAGTCCTCTAACAGGCACTGAAGTAACGACAGCACCAAAAAAGTGTACACTTTTCAACCCAGAAATATTAAAACAGAAAGACCAAATATAAAACTTTCTGTTAAATTGCTGACCTGCACTCTGGTCCTTTTTTGTGTTATGCTTTTCTCCCACCCCGCAAAAAAAAAAAAAAAAGAAAAAAAAGAAAAAAAAAAAGAAGCCTATGCCAAAGGGTGTGTGGTGTATCACTTGAGTATGTTCAG
>JAWWMP010000041.1:11540282-11664103 GCA_035047865.1 Dendrocincla tyrannina
AAAAAAAAAAAAAGAAAAAAAAGAAAAAAAAAAGAAGCCTATGCCAAAGGGTGTGTGCTGTATCACTTCAGTATGTTCAGCTTTCATACTCACTATCTGTTCATGTATAATGGCAAAGCCCCAGGACACCAACAAAAGAGTGCCATAACTGAATTGGATTTAGATTTAATGTTACACTAAAAGAGTTTGGCAGTGTCAAACTTCTCAGGGGGTGCTTACGAGATTCCTGATGTAGAGAACAGGAGAAAAGGTAGAAAACTTACATAAAAAACAGTTTTACTACTGAAAACAATACAAAATGTTTGTACAGAATCTGAGACCTCTTAAAACATATTTTCTGTACGCAACCAATGCAAATTAGTCTGCTTCTCTTTTGCACTGCTATTAAGATGTGCTTATAGTTTTCAACTGATTATATAAAAGAAGAATTAGTTCCTCTACAGGATGACTCTGTCATATAAAACAAGATGTACTATACTTCCCATGCAATAAATAAAAGCCCATTGCTGATGAAACAGTACAAAGCTTGTACTAAAACTATGAAGCATTCTGGGTTTTTTATAGATACCTGCAGTAAAAACATCAGTGTCTTTCTAACACGCTGCTCTGTAAAGAAAATCTACTTATTTTTAAAATCCAATAGTATGCAGAACTGTGCACGAATGTTGAAAGTGTATCCTGCATCAAATTCCCTTCATCACTCTTCAGCGCACATGAGTCCCATCAACCTACATTTGACTAGAAGGGTTGTCTACTCATCTGGAAGCTTAGAGAGATGCTTGACCCAATATAGGTTTTGACTCTTGAGACACAGAGAGAAGCTCTACTGCATTATGCATAACTCCTTCATTTACACTAATGTTCTCAAAAACGTGAGCTGAAAATGATGTTCTTACCACATACGGAAGTAAGCATGTAGATTTTATGAAGCTAATGCTCTGAAGACTTATGAATATCTTAAAGTGACCTCAAACATTTTTGTTATACAGGCTGTAATCTATATTTTAAAACAGAAAATGGTTTGCATTCAATAATTTATGAATTAGTTGCATGACAAACTGAAGTGGGCATGAGTACACAGCTAAACCCAGTTTTCTTGGAAAACCCTTAGTATAATTTTAGTAATTGTTTATAAACTCATAATTTGCTGTTTAATGCTTCAACATGCTACATCTTTGTTAAAAGCAGCCTGGTAAATGTGGCATGGCAATTTACATACCAGAATTCTTAATGACAATATGATGACCTCTCTAAATTAACACATAGTAGGCTAAAAGGTTACTCCCATCAGTAGCTGCCCTAGGCAATATACAGTTTAGATTCTGGGATAAATCAGAAACAGTTTAGTTTAGACCCTGTCTTGTCACTGGAGTACCTGCATCCACTCACTATATGAGAAACACAACAAATATGCTCCTTATTCATGAGCTGTAGTTAACTCCCTACGATGGGATGACTTCAGGCCATCATAGCCAAAGAACAGCTTCGTCTGGAACATCCATGATGTGGGCAGAAGCAAAAGGAAAGCAGAACCTTGTCTCTCTGAGAAGGTACAACTGCAGATAAACCATCAAGTAGGAAAAATTATTTTCTACTGTCACAGATGAAGTTGCAGCTCTCCACTAGATGCTGCACTCTTATCCTGAGCAGGCTGTGAAGTGGCAATTTGGATCTTCACTATATTTTGCTCATCGTCTTGCCTGCCAGTGCTGACTCTCCAACACTGGACACGGACTTACTTTAATGCAGTGCAAGTATATAGGCATGGACAAAGTAGTAATTTAGGCAAGAAAGTAGAAGACTTTGAGGCAGAAATTGCCCTTATCTATGCATTTAAAGCATTATGATACACCCACATGAGGGAAAGCAATGTCCAAGCAATCACAGGGGAAATTAGTCAGGCTCCTCTACTTGGCAATCATAACAGTTTGGCAAATACACCAAAGAGCAGAACGTGGAAGAATAAAACTCATGAAACAAAAGGCAAAATAACTTTCTGAGGACAAGTACCTCAAATTGGATGATAGTATTTTCATTTACACTCAGGTCCCGCGTGGTAATGGAGTGCTCTCCAACTTCATTGGACACAAACACCATAGCCGAATCTTCTTCCCTGGGAGAAGGAAAGGAAAGGAGTACTTTAGACTCATTTTGTTACGCAGCCACTTCTTTCTCATGTATTGCTGAGATGCTTACGGAGCTCTTTTAGATGAATATGGACAATAAAGCCCAATGTTTCCACCAGGATAGAAAAACCAGTTGTCCTCTTTAGGACCGAAGTCAAAGGTATCCAAAAGGATAACAGGATTCTTTAAGTTATTTCCATCAATAATGAGGTCATCAATAATCCAGATTTCTTCTTTTTTGCCTATTAAAAAAAGGGAAATATTCCTATTAAGACCTAATACTATTATTATTAGATAGCAGAACAGTAGCCAGTATTTATGGATTATGTGAAGGGGGTGCTAAAAGAGTGGCTTCATTCTTTTGATCTTCCATAAACATAGAAATGGAAGATAGAAAACTTTCACTTCCCATGAAAAAAGTCCTCATACTTCTCTGCAGCCTGACCCTACAGAATTAACCTTTATTCCCTGAAATTTAAAGAGCTCATAGCAAACCAAAGAGCAAAAAACCTGTATTGAACAATTATCTTCTTTTAAAATCACATTTACTTTGAAATTCTATCACCAAGGTTTTCTTCAATAAAGAATCACCTAAACGAGCAGTTGCTTTAGAGCCCCAGCAGCCTGAAAGTGCAATTTTGTTCTACAGCTTTTTCCTTGCACTCAGAGGCTTGTGTTTGCCTGGGAAGAGCTCATCGGCAGAGAAGGAAACTCTGAGTGACCTTCTCTGCAATGGATTATGTATTCATACATATTGGAAAATTGCTGTTTTCAAACTGGAGAGGAAGGATTACACTGACAGATCTTTTATGTAATTTTTTTTCATCTATCTAAAAGTGTTTGAGTTGATCAGAGAAATTTAAAAGGCTTCTTTTAAATAATGTCAGCATTAAGGGATAATGTCAGCAAGAAAAGTTTAGATAATTTTTTAGAACTGGATTTTCAGGACCAGATTTAATTTGTTTTTTTCTTTTTTTTTTTTTTTTTTAATTAGAGGTGTGCTGGGAATTTGCCTGCATGGAATAAACTGTCGCTGTATTACCTGTCTAAATGATCCCTTAGTGCCAGTTTCTGCAAAGAAATGTGCTCAGAGTAACTGAGTAACTGAGATCAGAAGAGAGCTTTCTTCAGCTGTCACATCTCCTGTAATCAGGAGGAATGAGCTGTGTTCCTCTTGTGGTTTTCTAGTCCTTTACAATTTAATCAAAAGATTAACTGCTCACTACACACTCTTTCTAAATGGGTTTTTAATGCCTAGTTAATTCTGAGTAAGGTAGGCCCAGCTCTCGTTTACACCTGGGACACTTTTGTGTAATTGGAGCATCCTAGTGGGGCCTCAGTGTAAATGAGAATCAGGTCCATTAAAAATAATGAGAGGAACCTGAGCGAAGTTAAATTTATTGGTGTTGCTTGATTGCCCACTCCCTCCAGGGCCAAAGCTGATAGTCTTCTGTGCACAATCAAGGGAGAGCAGTACCTTCACTTTACAGCACACAACAGCTTTGCAAGAACAGTAAACGTAATCCTGCCGTAATTTTAATTGAAGGAGTTCAAACACAAAAAGCCCCATCATTTAAGAGTCTCTGGAACTGTTCAGTTCCAAAATCCCAGCCTCCTACAGGTGCTGAGCTGCGCAAGTGTGGGCCTGGGTTCCCATGGGGTCTCTTCCTTACCATTGTTGTAAGGTTGCCAGAGCCTGAACCGCGTCGCGTTGTTTTGGGCTGTGTAGGGCAGAGGAACGTTAATGAAGAGGACATCTGTGGTCTGGGTGAAGTAAAACTCATCTATCAGGTGCCAAGTGATGCCGCCGTTGACAGAATATTGCAGCAGGATGGAATGAGACCTCTCGGGGGTGCCTGGAGCAGAGAGGACATGGATTTACATTCATTAAAATCCTGTGGGTTAAAAAATGCTTCTTCAAGTATAAATACAATTATGTTCCTCTGGCAACAACTTTAACAACAACTTCAGCTGTTGAGATGTTATGTATGTATTGTCCACATACATCTTCCTGTGCAATCCCTTGCTTGTCTGTCTGGAAAATGCTAAGGGATTAGGACCTAAATTTACATTTTTGTTCATTATATGTATGGTCTTAGTTAATTACTTAGATTAGAAGCTATCCCAGTGTTACAGTTTTTTAGATTAAAACAAACCAGCTCCTTCTATTATAGACATATTCCTGTAATTCAATATTTATTTGATTGGTTTGCCCAGGTACCAGACATTATCACCACCATCTGTAGCACCCATCCATAAATACATAGTCCTTATCCTCACAAATTTAGAGTCTATGGCTCTGACTGCAGCCACTGCTATGAGCATATTCATGCCCAGAAATCATATAATTGATGGAAAACACCCAGGATCTTTAATAGCATGTTTAACAACAACAAAGCAATATTCTCTGCTTTAAGCTGGGCCTAAATATCAGAGGAACTGACAGTAAAATCTGCATTTTTCTAACTGTCAGCTCCCTTTTCTTTTTTTTTTTTTTACTTAGAGCTTTAAAGAGTAAAAAAATAAAAGGCTCTTTACAGCCCTAGCTATTAACACATGCTAATTAGAGCCCAGCACTCACACGATGCTGGCTACTGTACACAAGCTCCAGCATATTCCCCAGCATATATTTGGCCTCTGCCTAACTTGCTGAGCAGAAATATCACTGTCCAAGTGATGATATCTCTGAGATGAGTTTTCACTCAGACAAATTTACACTTTGCTCCCTTCATGGTGGGGCACAATGATGATGGCATGTCCCCAAAAACTCAGTCTGAGGGCAAAAACAAGCAGAAGAAAAGGACTAAGGGACAGTTTCTTCATCCCTGCCTCAGTGTGTGTTACCGTGCAAGTTTCTCTCTCTTTCTGTTCTTAAATTAACCAAATTTGCTGAACCCAAAGTGCCTGATGCACCCGCTCCTGCTCCCTTCTGCTCCAGTGCAAAGTATCTCTTCAACCACCATGCATGGAACAGAGCAGGGAGGATTTGTTTGCACTGAGGAGATGACTTCAGCTTACCTGTGGCAATTAGCAACACACTGCTCTTAATGCTTACAGCTGAGAGATGTGCCCAACTATACAAATTTGCATTCAGCATTAGGGAGCTTGTTGGGACTAACTCCCGAGGCCAGGTTATACGATTTCTCATGGAGTTCCACACCTTACTCCTTGTGGATCAAGTGTCAAGATCTAGCCTTGAGCCTTTGGCTATTCTCACCTTTCAGAATTATATCTTTTGCTCACATTATGTTTTTGTCATATTTTGGCAATGATCATGTATAGAAATATTTCCAAGGCATGGTTTTGTAAAAGAAGTCTTCACAGAGATTTTGCTTATAAACATGAAATATTTGGCATGTTATTGTTTTGGCGCATGGTATGCTTTTTGCTGTTATTGTATTCTGTCTTATTGATAAAGTACTAGAAATAGTAATAAACAGCCAAACATATATGATTAAGTGCCTATTAAAGGAAATCAATCATAATTCACAAAGAGCTAATTTTTACTTGTCCGTACAGAGATTTGGCTCATACACTTTTGTACATTCAGAACTTGGCCTGGAAGTGACAATTCTACAAGCAGTGTTGGGAAAAACTGAAATTGCATGGGAGTGACTCAAACCCTCAAGCAGGTTAGTGGTTCTCTACCATGTTGCTCCTTACTTGGACAAAATTATTTTGCAAAGCCAGAGATGACAAGGGGTTTGGAGAAGGGTGAGACACAATCATTGGCTTGAAAGTTCTTGTACTAGAGAAACTGTCCCAAGCTTGTTACACCAATGCATAAAATTATCTTGCAGAGTCTGGCTATTCTTCATCTGCAATTAAATAGAACTGTGGAGTTTTAGTCATCCCTAAGATGACTTTGACTAGGCAGTCAAAGGGTAAGCATTTTTAATGCAGTGGACTGAAGCTTGAAAATGAAAAACCTTGTCGTTCCCTATCAGTCCCTTAAGTAATTTACTGTAGGCACCATTTTGTGACCTAAAAAATTGCTAAATTATTTTTTTCCCCCAACATGGTATAAAGTTTTTAAAAAATCTTGAGCTATTTGAGCAGTTTCTCTTCTGCTCAAAGACTGTACTAGGTGTGCTGTTTTGACACCACTACAGTTTACTTTTTTCTCAGGGATGGCACAGATGGCCATAGAGGCAGGTGGCAAGGTAGGGATGATGCAAAATTTCAACCAAGTTCCCATATAATCTACCATAAAGTGAGGATCATGTACACTTAAGTTGAAAATGTAAACCCATATTCTTTTCTGTGATGCTACTATGTATGAGTAAAGCTAGAGAAGTGATAGGAAATAAACAGTGATCTTACCTTTGGCAATAAATTTAAATGAAAACTGGATGTACACGGTATTAGTGCAATCTAGATCTCTTGAAACAAGCATTCTCAGTCCTTCCTGCAAATACAGAATACGAAGTGTGAATCTCAGTTCCCCATACTGGAGGTGTTCTGCAGCTTATTATTTCTGTTACTGACTGCTGGTGGCAGCAGGAGAGGTAGTCCTCTGTCCTACACGTGCTCCCAGGCAAAAAATGGGGGCAGTGATAGCCTTGGCAGAGTGAGCCACAAGATGGAAAGGGACAGATAGGTATGTGTGTTCCACCAGAGGCACAGCTACCTGATCAGCTACAGACACAGGTTCAGCTCATTCAGTCCGTGCTCTGAACCCCTGGGATGTGATCTGATCTGCAAGCACTGACTTAGACATTAAGTCCAAGCTACTACACTCATTTTTTTTGTGCAAAATGTATAGTAACCAAGCACCCTAATTTCCAGGCAGGAACTTCTCTCTAGCAGTTCTTTTCTGTCTCAGAAACTATTTTCTACAAAGATGCTCTTCTGGCGCAATCTCTTGGCTTAGAGCAGCAAGGAAAGGCAGCAGACAGGAAACCTCACAGTGACCCTGAAGGTCCTGTCCATCTCTACAGATGAGCTCAATGTTGTGTGGATCCTGACTCCAGAGCCACTCTCTGCAGTGCAGAGATCTGGCAAACTACTTCTCCGAGCTTCCCTCTTCCTCAGATCCATTGCCCCAGGAGAATTATCTACAGGAACAACCAATACAAATTTTAGACAATTCACATCCTGTGATTTGGGATTGAAATAATCTAAAGATGTTGAACTGGAGTTGAGGTTTTGGAAATAAATATTTCTGAAGAATTAATTTACACACCAAACATTATTAAACTTCGCTTTTTGGGTGGCAACTGAATTCACAGTATCCAATGAAGACTCATGTGTGAGCTTAAACTTTGTGTGCTTATTTAACAAAAGTCTTTCTATTATGAATTTTGTTGAAGAACTGAGAAGTTTAGAAAATATGATATTTCCTGGCCTTTTAAAATCTGCAATTAGCAAAAAAGTATTTAAAGAGCTAGAAAACATCAACAATAGAAAACAGTAACATACAGATTAACTACATAAGCACTGTTAACATAGACTACAGTCCTGACTAATTTGTATTATTCAAAATACTAAAAAGCCAATTAGATTTCAAGACAATTGTAATTTGTACTGTATTTCCAAATAGTTCACTTTGCCTCACGAATCTCAGTGCAGAGTTTCATTCCTTCCCTTTGGTGTTTAAGGAGGAATTTATATCACAAATGAAAGTGATACTCAACAAACAGATGAAACCCATTTGTTCATGAAAAAGACAACTATGACAAACATGATGCATATTTAGGGCAGGAAAAGACATGAAAAGTGAAAATGTTGAATTCTAGCCTAGAGACTTTGAAATAAACATATGTGGAAAACATATAAAAACAAATTATTTCTTGTTTTTAACTCTACTGAGTTCCATTAATTTTTTTCAATGTAAATAATCTCTGACCCCTTTGAAAATGAGAGCTGTTCCAGACTTGATGGTGTCACCATTCAGGTTTCCCCTCTCAGCACCGTAGACTTCAGGCCAAAGGTCTGGATGCAAGTTACCATTGAAATCATCCTTCAGAACAGATGGCAGAGGAAGGACCGGGACACAGTAAGGACCCCCAAAGCCTCTGTCACACCTGGCAACAACATGGGAGGAAAAGGTGTTATGCATCCAGCCTAGATAAAACACTGCTTTATAGGAAGCTGGTGAAGCAGTGTTCTACTTACATGCAATGACCTGAATCACAGATGCCGTGGCCTGAGCACATCCAGGGGCACCCTGTAGCCAGGACCACATTATCAATAGCCCAAGAATCAACACCAGAAGCATAGTTGTACTGAATCCATCTGAACCGTGTTCTGGGAGAGCTGTTAAAAACAGAGTAAATGTATTTCAGGATTCAAAATTTATGCTCCATAAAGTGCTAAATAATAAAGAAAATCTGACAGACTTCAGGAAAAGAAAAGCATGGGAATAAGCAAAGCCCCTTTACTTAGAAAAGATTCCTGTTCCAGCTGAAACTGGAAGTTTCAATTTCTCAGGTTAGTTTTTTAGGCAAAATTCCAGCATATTCTAAAGGAAGGTGCCCAAAATGGGAATCGAGAAAGAACATTGCTGCAGCTTTTGCTGATCAGCAAAGTAGTGAAGCAGAAATGAGTAGTTCCATTAGCATTTGACAACTCCATGTGTTGCTAGCAGAGCTGAAACAAGTAAAGTAAGAGGAAATGAAAGTTCATTTATACTAAGTGTTGTGTAAAGAGAAAAACAATGGTTATATATGTTCATATATATATATAAGAACGTGTACAAACATGCACATGCATACACACTGCTGTCCTTGCTGACAGCCTTGATATCCTCAAAAGAGGAAAGTATTTTGAAAAAAAAAATTTTTGAAGATGATGTCTGATCCTCTGGAGTGAACCATCGAATTAGAAACCAAGATGTGAGCACCAGTTCATTTGCTCTCTGTCCATTTTTACCACTGCATTTTCTGGGTGATGAAATTTACAGGGGTAATGTGTAGGGTGCTTTGAAGAAATACAGAACTATTCAGAACAACAGTAAGCAATATCATCATCATCATCTGTTACTTCTAAACTAGAGGTTATATTTAAAGAGATGGGTGCCAGCATAGCTGCCACATCCATTTATAACCATGTGAAATCGTGAGGAGGCAGGCAGGATTCTCCTCCCGGTCAAAAGGGTGAAGGTGGCACACCTAGTAACGTGTGTTTTGACTTGCTGAATGTCATGGCTAACACACCTAAATGTTGGATGACAACTTATGCAGAATGACAGACAACAGTACTATGTGAAAGGAGGGGTCGGGGTATTAATTCTTGCTTCTTATTGCATAAATGTTAGAAAAGCTGGTTTAGCATTCTTGTTCTTACTGTCATACATTATAGGCAAGACTTAAGAATTCACTCATCAAAGTTGCTACTTCGTTAAGTTCCTACAGTTTACATTATAGCTGAAGAAATATTTTGAAGTGAAATTTAAAATTCTGGTGGCGTGACAACACACATTTAAAAATTTAAAAGACATGCAGAACATTCCCAAGCTGAGGGATGTTTGTTCAAATTAGATCAGCAAAACCTTTGTCATGCTAAACAGCCAGAAGAGCAGTGCTCACTTGGTTGAGGGTGGGAGGTAGACAGTAATTCTCTTCCAGTTTTGGAATCTTTCTGAAGTGTAGATGGAGCTCTCGGTGTACTGCTGACAGCCGATTGTTGGAGGGACACACTCCTCTGTCACCAGGTGCCAGTCTCTCCCGTTGTTTAAAGAATACTGCAGGTGAATGCTATGGGAATTGCTGTATGGCTTGCTGCAACCCATGCTCAGCTCAAACTGCAAGAAAGTGGAAGCTGATACATGGAAGTCCCAAGTCTCAGCATAACGAGGTTTTCCTAAGAAAAGACAGAAGAACAGCAACAAAAAAGTGTAACTGTAGCATATGCTTTCAGTACTGTCATTCAAATTTGTTGTCTCTGTCTTCACCTTTTTTCAGCCTCCTCTTCCCTGCAGATTATTATATGCCTGAATTTATACCTCCCATCTTGTGAAACTTGACCCACACATGGTTTAAAAAATAGACTCATACAGCATGTAGCAATGTTTGGTGACACGTACCAATGTTTTCACTGAACATCAGAGCTGTATCCATAGACAGGCAGTCAATGTCTACTTGACCTCCTTGTATTCTGTACCAGCTTGCTTGCAAATCCACAGTTCCATCAAATTTATCCTGGAAGCCAGTCTGAGAACTGTCATTCATCCCTATAAGGACATCATCCAAAGCCCACTGAGCTGAATGCTTTCCTACAAAAACCAAAACAGACAGGTTAGTGGAGTCCCTGTAAGTTGTTTTTTCTGTCCATATGCTGTGTTCACCCAGTGAGCAGTGCTCAGTCACATAGATTGAGCACTGTTAAACAAGACTAAAACATCGCTCAGGGATTCACCTGGACTCAACAGTATGTTTCTATTACAGATAAACACAGGTATTTCCTTCTTCATTGCTCTAGCTTCAGTGCCTTTGCCATTATACGCTCTCCCTGTGTTTGAACGAGACACTCCCAGAGCCAGTGGCTGTCACCTGTAGGTGCTGGTATAGAAGGTGATATTTCAACCTCCAGTCACAAACTCTCCCTTCTACTCTGGGCCACAGGACTGCCATCAGGTGGTCTCAGAGTGATCCCTCTCAGCAGGGACAGATGTCATCCAGGTGCTGCCAGAGCAAGTGGCCATGAGGAAGACAAAGGTAGGGAGCAGCAGATCTGACATGGCACCACTCACCAGTGCAAATACTCATCACAGCATGATGGTCTGTGGTGCATCAGTGGCTGCTGAGCACTTTTTCCCAAAGGAACTGTCTTCCTAACTACATAACATCCTTCTTGCCTTGTCTGCTCTTACATAGAGAGGATAATTAAGTCCAGCACATACATTATAAAAAAATGTATGAATCAAATCAGCCATCAAAATGATAAATAATAGCTAAGAATCTGCATACCATAATTACTTGAACGTAAGCTGTGTGCTTTGCTCCCCAAGGAATTGCTGTTAAAATATACTTTGGTATATTTTTGAATATCACCTTATTTTTCCTGTAGGGATCCAAGAGCTGCTGCCTTGTGCAAAGGCAAGACAATCAGGACAGTTTTAATAGTGGTAAGCGTGCCCCCATGCAAGGTGGGAGCTCTAACAGTGGCTGTAGGATTCAGTTAGTACCAAGGTTTTTACTTGGAGCTGAGGATGTGGGAGATGGCTGAGTGGGTTTTGCAGGTGCAGCAGAAGGCAGGGGAGCTGAGCACTGGGACACCAGAAATGGCAGGAGAAGGGGGTCCTGTTTTGGAGTGTTGAGATATTTAGGATTTTTATTTTTTTTTTTTAGTGTAATGTTCTTTTCCCCTGCCCTCTGTAATCTCAGCATCTTTGGTTTAAATTTAGTTCTTAAAACAATTTTACTCTTAAGCCCACTCCTCAGTTTGGTGCTATAAAGGAGAATCATGCCTGTGGTGTAACTCAGGAAAGCCTAAATACGCTCTTACAGCACCCAACTGTTCAAAATACTGTATTTTTGGTAAGCTGAAGTTTCTGTAGAGCATGTCCATATTGAGAAGCATTGACTTGTGGGTCGTGTAAAGCTGCTTAATGAATTTTTAGGATGGCCTTGCTTACCATGTTGTGGCTGCCACCAGCGGAAAGCAGTGGCAGGGGTTTTGGCCTCCCGAGGTAAGTCTATTGAAATGATCTGGGGTTCCAGGTATGACATGAAGTCCAGTTCTCGCAGCAAATGCCAGGTGATCCCGTTGTCATTTGTGTATTGAACAACAAGTCCTATATTTAAAGTTAAAATGAGAAGTTAGTCTAACTGTGCAGAGCAAAGTGTGTGTGTGGGGGCAATTCACCCTGTACTCAGGAACTGCCAACCCCCACCCAGTGCATGCCTTTTGACATCTCACAGAATCACAGAATACGCTGACATGGAAGGGACCCACAAGGATCATTGAGTCCAACCCTCAGCCCAGCACAGGACACCCTGAAGAGTCATACCATGTGCCTGAGAGCATTGTCCAATTACCTCTTGAATTCTGTCAGGCTTGCTGTGACCACTGCCCTGGGTAGCCTGTTCAGTGCCCAACCACTCACTGGGGAAAGAATCTTTTTCTAATATCCAACCTATTTCCCCTACCCTTTCAGCATCTCCTGGTCCAGGAGCATTTTATGGACAAAGTCCTACTGTAAAGGTGACATATTGCACCAGCTGACACACATTATCTTGCCTGTCTTCACCAAAGTCAAAGGACCAAGTCTTTTACAGTCTCATTTGAAACTAATGATTGTACCACAGAAATTATAGGAGTAATGTGACTTCTTCGTACAGTCAGTATTTATTTCATGCAGGATATCCTTGCAGTTTGTGTGAGACACTAAATTAATAATTCTGATAGCTGGGCTTACAGTATGGGTAGCTCACAATGCTCTTACTATGGATGCAAGCTCACAGCATCCTTGGAAGTTAATTAGCATATTTAGAAAATTTAAGATAGTCTATCATACACACAGTATGGCAAATACTAGGAGACAACAAAATTTTGAAGTCATTAATGAGCTTATCAAAGAGGACAACACAAGAAAGAAGCACCTAGGTATATTTCTTCTCTTAAAACTCTTTCACACTGCAGCACATTTGAAGATAATGGATTGGGTTTTTTGTGTTTTATAGTGGTGCAAATGAGAGGAGAATCAAACCCTCAGTATAACCTACACTACAAGATGACAGCTTTCCTCAGTGAGTCAGTGTCAATGTAAATGCCAAATATCAGGAAACAGTCCATTGATGTTAAATGATTTATCCTGAGAGGAAAATTAAGTTTTCTCATCTAGCAGATGTCAATGGTCTGTCTTCATGCTATTAGACCACTTTAGATGGGGAATCCGCTCCCAAACACTGCTGATGCCTCCCAAACACAAATACCACCACCCAGTAACTTTAAGCATGTGGGTAAAATAAGAGAGGAGGCATCTGGGAGAGATGAATTTATTCAGACTAAATAAATTTTCAGCTGCAGCTTTATAATTTTGCACTTTGGGTAAATCATGCATGAGCTTGGTTTAGAAGGCAATTTTTTATGAGACCCACTGGTGTAGCTAAGAAGCTGAACAAGTTTTCAGGCACTCAGCTTTTCTTCAGGTCAGAAATGGAGGTTGCCCACTTTATGCTGAACTTGGATGTCATTCCTTTTATCTCAGACCTGAAGAAAGTCCTGGGTACTTGTAAATTTACCTGCTTTCCAACAGTATCAAGTGGTCTAATAAAAGTTATTACACCTTGTCTTGTAAATGTTGTCTTTCTCACAGCTCCAACAGTTAATCCTACAGATAGATCACCATTAGGTTTAGTGTAACTAAGTATAAATAGAAATGTCAGTTGAAAGTAAATAGCTTTCTGCACCTTTTATGAAAACTGAAGAGGTAATTTATTTATGCAAAAAAAAAAATAAAACAATCTTTTTGATTTTTTAAAGGCAGCAAAAGGCAAAACCACTGCAGAAGACCCAAAATACAAAAAGCTTATTATAAAAAAATGGGGCTTTACCTTCATTCCTGGCTCTTGGTCTGTTGCAGGAGTTACCAACAGTTTTGCTCCCAATTTGTACATAAAATTGAACTAGCCTGTTAAAAAAAAAAACAGGTAGAGAAGAAGTGTAATTAAAGGATAATTTTCTTCCCTTAGCTAATGTGGCTTTTTCAGTTAGGTCATTAGTCCAGGTTTATTGATTAGGTACTGTTCCCAGAGAAATGAAACATGGCTATGGTAAATATTGAAGGACCCAAGTCAGAAGAAAGTGATGTGGTTTATTATTCCCGTACCTAATAAATGTATTTTTGGAGTCAGTAGCAGAATTTAGCAGTTCTGCACCTCACATAAGTTGCAATATCTCCAAAGCAGGCAAACCTGCTCCTTACATCAGATCTTACCTTGGTCCCTTGTAACTGGAAATCAGATTGAGCTACAAAATACAGCAGTACATCTGTAATAAAATTATTATGTCCCCACTAAATCGCCAATCCTTTTTTGATCCTTAAATTCTTGGTGTGAACAATTTTCAATGAAATGAGCTCATTAAACAACTTGTGAATTGGACCCTTTGATTTTGAATCTATACATTTTGATTTCATTGAATATCCTCCTGTTCTCACATCATGAAATGGCAAAAACCCCACGTTCCTGATCTGCTTTTCTTGCAACCTGCCCTGCAGTCAGTGCTTCTATCACTTCCCTACCTTCTCGTATTGCTTTCTACTGCAAACCATGACAACCTTTTCATCTATGTCTCTGCATGAATGTTTTTCCATGTCCTCAATTTTTCCCAAAACCACTTTCTGCAACCCTTGTAAAGCCACAAAACCTTTTGAGACAGCCTTGCTGGTTTGGACAAAACTCTGGATTAGCCTGGAATACCCACATTTAGCTATATTTGAATTAATAATTATCCCATCTTTGTGCTCCAAAATTGTTAATTTTTTTTCCCCCAATCTGCAGTGAGTCCCTTATATCCCTGCTGAACTGGTATTTTTAATTGTGACTCTGTGGTTTCAGAGTAGTTTACATTTCCTCTTAGGTGCACACTACCCTGCTATATAACAACAATTGATTTCAATTAATGTCCTGCTGCTCACTCACCAAATTTCACTGGGTATCTCAGGCATTCACCTGAGTCTTATTGGGGCATAATTAATGCAAAGAGCATTGAGATGACTGAGGATGTCATCACCCCCTCAGTGGTGCCTTATGCACAGGTTGTCTGCACTGCACACCCAAAACAGCACCTGAGCAGAGCATAGAAACTGGGCTCAATCCCACAATGAGCTTTTGCATGCTGCAAGTTGGCAATGTCATTCTCCTCCTTGCTTCCTAGCCAGTTTTTAAATGAGGGAAACCAGGCTTCATTAATTCTATTGCCTGTAGACAGCTTCTTTATTTAAAATACTAATTTTGAGGTGAATTTGTGTCTCTGTGTGAAGAAACAAGGCTTGATTTACCACTAAAATAATTCCCCACAAGGATAATTCTTTTTGCTTTAGGGAATTTGGTCCTAATTTTCGTAAAATCACAGCCAAGCCACAGGACTACAGCCAGAGTCAGTACGATGCAGACAGGATGCCAATTTCCCTCATCCACTGCTATACACAAAATATCACGATTCTCTTCTGATTCTAAACCCAACCACATTCCAGTTCTGTTATCAATATCTGTGTCTCCTATCTGAGATGTTTTGTTTGTCCACAGGAACTAAGACAAGCCAGAATATCCTCATCAATCTCATTCCTAACATAACCCCATGGATACCTCAAGAATCATCAGGCTCACAGTACTACACCATTTAGCCAGGTAGGTCTTGTTTGTTTGCTGCAGCTCTGTTGTCTGTGCCGGTGTTCAGGCAATAAAACACTAGACAGAAATCTCTGAGGTGAAAAGATTTACAGTCCTGTGATAAAATTCTCTTTTATGATTGCCAAATGTAAAGATAGTTGAAAAGCAAAAACAAAGGACAAAACCCCCCCTTCCTCAGAAGGGTGAGTCGCCTCATCTGATCTGTAAGTGTCTGACCCAGAACAGCTCCCAGGGATGGTTGCACAGTCATTAGCAATGGAGTCTGTAAAGCAGACAGGAGCCAAGTCAGCTAACAAGCCAGATGTCACCACTTGGAAAAAAACATATTCCATGTTTTTTATCTAGCTGCCAGGTAGGTACTGTGTGCAAATGCTCCCACTGAACAGATAGTGATGAGTGTCATAAGGGACAGGCCATCAAAATGGGAGGCAGAAGCTCATCAGCAACCAAAATGCATCCATGGATCAGGTTGTCAGTCAGAAGGATGGAAATACTGCTGGTGAAATTGTGCCTTTGGTGTATTGGGTCATGCAATACGGAAGGGATGGAGAGACTACAGGGGGTTTCTAAAGTGTAATCTGGGAAAAACCCCCACAGTTAAACATATAAAGGAATAAGGAGGCAATAGGACAAACAAAGCAAAGATTATGATATCACTTAATTCATATAGTAAAAATCGAGCGGTTGTTTATGATCATTTGCTTCAGGGCACAAATTTCAGTTTTAGATGCTGTTAGTGTAACCCCTGAGTTTGGCAGTGTCCTGTCAGGCTGCTTCCCTGAGCAGCACAATGCACCTCAGGCTGGCTAATCTCGGCCCCTCTGGAGCAAAGCAAACCAGGAACGCTGAGCCCCCATGGACCCCGCTCTGCTGGGGAGAGAAGGGTGAACGGGAAAAGGGTCTTTGGTCTTGAAAAAAGGAAGAAAAGTTATTTACACTCCTCACATAAAGTTTGCACTTTACATTCAAAAAGCTGTAACTGAAGAAAGATGATGGGGAACAAGCATAGGTAGATCTGCAGGAATTGCAGAATGAAAATAAAACTTTAGTGTCTTGCAACATTTTTCAGTTTTTCAATCAGGCTCTTCCACGCCTGATTTAACAAAACAAGATCTTAAAAGGTCTGGGAAAACACTATTAACCTGAAAAATAAGCAGCTTAAAAATCTACTGCAGGAGTCTCAGCCTTCCTATTCACAACCCTCAATCCACATATCTAACAGTATGTCTTTCAAGCCATATTTTCCTGCTGTTTACTCAGTCAAAACCTCCCAACCAAAAAACACTCACAAAAATAAAAGATAACTGTGTAGGGACTATGATGACCCCTAATAAGATAACTGAATTCTATGCAAGGCATTATTGAATTCAAAAAGTAATACCAAAATGGGAAAAAATGCTTCCCTCTAATCTCCTCTTTCAAGTGATATTAATTTTAGCTCAAATAATGCAAAAAAATTTTCTAGGCTGAGGAATTATTTTCTTCTTAGGGTATGGGCCTTTCAGTTAACCCCTCACACTCTCACAAACTTAGTCTGCTTTTTCTTCTAGTAAAAAAAGACCCAGTTAATGTTACAGATGGTCTCAAACATTAAAATAGGATGCATCTGTTCAAAGCAACACAGATTTCCTTATAATTAATGAAAGAAAGAAATACATGCTTCCAGAAGACAAAGCACTGGCCTTTGCTAGACCCTGATTTAGGAAGAGCTGTGTTGCCCTTTTGAAGTAGCTATTCTCTCCTTGGAACACAAAAGCAGCCTGGGGTAATTGCTGTAGTCTAAAGAATCCATGTTCTGGTCAAGCAGCATGAGGTGGCTGCTACCTTTGAGCACATACTGAAGAAAGCAAAAAATCCATGTTAGTCCCATTTGTGTTGGAGCAGACCACTGTGCTTGCTCTGTCTAGCAAACAGCCCAGGGAGGTGGCTTCGAGCTTGAAGTGTTCAAGGAGGTTAACCTGCTCACTGTGATGCTTACAAAAAAAATAAAGTGCTGATCTATTTTGAACAATCAGTTGCAGCAGGAGAGCAGCTCACATGGTGAGTACATGCTCAGAAGAGAGATCTTAGTTGCTCTTAGCAAGTGTCCCCCTGGCCCTTTATGTACTTGGGGCAGTTTTAAGACACCTGATGACCATGTTCTTGCACAAAACAGAAGCAGTGATAGATTAAAAAAGTCAAGAGAGAGAATTGCATAGTATCTTAAAGTTTCTTTTGGCTTTTAAAGTGGTTCAAACTCCACAAAAATGGAAAGGTATAAATATGAATATCTGGCATTAAAAGTTTCAATGTAATATTGAAGCTATAGGAAATACTTTTATAAGAAGATTTCTCCATGAAAAAAGGAGTAGCTCAAAAATACTGTTTGAACATAGACTTTGTGATGTGGTTACTTCTAATATAATGTTTCCCAGGACTAATAACAGGTGCATTAAAGACAGTAGAACAGAACTGCTCATAACTTTCCAGAGTTCCAAGACAAACACGTGCTTGTCCAAAGAGCATTTGTCAAACAGTTAATTATTTTAATTATCAACTAATTTACATAATTCTATAAATATTTCGTGTATTTGTCAGACAAGCAGGGGGCAGAGGAAAGGCAGCTGGTGCTGTGTCGTGCTGTGCGGTGCCGGGGGCAGCTGAGGATGTCCCCAAACCCGCAGCACCCACACCTGCCCTACAGAGCACTGCCTGCCTGAGCTGGAGAGTGGGAGAAGTGACTTGTGGCCCGTCTTTGCTGAGTGATCTCACAAATGAAACAAAGGAGCAAATCACGGCATTGCTTACTCTCAGAGCAGTATTTGCCAGGACAAGGATCTTTTATTAAGCTAAATGACGTAATTGTAGGGTGCTCAAGGCTTCAGGTTGGCGATCCCTCATGAGACTGGACAAAGCAGCAGCAACTCCAGACTAAACAGCAGTTGCAATTAACAGCCCTTTGTTTATCCTAATTACATTAATCAGTTAGACAATTTGAGAGAAGAGGATAATTGCTGCCAGTGGAGCAGGATTCAGTGGCAGCAGGGAGAGAGGTGAAGGTTGGTTACCCTCTTGGCTATGCAGAAATAATTCACATTCCATTCCTTTACACTTCTGACAAGTGGACTAATTCACAACATCTGGCAAGTAAACAATAGCTCCTTGCTATGCCATCATCATGCCTGCAATTCAATGCACTCAGAGGAAAAGGAGTTTTTCTCCCCAGCTATGGGCAGAGCCTTAGATTTTGTGCATTCTTAAGATCACATCTTCTGCCTGTCCACCTCGAATACAATGCAAACCATCTTCTCAAAAGGATAGAGAGTTAATACTTTATTTTATGGTGTTATTCCACTGTTTCTCACCCAAGTATTCTCTTTCATGAAAAGGAAATAGTACATTAGAATGAACAATTAGTATTTTCTCTGCCTTTAAGATTTCTTGTACAGACTGTGATTACCAGGAAAACATTTGCAACATTTTCTCACCTACACTTGCAACATGTGTAGGTAACCGAAGACATGTTTTCAGTTTTCTGTGTAGGCAGAAGAGAGAAGAGGAATACACAGCCCATTGTGAGAAGTGGCACTGAGGACTGACCTGATATTTGTGGTGTCCAGGGGAACAGTCCTTGCCTCCCTTTTGCCAGGTCCACTGAAGTACAGAGATTTTCCGTCACTGAGCACACCACAGCCTGTCCCAACCTGACCTCCTGTTATCTTGTACCACAGAGGGCTTAGCTTCCTCTCAAACCTGTCGAACATCTCACTGTGATTAGGCACATTAGACACACAGGTTCCATGCGATGCTTCAAGAAAGAAACAAGAAAGAGGGAAATGCTTTGGTGAAACTGTGCTGAACAAGTAAGGGTCAGATACAGTACGCTGGCAGATGGTTCTGTTGCATCCACATGCAACAAAGCACTAGGATTTTCTAAGAAAATGCCCTGATGATTATACCTTTTCAAACCCACTTTACAAATTTTTGTAGGCTGAATAAGCTCTCTTCCTCTAAACTCTCAGATGGCTTATTTCACTAGGTGAAAAATAGCCATGCTTTATGCTGATAAGGCACTTTTCATAAATAGAAAAATATTATCCTTTAATTTTAAACAAATCGAATGAAAGATGTCAGCTTCTTGCTTTTTTGGTATAGAGGGTTGAAAAGAGTGCAGTGTGCAACTACTTGTGTCAATCCCTGTTTTTTCGTAGGGTTTGGATTTTGTTTTTGTTTTTTTTTTTCTATTTCAACATAAAAGCCCCTGAAACCACAAGTGAGCAGAATTTTCCACAGAAGGGCCTGCCCGAGCATATGTTCCCTCCTGGTCCCATGCCATCTGATGGCCAGGGGACTCAAAAATGGCAACGATTCTTTTGAAGATGATCCAAACGCTTTTAAGCAGACTTTTCAGTTTATAATGTTTTATTTTGTTTTCTCTTTTATTGCTAGTCCCTTCCCATTCATACAGATGGTGATGTTCAAAGACTGCAATTGCCAGAAACATCAATGGTGTCTGCTGCCTTTAGCTGCTCTGCTTTGCCTCTGCTGAATTTTACTAAACAAAACAAAAAGATTCTTGCTGGCAGCCCATGAAATACATGTCATCGTACTTTTTCCAGAATATCAGAGAGGAAGAACAGGATGTTAGATTTGCAGCTTTAACTTGGCCACTGCTCACTGCAATGCCACCTAAAGAGGGTTGCCTTACCTGTGTAGCCCAGGTCACAAAAGCAGACCCCCGAGACGCAGTCCCCGTGGCCATTGCAGTAGTTGGGGCAAGGCTCAGAAATGTAGACACCATCTAAGCCAAAAGGAGGCACACTCTTGTGGGAGCTGCTCTCCTGGATCCAGCGGAATCGAGTCTTACTGTAGAGAAACAACAACGAAGAGCACGGTATTACTATTGCCAGTTGCCAGCTTCTACATCTACTGCTCTATGTTTAAGATTAAAAGGAACTTTTCCTAAATTTGCCATTTGCAAATAGAATGCCTAGAAAATATTTCTCACATCCTACATTTTTGTGCAGTGTTGCTTAAGGATATTTCTTCGAGATTTTCTGGATGCATTTTGACTTCCTCGATTTCTCTGGCTTGTATCAACCAGCGTGATGCAAAGAACAAATACATGTTTTTATCAACAAGAATGAATAATTAGACGTGACTCTGAAGATGCCTTTTACTATTCAGTTCAACCTGAAGTGCTAATTACATGTTAAAATCCCAGAACTCCATTTATCACAGTAGTTCTGAAAGGAACTCAATAATGTCAGTGACACAGACTTTGTTATGAGATTGTACTCTTTTGAGGAAAAAAACCTTCAAGTTATTTGGATACGAGAAAAAAGCCACTTTCTAAAAATAATGGCAAATGATATGTCCTACAGGGCATGTTCACAGAAATACTAAGTTTTTATTCTTGGAGGACAACACAAAATTCCTGAAAAGCAGTGATTTAATCCTTAACTTGTATGACTAAAACTGCTCCAGAGAATTCAATGAGCTAACATGAAGTTACTCCAGCTGACCCACCGCAAAGGAAATTGGCTGAAGAAAAAATATTTTGGATATTAATTTTCAGTCTTTAACTTTTAGTTGAATCACTTTATAGGAGCTCCAGAGAGGGGAACAGATTTAAAATCTTATAACCAATCTCATAGATTAACTAAGATTCTCCCTGGTACTCCACCTAAAATATAATAAACCTATTGCTCCTCCTTTTCTGCTCTGTACTGGGATTTGGTAGGTAGGTGATCATCATGCTCGTGCTCTGTACCAACTGAGGAAATGGGATGCTCTCCAGTTAACCCATGAACCATGACTTCCAAAGTGACCCACAACAAATTCAATTTTTAATGTGCCAAGACCCTCATCGCCATCACAATACTTACATTTTTAATGTATTAGCATGAGCTTCTTATTCCTGATTACATTACTGAACATAATGCCAAACAGATTGCTGCTATTGATTCTGCACTGCTTGTTTTGGGTAAATCAAATCAGCTGGTGTCAGATCTGTGCAATTTGGCACCTGCTTTTATTGGCTAATTACTGAAGAAAAGACAAACTTGTTATGGTACACGCTGCTATTTCCAGTCCTTGCGGCAAAGGCACCGGCTTTCCTGCTACAAAATATGCCACATACTCGAAATCTGTGCTGGGGCTTGAGGACGAGGAGTCCACGGCAGGAGGATGGGGCTGAAACTCAGGGGCAGCAGGAGGGCAGCAGCCTGAGGGGTGAGAGGCAGGAGGCAGCAGGGGCATGGCCAGGGGCTCTGTGGGGCAGCTGCTGGCAGGGCTTGGTGCAGCCAACAAATCAGATTGGGGTGTTTTACTGGTGGGGTAAGACAGAGAGTAAGGGGAGTAAGACACTTCAGGCAAATCCAAGTAAGACTGAGGAAAGTTGCTGGATTTCAAGGCTTATTTGTGTCTTCCCCCATCTGATGTTTTCTCACTGATGCTGAGGTTGTGCTTGCAGGTGAGCACACCTCTTACTCCTCCCTGCTTTGCCTTTGGCCATCCCGGCTGCCTTCAGTGACCCACCACATTACACATCAGCCCCAATACCTTTCTAAGTTTCTTTGCCCAGTGGTAACTAAAATAAATCCTGTTCAAAGAGCTTATTTGATTCATGTGACTTATTACTCTCTTGCTGGTGCCTCTGACCTGACTGATACACACAAAGACAGCCAGTGAAGAGATTGATGTCAAATTAAAATGTGCCGGGTGCCTTGCTGCTTTGTAATTTAATTTTATAGACCAACCTGACACCTTTAATATCGAAACCTTCCCCCTGTTTTGAGGAGCACAGTATATTTTTTCCAGATCTGCCATTTTTTAACACCTCCTTTATTCTCAGCCTTGCAACTTTTTCTTAGTGTACCGTCACAGAAACAGCAGCTAATTCATGGGGTCCCACTGGCATCACTGGTTTACAATGCACAGTACCTGGCTGCAAGCGACCTGGGGATAACAATAGTAATTCTTGTCCAGTCCTCAAAGTCTCCCGTGTGGTACACGGTGGGCTCGCCCAGCTCGCGGGAGCTGCCCTCGCAGCCTTTGGTGCCCGGAGAAGCAGGGTAGCAGCCCTCCTTCACCAGCGACCAGAAGAGCCCGGCGTCGTGGGAGTACTGCAGCAGCACGGGAGCAGAGCTGCTGTACTGGTTGGTGCAGCCGATGTTCAGCTGCAAAAAAGCAGAGCATCACAGATGAGCTGAAGAAACCCGTGCTGTTACAAGGGTTTATTGTCTGCCAAACAGACTTTTTGTGTTGGGAGGCTTAATGCTCTGAGCACTTGATTTGAACACTGCTGGCAAACAGTGACTGATGCTGGGACTCTGTTTCCTACATGTATATGACCCTTCTCAGTAAAAATTCCCACTATCCCTTCAGCTGAGTCCAGCACTCTGAAAGATGCAAAAAACTTTTCAAGGGTCCCTGTGCATGGCAGGCCCCAAACAGCAACCTCTGCACAGGCACCTCTATGCCCAGGAGTGGGAAGAGCTGTCTCCTCTGAGACCTATCCCCTCTGCAGTCCACCCAGTGTGCCCAGAGGATCAGCCTGACTCCCAGGTGAGCCCTGACCACAGCTGTGTTTATGGCCTTGCAGGGGTGATGTCTGAGAGCTGGCACTGCAGTTTGGGCCCCCAGAACAGAGTAAAATCGGGTCAAGTAGAAAAATGCATATGAAAATGTGAAAAATGAGAATGTAACCAAGACAAAAATCAACTGGTGATTTGAAGTTTTCAGTTTTATTTTTCAAGCGATCAGAAAAATATTAGTTTTCATTATTTTACTGCAGAAATTCTACTTGAGTTATAGAATGTAACATGTAAAACAAAATCACTCATGTAAAATTAAATAATTCTAACAAATTACTGTCTTTGAGTTTATCAATGCAAAATTATTCCAGCTTGCTATTTAAAATGGAAATTTCACAAACTCAGGGAACCATTTAACTGTATGTTTAAATTAAAGCATGCAAATAAGACTAACACATTTATGTGCAGGCTGGTTTAAAAGCTTTCCAAAAAAAGTATAAATTCTGGCCTTAAATAATAGACTTTGTAAAGAAGAACTCACTGTTCTGCGATACATGTTGTTTATGTTTTATATATTTGTGTTGTATTGCCAAGTGCTTCAGTGATGGAAGGTGCATGAAACATTTTCAAGTATTGGGTTTTTTTAGACTAAATTTTTAAATGCTGTTGCTCATCAAACAGAATGGAGACTTAGTCACTGAAGTAAAGTGGTGAAGAGGCAAATAGCATCTTTTTCAGGCTAAATGGTACTTATATATTGAGATATTTTGGGGTCTTAGTTTAAAGTATAAAACTACAAGCAATACTCACTTAGAAATTGTACTGAAATCCCTCAGTTTGTATAGCATCTCATTAGCATAACTTTTAGATGAAATGAGATTATTTTACAAATCCCATTATTTCTAACTAACTTTCCTATTTATAGAACTGTGGGAATTATATTTGAAAAGCTGCCTGTAAACATCTGATCTCTTTAATAATTCCACTTGTAAATTATTCAGTGTCTGTATCCACCAATTATGTAAGGACCATGTATTTGTGGTGAGCTCATTAAAATTGCATTGCAACCAACCTCCAGAATTCACCAATGGGATTTCATTATAAACTCAATAAAATTTTGATTAGGGTTCAGAAACAAGAGCTTGTCAAAGCAAATACACTTTCTTTGGAGCCCATATTCTGATGTATTGTCAGACCACTGAAATTTCTGTAAGCTCTTTAAAGAAGGAAATGCTAATTGGAGCCTATATTTATTGACACAATGAAGTAAATTATATGAAAAACCCACACTTGAGTACAGAGCAGCTTGTAAGTCCTTAAATAGTTTAAAATACAAAAATGTACGCAAACCACATTGGAGCTTTTGTACTCAGGGAGCCCCAGACGGGATAAATCCTTTTTTGCTTGACAGTGCTGCAGCATTTCCTAATACTGACTTGAATACAATGACAGTCACTTCAACCCACTTGTGAAATGTGTTGAAGAACAAAAAGCTTTAAAACTTCTCTGGAGGGGTAAATGCTTTCCTGCACCAAGGTTTTGGCTATCCTTCTAGAAAGCAGGATGGCATTCTGTGCTGTTTGAATTCATACTTATGCTCTTCACATGTTTTTACGCAATGGTCTAATTTATCACCTTGGTTTGAACAGTGGTCCCAGTGGCATCTTGCAAGTATTGACTAAAGGCAGTTTTACAGATATTCTTGCAGGGATTTATGTTTAAGGAATACCTTGAACTGCAGGACGTATCCAGGCTTCAGACTTAAATCTCGAGTCACTGCAAACCGGTCTCCATCTGATTTACCAAAGAGCATGGCAGAGGGGGTGGCAGAGCAGAAACTTTCATTTTTGGTCATCCCTTCGTTGGCCAGCATTAACCACACACTCATCTGGTTCATAGGGTAATCGAATGCTGGCTTTTCATAAAAGTTCTGTTAGAAATAAGAAAGAAAGCTACAGGTACTATCATTTAGCACTGTGACTTCAGAGTAATGCCCAAAATGCTCAGCTTTCAAATTATGCAATTTGTATTTTCAGTCATTTTTAAAAAATTATAATTTCCAGGACTTCAGTCCTGACTTTTTGAGGATATACATTATTACACCCCCTGTCACAGAGTTTAAGAGCCTGATGATTTTGTGATAAGTTACTCCCACATAGAGACACAGCTGCAAACACTACAGCTGTTTCTTTAAATAGACCCAATATTTTCAAAGAAAATTATATTCAAACAAAAGTCTCCTAACAGAGAGAATGGCTCCTATTTCATGTGGATGCCCACAGCCTGCTCTTGCTTATTACCTGTGGTAAAGTGGGATTAACAACAGGAATGATGTGCTTCTGCTTCTCTGACAAGATGATGATGTCATCGATGGCCCACTGATCATACCCTTCCCCTGAAAACACGGGCTGCCACCAGCGAAACCTGGTGCAAGGTGTCTTGGCCGCAGCTGGCAGCTCCAGATAGACAAACCTGAAGGACAGAAATGGAGCAGAACTTTAGAGAACATAGGTTGTAGAGAAACGTGCCACTGAACAGGGTAAAGGGGCAGGAAAGCCAGCACCTATCTTACAAGTCCTCAGTAATTTGCATGTCCAAAGAAGGGCAACAAAGCTGGTGAAGGGTCTAAGAGAATAAGTCACATGAGGAGCAGCTGAGAAACTGGGGTTGTTTAGTCTGGAGAAGAGGAAGATCGGGGGAGACCTTATCGCTCTCTGCAACCACTTGAAAGGAGTTTGTAGCAAGGTGGGGGTTGGCCTCTTCTCCCAGGCAACCAGCGACAAGAGGACATAGCCTTAAACTGTGCCAGGGGAGGTTCAGATTGGACAACAGGAATAATAACCACCTGAAAGGGTGATTAAGCATTGGAATGGGTGGCTCAGGGCAGTGGTGGAGTCACAGTGGTGGAAGAGTTCAAGAAATGACTGGATGTGGCACTTAGTGCTACGGTTCAGTTGACATGGGGATGTTCAGTCAAAGATTGAATTCAAGGATCTTGGAGGTCTTTCCAACCTTAATGATTCTATTAATCTAATTTTCTATATATCTAAATACCAATTTATACACTGCATATCAAGAAGCCTTCTTTGTCCTTGTCTGTGGAGAATGTAAACTCTTTAGGACAATGCCTATTTTTTATGCTGTATTACTATGTTGCCAAGCACAATAAGGAACTGATTTGAACTCTCCAGCTTTGAATTAAACTGTTCAGCTGGTCCATGTTCAGAAGGTCTTAATGTTCCTCTGATGCCAGGAAGTAATAGTGAAATATGCTGGCAAAATTAATTTCTCATTCTCTTCTGCTGATTGGTCCTATTTGTAGACAAAAACATCCTTCTGTTACAATGCAATAGATTATGTAGCAGAGTTTTCTTCTGTGGGTAAAAATATTTCAGCCCTTCTATACAGATCTTTGTAAGAGAACTTGAGGTCTTCTCAGTTTGCTTTATGTCCAACTTAGGAAACACCTTACAAAAATGATGCTAAATAAAATTAAAGTTTCAGACTTAATCATACTTTTGTCAAAAAGTACAATATTAGTTACTTGCTCAGTCCTATTTCAGACACCTTACATATATGCATTTATAGATCCTTTCAGCACTCTTTTTTTATATCACGTTATTTTGTACCATGGACTCTGCTTCACTTGCCAGTTGGGCAGAGAGAGGAGACAGAATTTTTCTTATCCAGAGGATTCCCAGATTTATGTGTTGGAGCACAAGGAATTGGAAAATAAGATCTGGACCACATTTGAAACAAGAGAAAAATAATTCTGCATAGCTATGTTCAGTAATGACAATCACTCTTGATTGCTCAAAGGGACAACATTTTGTCAAAAATAATATATTGGATAGTCCAGTGTTGAAGGTTTCAATATTTAGCGTTTTGTTGGGTGGGTCCTGTAATTTTGACACAGTAGAGGTTAAGGCACTCACCTAGCAGATGAAGGGGATGTGGTGGCTGCAGTTTTTCTGGATTTTAGTAAGGCTTTTGATACTGTACCTCACAGCATCCTTACGGACAAGTTATCCAGCTGTGGGATGAGTGGGTTCAGGTTGTGCTGGGTGAAGGCCTGGTTGAAAGTCAGAATTCAAAGGGTTGTGGTGACTGGTCACCAACAGTTCTCCTCAGGGTTCAATGCTAGAGCCAATCCTGTTCAATGTGTTTCTCAATGATCTGGATGCACGACTTGAATGAACCAAGTTTGTTGATGATACCAAACTGGGACGTGCTATTCACTGTCTTGAGGGTCATGAGGTCTTGCAGAGGGATCTTAATAGATTGGAGCACTAGGATTGATTAATGGGATGAAATTTAACAAGTGGGAATGTCAATTCTGCACCTACAATGGAGTAATGCTGGGTATAAATATAATCTGGGAGAGGAGCTGGCTGGAGATCAGCCTGCAGAAAGGGATCTGTGGGTGCTGGTCAGCAGCAAGCTCAGTAGGTGTCAGCAGCAGGTCCTGGCAGCCAAGAGGGCAAACCCTGTCCTGGGGTGCACCAAACACAGAATCACCAGATGGTCAGTATTCAGGGTTGGTGTGGCCTCATCTTGAGCACTGTGTGCAGTTCTGGACCCCATGATTTGAGAAAGATGTGAAGGTCCTTGAATGCATCCAGAGGAGGGCAACAAAGCTGGTGAAAGGGCTGAAGGACTTATGAGGGATGGTTGAGGATATGGGCTTGTCTAGTTTGGAGAAAAGGAGGCTGAGTGGTGACCTTATTGCTCTCTACAGCTTCCTGAGGAGGGGAGATGAAGAGGGAGGTGCTGAGCTGTTCTCCTCGGTATTCAGTGACAGGGCTCATGGAAAAGTTCAAAGCCATGCCAGGGAAGTTTAGACTGGACATGAGGAAGCATTTCTTTTCCAAGAGTGTGGTCAAACACTGAAAGAGGCTTCCTAGACAGGTGATCAATGCTCCAAACCTGTCAGTGTTTAAGAAGCATTTGGACAGTGGCCGTAACAACACACTTTAAATTTGGTCAGCCCTGAAGTGGCTGGGCAGTGGGACTGGAGGATCACTGTAGGCCCCTCCCAAGTGAAATAGTCGATTCTATTTTATTGAACTCTATTCAGTAGCTTTATACTTCCAAGGGCCTAGACCACCTTTAGAAAAGGACAGTCTGCCGAGTTACACAAGTCCTTCTGAAAGCATTGTTTATTGCAATGGAAAATGACAGGATGAGAAGATAAAATTATTTGCATGCTGAAAGCCATAGACAACAGGCAATAGGAATCATGTTAGTACCTATGCAGATAGATACAATGTAAATTTCCATGGATAAGGTATCTTTCAGCAAATTTGAACTGCTGAACATGAATTCTCCTCCTTAAATACTTATTTAAAGAAGCTTTTGTTTTACATGACATTAATATGTTAATTAGATATGAAACCAGAGTCAGAGGAAACTTCAGATTTCTACACCTTTTTTGGGTAAGTTCTGTATTTGCTTGCTAATATTTTGCAGATATTAGCATTTTAGTCATGTTTCATATGGGAGGTAAGTGATAGGAAATTTTATATTTTACTTCAGTTTTTAAAGCCCATTTCATTTTTGATTCCTAGTGACTGTGGCAGCCTGAAAAACTTTCCATATATTGTTGGTTTTTAAGCATTATAACTTGAAATTATTATTCATGTTTTCATAAATCGAGAAATACACATTTCTTAAAAGCTGATGCAGTATGGATTTAATTTAGACCAATATTATACCTGGGTTTGCTGAAGTCAGAGAAATACATTTCTGCTAGTAGCTGCCAGTTGATCCCACCGTTATTGCTGTACTGCAGCAGTACACCTTCTTCTCTGCTGTCGGGTTTATTGCATGAAGAACTGTCTCCTCCTATCTGGATGTAAAACTGCACAAAATCCACCCATGTTGTGTCCAAATCCCAGCTTACCAACTGTCTTTTTCCAGCCTACAATACAAAGAACAGAGGGGCAATAATAATTTTAATTATGACACCTTCATTATGAATAGACATTTAAAGTCCAACACAGAAAATTACACAATGTGAAGGACATTAAATTTTGTGTTAGTTTTGTCTTTCAGTTATTCTGCTTGGCCATTCTTAATGTCTTAATCATCCCGATATGATTGCATAAGAATTTTTATTATTAGGTTTCAGCACACAATGCAACTTCACAACACAATTTCCACACAACTATTTCATCTCATTCCTTCAACATTCCAAGTCCTTCCAGAAGACAAAGAGCAGATGCTGGATATCCTGAATCAACCAGGGTTAAATTTTTAAGCATTCAGCTTTTAATGATATTTTATAGAGCAGTAAAAGGTCATTTCTGACATCTCATTTCCCCACTTAAATCTTGCACTGTATTGAGTGACCTGATCACCTGAAATCAGCCCCTATAATACCTGTTACTTGAAGTCAATCTCCCACACAATAACCAGGGAGTGGCATTTTGTCTTCATGTTTCACCTGAGTAAGATTTGTTCCTACACAAAACTATGCTCTTTTCCTACTAAGTGTTGTAAATCAGGACTCTCTCGACTAAAACCTGTGGATTTGGTTTCAGGTTTCAGTAAGCAAAGCTGAGAGAAAAAATAGCCTTGTAAAATTCAGTGAAGAGCTTTTCCAAGAATGTTTTTGAGTTCTGACAGGTCAATGAGGTCACTTTGAGCAGGTTGGCAAAGGAAGATGCATATTAATCTAAAAAAAGCTTTAAGGTGTAAGAGCGTTTTTCTGCAACTGAAATTATCCCATACCCCTCTTCCCTTTGTGCCCTGGTGCTTGAAGCTAAACTTGTGGGCTTGCACATCAACAAAGCTACAAGATGCTGATATGTGATATGAAGCTGCCTGTGGCAAGGCAGGACACAGGGCAAGAGCAGTGTCCCCAGAGAGGTGGCCTGCATGCCGTGCATCTGACACAACCCTGCCCCGGCACAGCACTGTGCTGTCACAGGCTTTTATAGGTAGGGCAAGGCCATATGGGTGCAGCTGGAGGGAGGATGCAGGGATCATATTTCTGCATTTATTAAAATAGATGCAACCTGGCACCACCCCTTAAAATGGAGCAGAACTGTCAATGTGCCTACTGTTTCTAATTCCCTAAAAACTCATGGGATTCTGTCCATCTCCAAGTACAAAAAGGCATCAAAAAGGAAAACCTGGGCTAAGTTATAAAATGACACCTGTGTTTTAAGCAATATTTATTTTTTTCTCTCTCACTTGTACATTTATGATGCTTATGATAAATTTCCAGACCAACTTGAGATAAGCAAGTGACATGATATATCTGAACACAAATAACAAGATTATGAGCTGAGATTTAAAATATCATCTGCGTTTTTTAATGACGATGTATTAATTTAAATCCTGTTTGACTCATCACCTCTTTCCTCTTTCTACCCAGTTCAGGGTAAACCCAGCCCAGATAAATGTATTTTGCTTTCTTTCTCAGAACATTTTGCTTTGCTGGTGTGACAGCCTGGGTCCATAGCTCATTTGCAGACCCTACCAAACAGGCCACCTCACCCCGTGAGACGGATTTCAGGAAGCTGAATACATGTGGGTTTGAAGCCCAGTTAGCCTGCACCATTGATGACAACCAACACCTGCAAAGAATCATTTGACTCTCAAAAAGCTCATATAGCACACAGTCATACAGATTTGGTCTTGAATTATTGAATAATACTGAATTATTGGTTTATTTGGTGGCTTATTCCCAGACTGAGCAAATCCCTCCTGGATGGTGCTGTGAGAGCAAGATGAGCTCAGTCTTGGGTGCAGCCCTGAGCTTCCTGGTGCAGCCCCTGATCGTCCCAGTTTAGCCTCACATGGCTAATACTGGCTGAGGTGACACTGATAATCTCTTGCTTTCACAGTTCACTTTGTTTGGAGACTCGCTAGAATTTCAAATTATCATCATCAAATCAAACCAGTAATGGGTCAAAATGATGCAAACACCTTTTCTGCCCCACGGGCAGGTGTGGTCTGGCTGGCTGAGGATACCTGACATACTGACCTGCAGTGGGTCAAGCTCTGGCCATAAAACTATTGCAAGTGGGTTTTCCATATACCCCGCAGCAGCTCTGCCTGCCAAAGGGGTAATCACAGAACCGGGTTAATTAAGAAAGGGCATGAGTGACATGAAACCTCAGAGGAATTGCAGAGGCTAATTGAAAAAGCTCTGTGTTGTGAACACATCTACAATTGATTAAAATGATTTGTGAAACAAAAACAGAGGGTTATCAGCACAAAGCCAACATTAGCTCTGGCATCAGTAATTGATTGTGGCAGCAAACATTAGATATTCAAATAAAAACTGGTTGTTTGAGCAAATGAAAAGAATGGGAGTCTGTGAATATGAGCTCCCCAAAACAATACAGAACTGTTGGACAACTATAAAAATAATTTTTTACTATCTACCAGCATGGCCCCTAGATGCCTTGAAAAAGATCTAACCAGAAATTAAACGAACCACCTTCTGTTGATGGCACACAGACTGCTACTACTCAAGAAATGAATGATAACCTAACCCCTAGAGATCAATAGAAAGAAGCCAAGAATTTCTAAATGAGTTTTTCACTCCTCCTTAGCAGAAATCAGAAGAAAGATCATAGCAGGTTAATTCTAATTTAGCAAACTGCTTTTGAGAAACTTGGCATAAGGAACTGAGCCAGAAGGAGAAACATCTCACAGAGAAGACAATTATATAAAAAAATCCAATTATCACAATTAGCTAGTTATACTTCTTGGTCTATTATAAAATATTCTGTGCAGAGCTGTATTTCCAGGGGAGCTGGATGTGAGACTGTGTAGGAGTGCTGAAAATTATTTCATGGGTTAGATTTTTGTAATGAGGTAAACAACACACAATTACACAGTGTTGCATATTGGGTTATTCTTCTGGGACTAATCTGGCTTTCATGACAGCAGTGGCAGTTTGATCAAACCTTTAAAAGAGAAGCACATAGCTGCATTTATACTCTTCCTTTCAATTAAGAATAAAACAAACCCTAGTACTAGACCCGAGGAACAACGATAAAAACATAAATCTGTGATTACAACCCATAATCTTGCATCTGATCATAAAGATCTCTATTTGTTTTACTTATAATTGCTATTAATTAGCAGAATTCCCTATATCTCTTTTCTATTATTTTTTTGTCTGCAAAGCATCCAAGTTATACAAAAGAGTATGCTCCTACAGGCTAACCACTTTCTAAAAGCCTAAGGGTGTTGGGTTTTTTCCACTAATTTTGGCCCTGTGACCTCAAATTAAGCTGATTGTCCCCTGGAAAGCCAATCTTTCTCCACCTCTTACCCAGAACAGTACAGACAAAACAAATTGGAGCTGCTGGATGCTGCGAACTGAGTCTTAAAACAGAAAATGTACAACAGACATTATGAATGTACAGCACACTGGCAATTTACTTCCTTTCATTACAGCTGGTATTTTTTGAATATATAATGCACGTCTTTCCCTATCTCTTTTGATTGCTTTGTTCTTTACCTGCAGAGCACATCTGTGCTGTTTAATGCACTTCTAATACTGCTTGCAGATTTCTGCCACCTCACTTCTCTTTACCATACAAGCACATCATGCTGCACTCAAACCTACAGTATGTGCCTTTTCAGTCTCCCATCCTTCTTTAGTACCTTGTTGAAGTACAGCGAGGAGCCAGATGAGATGACCCCACAGCCTTCTTCAGGCTTGACAACCTCGCCCCCAATAATTTCCTGCCACTCTGTCTTCAGGGTGTCTGGATTCTCAAAATCTGACATGATGGTTGAAGAAAGGGGATTTTCAGGCTGACATTCAGTACCCCGAAAACCTGAGTCACACCTGGAAGGAAGCATAAATGTAACTAGCTTTTAAAGACTTTATTTGACACTGACAATTAGTTGAGGGGGTGCAGTGACCTTTTCAAATTGGATGTGAAATAACAAATCATTCTGGGAGTGGAATTTTGGATCATGGAAACAAACTAGAATAATCAGAAAAAAGGGAAAAAAAATCCTGTGGTGTCCAGAAAGTTTGATGCTGGCAGGCAGTAGTCTGTGCCCTCGGTATTGCACTCATAGTGACAGCAGCTGCCAAGCAGAGCGGACCTGGTCCCTGGCATTCTTCTGGCCCAGTGAAACAGCTCCAGCACTGAGTTTGTCCCTGGGTCCTTGTGCAAAGGACTGGAGAGGCCACCAGGACACCTGCAGCAGGGCAGCCCTGTGCAACTGAAAGCTCTTCCAGTGCTTGGCTCTGCCAAGGATAAGGGTTCTTGGACAGACTGGTGTAGAGCAACATTTTTTTGGTGTATCTTTTAATGTTTAATCTAAAAATAAGAACAACAGCCAAGAAAAGCATGGAAAATAATGGGATACCTGAAGTATCAGGAGATCTTTGTTAAGAGGGACTCACAAATGCTTTATACCTGCAAACACCGTGGTCACACCAGCCATGCCCACTGCACATGTTGGGACACTGCTGTCCGATGTAGATGTTGTCCAAGGCCCACTCGTCTTGGGCTGTGTAGTAGCACTGACTCCAGCGGAAACGTGTGGCACTGGACCTTAAAACCAAGAGCAAAGCTTTAATTTGTGATCCCCTAGAGAACTGCAGGAAAAGAGACAAAAATGTAACTAAAAACAAGTAAAGTTGATGCCACAATCACTGCCCAGGCTACAA
The DNA here is from genome assembly GCA_035047865.1 of Dendrocincla tyrannina. NCBI lineage: Eukaryota > Metazoa > Chordata > Aves > Passeriformes > Dendrocolaptidae > Dendrocincla > Dendrocincla tyrannina. The sequence goes on from JAWWMP010000041.1 coordinate 11,573,878, forward strand.
AGGGCGGCACAACCACAGACAGACCTTTGCAAATTAACTTTCTAGATGATGCCACTTATTGCACAGGCCTGTATATTGGACTTTCCAGTCACTGATGACATTTCTGAGCAAGGCTACAGAGGTGTTACAGGGATTTTGAGCATTATTTGAAGGTAAGCCTCACAATGAATAGTACTGGATTTTTATTGAGTGCTGTTGTGAGATGGCCGCAATACTAGAAAGGTGGATCTAGGGCATGACTTTGTTTTTTTATATTTTTGGTTACAGTTAACAGGTCATAAGTTGTGTAAACAGGTTTCTCCTGATATTTATTTTTTAAACAATTATTAAAGCTTTTGAGCATAAGCATTTCTTCCCATTGAATACCATCTATTTCCATTCAACAATAGTGGAGTGTTTTTTCTTGGATATAAAAATTTCTTTTTGCCAGCATGATTCTAAACTCGACTTAGATCACATATCACTGGTGACAATGAGATTGCAGCTTTTTGACCAAGATCCTGTTTCACAGCACCTATTTTTTGCCACACTGCATATAGCTTGCTCCTGGACAACAACTCAAAATCTGTAACACCCAAGGTCTGTGGTGGGGAATCACTAAATTAAACTTCTTACCTAACTAAACTCTGGATACTTTTAATATTCTTCAAGCATAAAACCTTGTTATAGTTTCTTCTTTCTAGTTAAACAGTTTACCTTCAACAGCGTATTTTCCTTTACTACAGTGAAGTCAGGTAATATTATCCATTAAAAAATTCTTGCTTTTGGCCCTCTAGGAGATTGTCCAGTGTGACACTGAAATTTTCCACAGGAGTGACTCCTGTCAGCCAAACCCAACCTGACACCCAACTCCCTCAAAAACCAAGGCTGGAGAAGAAACTGAATCATAAGAAAAGCATTTTTTGTCATCATCAAGCCTTTCCAAGCTGCCCTGCCAAACTGTGCACATCCAACAGGTTACAGATGTTGGCTAGTGGCCACTTCCAGATGGTGGATGCAGAGACACTCCACTTGATGCTTGTGCCAGAAAGAGACTAAAAAAAAGATATTGCATGTGAAATGAAACAAAGATGAGAAATCATTCATCGTGACAGAGCAAAAGGGGCTGTGCTGGCTGCACAATGGGTCTGGGAAAAAAGGGGTGGTGGTGGCAATGTGACAGCTGAGGCTGCATTGCAGAGCTGTGGAGGGGTAGCACAGAGAAAGCAAGGCTGACTGAGAATTATAAAATCAGATTTTGAATTCGGACAGGCCTGTGTCTGGCCAAGGGCTGGTTGGGGGAGCTGAGGATGAGAAGCAGGTGGTTCCTATACGAAGCTTCTTTTCTATCTTGTTTCTGAGCCATATGGTTACATTTCAATGGCACAGTGTAGAATGCTGTTACTCTAATTTAAGATGAAAAGCCCTTTCCCCACCCCCAATAATTTATGTAGACTAAGACTTACTAAAATGAATATTGTAAAGGTGGCTGAGCCACCTGCTCACACGTATGGAAGTGAAAAAGCAGATAGAGCAGGCCTGGGCAGATAAAATGGACACTGGCAGAGCAATTAGCCATTCAGTCACATGCTAGAAGTTTAGTACATGTGTGGAGAAATTTTTAAAATACCAGTTTTGAACTGCTTAAAAAAACCCAAGTGAAGCTGCCCCAGGGTTCGATTTTTAATGGAAATCATCCTTGTTGTCTGTTCTAAGTATCCGTTTGATATCACAAATACTGTAAGCATTTTTACAGCACAGCGTTAATCTGCAGGGGCAGATATGCTGATTAAATAATCCCTCAGGATATAATGTATTGATGGGCTACATTACAAGAGCTATGAATTATCCATTAGAAGTGCACAATGCTAGTAATCTGCACATGAAGGGCTTCCTAGCCTTGTGAAGGCACAATGGACAGTCAATATTCAGCACAATTATTTACTCTTTTTGGAGTGCTCTGAAGGCAGCACATCACTTCCGTAGTGAGGTTCATGTTTGCTACAGAGTTTGAAGGGCACCACAGAGAGCCCTGACAGAGGTTGTAGGCTCTGGAAAAGAGCAAGCTGTGCAATGTGGGCTGAGGAAAATAACAACAGTGAAATCAAAGAATGGTGTTAGGGCAGGCAAGCACACATCCCATGAACTCCCAGCACAATAAAATGGTGTCCTGTTGTTTCCCCAGGTAACAGGAAGGAGAGCATTGTGGCTGGGCATCTCCAGTTTTTCATCAGAGATGGTGTATGGGTTGAGGTGGGGTGTGAGACCCTGCAGCCCAGAGGTATTTACAGCAAAGTGGGGGAGATTTACATTGCTACATGTCATGGAAGTCTCTTGATGCCCAACAAGTGGTGGTGTCCCCTAAACACAGCTCCTGGTGCTGTAGGGTTTGGCATTGATGGCATTGCCTTGGCCGCTCTCTGGGCACTGGGGGGTGCAAATGACCCTGCAGGGTGGCTGTGCAGGTGCATCACGGCTGGTTTTGGGGCACAAGGCTCACACTCCACCTACACAAACAGTGGCGAGAGCCCAGCCCCGTGTGGTGACAGAGAACACCCCCGTGCTCAGGGGAGCACCACACCTCGAGCCCCACTGAGAAGATCCCTGTGCCACTCCACTTTGGGGCTGTTGCCAGGGCTGTTCCCGCACTGCGAGGCACAGAGCTCACACCAGGACCAACAGCCCTCGCTGGGGCTTGCGTGGGTTCCACCTGACCAAAGTGCACCTCCGGAGGTCCCATCCTCCCGTTCCTGCCACCCTGCCAGGTGCAGAGCACAGGGCCACACGCTGCTGGGGCAGCTCCATCCTCCTCCTCGGGTTCCAGATGTTGGCTGCACGTCAAGCCAAGGGTGCGCTCTGCTCCACTTGTTAGAAGTTCCCCCAGATAAACGCAGTGATTGCAGGAGGTTTGTTTCTCTCATTTAAGGGGAGGGGAGGAAGGCAGGAGGCTCATTACCTCCTGGAGATGAACATGTGCCCGAAGCGGAGGTGTGACAGCTGGGGACCGTCCCCGGGGAGCCACATCCCAGCGGGCAGGGGTTATTTTTATCTGGGGACAGAAAGCTTTGCTCCGGGGATAGCTTCTACACCGCGGGAATCCCGTGGTCCCCGAGCTGATGCGGGCAAGGGGCTGCCCTCGCCTCCCCATCCCCTCCCTGCCAGGGCGCCCCTGCAAAGTGATGCCACCGCCACAAGGCTACGGGCAGCGAAATGATCTCAGGGATCCGGATCCCTCCCAGGGTGAGGGATAATGTGTGTCAGGCTTGAATTGGCAATCGCAAAAGCAGCGCCGCTGAAAAGCCAGTCCCGCTCACTGCTTTTGAAAGCTTTCCAAGGCTGCTCTGCACCTCAAGGTAACAACAGCTTAAGAGGATTATGCTGTTAAAAATGGTAATCAACAATTTAAAAAAGCCATGTTAATTAAGAGAAGAGAATAAGGAGATGAGTGTCAGCTGCATTCTCAGTGATAAAACACTGGTTTTCTGGGCAGCCACCATTTGGACACCTATTGAAATGGAAGTGCTACACTGAGGAGTAATGAAAGCATTTCTTACAAGCAAAATAAAACTTCCTAGTTCCTCATATTTTTTCCATTTTTTTTTTTTTTTAATGCTACTAGAAGGCAGTCTGGCTTTCTGATGACATTATATCTAAGTCAGGTTGATGTCAAATAAAAGTCATTGTTGTTGTGTGACATTTTACATAAGCCCAAGGAAATCATGTCCCAGGAGTACCGCAAGTGAAATGATGTTTTTCTGTTATAAAATTTTCAGATGTGTAAGTTAAAATAAAATCATTGTCTTCCCTCCTGATATTAAAAGCCCTAACGATCTAATGCAAATTTGTGGCTGATAAAATTATATTTGCTACCTTCTGAGTTACCATAATTACATTTACCCAATTATCCTGAAGCTCTCATTCAGTCATTAGGTGTTGATTTGTTTATGAAGTCAGCAACTGACAGCTGCTTGTATCTCATTAAGGCCTGTTCATATGTAAATGCCTCCCATAAAACTGAAATTAATTTTCATCAGTGTTAGAAATGTTCAGTTCAAGTACAATACAATTTCAGTGAGCAGGTGCATACATTTCATTTCTTCAGTACAAGTCTCACTCTTGCAGCAGATTTCCTGACATCCCAAAGCTCAGATAACACAGGGACCTTGCAAAATCATGCTTGCCAGATGCAGAACATCTACAGATGTGCTGAAATACCAGCACACCCAGGAAGTTTTACAAGGGAAATAGGTGCTGTCAATGAACTATTTTCCAGCTGCATCAGCCCAGTGCCACAGCCTGACACTGCCCATTCACCCAAGGTGCAAACCCTCAGCTTAGAGCTATGCAGGCAGGAATAAAAGCTCCAGCAACCACAGCAGGGCCGTGAAGGGGTGTCAGAGCAAGTTGAGGCTACCAAGGGCTGGAGCAAGGCTAAGGAGACATTCCTGAATCCTTGCCTGATTTGTTTCTCTGTGCATTAAGCATGGGGCAGGCTATGTATTTGGCAGCCTTTGTCTTGAGGGGTTGAGATAGAAGGAAGGTCCCCAAAGCACCCTTCTCCTCACCTCAGTTTTGGGAAGGCAGCAGACCTGTCTCTCCCTTTCTGCACTGTTCTTCCTGGCCATTACTAAGATTTTGCCCATGGGTGGTTGTTGCAGTGCAGTACAAGTGGTGAAGGGATAGGAGAGGGAGGGAGGGTGTCCCAAAGGAGAGCCCTACGGAGCACATTCACTACCAGCCACCTGGCAGGATGCCCCCGGTGTGGCTGGGCTGGCAGTGAAGAGCTGCACATCAGATGGTCACCAGCAAGGCTCAGGTTTTGGAAAGGCAGGAACTTGCCCTCTGCTAGTAAGTGTGCTTTAAAAATGCACAAAGAAATCCCGTCCCAATCTCAACCCAAAGGAACTGCTGAGCCCTCAGCCTGCTTCTTGCCAGTGGAAAGGAGGGTTAAAAAGGGGGCAAAGTGACTGAGATGCATCTGGTGTGTCATTAATTTTGGTGGGGAACACGTAGCCAATCTTCCTCTTCACCCTGATAACACCATAGCACAACACAACACAGAAAATGTGTTCTATGGAGAGCAAAGAAATGTTCAGTGGTAATTTGTACCTTAAGTACAAACAAAACTCTGCTAACAGACAGGAATCCCTTCAGATGAAAGATAGAGTGTGAAATATTTATGATTTGTGTGCAGCATAAAACAGGAACCCAGCTATTACTTCATTGTAATTTCTCCCCACAGTCTCCTAAATTAAAATGAAATTCTTTGCTTCTGTCACCTCATATGCTGAGAAAAATTAGTACATCCTAAAGAAAGAAAGGCTCACAACATTGGCATTACTATCAAATACATAACGTATAATAACAACTTTGAGTACATTATATATCTTACAAACAAATTTAAGAATGACAACATATTTTAGAGTGTAACCTGAAAAACTGTAGACACTCTTTAAACACCTAAGTGCCTATGTGACCCACAAATATTGCAACTGGTGGAACATGGCAGGTAAGATTTAGTACATTATAATCTAACTACGAAGCAGTTATTTGTAGACTTACTCGTGCTATTTGGTATTATCTAATCTGATATGTTTTAAGGATTCAATATTTGCCCTTGGTGTTTTGCCTGGAAATAGGAAATTCTGAATAGTGGCTGTACAGTAAAAATGGCCAGTGTGTTGAAAGAAGGTATCATTGTGGTGTGATTGATGGAAATAGGTTGCATTAAGGCCATGGAGAGTGCAAAGAAATAACGATGAAGGATGTGGAAATACAATGATAACTTAATCTGAGCAAGCTCTCATTGCAATTGCTATGATGGATTCAGGTCAAGCATAAGCAAAATGTAACTCTAATTGGAATAATTAAATTCTCAAATGAAGAAAGCCCTGAAGATTATTGGGATTTATGACAACTTTTTAATTGTATGTTATAATAAAGATTTTAAAGGAAACAATGAAAGAAATCATCTAGTTAATAAATAAAAATTTTAGGGCAGGCAAACCAAGCTGGATTAAAATAGGATGAATAGGGTAAGGCATTCTGCTAATTTTTGTTGCTGTTTTTTGTAGAAGAGAATGTTACTTTTTAAGACACGCTATAAAAAGAAACAAGAGTTAAAAAATTCCCAGAAATGAATCATTCGTTATTGTTTATATAAGGCTTTGATCTGAAGATGTAAACAATAAGGAATGTGCAAAATAAAAACTAACAATCCAAATAAAGCCTTCCTCCAATGGGGCATTTAGAGACAAGCACCACTATTTTTGAAAAGGTCTGAACTTTATTAGAAGTCAGAATATGTACTAAAAACAATCCTAAACAATAGTGTCAGTTGACTTCACCAACATTGTACTCTCTGATTATGTAAGGAATGCATTTTTATGTTAAATGCCTGCAACTGGGTCAGCACTGACACCCCACCTACTGGCTGGAGTATGACCCACAGAGGACTTGATCTCTGTCATAGCAATTTAAAAGCAGATTAATTATCTACAACCTCAAAAAAGGTTTAAAGAGAAGAAATAAATGCTCACCAAGTCTTCTGTGGTAAAAGAACAGTGATTCTTCTCCACTGAGTAAATTCGCTGGAGTGGTAAATGCTTGCTGATGTAAACTCCTGACAGCTCGGCATACTGGGAAGACATTCCTTAAAGTAAAACATTTCAAAACCAGATTTAATGTTAAGGAATAATCAGGAACAGAAAGAAAGGTTAAATATTTGCAAGAACAGAAGCTTGTCTGGGTCCAGATGCTGGAATGAAATACCCAGAAGCAGAAAAATCCTGGCATGATGCAAGATATTTCTCAGAAAACTAGTAGCACAACTAAGGATGGAAAAAAGCCATATGATTCTATTTCAGAGCTTAACATTAGTGACCAGTAATCTTTTGCTTCCCTCCATGAGGGTGTGTAGCTTGGGCTTTTTTGACTATTTTCACCCCAACATCTAGCACAGAGTGTGAAGGTAAGCCTACAAGAGCACTATGGCGTAAGTCTATGAAAGCGACCTCTGGACCTCCAGAACATTATGCCAGAACATAAAGACCTGTCTGTGAGCCTTGTCTGGGCATGCTGGCTGTCCTCACACTCTCCATCTGCAGCGGGGAGCAGCAGTAGGAACAGACAGGGCCACATCAGAGAGCTCAGCCACAGCCTATTGGAAGCCCTTCCCATGCTCTGCAGTTGTGTTTCCTCTGACACCTACAGTAAGTGATGTAAATCCCCCCTTCCTGCTCTTATGATTATTTTTGCATTTAACTCGGATTACTAGTGAGGTCTGTTCACCAAATTTTCTTTCTTTCGTCCAGAAAATATGACCATTATGACACCTTTTTAATATTAAATATAAATGAAGTCCATTATCCCAGTTTCTTCTAGAACTGCCCTTTCCATGTTACTTTATTTTTTCTGCTATATTCCATTGATTTTTATATATGTATATATTGCCAGAATAGCACCCAAAACCTTTTGCTGTGGTTTTGATGAGGTATTAATAAAGTGCTTGAAAGTTATTGCTAACCTGCATGATCCTGTTCTAGCTACCCACTCGGAGAATTCCCTTCTGCCACTTAATGCCACATCACACCTTCTCTTGACCATCCCCACATGCCCAAGAGCCTTTTGCTGTTCATTGCTGTGCTCACCCCCGTGAGGGGTATCAGGTAAGAGGGGCACAGACACCTGCCTATGCAAGTAACCCACTTTGACTGCTCCGAAACTAATAATAAAGCAGTGATTCTCTACAGCAGTTATGGCAACTAAGAATATTTATATAGTGAAATTATACACTAATAGTTATATATTAAATATGATCAAGGGCAGAATATATTATTTTACAGAGAAATTTATTGCTCAGATATTTTAGAGTATTAAATGAAGATCTGAGACCTTATTTTGTTTTGTTGGGGGTTTCTTTTTAGTAAATTTTCTAAAGGCTTATTTTCCTTTCCAGCGATTTTCAAACACTTTTCATTGATTCATCTGCCCTAAAAGATCATACAAAACAGGATCTGATCAGTGCTTGTGAAGCTGACAAAACTTTCAAACATTTTAATTAATTAGTGTTTTGTTTATTTGCCAGATTTTGTCCTTGAAATGTACTACAAATACTCTTTTATCACAGCTACATGGGTGGTGTGAGAAAAACGATTTGACTGAAAGTTCTTCTCTCTGAACTCAGCTCCACTGACTGAGGAAAGGAGCACTAAAATCTGAAGGCAACTAATCTTTCGTTGATGGCAAGTACAAACCCCAAACACCCACCACTGGGAGCTATTCTTGGACAGCACGATGATGCCTGCTAGGTATAAAGGACATGAACAGCATTTGAAATACAGGATTTATAGCTTTCCTCTGAACTCTGCTTAAGGTAAGAAATCATTACTTAGATTTGCAAAGTTTAAAAATTAATTTATTGCCATTTCTCTATTCTGCCCACAAAAGTAAATGTGGCAAAACACAAAATGGCAAAGGGTAACCAGGCAAAGCTTTAATTGCTCTTAGAAGATGTGGAACTTGACATACAAATCCTTCTGTGAGCCTGCAGAGCAGTCAGTGAAAAGACACTATGACAAGTTCTCTGACACCCTCTGAACCTGCTCAGAGGCAGCCAAAGGACCTTGGTTAGTTCATCCTGAGGCCAGAGAAGCCCAGCTTTTTATTTAAGAGGGAAAATAAAAGCACAAATTATGGCCAAATGCGCTACTCATATTTGTGCTGAGACAGGGCTGAGCCACACGGGGAAATAGCAGCCAACACTGCTCTTTGCACTTCCAGCAGAGTGGGGGAAACAGCCGGTCATTATGGCCCTGGACTGAGTTTGAACCAGGGATGGGAGATGAAAGTCTCTACATTACAATCCCCTGAAGGAATGCGCTTTCTATTTACGAAATGGCTGCGCACAAGGGCAGAAAGAATTTCTACCCATTTAAATTCCAGGAAGCAGTACACGCATTTTGCTTGGAAAAACAAAGCAATAGCACAGGAAAGATCTCAGCCATTACCCTGTAGCAATGTCTAACTGTGCCCCAGCTCTTTTCTCAGCCTTGGTCCGTTCCTGTCATTATTTTGTATTTCAGGCTTTCAAATACCTTTCTTCCAAAAATTATGAGGAACAGTTTAAATACCACTATTGGTAATTTTCACTGATTCCAACTGAGAATTTCTTTACTGAAAGGTGATAAAGGACAACATTTTTCTCTGTTCAGTGCCAAAAGTGTATTTCAGATGATCTTTGCATAGGCAGAGTTTATGGAAGACCAAAGTCCTCGCTGCCAGCCTCACCTCCTGAACAAGATGCCATGTGAGGCCATGGTTGGTGGAGTACTCCAGTTTCACCTGGTTGTCCATATGAGGAGTAAACGCCTGACCACAGCCCATCACCAAGTTGAACTGTATCATGTACGAAGCTCCAATCTGCATGGACTGGGTCTCCACGTAGCGCATGCTAGAAGCTAACTTTGAATCTCCTGTAAAACTGAGAGATGCAAGGAAAGGGTCAGGATCTATCCACAAAATAATTCAGAAAGGAACATTATGAATGGTTCTGGGCTAAATGCAGGGATGCTTCTTCCTGTGTTCTGTAGATTGGCATGTGGGATGAGACCATGCACAGAAGAATCTTTCTGTTGGTACTTGTGCCAATTACCAGGAAGGCCTTGATGTATCCCGGAATGTGAAACACTGAATTATTCTGTTAGTTCTTACTATATGCTGTCTGTATTAAGGATCAACTTAGGATCAAGCAAAGAGCAACATAAGGAAAAAACAACATAAAGAGAGTTCATTCCCCAGGAGTGTCCATTGCCTAAGGTCATGCCACAGTAAGAGCTGTAAATTCATTCTAATACTGGACAGTAAAGAGACACTGGATCTAGTTTAAAATATTCTTTTAACATAGACTTTTCATTCAATTGATTTTCAAGTCATCCTATATGCAATGCATTCACTGACTTTTGAGTGTGTCTCAGAATGAATATCTTCTATCCTCAGCTTATTTTCTCTAGGATGTACTGATATAAGAGTTATATTATCCAGTGAATTGAAGAACAATAGTAATGTTTGGAACACACATATACACATATATATTTCAAGGTACCCAGTTATCACATACACAGTAATACATAGTCAAAAATTATACTTAATTTTTTTATTTCATTTTAAAGGCAGGTTTTTCTTCTGTGTATTTTTCAAAATAAAAAAAAAAACAACCAACAAAAATCAAAACCCAAGAGAGGCATAAGGAGGAAGTAATAACAACTTAAACTTTGAATTCTGCCCTAGCCTTTAAAACATAGCATTTTTATGAAAGTTCACACAGAATGAAAATTGTCTCCCTCTCCTTAGTCTGAGATGTTTACTTAGTGTCTTCAGAAGTACTGTAGTCCTTTCAGTTTCAATATTTTCTAAGACTATTCTTAAATGTGAATCATCTAGGATAGGGATTGGCTCTTTTTAAAGAAAATCACTGCAAATTATCATGCAAAAATAAAAAAGCTATATTCGGTACAGTGGTGATGAAGAGATTAATCTAGTTCAGGGTTGCTCTTATGACTGAAAAAGCTACAGTTTATCATCTTAAATAAGAAATCCTAATCTTTAAATACAGTACAATAGAACACTCCTGTAAAATTCAAGGTCATGACAAAGTGAATGTGTGGACATGAAATACAAGTCAGAGTCACTTAGCACTCTTTTAAATTAATTCACTGACCCACACCGTTTTCTATAGAGTCCTTTCCAGAGAATGCACTTAAGCCATGAATGTCAGCATCCTGCTTTAAAGCTTTAGGAGAAATCACTGAAAGCTGACATTAGTCTTGCCATTATCAAACTGCCATTATTTGGCACAAGTGAAGATGTAGGCTGCCTTCTGCTCTCTGACCTTACTCTCTGTGAAGATGACCCAACTCATGACTCCATATGAAACTACCCAGTCTTTGTCGATCAGCACCCTGAACCGACTGTGAATGCACACTCCTTTCACTGCAAGGCTCTGTCATGGACAACTGGGCCAGAAGGCAGTAAGTTGTCTTGGAAAACTGTATTTGAACTCTTTGCTTTTTCAGTTGGCGTTGTCAGTGTTTTTCTTCTCAATGGGAAGGATAATTTTAAGTTGAGCAAAGGATATAATGTACACTCAGCAGCAGCCCAGCTGACAACCTGTGGTTTGTGGCTTCATGGTTATAACTGAATGCACCTCAGAAGAATTTGCGTGGATAATGCCTGAATTTATTTTTCTTAACAAACTTTATCTTGTACTTTTCCAAATGACAAAAATCCACAAATTTAAAAGTTAAAGCTGATTTGGTCTGACATAGTTTTAATTCCTACAAAGCAGCTTGAAATGTCATGGCTGATGTGGGAAAGCAGTTTTACTGAAGCTCTCTTGGGAAATCTGTGCCAATACAACCAGGCTCTTCAGGCATCAGTCAGCCACGTGCAGTGTAATCAGCTGAAAGTTACATGTAGCAACACTTCGGAAAATGGTTTGGCATTGCACACATAAACCTGGACACAACACAACATGGTTACCTAAAGCTCATCTGAACACAGTAAAGGTGTTGAAACTAAAGTCTGACGAAGCATCTGCCCAGGAGCTGTCTTCCCAAAGTAAGAGAAAGCAAATGAAGGACTGGTGCTCAGCATGCGGACAAAGAATTAAATGTTACATCTTTCCCTTGTCTTCATAAAAATTCCCTCTGCTCAGTATTACTAGTGTAAAATGAGAAAAACCCCCCTTAAACTCTAATCTTTTCTTTCGAGTGGCATTCTAGTAGCATGATTAAAACATTTTAAGTATTCATTTCAATTTAATAACTTAGCCATTTGATATTGTACATAGTATATTAAGTAAGCGTGGTTAAAAAGTCAAACCAGCTCTTTAAAATGGATATTAAAGAAATACAAGAAAGGAAGGTCGTGTTGAGACGAAGACAATCTGATGCTCTCTAAGAAGTCTTTTAAGGGGAGGAAATCACATTATGGTTTCACAAAGTCCTTTATCATCCACAAATTGCCTCCAGCTGGACATGAGTAGCATTACAGTTGGGGGCTCCACCTTACTTGCCACCTCTTTGCTCTCCAGATCTCTCATGTACATGGTTAGGCGTATGCTCTTCTCCTGGAATACCAAATATTTTCTTTGTTCTGGGAGCCACACAGCTGGAATACATTTCCAGATTTTGTAAAAGATGAAGTAATGTCCCTGGCGGAACAATAATTAACTAAAAAATCTTCAGAAATGAGAATGCAGAGGCTTCATTTTTGTATAAATATGTTGCTGTGAGTTGGTTTCTGGCACGTATATAATTAGACCTGCAGAGGCACAGGAACACAATACCCATAGGTGCCCTCAGAACAATCGCTCTCCCTCCAAGCACTGCCAGCTAATTGGGACTTCTGGGAATGGTATCACAGTCAATGTCAGCCAACCTGCATTGCTCCAAACTGCCCTGAGATCCCCAGAGTTACCACATTTTCAAGGCCAGTACTTTTAGGAATACTGAAAAGCCACTCGGATGCTTGTTTTGTAAAGCTGCATTGACCGAAAATATTGACATGTTGGCCAAACGCTTGCACCAGCCTGAGCTTTGCTTCCATCAAAGGCAGGAGGTATTTCTGTCTTTTTACATCACATCATACCGACTTTGCTAAGTAATTCCTAAGTGTATTAACTTAATTAATATAATTAAGTTGATTACCTGAAAGAAACTTTCCGCATATTACAGAGTAACAATTGATCTAAAAGACAGAACTTTTTAAACACAAGTAAACAATCAAGCTGATGTGGGACCTCTGTATTACATTGCTCCATAAAGATAGTTCATGATGTGGTAGATTTAAAGCCTTCCCCCAGGCTTTTCCAGGGACAGTGGGACACTCTAGCATTCACTACATTGAGTTAAATCATAATGTCATAATCTGACTGAAGACAATTTCTTTGTATAAAGCTAATTTATTTGTGCCCAGATGAATATATGTGTGTGTGTTTATGCACATATATATGTGGAGTGTTAGCATCCTTATCAATATTTAAATGCATTTCAGCAAATAGCTGTAAACAGTCTGTAACACTCCACAGGCATTTGGTTCAAGACTTTGGTGGGATGTGAGCATTTTGGAGAAGTGATGACTTAACATATATCATCAAATACTTCATTTTAAAAGTGTTCTGAAGTCCTTTCAGTATAACCAATACACTTGCTTTTACACTTCAATATAACCATTACACTTATTTAAGTAATAAGGTCTAAGATCCAGTCTGAAACCAAATGTTAATGATGACAATCAAATGAAGTGACTGTTCCAGACATAGAACATTAAAAGAACTCAAAAATCACCCTTGCTCAAAACATATGCATATCAACAAACTTCTCTTTTTTAAATCAAGCCAGATATAAAAAACAACAATCTTTCTCTTAAAAAAAAAAATAAAATTCCCTCTCCAATTTTAAGGATAAATGTTTCAGGTTTACCGATTCTGAAGCAGAAATGGGGACCTAACAGGCAATTAAAGACAATTCAGTGAAAATGGGCCTGTGGATGGCACCCTGTAAAATGATTTATAACATATTTCCCACAGTTGTACTAATGAAAAAGCTGTTGTCATACTTTTCTCAAGAGAATGGTGTCAGTGCTTCTACTGCAGGCTCTGCTCATAGAAACTCATGAGTTAGAAAATGAGAACCAAATGGACTCACAGCTGGGAAAAACCAACAATAATTAATTTAACTAGCAACCATTTGTAGAGACTTTGTGTAAGTTTAAAAATTTCCCTTGAGAGAAACAAGGTCAGTGAAGGATAGAGTTCATGTCTTCCAGTGATAATGAAAAATACTTATATATAAATAGTGAGGAAATACTGCAAAGGCTTTGATTCTTTATTTCATGCTTTGAAAGTGCAACATTTCTACTATGACTGAGCACTACAAATCTTAGTCAATAGATGAGATACAGAATTTAGCTTAGTGTTGATTATTTTGATTCTGATTTAGATTCATAGGAGGAAAATAGAGTAACCCCTGCTATCTTAAATAACCTACCCTCCTCCCCAAGATAAGCTGGCCTTAAAAGAAGAGAGGGAAAACAATGTCATTAAAGGGCTTTCATTCCAACTCTTTGATGAGGAAGATGCAAACAGTTTGAGCCCTAACATATTGTTTCATTTTAATGAGCAGTGAGTACCTTCCTTGTCCTTATTAAAGTGGTTAATGGTGCTTCTACCACCTCATTATCAGCGCTAGAACACATTCGGTGCTGTTCCTACTGCTAAGCCAACTCCTTTTAGTTTGACAGATGATCAGAAAGTCAAATCAGATCGCTCAGAGATACTTGTTAACAAAATTCCAGCAGTGTTTCTCTCAGTGTCTATGGGGACACTAAAATAATTTATATTTTCTTGAGGTTTTCTATAATTACTGTGATTGTACTTTCTCCAAAGAAATGTATCTATGCCAATTAAAACTATACGGGCTTTATAGGTTGATCAAACTAGCATGAAACTGTTATTTGGTTTTAATTCAAACACAGATTTTACACTGAGCTTCCCTTGTATTAATTCCAAATGTTACACTTGTGTGCTCCAGAATTTTATTCTTGTGAAGCATGTCAATGTTTTCCTGAAAATGCTTATTTTTGTACGATACTAACAGATTTTTTTTCTTTGTTTTTCACTTCTTTTGCTCTTCTTGCCTTTATTTTCTTTGGGGAAGGTGATGTTTTCTTTCTTTTGTTTCTAAATACACAGCACATTCTAGGCCTAATTGCAATACGTCATAATGCTGACCACAGTTTAAATGACTCAATGGACATAATAGCAGACAAAATAACTACAAATGGCTAATGTTATTCTACCCACAGTCTGCTGCTTTTCCTATCTGGATTGTAATCTAATGGCTATGTACACAGATCTAAACATCACTTAGAAAATATTCAGAGTCTGTACTTAAGAGATTTATTTCATTACCTGATTACCCATACTAACCTGACTGGATTTTAAGTGAAGATTATGAAAAATTTCTAATTTTTTCTCCTATGAGGACATCTTTAAATATTTTGCGGGGAAAGAATGCTACATTCAATGTTCCCATCAAACATAAGTCTCTGTGCAATGGGGTGTAAAAATTTACTGCTAATTGCAATTAGGTTAGCAACCGTATTTTTGTCCATAATGTGAGGATGAGACACAATTACCCTGAATAGCTACCAGAAAGACTCATTTGCAGCAGTCACTTGAGCCCTAGCAGGATGAATAGTCAAGGAAAAACAAAAGTAGAACAGAAAAGAATACATGTTTCTCACCAAAGAGTCCAGTCGTGTCCACAGTGGGGTTGAACATTTCCCAGGTAGAAGCCCAGAGACTGTGTGACTTCAACTAGGTTGGTGAAGTCTAGACTGATGCTGTTGAAAAGCACAGAGGTCATGATGATTTCATCGATTGCCCACACATCTTCACCTTGAGAAGAGTGATACGGCTGCCACCATCTGAACTGAATGCCAATCTGTCTTGCATCTTCAGGCAGCTCCACTGAAATTATTCTAGAAAACAAACCAAATTTATTATTGACAGTTTTGCTGTTTATAATAATTCCATAGGGTTGTATTTTGTGGTAATTTTTTCTTACTGACCCTAAAAGTCATGGGTTAGATTCAGCCCACAAATACCATAGCATCTCCTGCTACCACTGACAGGGACAGGGGAATTGTTTGTCCCCTTGGTAATCAACGTATTTACTCAATAACAGCCATGTTCAAAAGCCACCAAAAAGAGTTTCTAACAATTCTGTAAATTTTTCTGCTGCTGTGATGCTCTCTGTAAACTTAGAGGTACAAATTAACAAAGGAATCGTCAGCTTATGCGGACTTAAGAATTCCAGCTCCACTTTCTCAGACTCAGTGGCTTTCATCCTGATCTGAAGACATTCATCTTTAAACATTTGCACTAGCTCCTGTGCAGCATCGACATCATGCCCACGGTGCCACCCCTGTAAATTGCCACATTCAGACAGAAAAGCTTCATCTTGTCAGACAGTGTGATTATGTACAGTCTTTTATGGCAGATACTTTTGTAGCTGCATAGAGGTGCAACTGGAGGTGAGTCCCAGGTGCTTCTGGTACGCGAGGTCTTTTGATCTGTCATGGCACCTATATCAACAAACCTAGAATTGACAAACTGCAAAGAAAATTAAGAGTAATATCTAATTTCCAGGAGCAATTATCATACACTGCAGCAGGGAGCACGCATTAATTGCCACAGCAATGACACCTTCTTGAAAGCTCCATAAATCACCAGGACTATGGCACCTCACACAGCCATGTCAAGACACTGTGACAGACTGGCAACAGGACATTTGTCTCCATTGGGGTACAATTACTTGCTGGCAAAAGGGTTTTAGGCAAGCTCATCATGTAGCTGACATTTTTCCTTCTCTCTTAAAGGAAATGTGGATAAAATGATAAATCAGGTAAACCAGATGCATCTTTTTACTTTAGCACCAAATTTTGTTCAGACTCAAGGCTTTATAAGCTTCCGGTTGTAATGTTTTATTCTGTGGACAAGAAAGAGTCCTTAGGTATTCTTAGTGTAAAACCACAATCTTAAAAATTACTTGCTACCTTGTTCTTGTAAAGAGTAAACTTACAATTCTGTTGTTTAATGTCACATTGATTTTAAGGAAGAATGTGTTACACTCCATTAACAAGAAAAAAAAGTCAAACAGCTTGGCTAAACAGGTGGGAAGAGCTCATAAAGTCCTGCCTGGCATTTCTAGGAGCTTTCTGCCATCCATAGGCTGGAGAGAGCAGTGTCTAGGGACAGCCAGAGGTGACAGCTGCGGGGTCCCTGTGGCATGGGACCAGCACTGAACACACTTTATGTGTGGTGGGTACATTTCCTTTATGCTCAAACATGCTTGAATGATTTCATACTTTTCTAAGACAAAGACCAAGCCCCACTGCTCTCTGACACATGAATAAACTACAAGGACTTCTTCTCTGCTGAGGGTTCTATAATAAGAAGCAACTTGCTCACCTTCTGGGTTAATTTTTTAAAGGCAGAAGTGAGACTAAATTGCTACTGATGCTAAACAGAACCAATGATTTTGTCTGCCATGTGAACCTGAGGAAAGCTAGCACCCTGGCTAGGAGAGGCACTGTATCAGTGGGCACTGTGAAGCACTTGGCACTTGTGTGAGCTAATGCTCTGCTATAATCCTGGGCGTATTTCTCTGCTGCCTCTGAAGGCTGCACCTCAGGAGGCTGCCTCTGATGCCTGCATCTTCCCTTTCTCTCATAAGCTCACCCACGTGGACACTAATTCTCACTGACAGTAATATACAGAAAATCCTAAATCATGACATACAGCACTGATAAACGTATCAGGTGTTAAAATATTTAATGTGCGTTAAAATAAATTTCTCATCCCAGGGGATTAAGCTAACACAATTTAAAAATGTAGGTGTAAACCACAGTGTATGGCACGTATGTTAGTACGCAGAGCCTGACTACATCTGCAGTTGTAACAACTTCTCCTATCTGGCTTTGATTTGTTGGAGATAGATGGAGAGGGAGGGGGATTCCTGCTAATGACTTTTCTGCTGCAGAGAAGAAAAGTGTTCCTACTAACATTACCAGCCACCATTAGATTTCTTAAAAACCAGCTGGGAGACCTTTGCTCTGATCTCATTCTTTCAAGCTATGCGCATACCTAATATTGAAAAGCCACCGCTGTTCTGCTCAGAAGAAAAATGCAGCTGTCATATGTTAGCAGATTAAATGCACCTTTTCAGCAGAACACTAAATGTGTAATTATTTTTTGTATGACTGAAGATTAATTAAATTCTCAGATACAGACTGATTGCCAAACTTTGCAGCAGTCCATCTACGTTATTAAAAATGCTGATATTTTCAGACAATGTAATATCAAAAGGTGAAGCTTTCTTCATGTTCTTCATCATAATTATTGCCAGCATTATCTTTAGATTTGTAGGTCTGTCATTTTCTATCAACCCAGAATGGACTATATATCTATCCCATGGCAAACCTTTCTAACCCGTGTATGTTGTACTTAGCTCTTTGCCCTGTCAGAACAATGGAAATTGTGTTTCATAGTTAACCTCAAAACGCAGAAAAAAGTCTGTGGCATCTATATAATTTATTGTATTTATATCTTAAACTTCATTAAAATCAGTCACCAGAATGCATACTTTCCTTTTTGTTATAAAAATTTCATAGTGCT
Organism: Dendrocincla tyrannina; assembly: GCA_035047865.1. Lineage (NCBI taxonomy): Eukaryota > Metazoa > Chordata > Aves > Passeriformes > Dendrocolaptidae > Dendrocincla > Dendrocincla tyrannina. The sequence continues at coordinate 11,592,098 of JAWWMP010000041.1, forward strand.
ATATATTAAACACCTTTAGGGAAATATAATTTCTACAGATGTAATCTTGAATCTATGGATTAGGAGGAAGAGGGCCATATAAAATATATATGCAAATGTAGTAAAGGAAGGCAAAGGAAATTTGAAGAAGACTTATAAGTGTTCCTGTTTGCAGCATCTTTCTTTTGGAAACATTTAAAATTTCAGAAATTGAAGTATACAATACACTTCTACCAAATACAGTCACTCCTTTCAGATTTTTGAAGTTTTTTTATAGCTCCCAGGAAATATTTTTAATGTTACAAGGGGTTTTTTTCCATCAGAATATTCTTAATCCCACTTTGTAAACTGCAATTTTGCACTGAGTTATTGACAAGATGTGGAAATCTAATATTTATTTTTAAGAGCACTGATCTGACCTCAATAAATAAAAATAATGAAAGTTATAATTAATTAAAGTGACTTGCAGGCTATTTACAGTCCCACCCCTGGGGCTGACTCAGGTGTTTTCCTTGAACTTGGTGGAGAGGTGAAGAAGAAGACATGCGACAATACCCAGGTCAAAGGCCAGGAATGGACCTGCTGGAAGGCGTCCCGGATGCCACTGCTGGTTCTGCCTCTCCTGTGCCCCCTTGCAGAGCATGAGCTTTAATGAGAAGCACCCCGTGAAGGTGGATGCTGCCAGGTTTGAGTGGGTTTGCACAGATCCAGCACAGGCTGTTCTGAGTTTTTGGTACAGGTGCGCTCCTGGAGACTGCTGATTTTGCACTGCTATTATGCATTGCTTTACTAAAATTGGTGGATGGTCTCACAAATGTACCAGTAAAGAATACTTTCTCTAAATACGTGAGATACATTCCTCTCTAACCGGACATCGAACATAGGTGCTGCCAGATGAGATGAGCTCTTTGTTTAACTTCTTTTTTATTTGTGCCATTCCCAGGCAGTCACCAGCAGGTCTTCCCAGGGCACCAAGCCCAACCCACAGGCACAGCCATGAAGTCATGCAATCACCTTCATGATTGAACAGGTGCAGTCTCCCTGATGACCTGGAGAGACCGTCACGGTCAGATTTTGTCTGAGCTGTGCTGTGCTGCCTACGAATTCTTAATCCCAGATGATAGTGTAATGAAGGTATTGATGGCTTCAAAGCTACAAATAATTTATGTTAATTTTTCTTTACAAGTGGCTGCTTCTGTGGGAAGAGACATGCTCCTATTTCCCAAGAGTACATTTCTATCCTTCATCCCACAGTGCCTCGGTTTGTTCTGCCAAATCACCTGAGATTTGAATGCCATTAAATCCATGTGTTCATTTTTATAGAATGACAAAATGGGAAGTGTCTAGAATGGCTGCAAAATTCTAAGGAAAAGTGGTAAGTTTCGGTGTGCGATAAAAACTCTTCACTCCACTCACTCTTGTGCCATGTACTTCGTCTCCACATTACAGGGACTACCAGCATAATGGCATGGATAACACTTCTCGTGGTGTTTATGCATGTACCTTGGCTCATGGTAGTTGAGATAAGAGTAGTGTTCCAGTAGCTTCCAGGTAATCCCGTTGTCATAGGAGTAGTGCAGCAGCACTCCTTCCCCGGGCTGGTCGGGTGCCTTGCAGGTACTCAGCACTGACTTGCTGCCCAGGCGGAGTGTGAACTGCAGGAACCTGGATCAGAGTGACACAAAGATTTGTAGGCTATGATTTGCATGGTGGGTTTTTGTTGTTTCAGAGGGGTTTTTATTTGGGTGGGGCTTTTTTTGGTTTTATTTTCCCCCTAACCAGGTTGTTTTCAGATCTTCTTAATCTAGGCAAATTTTGATAAATATCAGTTATGGGGTTTTGTACCTGTGATTTGTTTTTATTGTCAAGTAATTCAATGTGGCACGTATAGTTAAAAAAATGCCAATCATTACAGCATTTAATTATTTAGTAGGCACTGAAGGGGAGGGAGAGAGAGTGAATGGATCTAATCAGTTGCCACAAGCTGTCAAATAAACACAACCTATAAATAATTAATTAGCACTTGGCTTTGACACTCAGGTTTGATATTAACATTTCATATTTTCCATCCGAGCTGTATGATAACTTCCCTGCAGCCTGTTTTGGGCTCTGTTATTTACAAAGCAGGAGGGAAAAGGCGAGGCTATGAAATCCCCATTAAAACATGGAACTAGGAGTCTTTTAAAAGCTTTTTTTTCTGTTAGAACAATCAGCTTAACAATACAGAAGGGTTTAGCTGGAAGGGAAGGGGCTCCCTGATTTCTTTGCCTCACATTACTCCTGTTTCCCGCTCACCTGGACTGGGAGCTGTCAAGGAAGGAGGTGATAAGCTGGCGCCTCCCATCCTTGTTGAAGACCAGGGCCTTGCCACTGGCCAGGACCCCACAGCCAAAGCTGACCTCAGCTCCCCGGATGGAGTAAAAACTGTGGTAGGAGGAGAGGCGAGAGCTGGCGAAGCTCTCCGAGATGAACATAGGAAAGGTCTGCGATGCCATCTCACACGCTGGCCCGGAAAAGCCGGGGTCGCACCTGTGGGTGAGGAAGATTGAAGAGCTTAGCTAATGACCGGTCCTTTCCTGTGGCTGGTGGTCAAACCAGCACAGTGGCTGCAGCTGTTCGTGAGCTGAAGATGCCTACAGGGTCCCTCTCAAACATAAAGCCCAAGAACCTCTTTGAACTTTACTCAGGTAAAGTGCATAGCCAACGATTTCTTTTAGCTAGTACTTTTCAAATTCTTTTTTTTAAAAAAAAGTAGTTATGAACATCCCACCAATCTACACATAGCACAACACAGAATTATTTTTATTCATTTTTGGAACAAAAAACCTACTGACATAATTTACAGTTGTTCACACATAGTATGACAAATTTGTTTTTATCTATAGCATATTAGATGTGATTACAAGAAATTAAGCAACAAAGCAGAATGCCCCATCGATCACATTCTTGTTAATATCTAAAAGCAGAGACCAATATTTAGAGCATGCTTACTGGTTTCAAGTAAGTACCTTTTTACTTTTTAGGGTAGAACTCTTTTAACATGCTAGACTACCAGAAAAAAGTGGAGTGCTGATCTTCTGTCCTTGGGGTATGAGAGGTTATGGGATATTAGAACTATTTAAAGTGTGATTCTTTCCCAATATTAAATATAAAAGTGATACAATTCCAAACTACCTCTAAACCCAGTAAAAGTATGCATCACTGATATATCAGGGTTTGCTGTACTCCATTTTAAGGTGAACTGGAAGTAAGATTCTCTACTGAAAAAAAAATATCATAAAAAGAAGTATTAAACATGTTGCTGTTCAGAAAGATTGATCTTTAGCTCTCCAGTGAGTTTTATGTATTCTGGGGGCTATGCTAGTTTTATATTTAGTCATCTAAAAAAGCAAGGACTGAAATGAAAATCACTTCAACTTTCACATCACTAAGGGAACTATGTGACAGAAATTGAATACAAGTACTGAATTGTAATACTTACTTGCAGCCATTTCTAGTACACTGTCCTCGCCCTGAGCAGAATTTAAGGCAAGACGGACCAATGTAAACTGCAGAGAACAGAAATCAGTTAAATGAAGGGTTATGTGATGTGATAAATAGAATATGACAAATAAAAGAAAGCACACGGACCTGATCATACGGTTATTGCATTTATCTTAATCCCACTACCTAGAAAAGGTCTACAAAAGGATAAAATGTGTTTGACTGTGTCAAGGATAGCCTGGGATAATTTATTAATTAAAGAGTGATGTCTGTCTGAGGCTCAGGACACTAGTGCTGTTTTAATTAATGTACCTGTTTTTTCTAAGTCTGTGAATGAGATCAGATGATTTGCTAGGCATTGACCACTATCCTGCCTTCCCTTCATCTTAGTTTGGAGATGTAATCTAATATATATGATTGCACCTTCCAACAGCAGTCTTGCAGATGTTAAAAATATGTCACTATTTCTCTCACAGAAACCTCATTGGACTTAGAGGAATCAGAACCTGCCATGATATGTCTTAAGTAACTATTAAATATTGTACTCTTTCACTGATTATTTTAAGCGGAATAAACCTTCAAATCCTATGTCCTTAAAAATACACCAGACTTGTTTAACACTTTTACTTTATCTTCCTCCAATAACTCCTAATCGACAGTGTTGATATTTTGTGAAAAATATGGAGATGAAAAGATAAACAAATCTTGGTATAATCCCTTGCACCACTACAAAGAAAAGCCATAACTCATGGGCAGTATTATTTCATACCATACTATTAGAGGCCTTAACCATGAATACGGTAATCTTTTCTGCTGAAGAATGCCTATAACTTGGAGTCATCCACATTGTGACTTTTGGAAGCCACAGCCCTCAATTCTATAACAAGCAGCATTTATTCCCTTTCCTAGTTTCATGATGTTGCCCATCACAGCAGCACGTCATCTTTCCCTGGCAGACACATGCTAAATCCATGTTAGCTACCCCCTTTACCTCCTCATCAGATTTCATGTGATTTCTAGATTTTCTCACCTCTCATGGTGCAAAAATTCTGTTCTGTCTGTTTGATTTATTTGTGTCTTTTGAGGTCCTTTTGAGGGGGTGGTAAAAGTAGAAGGGTTAAAGATGTAATGATGTCATTCAAAATGAAAAAACTTCATGGATATTGGCATTTTTCCAGTGTTTCTAAAAGATGGCCAGCTTCCAGATTTCATTTAAAACTTAATTCACATAGGAAACAGTTGTGAAGATAAAAGTCAGAGTGCTGAATCCTTGAAAATTTTCCTCTCTTCAAGAATTTGAGTGGATTGCCAATACTTATGAGTCTTTCTCTCCAATACAGAGTAAAGCTTGAGCACCATAGTATCTAACAAAGGAGGCATTCAAAACCTAAGAAACACGTTTTAGACTTGATTCCTGTATCATGGCTCTGCACTTCACATTCAGAGCAGGCACTTTTTAGACAGATGATTGGTAAAACCCTTTTGAGATGGTACACACTGGAGCACGCAGCATCCTTTGATGGAATTGCAAGCAAAGGTAGGGCAGATAAATGAATTGTCAGTGATCTTCAGAATCATATTTTATCCTGTTGTAAAGAATTTGTGTCCTTGGATTGATTTCATCTTCCTCTCATTTTTGTGAACATCTCATGAGTGTCTTCAACACTTAAACTCTACACTTTGTCAGGTGGCAACTCATCTTTGCCGGTACTCACAGAGAACGTCTTATGTTTCCATACCTACGTTTTCCCTACATTTTGTCTTTGATGTATATTGCATCTCTAAAGATAAGCATTAATACTCTACCTCCAGAATGTCAGGATGATGCTACTTCCCATTAATATGATTTAGAGAACAATTTTCATTTTAGTGACAAACTTTCCTTTGTGGCATTACCTTATCAGCTTCAAGGATTTTCTTTTCAAAACTAGGCATTAATCTGTTTTAAGAATTCAGCAAAAAGGAACTATTGACCATTTCCAGGCTCCATATCAAATTTTACTGAGAATCACTACAAAATTTCACGGGCTATTGTACATCACTGTAAATCTCTAAATTGCACATTTCACACCCCTAGCCAAACAAATTCTGGATGTACTTTACTTAGTCCCAAATCATTCAAAGCTAACAAGCAACCTAAAAGGTTTGCACTTTCTCATAGCTAGCCCTTTCAATCATGCTTATTTCTGCATTTCATATATTTTATCCCACATTCCTAAATACTTTTCTGTCCTTTAAAGTATTTCCTTTTAATTCTGGTCCTGGTTATCCTCTGCATTGTTTTATACAGGTCAACATAAACTCCTCCCAGTTCTTTACAATCTTTTAAAAAAGGTATGTAGAAAATAATTTCCTAAAAGAAGAACAGTTCCCTGAAACAGATGGTACTTTCCCCCAAAGATACTGTAAACAATGTGAAAGTTTTGTCAGTGCTCTGGTAGCAGCATTGCTTGAAGATGGTCTTCTGTGTCCAGAATGAAAAATACGTCCCAAGTGCTGTACCTGCTGCTAAGGCTGGTGCAGTACATGTCCTTAACAGCCAGTGTAGTATCTATTTATGTAATTAGGACTAAGCAGACAGAGGAAATGTTGTATTAAGCCCTTGCCACCAATATCTTTTCGTGGAAAGCCCTCAATTAAAAAGAAAAAAAAAAAAGAAAAAAAAGATAAGCTACTAGGCTATTGCCTTTTCAAATGGCATAATTTCCCTCTAGCTTCAAAATCCACCTGTGTTACCAAGTGCAGGTAAGCAGAAAAGGAATTTAATAAACTGTAAATTCATCCACTTGTGACTGTGGAAAATGTTTCCTTAGAGCAGAATATAAAAATTTACTCTTCTGATGTGTCATGATCATGGATAAGAATACTAACTATTATCGATTGCCCACATATTTCCAAGGATTGGTCCTGTTTGTCTCCATCGAATCCTGGTGTCACTTGTTAACGCAGCATTGGGAAAGGGAATAGTTATTCGGTTCCACCTGAAATACACATAACACAGGCTCTAGCATTTTACACTGATAGTTATTAAGCAACTGTATGTTTTGCAGATATGTTTACGTATACTGGGACCTTTGTGAGAAATTTTAACTTGCAAATCTGCTCAAACTAAGCACGAATTTATGGCAGCTTTAGAAAATACAAATAAAAAAGAATAACACAGCCCATGATATTTTCATACAATATATGAAAGTTAATTATTATCTTATAAAACCCAACCATTTTTTCCCCAGTTGGAATGAATGAAGTCAGCAAAGACCTTAACCTCTTGTGCTGTAGTGACTTCTCCATCACCATCAGTATCTTCTAATTTGCAACCTGTCAGTACCACTGAACTCTGGTGGAAACCCTCAGCCAGTGGTGCTGAGGATTTGGCCTGCTGTGGTCTGGGCCATAATTATCCATGGGGCCTACACTTTCTACACCCACCAAGGGTAATGGTTCCTATGAAAACTGTATGGGAATGGTGGGAGGGGGTGTCGTCAGATCACAGCAATGCTTCAACAACACTTTCTTCTCATAGTCACACCTACTGCTCTGAAGTGTCTGTGGGAGCTGGGATACAGAGGGATAGACAGGAATTTTGTGCTGTGCAGCAAAGATGCCACAGTTAATTTTTCAGTGAGAATGGTACAAAAGAGATTTAATTTAAGAAAGTGACACTAACAACCACCTCTATATGCAGACAGAGGATACGATTTACGGTAACCCCATACTGGGATTCCAACTAAGTAAAGGTCTCTGAGGATGTAAATACAGCTTTGACTGATGTTTCCTCCGAGAAGGAAACTTTTGTGACTTTGACAAGATAAAACTTTTCTTCTCATTATCAACATGCTACCCACAGGTGGGTCTTTGCGTAATTTATGTTTAGCATCAAAAAAATAATATACCGCAGAAGCATCCCCATACATTTCAAATTTCATTACTGGGCAGCCAGGTAGCCCAGAACACTCCCTGCTTGCTGTCCTAAGCTAGTCAAAAATGAAAGATGACACAGAGCTGTTTGCTTTGCTGCTTTCTTCTGCCACCTATAATTCACTTCTCTAATCTTGCATCTCAGTTTTGCAGAGAAGACTCTCACCCGCTGTAATTTTCAGAGGCGTAGATGGTGCTGTGGGGGAGGTGAGGCCCAGCACAAATCTCAGGCAAACACTCGGTGTGGAGCAGGGACCAAGAGCGGCCATGGTTGGTTGAGAACTCCAAGCTGACACTGGTAACACATTGAAGGGAAAAATAAGGAGAAAGACACCATGAGGGTACCTGGCACAGACCTTGATGAAGAAGTACCAACACTGAGAAACCACCCAACCAGCTACTCCTAATAACCAATTAGGAAACACAAAATAATTTTAAGCAGACTTTGAATACAAAAAATCCTGAAAATACAAGCATAAAACAAACCTCATTGTTTAAAGACCCAAAGGGTAGCCTATAGACTATAGACTGAGGATTGTCTCAACACACAGTCCTGGTGTGGCCACCATCTAGCCAGCGTTTTTATGCTGCTGCTGCTAAATGAGCTGTCTTGACTTTTATATTACAGCTTGAAATGGTTTCGAATACGAGGAGAAAACTTGGATTAATCAGAGCTAGACAGCATCACGGGAGCACAGGACACTTGTAAGTGCCTGCTGCTAACCATGACACCTGCAGAAGGTGGCAAAGACCACGAGCTATTCATGCAGCAGATGGCTCTCTCCTGGCTTAAAAAAACCCAACCTTTGTTTACAGTCTACAAGGATAAGGAAATCCTTAGATGCCTTACATTCTGAAGACCTTGAAAAAGTAATAGAGGAAGTGCCTGATTTATTACAGTTTTAGTATTTTACTGAATTACTCTTGTAATTTCCTTCACATAATTAGCTTGTAATAGTCTGTTTTATTTTAAGTAATGTCAGCGGAACATTATAAAAATCATAATTCATCTCCTCAATATTAAATTATTGGATTTTGACTTTTTCTTTTTATGGTAATTTGCTGACAATATTGCTTTATTTAAATGTACCATCACTGTGATATTACAAGTGTGTATTAAAACAGTTTATGGTGGTTTTGACTAATTTATTTCAGATTTAACTGTAGTGATGCCTTGGAGGGTCATATTTACTGCATATATTCAGTATGAGTCTCTCACATTTGCAGCAATGAAAGCTTTATGAATAATGCTTTAGACCAGGAGATATGAAATGCTGCAGTATTTGGGAAATACAGTTAGGGGGGAAATGGCAACCTAGTCCTTTGTTATGAAGAAGTTCACTTCTCCTTCAGAAATAGTTTAATGAAGGAAGAGTATTAATCTTTCAAAGTATATACCAATCTCCATCAGATAATTAAGACAGAGACTTTACATAACATGTTTACTGGCCAGAGGTGTTTTCACGTTTCATGCAGGAAAATGTTGCTGCCTTCCCTTCCTATCAAATATAAGTGCAATGCCTTGATTTTTGCTGCTCCTTGAATTATGCTACCCTGCATGGATGCCGGAACTGTCAGTGCTAATGCAGCTCTTTCCAGTTGGAAGTAGATGCCATGGGACGTGGATGGGAAAGCACTTACAGTCTCTTACTTTTAACTTTCAACTCTGGAAAATATAAAGCAACTCAACTTTCATAAAATATCAAGACAAATATTCTCACATGTACATAAGGAAAGAGGGCAAGAGAGACAGTGGGCAGTTTGGTTTTGGGTCTCCTATTTGAAGAAAGCTATTAAGAAACTGGAGAGGTGGAGTAGAGGATGAGTAAGATGCCCATGGCTTTGAGCACCAAGCTAGGATGGGCTGAGGAGCTAGTCTGATTAGCCTGGTGAGGAGGGGTGAGCTACAGCATCCTGTGATGGAGCAGAGGGCACACACAAGGAAATTGGAGTCCAACTCTCCTCAGTACTGTCTGACACAGCAGAAAGGACAATGGCCATACAGACATGGCTTCAGAATTGTATACCGGACATTAGGAAACACTTTGTCACTTGAGCAGGTCACTCAGAGAGACAGTATCCATCCACAGAGATTTTCAAGTCATGGATAGGCAAATCCACATCTGACCTATGCTGGTAACAATCCCACCTGCAGCAGCAGGTTTCACTAGATAACCTGTGAAGGTCCCTTCTGACAAACATTTTTGTGATTCTACAAAACACGGAGCCACAAATGACTCCCTTTTTTCCCTTTCCCTCTCACTTAACTTCATGGAAAAAAATCACGCTGAATGTCCTGAAGTGAAGCCAAAAATATTCCGCGGCCAGACTACAGACAGTGAGCTCCTTGCACTGATGATAATTAAGACAAGGGCCATTTATCACCAGTCTTACAAGAATTAGATATGCTTGTGGCCTCAGTAATCTGAGAGGTCAGCAGGGCAGGTTTCTGCTGCTGCCTTTAATATTTTGTCCCTTACACAGTATTAGGAGATAAATCTCATATCCATTAGAAACTGAAGACAAAGTCTCCCTGAATACATGACCATATTTCAGAATAGTGGACTAGTTTTGACCAGGAAAGCTATTTAATAGACTCCTCATTGCAGGTGAAATACATAAGTCTGGGTCTGTGGAGATCAGGAAAAATACTAGCTTTTGAACAGCTTCTATGTGTCATTATTAATGGGATCCCTTCTTACTGAAAAAAGATTTCCAAATCTCCATATAGATTTTATAAACCAAATTGCACTAGAAAGCAGATAACCAAAAGAATGATCTTGCCCGTTGTACCTGTTACCAGGTTGATATGTTCCACAACCCAAATTGATGGAAAACTGGATCATGTGAGTCACTGTGGAAGGAAGCACCGGAAGGACGTGGAAGTAATCCACAGCCCAGACATTCCTGTTGTGGCCTTGGTGACTCTTTTGCTTCAGGCAAAACTTGGTTGCAGGAGTCTGCAGCTCCGGACTAATGACAACAGAAACCAAAGACGGAACCTTTAAAAGAAATTAAATAAGGTTTAAATGACTTAAAAAAGGTCACAAGGTGCCATTTAAAATAAAAAAGCAACTTCAATTGTGCTGAACCAAGCATGTGCTATTCTCTCTCCTGGCTTCATTTTGTTAACTTTTTTATCCACCTTTTTGCACACAAGATCCCAAGTAAAATAATTTGCTATGTGCAGAGGTATTAACACTCTGCTACTTATCACCTTAGAGGGATCAGATCGTTTGGTTGTGAAGACACGGTAGAAAAGACTTTCCCTTCTGTGTTCAGAAAAACCCTAGTTTATGCTGTCAGCTTCAGTTGGTAATGGAATATGATATTTGTGCTGAGCCTTACAGAAGCAAAGGCAGGGTAGTGGCTGGTCTAGTCTGAATACGTGAGAATGGAGTTACAGCAGGAGTTCACAGGCGTGTGTGGGGAGGATGTTGTGTTGCTGAAATACATGAAAGCACTGCTTTGCAAAGCTTAGCCTTTTGTCCTGGAGCAATGCAATTAGAACTTTATTATGTCAAAAGAGGATGTCAACTTTAAAACTGCTTGTTTTAAAAAAACCCCTCCACAATGAATCCAGCGTAATTTCAGATCCTATCTCTCCCCAAGTTCCCCAATTAATTTTTTATTATTTTACAATTACAGTTTCCTTGGTTTACAAAAGTTCTGCCCTGTCTTTCACACAGAAGCAGGCAAGGAGGGAAGCCACACACAATGAAACAATGCAAGTGACTCAACCAAACTCAGGCCAAACCCTACTGTAAACATTTGGTTTCTGAATGCTAAAGTTACAGAGAAAATCCACACAGACCTGTGCTTGAAATCAACTTCATCTTTACCATCAAATTTCCCTCACACTACATAAGCACACTGCATTTCAAGCTCTAGCTGAATGAATGGTTACATGTATTAAATACCAGACTTTGCTCTCTGTTTTACAGCAGCAGAACAAGGAGACCTCAGAGCTGGGTTACTCAGGGTAGACGTGGTCTAAGCGCTTCCTTACCCTAGACAGGAAGGATCCTGAGAGCAAGTTCAAGGTCTTTATTGTCCTTTCTCAGGGTGGTGGACGAGGTTGGAAGGTGGCTGCACTGTTGGCAGAGGAGATGCTGCCTGTACGGTACCGGCAGCCGTCTCCCACAGCTGAGTCCATGCGTGCAGATGCCATCCTCTGCATCACCGCAGAGCCTCCCCCAGCCACTGATCCCACATGACTGACCCTCTCAGGACGCAGCCCCTGAGTACCACACTGTGGCTAGCAGGAGCTTGAGGGCAGACAGGAGTAATTATTTGTGAGGAGACGCTATCACTGAAGTTTTCAGCTGGTAACTGACAACTCTTGCCCGCTGCCTGTCACCCCAGCCCCAGCCAACACTGCAGGCTTGCTTGGGGCTGGAGTAGCCAGCAACAGCTGCAGAGCTGTGCTGCAAAGGCACCCGATTGCTCCCAGATCTGCACATGATTTATGTGATTGGGAAGGTCATGTTTGAATGTCCCCATGGAATTCAACATACAATTTTGAAAAGAGAATGATCTGTCCATCTCATCTACGTGCTTTGTTTATGATGATTTACCTTGTAAGCAGCATAGGTCAGGGTATCAAGAGGTATGTGCTCCCTCCTGCCTTCAATCTTGGCATAAAGTATAACATCATTTTCATGGGATTCTCCAGAATCACAAGTTCCCCCTGTACAACACACATTTGAGTGAGAAAATAATTAATTGAAGCGCTTGTTATTGGAAAGTGGAATCATATGCAGCTATAATTATGAAAATAATTACAATCAGATGCTATTTAACTTGGGATCTGAAACAAAAGAACACCAGCCCTAAAGACACAGTGTATAGGAATTACTTGATCAGATAACCATGCCAAAGATCAAGGGGGTTGACGATTATGAAAACCTCAAGTACCTCTTTTAATCAGCTTATCAAAAAAAAAATTTAATAGAAAATGCTGTGCCCAAAGCAATATGTCTATCTGTGTGCTTTAAATCCTATTTACATAGAAAAGCTTTGCTTTTGAGTCCTAATCAGTAAACTGTTATTTGGTACTCGCACCTCATGCAGTCACACACATGGTATGTGACAATCTCTTAAATACTTCTCAGATGATAGTTTGGCAGCTGAGAGCTTGTTCTAAGTAGGAAATGAGGAAGACTGCTGTGTACCTTGTTTGTTGTGCTGCTTCTTTTACTGTCTAGAACATATCCTAAAAGGGATGGATGGGTGGGTGGGTGGGTGGGTGGATGGAGGGATGGATGGGATGGGGGTCTATTGTACCACACAAAACATGTGTGGCATGCTTGCCTCACTGGAATAGGGCAGCATTGGAAATACCTTCATAGCAGTAGAATCCAAAACACTCATTAACCTTCTCTGAAAGAACAGATTTATTAGCAAATGCAAGAATTTAGTTCTGCATTGCAATTACAAGATGGACATCAGCACACCAATTTGGTGTTCTGGAAAAGAATTTTTTAAAAAAAGTTTCTGTATTTTAACAGGAAACATAATTTCCTTTTGCATTACGGGTACTGCAGGTACTAAAAAACCCCTCAAAAATAAAAACAAAACAAAAAACAGGATGAGGAAGCTTCCTTGAAAAGTCTGCAAAGTAGAAAGGTTGTGTATATTGGAACATTTTCTCTGCTTTTATTCACTACAGACAGCTAGTTCTTGCAATGGACTAGGCAGAGCAGTCCAGAGAATGAGATAAGATGTGCATCTTTGATGTGTTTTATACTGCAATAAGGAACAACCATGTGCCCTTTCAAATCTTCTCTTTGACTGAATGTTTAAACTATTATTTATTTAACTTAAAAGTATACACAGAATACATTTTTCAAACAACATCCCACTATCCTCTGTGCCTGCATCTGCTGACAACTTCTCTCCTAAGTTCAGAAGGTTGACAAAATGTCTTTCCTGTTTCTCTTGCAGGTGTTCTAACACTTGGAAGAACTGGGAAAATGAAATTTTTCCAGTGTTTTTTCCTGTGCTTTATTCATAATTCATGTAACACAGAGATGTGCAACAATTTAGGACAACAACATGAAGCCTTCCCCTCATTAAATGAAGTGTGTTTTTTTCTTGTTGATACAGAAGGTTGCTTGTGGAGGTCACAAGTTTATTCTCTGCTTCCTCCTTTATTACTCTTTTAAGCAAAAATCCTCACCTCCTCTAAACACGGTGTTGAGAGAATAACCTCATGCAATTTCCTTTATGTGCAAAATAAAAGTTCTGGAAAAACCCAGTGAGTGTTAACTACCATGTTTATGGGGACGTTGGTCTGTTGTAACACCAAACTAGTGAAGCTGCACTGACAATAGCAGGGAGGGGAAGTGACAGGACACGTTGGGTTTCGGCTGCTTTCTTAGCCCTGGTAAATGACTGAGGTTGCTCAACAGGGGACGTCCACAGATGATCCTAACACCACATCAGTGCTTTTCATGAGGGATGCCACGTGTATGTCACACCTCCTCCAAGACTGTAGCGCACTCTGTGTGAATCTCACCCTGGGCAAACACATTAGCAGAGGAAATTATTTATGAATGGAGTAGGAGCTTTTGAGCAGAAAGTATTCTATGGGTTCAACCAGGTAAGGCTGTCCCACCTCTGCGCTACTCATATCTTATCCTCAGGTGCAACTGTCTGGACTCTCTGATGGATTAACAGCAGGCTCTACATGGATATGACTGCAGAAGGACATGACAGGTACATATAAAACCTCTATGGTGTGGTAAGGATGACAAAGATGATCATGTCTTCTAATGATGGATTAAGGGGTTTTGAGTGAAATTAGAATATACAAGACAGGAAGGCGTTTCTCCACGTGAGAATTATTATATTATATGTGGAGCTCTGGGCACAACAGACAGCTTCAGCTGATTAAACATTAGTACCAAGGGACATTTTAGACACCCTGGAGAGGCCTGGCTCACCTCCCAGCCACCATAGCAGGGTTGTGACTCTCTCCAAAGTCCTGGGTTGGAACCGCCAGCCTTGTGCTAATGTCTCAGACATGCTTGGATAACTCAAATAGCAAAAATAACCTCTGCTTGTGTGACAAATCCTGCCTGAGGACTGAACGAGAGTGCACTTCTGTGTGCACCAGGTGCTAAAGGTGCCTTTGTGGCAATGGAGATCCACAGTCTGAGTGCAGAGAGCTGCTCAGCTGGTCCAGCACAGCTGTCTCACAGTGAGCTGAATGGCTTTTTCTGGCAATGGTACTGACCACAACTCCTCTAACTATAAAGGAAGTTTAGACACTGATCTTACATGCACACACCTTCATGTAACTTCTATATTAAACTGTCTTAACCTGGAGCTAAATGTTTATCTCAGCCAAAAAAATGGCTTAATAAACCCATGGAAGAAGAGACTGCCCAGGGCTACCAAACCCAGAGTGCCCTATGTGGTTCAAAAGGGTTTCCATCTGCAAGTCAGTGTCATCTGGAAGAATATTTTTGGGAGGCAAATTTACATTTGTCCCCCTGTATGGGCATATGGAAGGGTGGATGGTCGTCTGAACAACAGTCTTACATCCTCATGGGCATCACAGTCACAAATCAGAGCTATCCTCTTTGAAGGAGTATTTAAAATAGCTCCATGCACACTGCACAACTGAAATCTCACATGCTTCACATCTTGTATTACATTAGGAATTTATACTCACCCATACTGAAATAAAATCTCAAGTTCCCATAACCTGTAGTGTCCATGTATGGAGTACATATTTTCCTTTCTCCATCTCTGAGAAATACCATAGCTGAGCCAGATTCCAGTGTCCCACACTCAGTACCAATGACGGCTCCAAATACGTCCCACCTGCAGAGGTCAGTAATACGTGCAGAATGTTTCTACTCTTACACAGGACCAAAAAAAAAAATGCAGTGTCTCAAATATGACTCCTATGACATTACTTACCTGTTTGATATTAGCTTTTAACCTAAAGCAAAGTTAGTGTAAATATCTTAAAAAAACGTGCAGAAAAGCAAGTTACTAAAAGAATTACTGAAAGAAAAGGCTTTTAATGAATGTTATTACCAAATAGGTACCATTGTTTGTTCTATGACCTTTGTTATTTTTTATGGAATTAAAATGCATAAAATATAATTGCATTCAGCTTCATTTTGCATAATATAAGGTCTATAGATCAATGAAACTTGAAAAGGCACATGTCCATCATATCTGCTATACAGATATTAAATATGTAGGCAATAGCTGAAAATGCTCTCTTTTCATCTTTTTGAGCATTTAGGTTAACAGTTTTTCACTAACACATGAGCAGAGTATGAAAAAGACTGCTGTGTTTCTAATATGTGATGATAGGATCTTTCTCAGTTTTTCTGTACAACATTTTATCTTATTTTTATTCAGTGATAATTAAAAGAGCTGTTGCTGAATTTTCCAATTAAAGATTTTACACTGAAAATACATTTACATCATGAAAGCATTGGTTACTTCAAACCTTGATTAAAATATTTTGAAATATTAGAAACTGTTGAAAACTTGTGCATTATTCTGGTCTGATATATTATTATTATTATTCATGTCAAACTTAATCCATCATAAAGTATTCAAGAATTATAAGTCTGATAAAACAATGAAATTATTTAGAATTGCTAAATCCTGATAACCTAATCATTTAACTATTTAGCATGATTCAGGAGGAATGGGAAAACACGGAAGTTCAGAAACCTTTGTGGGAAGGCAGAGTCTTTTCCTGTCTCCTTCCAGCAGCAACAACCTCTAGCAGTTATGGGCCATATGACAATTTCAAAACCTGCCATTTCAACAACTAAACAGTCTATTTATTAGTTTAACCATTCCAACTACCTCAAAATGCATTTCTAGGATCTTCTTAAAAGCTGCCAGTTTCCCTCTTCACCTAAGACTGTGACAGATCAGCAACATGCCTGTTTGGAAATCCTGCTTTGAAACTGTCAGTCATTTACACAGGAATTAGCGAGTTTAACATCACTGAAAAGCTTTATGATATAAATATTTTAATGGAAACACAGTTTAATCTAACCCTAATTCTGTTGTGCAGTCTTTAAAGGTAATATGCAATATAATCAAAACACAATTTTGAAAATGGGTCTCCTGGGCTGAAGGCGAGTACAGAATTAAACAGTTGTGCCTACTTTAACTTACACAACAAGAATCTCACAATGCTCCATTGATCTTTCATATGCTCTATTTAGCTCAATTAAAACACTCTCTGTAGTGACCCACAAAACAACCTGGGGTCATGAATGATGCAGATCATGGATGTTTCCAGGGATCCTCTCCTTTTAGGCAGCATCAGAAATGAAAACCAGAGAATTCTACATCTTTAAAAAAACTCAGGCACTTTAATAGAAATACATCAACACACTGTCAGTAAGGACAAATAGAGAAGGACCCTGGGTCATGGCACGATCTAACATTTACATTTGTATTAATTTATCCCTCACATGACTCTTGAAATTCTTCTTTATTGAACAGATGATAGAAAAATATAGACCAACTGGACATGGAGGTCCAAAGCAGCAATGCACCTGCTAGAGACAGAGGCAGCCTGATTTAGGGATGTGTCCACCTGTAGGACCAGGCTCTAATTTATGCGATTAAGAAGCAGAAAGACAGTGGAAATATGCACACTGCTTAAAACAGCAACCCCTATCCATGTAGCCTCCCACTTTAGGAGGTATGTGCAAAAAATACCAATCAACTGCTTATTAAAAACAGCCATAAGCTCCTCTGCCCTCACCTCCAAGAGCATTTGGTGCAGACTAAAGTGGTGGTGACCCCTACACCTGAGCTTCCTTTTGCTCTCCCTTATGAGGGATGCTTTTGCCTTTCCTTTGAGAGCTGACAGGCTCCAGCTGATGTGACAAAGTGGAGCCTGAGAATTTCCTGCAAGATCTGTCTCAGGTACACAGTGCTGACTGTTTGAATATACTTCAAATAGCATTTGAAAATATTCCTCTAAGAAGGGAGAAATTCTCTAAGAAGAGCTTAAGGAAGCTCATATATTTGCAGTTATAAACATCTCCCAAAGCTAACCCCAGATAAATGTTGAAAAGAGGGACAGTGGTGGTGACAATTTTATACAATGGGGATGTAGTCCATAGCATCACCCAAGTCAGTGTTTATTCATGGCTGCATGCAATTTCAATCTCCATTCTTACAGAACAATTGAAAGAAGGAAGTTTCTAATGTGGAATAAAATTTGAAAAGGAAAAAAAAAAGATGTTGTAAGGCTTTGGGCTGGCAAGGTGGGGGGCAGGTCAGGACCTGGTTGCTGGGACACAACCATGCATCTGCTGGCTGTGCCCTGCCTCTCTCCTGGCTGGGAGCTGTGGCACCTGCGATTGGACCTAGGCATTGTGTGATGGGGAAAGTGTAATATTCCTAATTCAGAAGAGACTGTGTTTTTGCTAACTAGGGCTGCAAGTGGCCCAACTCAGTTTAACTAAACACCCAGTCCAGCAGAGACAAGATCTATGGACAGGGCAGATGTCCATGGGCAACACTCCCATCCTGTTTTGTTTTAAGATGGAAAAGAGACTGAGAGCACATCTCAAAGGTATCCCACACGGCCACCTAACACACAACACACATGTGCTCATTTTCTTCCCTTTGTCTGAAGCAGCACCTGCTGCCATGGGCTGATTATTCAAACTAGGGCAGAGTTCACAGTGAATATTTTTTTCGTAAGCCCCAAATAAACCACGTGTTCACAGGACACATTAGCATGTATTTCTTAAAAGGTGCTCTTTACCTTCAGCACAGCATAGGCAGCATTTGAATCAGCTGCTAATGATCTGAAGTACTTTGTAGGTTAAAATCAACATTCAGTGGAGACCCATAAATTAGCAGCGTATGTTTCTCATTGCCCTGGGGTTACAGCAATTAATGATTTTTAATGTTGGGTTTTTTTTTTTGTATGGTTTGTTTGTTTGTTTTTTAAATAGAAAGGAATCAAGACCTCATTGTTGGTTATTTTCTTTTTGTCAGTTTATACACTGAAGTATGTAACATGGTACCTCTTTATCAGGACATATTTTTTAAAGTTTGCTCATGTTTTGATAAGAGTAGATGGCTTCATTACTTTCAGTGCCCTTGCAGCAGTCCCTGAGTGTGGCTTTACAGGGACCCTTCGAATCACGATGTATATATTCAAAATAAAAATAGTAAATTATCAGCCAGATCCTCAGCTCTTGACCAGCAGGCACAGCCATGCTCTTGGTGCTGCTAGATGAGAACAGACTGCTGCTTCAGCTGTCCTGGCTTCACCTCCTCCTCTTCCTCCTCCAGCACCTGCAGATTTCTGCACAAGCAGGAGCTCTGTCTTGGCAAAAGGAGACTCACAGCAGTGATACAGAGGGGATGAATTTCTCAAGGAATTTGATTTTATATGGATATGAATTTGTTAACAACACTCAGGTGTGAATGAAAAAAACCAGCTCAACAGAATGGATACATAATTCATGAGCATGACTTTTTTCACTAAACATTTCAGTGGCAGGATGGTCTGGGATCAGACTTGTTTCTTCTAGGCTTTCTGGACTCATTCTTTCCTAAAATTCACAGTATTGCTGTCTATTCTAATCCAAATCTTCTCTGATTACACAGCAAAGACAAAATGCACTTCTCTGTTCATCCAGTTTCCTCCTCCCTGGAGTGATGCTCGCACCTGTGTAGGGCCCTGTGCAGGTAGGGGACACTCACCCTTTAGGCTGGCTCTCAAACTCTTCTGCCCACTGCTCTTGGGCACCCTCCATGGAGAGGTCCACGTCCCGGGTTGTGGCGAAATTGAACTCGCTGCCTTCCGTGCCGTGGAAGTAGATGGAATTCCCATCTGACTGGCAGCTATGCTGTGGGCACAGGAAGCACATGGCAGGTACATTGGGTTTGTAAGGTGACCTGTTCAGAGTGAGCTGTGCATTATCTAAGGACTCACTGATGCTAAATAAAAATGGATGGTCATCTTTTATCTTTCTTATCCCACTTCCCTACAAACCCGCTATAGACCATGGTAAAACTGTGCTTGCTTTGAAAAGTCATGCCCTTTACCTCTGGGTGTTTATTTCTGTCTTAAATTATTGTCATTATGTCTGGCCCATAGACAACTGTGTGTACAAATACCTTCAGTAGTATATCAAATATTGCTAGGGGGGTTTTGTAGGCATAAGAGTTTTGTGAGACACGTCAGACCCCATGCCTGAATTTTTGCCAAAAGAGGCATTTGTGTGTAAAAGTGCTATGCATTGTCATACAGTAAACTTTGGGCCTGAAGTGTATGAGTGAAAAGGCTGTATTTGCCATATTTAATTCAAATGGCATAAGAGCTCTAGAGGCAACCACCTCTTGTGATACAGCAACCTCAGGAGTCCCAGGACTGCTCCCAAACCCAGTGTGCCTGCTTTTCCAATTGCATTTCTGCACATACTATTTCAGCAGCATAAAGTAAAGCCATATATGTCCCCCAACATTCCCTACCACCACGACTTTCCAGGAGTATTGGCCTGGAGGGAGCTGCCTGTAAGGAGCACATGAGGTATTAGAGTAGAGATTCTCATCTTTCTCCCACCCTAATTTTGTCTTCCTGTGCGACTGATAAAATAACAATTGCCAAATCTGTGGGGCTTAAACAGGTACTAGAAGCTTCTAAATATCTACTTGGCCTTAATGCAAACTGACCACATTTTATTGAATTGTTCATATTACAACAAATACTGAGAAAACTAATAATTATCTCAAACATCATTTTGTGTGTATGTGTGTGTGTGTGTGTGTGTGTGTGTGTGTAATTCTTGCTCTCCTTAAAAGTGGAAGCTGAAATAAGAAAATATTAATTAGAAGTATTCTGCGTTCTTACCATATTTCAACACCTAAAAAAGAGATACAATAACACCAAATTGCATTGACCTTTTCACTGTTGTCTGTGCAGTGCCCTCCTGTCTCTGAACCCCTTGGTAACGCGCCGAGGGAAAATATGACAATCACCTCTTCTGCACTTAAAAAGGTCATGGTAGTGCCACACAAGGGAATAATTACATTTTTAATAAAGAGAAAGGTGGGACAAGAAATGAAAACCGTCCAGTACACCTTTGTCTATGGGATTTTATAAGCAAAGCACAAAATAACACATTTTATCATATTCTAGAACCTCTATTTATCAATGCAAGAAAGAGATATAACTGAAATTCTTTTATTGATGATTTTCACATATGGTTGCCAATAATTTAGCAACTAATTTATACTGAGGAACGAATTTTTTGACTACCTTTCTAGAGGTGCCTACACATCGTTAAAAAATTGAGTACTTGAAGTCTGATTTTTGTATAGAGACTTTCTGGTCTACTTGAATGACAGCAGCTCTATGTTTATTAACACAGACTAAATGTCGCTTAAAGATATCCCACACTGTAAAAATGTAAAGACTGTTTCAACTGCCGAAATAAACAAATTGCTGTTAACGTGTTTTTCTTCCAAAGAAAGGCCAAAGCAATAGAAAGATCCTGAAGTGTTGATAATTTATCACAGAAATTAAATAGATTTTGTCACAAGTCTCCTTGCTCTGTTAATGCAGCATACACACAGTACATCACATATGCCACTGAAAATGCAGAGTAATTTACACATCAAGTACATTATAACTAGCAGAAATTAATGACACAGTTCTGTATCTTCTCTTTGGAAAACAGCAATTGTATTATGCAGTTATTTACAATAGTCTGAAAAATTGCTTTTGTTTACTGATTTTATCCTTCATGCTCACAGCTATAGCTAACATCAGAATTTTAAGAATAATTTGTTTATTTGTATGTATACTGTGCTGCTATTCTTGCTTTTCAGAATTTTCCTCATTTTCCTAACAGAAATGAAGTATCCTTTATCTGTCAATCAATCTGTCACAAGAGTCCTATTATCTGCAGGCAGTCAAATAAATACACTAAAAATTAATATTCAGGCTAAAACTTCATTCAAATTTATACACAATCCTTCATCTCAGGAAACAAATAGATAAATAGATCCTACTGAGCTAGTTATTACAATTGCATACAAGCTTTGGAAAATTCTTTATAAGTCTTGCTTATTTCTCAGCTGCTAGGTTATATGTAAGTATGCAGTCAATAGTAATTAGTAATATCTTGGCTGATGAAAGCCATCCATTAAAATAAACACAAACCAGATACAGCCCCATTATCATTTAATATTGCATGTCCTTCTGCTGTCTAGCAGAATATTTACTGAAATATATATGATGGAGTTTTCATTTAGGTTGTCAAGATAAATAAATGGGTAGTTTGGCAAAGAGGTGAACAAGTAATCATTTATACAGTGGTGTGTGATCAACGCTCACCATTTTTTTCATTAGTTCCCTAAAGCTATGTTTATGCTTTTATACGTAGCTACATAGTACCTATGAATATGGATTTTATGCATATTTTATGTGTTAATGAACTGCACGACGTATGGCTCAAATCACAATCTGCTCATGTTAGCTTTGACTCTCACATGAAACAGCTACGCAGAAGAAAAGTTCAGACTGGGGTTTAACTCATTCTGTTACCCTAAAAACCTATGAAACCAGTAATAGAAGCTCATGACCATTAAACTTAATGATCTTTAAAGAAAGTAAGAATAATGCTCAAAACACAGGTATGGATTTTAAATAAGTTCTGGGGGCGGGCCATCACTGTCTTGTACGGTTTTGCCCCAGTGCCACCGTTTGGGAGCCTGGACACATTCCCATGGGAGAAGCAGAGGTGAAGAAGCTCCTTGAGCCACGAAGCCACATTTCCCTCACCTCTATAACCATCACCCTAGTTCATGCTTAGCTCCTATGTTTTAATTTTAACCTTGCAAGCAGTCAGGAGGAAGAGGCTCCACAGGAGATGGTCCCTCACAAGCGTTGCCCCCAAGTACATTGCCAATCTTGTTCAACATCCAGGAGGCCACTGACTGCGTCGGATTATTTTGTGGTTTTGTAATAGGGCTTGAACAGATTAAAGATGGAACTGAAACCATCAGACTCATTTTCTCTTAGATTTAACCCAAAATTTGAACTCAAGTCTTTAGAAACAAAGAACTACAGTAGTACAATTTACATACTGTGTTGTCTCTTCACCAAATTAAAGTTTTTGCCCTTGCAGTGGTAGTCTACCAATTTCCAGTAATTAAGGACTGAATTTTACAAGTATTCATCTAGTCATTCTAAAGTGATAAAAAATGTGGAATGGACATGTAACACATTTTGAAACTAATTGAATTAAGTTCTCTCTAAACTGGAGATACTGCAAATTATGTAGATTCAGAATTCTCTTTTATGAATTCCATATTAAATTTATTCTCTGTTTATTTTTTATTTACATTTAAATGATTTATAAGATAAGAAGAAATTAACTTGCTGTACAAATTCTGTAACTAAAAAGGCCAAATGACAGTGACTTGTAGGATATTTCTTCCTGTTACCATGGAAGCATCAGCTGTAGGTCCAGAATTAAGCAGCACTCAATTTTATTTAAAGAGGATTAAAAGCATGTGGAACATTTAGTGTGTCCTTGTGCAAATTACAGCACTGAAAAGCTAACTAATTTGTGAGGAAAAATTAATTTACAGAATAAATTCTTTGACAAATCTGATAGAATTCATTTAACAAAGTTTTCTTCCAAATCACCTACATAATGGAACATAAGACACTTGCAGGCACTTGAATGAAGCCACTTCACAAATGTAGCTGTTTCCCATTGTTTGCAACTGGAATGGGACTATCAGCTCGCCATAAGTAAACTGTTGTATTCCTAAACAAACAATCCCTGCCAGTCGCCAAATGGAAAGAAGCCAAATTCTGTTCAGGGACTGTGGTGATCCCAAGCGAAAAGAAACTCCAAATCCCAACAAATAGATTAATTTAATCTGGCACTACCAATACTATTATTCACTAGCTGTAATTGTTAAGCGATTGCTCTGCAAGAATAAGGCAAAATGAAAATTGGCTGGATGTATTCCCATATCTCAGCATTCTTGGATTTGCTTTCAATCTAATCTTCACTTTTATTTGCTGTGTTTCTGAAGTTTGTCTACTGGTTAGCTATGGTGCCTGCTTTTTTCCCCATTTTCAAGGCCCTGCATGGCTCATCCACATCTGCCTCTACCGTTTCCCGTATGCACCATCTTGTAGCTCACTTTACCTTGACTGCCAATGCCTGTCACTCTGTCTGCTGGAGAGACACCCAAACCTGCATGCCCTTGCCCATTCTGCCCACCATGCATGTCAAATTCCCCACATGATGCCCTTCAGAGACTTCCTTAGTGCTCTCTTCAACAAGCCTTATCATTCATCACATCAAAGAATGCCCTGCTGACCATGATCAGCACTCTCCACTCTTGCAATATTTCCTTTTACTCCCACAACTCCCCATCCCCAGCTTATCTCCTGTTTTTAAATTCATGGCAACTTCCTGGGACACAAGCTCTTTTTGGCCTGCTCCTGAAGAGGCAACAATGAAGCCACAATGGTACCGCTACTACAAAAAATGTTTTCATGCTAAAATTACTGTTATCTATGAATATGTCTAGTTTATGAGTACAGTTCTTAACCAAATTGTCTACGAGACTCAGCAAGTCTTATTAATCCAGGTGAGCTTTCTATTGTACATTATGAGAATGTTTGCTAATAATTTGAAGATACAGAATACGAGAGAGACAGCAATGCATGGTTTCAAAATCAAACCTTCTCCCAGAATCCATCACGCTCTTTATTCTGCTCTATACTCCTTACATTTTACATCTTCTACCCACAGCTTTCATCCTTTCTTTGGTAGGTGCTTTTAGGAAAGCCTCCTGATCATCTGAGATGCAGAAGGGTTTAAATTAGCACTGATCAAAACTACTGGTCAGCAAAAGCAGAACGCTCAGATTGGGTGAAGCAGGCACTTTCCAACTGGACCTCTTTCAGGTTTCATAAGTAAATACTGACCAATTTTCTGTAGCACCTAAATTGCTCAAGGGCCCCAGGTAAGATCTAGGATCCTACGTCATGCAGCATATCTGAACAATCCCCACATTTTTAAAGACTTGCACGAGAGCACCACATAAGGAGACATCTGCTACCCTCAGTGTGACCTCTTGGCTGGGAGGGACCTCTGGAGATCTCCAGTTCTCCCTGCAATGTGAAGTCGCACAAGCATCCACCAGACCAGCCTATGTCACAGTTGCAGCTAAGGACACAGCCCTGAAGATTTTTAGGAACTCAAAAAACAAATATTGTGAATGTAAACAGAAGCACTGAAGTTCACCCAAGCCAGCTTCTGTCCCAGTTGTTCAAGTCAAACTTGTGAATCAATAAATACCTCTTGGCTTTCCAGTAAGGGATTTCTTTACTTGGAGAGTGGAACAGAGGGCAACTAAATGATACAACTATGCCATTCGGCGAAGCATCAACAGGAAACACTAGTGAGAAATTCCTCAGTGTAACAGATTTTTGGCTGAGGCGTCGCATATCATCTTCCTAAGGCTCATTCCTGTGCTTCCACAAAAATGTTGTTCACCTCTATGCCTTTAAAGTATCCACAGTCATCTTTACCATCATTTAATTAGGTTTTTATCAGTGGCGAACACCGATGCTCCTCTTCATATTATCTCCCCTGGGCCTAATGGCCCCGATGATTCTTTCAGACAGCTGTAGCCTCACAATTTATTTTTTGGCGACATTTCTTGCATTGGAATGAATGTGTTGGGCATTTGGGCAGTGCCAGCTTGCAAAGGGCTGACGGCAGATGGAAAGAAATCTGCCCAGTATGTCTTCACCTCTACACGAGCAGAGGGCCATCAATTTCTCCCATTAAGGAGTTGTCACACAGCCCACCCAGCTGGAGGAGCATCTCTGGTAGCCAGGCTGGCTGGCGTATGCTATTCAAATACAAAATGCACTTTAAAAAGAAACGAAAATATCGTTTGTCGGCAAATTGAAAATGCATGGCTTTGACCGCAGCCAATCTTTTAATGACTGTAATATTTTAAGTGATTATTTTTGCCACTTCAGATTGCTCCTTAGAGAGGAGAGGTTTTTTAATTAAAATCTAGGCAATGCAAACAGATGAGATACGAGAAGCAGAGGAAAAGGAAAAAACATGAAGAAAATTAATTGAAGCAGCATTGTCAACAGAGCCATAAATTAGATATTGTGTCTTTCTGGGAATGAGTCACGCAGGTTTTAAAAATTTTAAAACGTTGACATGATAGCAGGTACGAGGATAGATCAAGTCTTGATAAAAATCATACTCTGTATGCAGTGTTTCAGCCAGCAAAGATACAACGACAGAATTCAAGGACAATTTAAAATTCTAAATTCTGTGGATTTGGCTGTTCATGCTTCTGGCCTGACATACCTTCTTTAATCAAAGTAAAAACCACAATGTGATTAAAATACCTCACCATGAGATAAACAGAGCATTAATCTTTCCCACGTGCTACCTTTTTACACCATTTATCGTAGGGTAAAGAACAAAAACTGGCTGCACAGGCAGGCCAGGTGCACAGAGGGTTATAGTGCACTTTCCCTTTCCAAAACAATGGGATGACACTTATCCTGTGACGTGGCAACAAACATTTATAAAGTGTGTTTTCACTCATCATTTCCTATTATAGACTGTTATTCAAAGGCCAGCGCTCAAAACACTTTGCTTGTTTATGAGGGATTCCTCATAAATTCGCATGGGGTTCTCAGTTTTCTAGGACATTTCATGATGTTTGTACAACATCGGTCATTCTGGCAATGACCGGTTTCCTTAATGACTCATTTAATTGGCATGAACTGAACTGTTCCTCCATATTATTGGGAACTACTGATGTTTGTAGCACTCTGCCATAAGCATCACTGTTCCTCTGAAAGCAACGAGGTGCATTTACACCCCAGCATAATTAGAATGAGAAACAATCAACCAAAGTTGTTTCTACTCCTTGGCATCTAATGGGTCAATTCACGTTGTTTTTATTAATGTGCATCTCACAGTGACTTGTGAAGACCAAATTCTTTCCTTCTAGGAGGCAGGAAAGACCCCCGGTGCTTTGACACCAGCTCAGAGCTAATGCTGGCTCCCTGCCACCCTTCCCAACACTCCCGAGCCACGGGGAACTGGCATGGAGGAAGGTGCAGGTTCAGCAGTCCTGCCTGACAGTGATTCTCAGCTGCCCAAACAACTCACAGCACCACAGTCAACCACCTGTCAGTTCTAATGAACCCCTAGGCATTGTGTCTGAGTATTATTGTTTTAATTAAAACTGTGATTATTAGAAAAAAAAATTTAAAAAAATAAAAATCAAAAGCAACTCCATGCACGAGCTAGATCCAGCCCTATGGATATACAAACGTCTCCTCACGGGCACAGTTCAGAGGGGACACACCCTCACTAAAGGGTACCAGTCGACAGGTTCTGCCAGCCTGCACTGCTTTCTTCACTTTTCCTCCCCTCTCACACTCCTCCTTCCACCCACAGAGAAGCAGGAATGGCTCTCAGATGAGGTGCAGCAGGAAGCCCACTCATCTCTTCCCAGGAAGATGCAGTAGATAAGGGCTCCTGCGAGGTAAAGCAGCTGGCTAGAAGGCTGGGTTTGGCCCACAGACCAAATACTGCCTTGTTATATATTATTCAGAAAACAAAGAAATTTTGTAAAAAGCATCTATATCTCTGTAATTTTGACCAATATCAGGCATAGCAATTTCAATTTGCCATTTTCACACTGGCATATGCAGAGCATTATCTCTCCTCCTTCAAAAAAATATATTTGATCTGATTCAGAAAATAGATACTTGAGCCCTTTTTTTTTAAAAAAAAAGAATTTAAAAGCAAAAAAAAAAAGGCAGAAAAAAAATCTTGTTCATTTCAGCACAAACAAACCCAAAAGAGATATATATGGAATATCAGGATGTTTGTTTTGGAAAAAGACTATCCAAAGCCATTGCTATTAATTAAGAGAGTATTCAGACATTTGGAAACCTACTCTAGAGCGAGGAAGGGTCGAATTGCTTTATCAGCCTTTCTTTTTGCCAAACTCCCAGGCCTGTGTGCATGTCTCCTCTGCTCAGCAACACACAACAACACAGGTTCAGGAAGGACTTGCAGATCTAGGACATGCACAGCCCTGCTCTGCTCAGGGTGTGGTGAAAGGTCACAGTAATCTACAACATACTTTTCTGAGTGTGACTGCTCAGTTCTCCCACTCTCTCCTTATGCAGGTTTCTCTTCTGCTACACTGGCATGCGTATCTGGGAAATTAAAATGAGCTGAATGGTGATGACCTGTTACTTAAAGGGCTTAGTGAATCAGGATATTGGGATTTGGACAGTTTCAGGATTTACTGGTCATGTACACAGTAGAGAATAATGTGCATCACTTGCCATTCCCTGGTCTTCAAGCCAGCTTGCTCAGTGAGGCTGGCACACACCTTCTCCTCTTGCCCCATCCCATGCTCTGCCAGGCTGCACACACAGAGCTCAGCAGCACCAGCTGCCTCAGGTGGAGTCCCCAGACCTTCAGACCAAACCAACCAAGCTGACCAGCTGGATGGCAACTTCCAGCCACCAAGTGAAGAGAGGCTGCAACTACTGAGGGACAGCAATTCTGTAACTTGACTCTTCTCAAAGATGAGAAGTGTCACTGGGTTAAAACATCATGATCAAATACTTTGCTAATTTGGTGTCCGTAATGATCCGTACTGCTTTTACCCAGATATGGAAACATTTCAGCGACAGGCAGTTTGATCTCAATGCTATTTTTATGTAACCAAAGCACTGCAGAGACATGAACTATAGGACTACTGAGGTTGTCTCCCTTCTTGGTCTCAGTTTTTAAGCTTGCACATCCCATTTTGGCCCAGGGCAAACAAAGAAAACAAAATAACCTTGTACCTCAAGTGCTGTACCTCAAAGCACAGCCATTTCTGGTCAAATACACAGAAAATATGAAGCATCCACTAAAGGAAGAGATCACTTTTATGTTCTATAGGAGTACAGATCCAAGGAACATTACTGAAGGAAGAAGACCTTATCTTTTCCCCCAGCTAGCTACGAAGTCTTGAGGTTCCCAGACCTTCAACAGCTCTCGGAGTACAGCACTGCTTCATGAATTTCAGCAATTTCAACCACCAGTGCAACATCCTAACCATGCTCAATTGTGAGGCCGTGCTCATGCTCAGAGCTGTCACTGGAAATATTGAAACGCAGTCAGGAATTTATCCTGTTCAACACCCTTCCACACAGTCCAACACAGATAAATACGTTCCAGTGGATCCAATTAATCTCCTAAGGGTTGCTTGGCCTTGCTAACAGCATCTCTCTTGCCTTTTGCTGTCTTCTTTGGAACCAAAACACACAAATTCAGTGGCTTATCTCTCAGCTTGCATCCTGTTTCAGTAGCCAGGTCCAGCTGCGTCTGCAACCAACCATGTGCTTTCAAAGGAGTAGCAACTGCTCCTGAGTGCAGCAAGAAACGTAAGGAAATTCCTGGTCCAAGCTCAAGCAGACTGGGAGAGGAGGAGAAACTGCTTCCCAAGCTGAGCACAGGGCTTATTGAGAACGTGGTATCCAAACCCACCAAACTGGAGTGAATGCATTGCTGCAGAATTACCATTAATACCACTTTCCACTCCAGTGACTGAATCCATCACAGAACCTAACCCAGGATTAGACAGCAGTTTTCATGATAGTACTTTCCCTCATTTCAGTTGCCTTTTAAATTTACTAATTGAAACAGCTATCCATCTGAGCAGTTTTACCAGCAGAACTCCTGGACTTGTAATGTTCGCTATTTATTTAAGCAGAGCTCAAGTACTAACAAAGTAAACTTTCCACAGGAAAAAACCAACTTTCTTTGCAACTTGGTAATCATCCAATAAAGCATGTACGAGGTATAACAAGCGATTTTAAAAGCCACCTTGTTTCTTTTTGTTTTTCTTAATATTTATCAGGGCTATTTAGCAAATTCTTGATGTCTGGGAAGCAAAAAGACTTGTAGGAAAAAGGGAACTAGAATTATCTGTGGTGCAAGCTATCCCTGTAACACTGTTAGGGTTTCTCAAACATAATTCTGACTTTGACTCTGATAGAGAAATCTCAAAAAATTTTCCCTTACATCATATTTTATCTCATTAGCACACGCTGTAAAGATTCTTACCTATTTATACAAAATATTGTGTTTGTGCTGAACTGAGATTAGAGAAATAGTGTTTTAAAGAAAAGCTTTTGTAAATTTTTATATAATGTTCTAAAAACAAAAAGTGCAAAAAATTGTCAGAAAATTGTTCTTGATCCTAGAATGCCACGACAGCGTTTATGCTGATCTGATGTAAATCTTGACCCAATTTATAGTTTTACTTTCGACATAACATGAAATTCACATTGCAAAATCTGTTCAAATTATATTTGGCAAGGTTGTTCCTGAAAATCTGCAGAAGTCTGGAGCCAGAACCTTAAAAAAGGAAATCTGAATGAAGCAGTGCTCTGGTAACAATCTAGATACACTGCAGGGTCCCCTGAAGAATAAAAGCCCTACATCATATGTAACCTTAACCCAGTATGGCTACACCACAGCCTTCCACGTATCCTTAACCCAGTGTAAGTGGCTACACACAGTCAGATGTCAGCTGAGAACAGGCATTTGCCCATTTCACTTGTGCCTAAAACAGAAGAGGAACTTGGAGGAATGGCAGGTCGCTGAATCCTCACTCATGGCACATGCAAGAATTGAGCCTGAATTGGATTTGTGTCTAGAAACACTCAATAACATCTAGGTTTAGGTCCATTGCCTTCCATGAAACCATAGTTGTGCATTGACAGAAACTGAGTTTAACTAAAGAAATGCCAAAGTAATCCCCACCACAAAAGAAAGAAACAAACAAACAAAAAACCAACCGAAAAACAAAACATCATCAACAACAAAACAACAACAAAAGAGATTTATTTCCTAAAGTTTAGAGGCTATTTGGGCATGTTTCAGAAGGAGCAAGCACTGTTTAGGCTTGGCCATCTGAGAAAGTGTAACTGTGCCTGTGCTACATTAATCCTTGCTTTACTTTCACACCTTCACATTTTAAAATCCAGAGATAAGACTGGCAAAACAAAAAGTGTGAACTGATCACATAATAGTCATTAAATATGCAGGACATTATTTGATTCTAAAATCCCATATAAAATCTTTGTCAATGTAGTTTAAATGGTCTTGCTGAAGTAAACAACAGAGACAATATGTAGGTCCTACGAGTAGTAGATTACTGGGAATATTAATTTGAGGCCTTTCGTATCAGGTTCTGTGGGAAAAGGATGAGGCCAAAACCAACCTTTTACTGCCTAGTATTCAACATCTGTTTCCTGTGCAATTGCCAAAACCATTACCAGCATCATAAATGAACCCTGACACAAATCTGCTATTTTTTTTTGTGAATGAAAAATAGGATGAAACCAGAGAGTCATCTGCTGTTCAACTTCCGACTGTGCGGAAACATAGAAAGCAAGAACCCAGCTGATTTCCAAGTATTGAAGAACTCTGCATGTGAAGGAACTCTGTGCATAGAGGTCTTGCTGGGCTCCTTAGAGTTTTTCCCAAGGCATAATGGTCTTGCTGGATTTCATATATCAAAACAAGCTCATACCAAAAGGGAGAATTTTAAAGAGCAGCCACTACCTGAATGCATGCTGCAGTGGAGGTGGAATATTCACAGACAGAAAAAGTAGGAAACTGTATTTTTTGTGATGGTTCGTAATGAAATGAGTAGATGTAGCTGAAGAACACCAAGTTAAACAAGCAGGTAGTTTTCAAAATATCCAACAGAAAGACTTGAATTTGTTTCAAAAATATTGCACTGTTTTGCTGAAAGGAAGCTGTTTCACATTTTCTGCTACATGATCTTTGACATGACAATATAAACTGTCATTTGGTTTTGGTGATGGCAGAAAAGTCTCATTGTTTTAGAAAGCCCCAAGGGGACAGAGAAAAGGTAAAAACAAAGTCCAAGTGAGCCCAATTCTAGAAGCAGATGGAGTGGCCTGAACAGCCTTGCATTCACAGTTTGGTTAGATGTTACCGTCTTCTACATGCAAGAGTAATAATAACATTATGCCATGGAAAATCAGACTAACCTTAACTGTGGCCCCAGGAAAGAAAAGCCAGTTGCCAGTATCCACAGGATCCAGATTATCTTCTAACACCACTTTTCTATGAGCAGCATTTATGACCAGGATGTTGTCCAATGCCCAACAGGCTTCATACACATCACCAGCATGAACATAATCCTGTTTCCACTGAAAATGGATGTTCTCCCCTTTAGCATCTTCAGGAAGGTACAAGATGTGAATGATTGTGCTGATGTTGGAAGGGGCACTGAAAAACAATGATAAGGAATTAGACCCATTTGAAGCCATAGCTAGGAAAACTTTTCCCTCAATTAATGTATTTGCTAGGTGTGATACAGTTGTGCTGGCATCCCTTGCATGCTGTTCTGTGGAGATCAGAAAATACGTGCCCTGAGGCAGAGTCCCACTGTGCCAGGCAGTGCACATCCAGCCCAAACAGGCAGCTCTGATTCAAAGACTAAAGCAATAAATAACAGATCAATGCAGATTTTTCAAAAACAGGAAGACAGAGCAGGGCCACATCCATGCTCAGTGCTGGGCACAGCTCCTACATGACTGGGCACTGCCAGGTTATTTTGCAGGTATGGCAAAAAGGAAATGTTAAGGAAGATCTTTACAAAAGAGGTCGCCCAATATTTGCTTCACCCAAAGAATCTCCTAACTTCTGATGCTTCAGTTCCTCATAGATCTGGATGGAGCGGAATGGTTGGAGGGAAAAGGTGGGAATTTTCCCTGACAAACAGGTTCTTCCAATCCCACATCCCTGTGGCCATGATAATTCTGTGGATAGGAGGGCCAAGCTGTCTTTCCTTCCATGCTCTGCTTTGAGAACAATACAGATGAAACAAGCCATTTGTCCTCTCTCTCGCTGTTAAAAATGGAAAATGTAGAGGGGAGGGGCAGACCTGAAGTATTAGTACTAAGCAATACTAATACTTCAGAGAGCTGTCCTCAGAGCCGTGGAAGGATAGAGGTTCATCCCGAGCTCTGAGTGAACGTCTTTACATTGCTAGTGGCAATGAAAGGACTGAGCTCTGTGTGCACAGAAGGGATGCTGAGAATGATTATTTTTGGTTTGCTAATCACCCAGTCAACGAATTAGCCACATTCAAACCTCAGGCTGCAAGGAGTTACAAAACCGGGGTTTCAAGATGCCAGCTACTCAACCTTGCCTTTCCCTTGGTACTGATGCTTTGAAGGGTGAATAGTTCATTAGAGACAATCCAGAGCTTTTGCAGAAAATGGGCACCATTTTCTTGCTTTTATAGGAGAACACAGAGGAATTTCTCTTTTGAAAGCAAAGCGAAATTCTGAAAAGCAACTGCGGTTGTCCCATACTCACACCCAGACTCTGCCCCCACAAATCACCCTGCACTGCTAAATGTTATGTCTGTCACCCTCCACTGCAACGCTGCTCTGAGATGTCCTTGCTTCCCCCTGAGCCCACACACAGCACCTGCCTTCCCGGGGAGACCCTTCCCTTCTCTCCCAGGGGTCCAGAGCTGAAATCCCACTGTCACAACACACACCAACACATCACCTCCCCTTCACAGCTGCCCTGCTGTCCCATCTCTCCCAGTTCTCCCACCATTCCTAGGAGCTGCGTGTAGTGCAGTGAAGGTCGCTGAAGCACATTCAGATAAACGCTGTAATTCATACAGACCACAGGAGGAACGAGCATCCTTCCATAATTCATCCTCTCCACTTCGCACGACATTGCTCTATTGACCTATTTTCTACTGCTGGTTCCAGCATCAAAGTTGAGGCAAGAGACATCAAACTGTATGCACATTAACTTCAAGAAATTTGGGTTTCAAGGGCTTGTGCTTGCACCATCACAGCTCGAGTTTCCTGGCTTGCAGAGCTATGAGAGCAAGTGAACTGAAGTTATGGACTAGGTGTGTAATTGTGCATCAATGTGAGAAAAATAAAAGGTATTCTGTGGTTACTCTGAGGCAACTCCAGTGAAGTTACTCTAGCTTTATATTTTTCTGAGGTAAGAATTAGAATAATTTGTTTTACTAAAATTGTTTATAATTTATGCTTTTTAAATGAAATCCTAATCCTACTCCCATAAGGAGCCAGAGAACGGATCCTGAAATCCATAGTGTTGCAGCCAGAGTTTTACTCATTAATAAAAAAGTTAAGGAGTCTTTTGTTCTGCAAATCGTCTCAGTGGAGTGAAAACAGGCTCAAGTAAATCACCCGTGAAGCACAGACATCGGGGTAATGCAGGAAGGCAGACTGAGATGCTATGAGGACATTACATATAAATGACAATTTTTTCTCCCCCTGTTGCATAACTAGGTCTATATGCCATTGCACAATGGCTTTCCTACTGTTATTTAATAAAATATTATGGTCTCATAGAAAAATCCATCTCTGACACTGAATCTCTTTTTAAAGGTGTGAATATTGCAATAAAAAAAAATCTTAAATTTCTTATTCATAATCCTTTGTGTTCTAAAGTAAGCCAGTTTGTTTAAAAGCAAGCCACTATTCACCCCAATCTTGTTATTACAAGAGTATTAAAAGTGTTCATGTCAAGCTATAAACTATTTTTATTGAATATTTTATCCTACCAAGGTAGAAAATGGTAACACTATATAAAAGGGTTCTTGCTGACATTAAAAATGGTGTTAAAACATAACAGTTATCAAACTTTTGATTTTTCAGGTACCTGAACCTGCCAGTTATTGGAGTTGCATTTTAAGTCTTGCTCACCTCCCACATACTCAGTGGATGAAATTGTGATTTACCAAACCCAGTTGCAGTTCTGCAATTAGCAAGGAATTTCACCCTTCATCTTTTAACGTGTATTAACAAGCAAGAACTGAAAAGTTAACAAATAGAACAAGCTTTAGAAGAGCCACGTTTAAACACCACCTGCTCAGCTGGAAAGCACGAAAATGATTAAAAAGCCATAACAAACCTAATTTTCTCCAGCTGAGTCCAATCTGCAGAACTGTTCTTACTGTAGGACACGGTGATGCTGGGATCAGAGTAACTAAAGCGACACGAACCCGATCCTGGGAAAAGCAATAACGTGAGAAGTGTTACGACACAATGAAGCAATAAATGATTCTCCAATAACCACAGTTGCTGAGTGTGCCTTTGTCACATTATTATTTCTCCCGATTTTAAGGCACTTTGATTGATGATGAAATTTCCTGTGATCTGTTGCTGAAGGTAAACACAAAATAATGCATGCTTTATGAGTCAGAAATAAAGTAGAAATGATAAATCACAGCAGCGCCATGTAATCTCTGCAAATTTCCCAAGGGAAGTCAAGTAAATTACTTAACACCCCCAACTGCAGAAAAACCCCACCATATAATGTTTAAACAAATCCTTTTTATTAGAGAACAATCCAGATAGCAGAACTCACAGGAAAACCAGTAAGGGACTGTTTTTCATATTATCGTATTAAAAAATAATTACCAGAAAGAAAAATACTGTAAGTAAGAGGAAAAGATACATGGAATTACTTCAGCCAAGATCAAATATGCTTTAAGAATTTAAAAGAATAAAGATGTTACAAAATTAGTTATTTTAAGGTTGCCTGAAGAGAATCAAATTAAGAAATCATCCAATATACTCCCTGGACCCTATAATTAATAACAAACATTTGATGCTGATCTGGGAATCTCAGAACACTTTACAAAACTGAACTAATTAAGCCTTATGGCACCCCTGCAAGGTAGGGTAATATATTTACTTTTGATTTATAAAAGGGTGCCTTCTGGGTGTTGTCACAAAAGATAAGCTTAACAATTAATACATGGGACAGTCAAAACAACACAAAACCAGGACTGAGAAATTCAACCTAGAAAACATGATAAACAACTTGAGTGGTAATTAAATACACTGAAAATACTATTTTTCCTCAGACACTGGCTAATTCATCCACGTCAGAATATTCAGGGCTCAGTTAAAACAGACAAATCCTAAGGTGTGCTCCAAAGATCAGAATTTCCCCTTCATAAGCATATTGAAATGTGACATTCAAAGCAGCAGACAGCAGCTACCTTCTATATTTAAGAGACGCAGCTCTCAATTAAACAGCACCTCCGATGGCATCAGGATACTGCTGAGTGAGTACCGCAGCTTTCCTCACAGTATGACTGTATTATACGTGCTACAAGTAGTATGTAAGGGTTATGTGCCTCAGAGACTCTCAATCACACTGCAAGTTGTGTACATACATATTTTAATATATGTATAAAGGCATAGATACACTGCTGACCATAAAATACTATCATTTTTCCAAGCCAGGGTGCTTATTTTTGTAATGAAATAAACGGCCTGATTAAAAAGGTGTTAAGCACTTGTACAAGAGAACAGCTTACACATTTTAATGGGAACATATGTCATTAAGCACACTGCTTGCAGCCCCAGCTCCCCTGAGGCAGTTCACATTCGCAGCTCTCGGCTCTCCAGAACTGCTTTTCTACTCTGAGACGTGCATCACATACCCCTGCAGGGGGAATACCACTCCAAAACATGGGGTGAAATCCTGTCTCTATAATTTTGCCTGATACATCAACCAGCATCCTGAAAACGATCCACAAGGTTGCTTTCCTGTATCTTTTCCTAACGTTAAATTGCAAATAGAGGAGCAGATACTTCTGAGCCACTACAGCTGCGTATGGTACATTCAGCTGGTCTGACACATATTCTTGCTGTAAAGAGGCACAGTATAATTAATATTGCAAAGGCAGCAGGACTTTGAATTACCAACCATGTATCCAAAATGACTACAAAGCAACTGTCTGGTTGTGTTTTACTGACAAGGCATTTTATTTCTATCATATTAAAACAAAATGATGTCAGGAAAAGCCTCTGCATTTCATATTTGCCCATCTGCTGAGATGGTCTACTTTACTGAGTGACATCTGCTGTCGGCTCCTACTTCGGTGGAATTCAGGACTTCCAACCCTTAATCGCACTCGTTCATTTTATTTCAGGGAAATTCAGTTCAAATATCAGTGAACTTCAGCCCGTTTAACCACTTGGGTTGGCCAGAGGCCGGGAGGCAAAACAGCAACATACTGGGTTTTTTGTTAGACAGAAATTAAAGGAACATAAACAGCAAAAATAACCAACAATAGAGATTTATAACATGTGCCATTCCAATGTGTTACAACCAACTTTTGGAACAGTGCTCTTAAACTAAGCTAAGTTCAAATATGCTGCTTCAAAAGGAGTGAAGACCAGATTTGCTGCACAATCAATATGAAAAATGTTGTCTGTTAGATCTGAATACCCTCAAACTATGCAATGAAGATCACAGTTTTTGCTTAAAAGAAATAGGGCCACTCAGAAAGGGCTTCACAAGGTAGATGGGGTATTTAACTTACAATATTGGGAAAAGAGCAATGGAGACAATGAAAAGAAGGGAGAAAAATCCTGGAGTTTATTATTTTAATAAGCATTAAAATTAAGATTAAAATTATTTGGGGAAAGTCCTCAAGGTCAGTGTAAGTAACAATTACAGGGTGTGATGGCAAATATATTTTATCAATGTTTAAACTTTATGTATGTTCTTGACTCAAAATCATAACAGAATGATTTGTCATGTAGCTATTCTGCAAAACTCGAACTGACAATTAAGAAAAGAAATTAATATGTTTGAAAAAAATCATCAACAGAGTTCAGGCTTTGTTCTTTGTTATTTCAACCATATATTTTAAATATACAAGAAGCACATGGATCTGGTGCTTGAATCTTTTATAAAACTAAAATACATCCTACTTTACATTAAGGATTTCTTCCCAAGAAAAAGGAGGAGGGTGAACATGCAACTGCACTACAGGACAGGGTTTACTGAGATGGTCTTGCAAGTCCCTGGCTTTCAATATAATCTTCAATATTACTTTTACTTAGTATTACTGCTATTACTCTATCCTGCTGTTATTTCAGTAATCCTAAACTGGGATTATTTAAAATAGAAATCTGCTCTTTGGATGCGTGCCTCTATCTCGATCAGCAAAGCCATGGTCTGACTTTGTGAACAAATAGGTTATCAAAATTCAAGCAGTAACAGCAGGAATGGAGGGCAAATTCAGCTGGGGAGGGAGGTGTCCTTCCCACTGCTTCCAGAGATGGTAATAAACACTTTGTCAGATCTCAGCAGAGCAGCAGGGCCAGGATGTCATGTCGTAAATCTTCACACCCTCCCATCTTCCAAAGAAAAAGTTGTACATAAAATCTTTTGAATGGGTTTAGATTAAGCTTGTTTTAAATCAGGAAAGCCCAGGCTTTGAATTAGCCACTAAAAAGGGTAGCAAAACACGCACAGTGATTACTGCAAAGAAGTCCATGTTAGTAAATTACTGTGTTAAAGATAAATGTCATTTCTTTCTTAAGCTGAGTATGTCACAGCAAACCCAAAGCCTTGGTGAGGTTATTGCTTGCTAAATCTAAGAGTTAGGATTATACTTTCAATATTAAAGGCTTGCACATGTAATTATCTACTGGAGGCTGGGGGCCCAGCAAACCATCCTCCAACCAAGAACAACCAAATTTTTTCTTTATATATATACAGGCAAGCTTGTCCTTGTGTTTCAGGAACAAAGTACTTTTCTCCTTTGGAGTTACTGTACTCCTTTTGATAGGCTTTCATCTCAAGTTCACAGACTTCCCAAACTTTTGGGAAAAAGCAAGAGTAGAGACAACTTTCATGGATTTAATTTTAAATGATACATTTGATGTTCAGACAAGTTTGTTTGTTATCAAAAATTGTGAGCAGCATTTTCATATGCTGAATATTCTGAAACACTGATTTATTTGGCTGGTGCTTTACATGCTTGGATTTTTTCCCAAGCCAAATTTCAATAAAATAAAATTTTCCCAAAGTTTAGTCCAGGCATCAATGCTAATAGAGGAGGGTTTTGACTGGCAGAGTATGGGATTGCTAAACATCTCCTGACAGCTGCTTTGTTAATTCTGCTTATCTAAAGAGGAAAGAATAGAAAAGGGAAACAAAAATATGTTTCTCAATTGCTTTGCTGCTTATGTCAGAGGACTGGTAACCCATAGCCAGGACCTGACCAGCACTCACCACCCGCAGCGTGTCCAACTGAAACGGTCATGACTTTTTTGCCTTTTTTAATTTTAGGTCTTGATAAACTGATTTTAGTTTCCTCCAATGCCATCTAAAGTACTAGTGAATATGTTACCTACCTTATTTTTTTCAAATGTCATGAAGGTAGACGTACTAAGATCATAATATTTCAGGAGGGATGTTATGAAGGCACCACATATCAGCTATTTGTATCCAGGCTAACAATGCCAGGCAAAATTAATTCTCACTACGCCTTTGCCTCCAACTGCGTCAGATTTACAGAAACCCGAGTCATACAGCTGTTGGTCTCTAAGATTTCTTAACAACATTGATTAGAAGCTGGTGTTTTGCTGAGATAAAACTGGGTGCCATCTGCAAGGGAAGCAATATTTTGCTCCTTATAGAGTGTGACGTCCTACGCCTCTTGACAACCTCTTGATAGTTCCTGCGAGTGCTTCCATGGATAAGCAGATGAAATATCTAATGCTGGCTTTAAGGAGAACGAGTATAATGTGGAAATGCACGAGAAAGATTTAAACAAGAAGTTTGTTTAAATAACCCTTCTAAATAATAGAAGGGTTTGAATTGTGTCCTGACTGCAGTCTGAAAAACAAAAGGGGGCTGAGAAGAATCCTGTTTATCTAATTCTAGATTACTTTTATTCATTTTGTTAATGGGATGAATAATGATTAGTATTTGCTAAGGATTATGATTTGCTGATATCGCTTGAATTAAGCCAAACTGGATAGTATAAATTACTAGTGGTCAAATTTGGCTGGCTTGCTAATAGTGTTTTCCAAAGTAATGAACTATTCAGTTTGGCATAATGAATGCTCCATGGATTCTAATTTTTCTTTTAGGTGTATGTTTATATTGGGTTCTGATCAAGAACCAGATGATTTTAACCATCTTAAATGACTGAATATTTTGTGCAGGATATACCAGAAGCACTTGTAGAGAAATACGCAATCCACTGTGCATTCCATTCTGCCTCTGAAAACTTTCTCAAGAGAAGGTCACAAGAGCTTTTTAATTTTCCTTTGAAGCCACAACTTTGAATTTAATTACAAATGTGATTTTTAATTATGACATTTTAGATCTTTAGACTATTTTTTAAAAGCTTGTCCTTGTTTATAGAATGAGTTCAAAGAAATATTCTGAGTGTAAATAATATTCAAATTCAAAACTGTAAGAACTTTGTTCTATTTTGTAATCATAGGTTACCTTTTCATGGAAAGAAATATTTGTATTGCTGACGTCTTTTATGCCCCTTGTGAGAAAAGGATTCTGACTGTCTGCACCCATGTCTGTGTTCTGAAAAATAATCTGAAATAAATACCTGACACTAGGAAACAAAAATGTCAATGGTGTTTGCCTTGCATAAAAATCAGATCTACTCTAGCATTACTGAAAACTACAAATTTTGTAATGCTAAGTCTCAACTATGTATTTTCTGCAGGTTTCTGAGAGCAGCCAACTTTGTTTCACTGGCATATTTAGGCTGTTGGTCTATTTTGGAAATGCTGGGTAGTTATTTGCATCTAAAGAAAAAGAAAGGGTTGACAAGCATGCCAAAAGGTTTCCACTGTAAACATGAAAAGAATAATTAGTAAATACGTTTGATAAAAATTAATCACAAGGACTTCATAAATGAAGTGCTAAAAATTAATCTGAGGCTAAAGCTCAGGATGGGGCCCTGAACAAGCCGTTCTTTCCCAGTGGGTGATCCTGGTTGGAGCATGGGGGGAGGACTGGAGCAGGTGACCACCCACAGGTGTCTTCCCAGCCACCTCCTGCCAGGATTTCCAATAACAGCAAATGTACTTTTTATGAATTAATGCAACTAATTTCCTTTAGATGAGAAGTCTGAGGAAATACTTATCTGGCTCAACTTCCTCTTAGTCTATTTATATTCAGAGATATGATGTGCTTCCTGTGCTCACACAAACTTGTTCTCTTCTAATGAACAAGATCAGATCACGATTCATATTGCTTTTTGTGCTGAGAATGTTAAGGAGAGAAAAATAAACCAGGCACAAAGCTGTGTTTCCCTTTGTCAGTTTCTAAATTACTCTGATGTAAAGATGGTCAGCTATTTATAGCATCTCTTTCTGAGATCCAGCCAGCAGGTATGTGCTTGGCTAACATGTCTGTTGCCAAATAAATAATTACATGATGCTTCTAAATTTAAACATTAACATCATACAGAGCTGAGGGTAAAGTGAGAAAACCTGTTAAGTCCTGGATGAAATGGACACCTAAGGATTACAGTTACTGAAACAATAGTATCATTAATGCTCAAAAAATACTCTTATAATTGTTCTTGAATGTCTGACCAAGTGGTAACCCCTGTGCTCCGTAAGCATTCTCTGAAATACCCATATTGTATGCTTCAACATTATTGCCATTAAATAGTTAATGTCAGATTACATGGAGATCCTCTGAGAGGGTGACTTTTCACTAAAGCTGGTCAAAATGAAAATTATACCATCTTCAAGTAATTCCGTAGTACACGAATATGTATCAGTAAGTAAGAGACATTTTAACTGGGTTTAGTAGCCTGGGTCAGGTCTATAATCAAGAAAATGACCACCATACGGTGCCGGTAAGGGTATTAAAAAACCCTTAGGAAGGGTTAAGATGGTTAAAATTTAGGAAAGCAGAAAGTTTTACTTAGATCTCTACAGCCAGTTCATTCTAGAGAGGCAGTAGAAAACACACATTGGTCCCAAGAACTGCTGTGTAAAAGAACGTATCTTGAATACAGAGATTTGGAAGTCCTTTCCTTGACTGCTTAAGGGAAATTCCCTGACACCAAGAAAAGCTGGGAAACATTTTTTCTCAAGCCAGGTTCTGAGCTGAGGTGTGTCTCTTTTCTGAAACCCTATAAAACGGATTGAATTCCTTTAAATTTATATGTGGGTAGATAATTATTTTGGTAAAAGCTGTTTTTTGCAATTCCTGATAGGCTTCTCTGTTTTTATCTGCTTTTGTTTTCATGGAAACCCCTTCCTCACTCACTGGAAAGAGCCAGGGGCATTTTGCTGAGCTGGGGTCTTCTCTGTTTCCCCCCATCAGGAACTACAGATGCTTTGTTGTTTGAGTTAATTCAAAAATGGACAATTTAAATCATACAAAAGTGTTATCCTCATACAATGATATGAGCAGGATTAAGATGAAAGTCCATCTGTAATCCAGCATTTATTATTTGAAGCAACCAATTCCATAATGGCCCATGTTTGAGTGTGAGGTGGTGGCAGGGCCACTTGCCCCGGCTCTGAATCCTGAGGCTCTGTTTATCTTTTCTGATTTTCTCCATGCAGTAAATCTGTAACATATTTTACCTCCCAACAGTGGCTGAGAAGCCCTGGTACAGAAGTAATAAGGACAATATTTCACTGTAACCTTGGGCTTGCCAAAACAACACAAATCATTTTGCCCCAAGGCCATTAAAATGTCTTTCAAATACAGCATCAACTTTAAACCCTGGTTTCAATCTAGGTATTATCTAGGCAGCCCTTCTTGTATAACTCAGCAAAGTCAATAAACAAAACCCAACATTTCCACGTGCCATGTGAAGAGTACTAGATGATATTACTTATCTGTCTTATTCTTTCACATTAAATGCAATTTATAACATATGCATCAACTCAAAGGACTTCTCCACCAGGAAAGGAAAACTAGTAGGTCTCATGTCGGGCAATAGCAAATGGCAATTTGGGTAGTCAATGAAAAGAACGTAATACCGTTTTATCAGGGGGAAATGGGAAATGAATACTATGTAGAAGAGACGCAGAATGGTGAATGACACCAATTTTGGCATTGAATTATATCAAATTCTCACGGTTTTGACAAATGTATAGTAAAAAAATTAGGACACAACAACCTGGTGGTTCAAATATATTCAGTGCTGTGTTCTTGTTGCTTACAAGGGAACTGGATCTAAATGTAGTGACAGTGAAGCTTTATTCCATAATTATAATTTCTATGGACAATAGTACTTTAAAAAACCTATTGTAAAAAACTGGTTTTATGCATTTTTTAAGCACAGTTCAGATATGGTTCTAACACAATTTTATTAACAAGTTTCCTGGCAATGAAATCCTTTAGAACCGCATGCTAGCCCAAAAGTGTTTCTTGTTTACCTAATGCAAGATTGTCTATCTGACTTGTGGCCACCAGAACTGCCTCTTCCCTGCTGGTACCACTATAAACACGATTGTATGGATGTGCCAGGCCCGCACAGAAAACCCGATCCTTCCTGGAAGGCATTGGAGCAGGAGAAACCTGAGTGACTGAAGGAAATCATCTATGCAGGTGACTAAAGCAAAGGAAGTGGCTCAACGTGCCCAAGACATTTGTCACCACAGTTTCTTCCATGAGGTTTGGTTTTATTTGTGTGTGTTCAGCTGACAAGATAATGAGGGATTTAAAAGACCAAATACTCTTCCATGCCAGATTCGGAACGGGGTTATTTTTCACTTTGGTATTATTTCTCTAGAGACATGGAAGTGAATTTTCATAGCAATTCTGAAGGAAATTGCTCATCTTTATTCAGTTCTGCTGAGGGTAAGCCCAGCCCTATCTCACAAAATGGCTATTACAGCATTTGTCAGTCATCCGATAGCTTCTGCTAATTGTAAAACTGACTTAAAAAAATGGAAAAAGAAGAGAAAATCATCAGCAATGCTTCCTTTCAGCCAAAGCTAAGGCCTATTTAGCAAAACACATTTGAACGTCTTGTATCGAGTGGTGTGAATCCAAGCAGAGGATAAATAGACAGCACAAAAGCACTACTGTCAATATAACAGCTGCCACCAGAACTGAACTAAAACATGAACCATAAATGTCTTCAGACTGTTACAGGGGCCAAATGCAGTAGTGGTTGTTCACACAGCTGAGCCAAAATGGAGCTGGGATGTTTCTGGTGGGAAGGAGAAGGGATTGTCATCCTGTACAGATGCTCTGCAAGCCCTCCAGATGCTGCTCTAGGGGAAAGCCCAGAGAGACTGCTATTCCCTCCACAGAAATACATGGAGGTCAGTGAATCAACTGCACTATTTATTTTTGTAAGATTATTTTTTGTCTATCACAATCTCCTATTTGCTGAGGTTAATAGAGAAGTAATTGTTATTTTTCTGAAGCACGAAAGCTTGGCAGGTGAGGACTAATCCAAAGGGCACGTTCAACAATTGTAATGATGATGATGATTAAATAATAATAATAATCTGTAGATTGAATAGGCATCAAAGCAAAATAAGTATTTCCATTATCTATATAGTCAAATACATTTTATAATTTAATTCTGCAAAACTCACACTGGTAACGATGGCAAATTGCCACTACCAAAAAAAAAAAAAAGCCTGAAGAAAACTGCATTTTATTTTCTAAAAGAGATAAATGCTATCTGTGCTTTGTCTTCAACAAACATCACCGAGACCCTTAGCCCATGGATTTTCTGAGTAAAACAGCTCTCTATAGATCCTACTGACCTTGGTAGTTCAGGGAGAGAAACAGAGGCTGCTGGTTCATGATTCAGTAACCTGATGTCTTAGGCTGAGGCAGGACATGACATGAAAACTCTTTGGAATCGTTATGTCAAAGATCTGTCTCCAAATCAGTGACCCCTACTTGTATGCTAATCAAAAGCAACCAACAGCATATTTTAAATAGCTTTCTCCATTACAGTCACTGAGGACTGTGAAATCAGCAGCATTAAAACCAGACTGTAAATAAACGAAGCCACATGGAAGTCCTTGGTATGTGTATTGCACATACATCTCTTAAAAAACATTCCAGTATAAATCTAAAGTCACCACAGGTAATACAGTTACTCTGCAGTTACGTAGAGCTGATGGTCTGATGGATTTTAAAAGCTCAAGAAATTTGAAGTGGAAGGCAGGGGTGATTACTCAACCAGAAAATAAAGTTGCAGGAGTGGAAAGTGTGTTGAACAAGATTGGAGAAATTATTACTGTTGTTACTGGTTTAAGTGATTATACAATGAGATTGTCAATAAAATATTTGTGCATGTAAAAGCAG
Organism: Dendrocincla tyrannina; assembly: GCA_035047865.1. Classification (NCBI taxonomy): domain Eukaryota; kingdom Metazoa; phylum Chordata; class Aves; order Passeriformes; family Dendrocolaptidae; genus Dendrocincla; species Dendrocincla tyrannina. The sequence goes on from JAWWMP010000041.1 coordinate 11,636,716, forward strand.
AAAGTTTGACATTTTATTGTCTTTTGAGAAAGATAGAAAATGGAGACAAAGTGGGTGCCACTGAATGAAGATCATCCCAGTACCATCTGTGTACCCTGAGTTAGTGAGGTTCTGTCCTTAACAAAAAGTCCTGAATAGTTGAATACCAATAGTAATATTTCTTCAGTAGTATTTTAACCATATTAAACCCAATAGATACATATATTTACCCTTGCTATAGGTTCCATTAGAAAGATATTAACGGAGATTGATAAGCTGCTGCCAGGTATTGTTAGTGATTGTGATAGATTAATTTATCCATATGGAACCCTGTAGGCTTTATCCTTGACAAATACTGTAATCAAAAATAAACTTGTTTGTCTGACAGATGTTTATAGAAAATATGTTGGAACAATGGAAGGTGCACTAGCAAGAGTGGCAGAGTGACTGGATGATGTTAAAGATGCTAACAACACACTAACTTTTGGTCAGCCCTGAAGTGGTCAGGCAGTTGGACCAGAGGATCACTGTAGGTCCCTTCCACCTGGAATAGTCCTATTCTATTCTACACCAAAAGCAGCAGGAGAAAAGGGGCATTCTTAACCTATAAGTAAGGTCCAAATGCTTTTGGTTCCAGACCAATGAGCAAATCATAAGGTGAACGATCCATCTTTTGGATAATACCTACTGGGATTTTCCTGAGAGGACAAACAGAGTCCATCTGGCAAAATCACGAAGCACTCTCCCAGATTAAAGCCACTACTAAAACCTTACTGAAAACTGTTTTTAATGATGGTTGATGTGCTAGATCCATATTTTGCTTTATGTCAAGTCTTTCCTCTAGCAATAGCAGGGACTAAGCATAGGATCCACGGAGCAAAGATGCCTAATGAATGCCCAGTGTCCAGGCCTGACAACCTTCAGGCATTGCAGATCACCTTTGCTCATGCATCCTGCATCTTCAAGTCTTTCATGTTAACAGCAAATAATGCTCTCAGAGAGCGGCATCTTCTTTGCCAGCTCAGTGGTATTTTCAGTGCCTACCAGAAGTTTAGTTACAGGCTTTATTATTTTATTTATTGCAGGCAAAGTTATTCTGCATCATACTGAGATTCTTGAAAGAGTATTCATTTGTCACAGTGAACATATGTGTCAATGTTACACATATGAAATGACCATAGCTCAGATAAAATCAATTAGGGAAAGGTGGTTTATGATTAGAAACAAATTTTAAATACGGCAAGTCACATATTTGCCACAGAAAGGTAGCTTTGACTGAAAGTAAGGATTAATGATTGACTCACAGTAAAATCTGCTAGATTTGGGAACCCAATCTTTGTGGAAGTTCTTTATAATAATTCTTTGGAAGGGAGAGTCCAAGTCCAAGTTTTTTCTCCAGGTAAAACAAAAAAACCTTTTGAACCTTTGGCCTGTTCTTTATTTGCAAGACTAATGGCTTAGTCTTTAAATAATGGAACTGAAGGGCCAAGTGTTTGTAATGTTTGAAGGCATATTCCCTCTCAGAAGATTAAAGCCAATTTTGGCTTAATGGAAAATAGTAGGGAGGTTAGATTTTTTAGAAAATTAGGGAGGGAGGGAGCTTTGCTAATATTCTCTAGTAATGACAGAGGATCTTTGTGATAATGGCATAAAAGTTGAAGGGAAAGCAATTTTGAAGTAGAACTCTGCTTTACAAACATTATGTATTTATCCAGGACATGATACAGACAAACTCATCCTGTTCTCAGGGGAATGTTGGAGGTTTTTCACAACAAAGCTGAAGAATGGGAGGTTTCCTTGTCAAATTATTTCCATTTTGAAATATGGTTTAACAGCCAGAAATTATCTACTAGTATTAAGACTTAAGGAGAGAGGTATGGAACAAAGTTTTACAAGGTAGTATTCTCCCTTAACAATTTTCATGTTGTGACACACATGGCCCCGAGGAACACCTGCCCTGGAGGCCAGACTGAGGTGTGCTCATCACAGCACCTTCAGCTTCAGCCTGGGGTTTGGTGCAGAGGCTCTGCAGGGGGAGGAGGGCTGGGAAGTGCCTGCCAGTGCTGAACTGCCCATGCAGAGCATGCACAGCCCAAGCATATGCTTGGAGAGGACACCAAAGGAACAATGCATGAGCACAACAACTTGCACACCTAACACCTTGGCATTGCTCTCTTACAGCCTTTCCTCTTCTCCTCATTGATTTCAAGTGTCTCTTCCTTCCCGTGTTTAGCTCAGTTGTTAACCTCCCTGTGCGGTGAGTCACCGTCCATCACAGTGGTCTGTGTGAAGGACAGATCACGTTCAATCCTGGAGAAGTCCAGGGATGTAGCTAAGGGGGAAAAGGCTGAGATTTGGAGTGAGAAATAGAGAATGTTTCAGCTAATGAATCAGATTGATGCTGTGTGGCAGCTGAGTCCAGGGGCTTTTTTGCAATATCCTGCAATTCTCAAGCTGTTGAATCAGATGTTCTGGGCTGAGAGAGCCCAAAGGCATTGCTTTAAATATCTCAATTAACAATCCCACTACACATTATGGGAAACTGCTAGACATGTCAGTATTTGGTCTTGAAGAAATGTAGTGATGGATGATTAAGACATTTGAAGGAATCAAAATTTTCTGCACACTTGGGCAGAGACCTGTGGAGTGTAAGTAACACCCCAGCCCTGGACCAAAGGGCAAAGCCACCAGCTCTGAGTGAATGCTGCGTGAAAGACAAGTTCCTCTCATTCAGAAAGGATACTGCACATTAATGTTGTCCAGGGTGCTGAAAATGCCTTACTAATTACCTTCTCATCCTAATTAAGCCTTCATCTTAAGTGCACCTTTTCATCTGCCTTGCCCTTTAAAGGGCAAGACTACCAAATAGGTGATACATGAAGGAAACTACACAGAATATCAACTAATGAAAAATTCACTAGTGTGTTACCCTTTCTGACCACAGAGTTTAAAAGGATCTAGCATTTATGATGAAACCAGGATCTTTTATTTTTTTGTTACTTTTCCTAGTTCTCATCTGCCTATATACCTGCAAATACAAAATTCCATCTCATAATTAGTGGTGAGAGAAATTAAAGGGTATGCACTTTAATGTGGCCAAAGCTATGTGACAAATTAACATAAAGACACCCCCAAAAGGTTACAGCTTAAGCTATTCCACGGTCTATAGAAAGTGGTAAACATTCTTAAAAAAAGGCAATTCCCTTGGATGAATCCCTAAATAGGGCTATGATTAAATCGGACATTTGGGAATAAGCTGGAAGCTGGATTCTAAAGCCAAGTACTGCTGAGCTCAGCAGCAGTCCCCTGGCTCATGCTGGTTTTTATCAGTTACAAAACCAATCTGCACTGTGTTTCAAGCTCAACAGAGGAACATGGGGAAATATGATACATTTTGAACTCCAGGCTGAAATTTGATTTGCTCAGATGTGCATCCACCCTTCTCCTGCTCCATCATACTAAGGATTTTACTGGATCCTACTGCTATTTTTTAAGGTGTTCTTATCATGCATGCATGACAACTCTTTCATATAGAGCATTTCCTGCTCAGCTTTTTCTTGCCCTTTTTTATTAGACCTTCCAGATAGGAACAAAAACTCCCAGTGAAAATTTAAGTCTAATTTTGAATCTTCTGAGAGCCTGCACCCTTCTGCAGTTGGCCTGCAGCAGCCACCAGCCACTGAGCTATCAACCTATCAACCCAGTTAACCACTCCGGGCCACTGCAAGGATAATCCAAAGGAGATTTTTATAAATTTCCAGGAAAAGTGAAATTCCTCCATCATCTCAAACTTGCAGCACTATAGAAGTCACCTCTCCTCGGGCACAGCCAGGGTGGGTGTCCCTGCGAGTGAGAGACATGTCCTAGTGGATCAAGTGAGCTGCTACCTTTCCACAGGCTGAACGGAACTGCAGGGCAGCAACCTGCTGGTTTTCATCTGAGGTGCCCAATATTTATGGAAAAATTCAGCTGAGGATTGGATACATTTTTCTGACTTTTTAAAACCACTAATTCAAAATATAAGGATAGATACCAAACTTAGATCTGTTCACATTGCAGTCAGTTGCAAGTAATGATGATTTCAAATGTCCAACTGAATAACTTCAGGTAAAAAATTTAAATGATGTATTTCTGAGCCTTCTAGGATTTTGATTTCCCATCCAGTAAAAAAGCCAGGCTGCTTGTCAAGCTACCTGATAGTGATTTCCAACTGAGATTTCCAGAGCTTAGTGATATGTCTGCTGAGATACTTTTGGAGAATTACTTTTTCAAAAATAGGAATATGATTTGGAAACACATATCCAGGGGTCCACTCAGGAAGCAGGTTACATTTCCTTCTTGCTTTTTTATTGAACCATTTATACCACAAGAACAATTTTTCTTCGTATATTGAATGCTGAGATATGAGTTAACAAATTAAGCGTATTCCAAACTTGCCCTCAGCCCAAGCCACAAATTCTACAATAATTTATAACCACAACTGCACAGTGAAATGTGCAATAACTCACCATATTCAAAGTAACACAGCATACAACCATGCTGTTGATAATATGAACTTAATAGCATTTAGTTTTGGTCTACCCTACCTATTCTCTTTGTACAAATATGTTAAAACCAGCACTACCTAGATATGACGTGGAATATATCAAGGGATTTAAATGTTAAAACCCTTCCTTTTTTTAGAAACAATAATCACACTTCAGAGGAAGAGAAAGAGATTATAATGTTAAATGTCAGGTTATAAAATCAGTGAAAAAAAGAAAACCCAACCATGACTGTGCTTTCCATCATCAGAGCATCCACTCAGGTTTCTTGTTCCTAAAATTCAGATTAGGAACTCCAGATCAGGAGATGAATAAATATACTGCAGTGTTTAAAAGACTTTTTAATTGCTCATGTCAAGTGGAACATCAACCAGAAAGGTAAACCTGGAATTTAGAGCCATTTTTCTTTGCAGAAATGACTTTTTGCAACTTTCTCAGGTGAAAGAGTGATCTAAACTTACCAAGGGAAAATTGAAGGACGGATGCAGTAGTTGTGTTAAGGCCAGTGGTGGTCTATGGGAAGAGAAGCAAATAGTTTTGTTAGATCAGCAAAACAATATATTCATCACTTGTTTTTCTTTGAAAGCATGGAAAACCTCTAGACACCTACATCTCCAGTGCACAGAACTGTTAATTGCCAGCCTTTTAAGGCTGAGTGATCATGGATGTTTTGTTATGTTATTTTGATTACTGATATCATATGTCAAAACTGGATTTTTTTATTTTTTCATTGGACTAATGCCTAGAAAAAAACAAACAAACAAACCACATTTAGGAGCAACATTGGTGCTTGACCACTGTTTAGAAGATTAAAAAAATGAACTCTGCGGTTTATGGTCAGCTTAGTGTAAAACTGTATATATGGAATGGTTTTCATTTCTCCCAGCACAGAACAAGGATGGAAAATAACTATAAATAAATAATAAAAATAACATTAAGTAAACCTAACCCAATGAAATATTAAGAGGAAATAACAGAACATAAATCTTAACACCAAAGCAAACAAAACCTTGCTGATACTAGGTAATATGTACAATGAAATATTATAGTAGCACCTACACTGCTCTCATCCTAACAAGACCTAGAACCCAACAGGAAACACCAAGCAGCTCACTCTGTACTCGGCACACCACCCTCCTCTCAGCCCTCTCACTTCTTTCAGTGCCTCCACATTTCAATAGTTCAAATTGGAAGTGTTTTCCTGAAAATGCTGTAAAATAAAATACACTAGTGTGTTGTGAAGGACATCTCATTATTTTCAATTTATTTTCAAAGTTGGACTTAATGATACTGCTACATAACAAGCAAGGCATGCCATGGTGGTGATGGATCCACCTAGTTGAGTTATTCATTAAGATGCATTTGAAAATAATAGGTGGAGACCTGCAAGAGTTGCCATGAGGTTTTGGTGTGTTTTGTTTCTTTTCTATGTACATATTACATACAGAGAGGACCTTCTTATAAATATTAAGGAATGGGATCTTCACTGAAGTGCATTGAAGATTAGCTGATAAGAAGACTACATGTCTTGTTTTTAAACAAGAATAGGGAAGCTGCAGTTACGTAACACCTTTAAAAATACAGCCACATTCCCATCTAAGTAAATCTGTCAGGATCAATTCAGTATTATGTATCACACTTATCAAGACAAATAATAAAATGCTTTCTGATTTGAGTTATGAGCACCTATTATGTTGGTTTACATTCAATTAATTCTGTTGCGCAAGTTATAATTTGAAAACAAAACCCTTATCAAGGTTCAGTGGCTCTTATCACCAAGAAATTAAATGTATCAGTTACCACAGGAGAGGGGTTCATGTTGACTTAGAAGAGGCTATGTTATGAATAATTTCTTCAATGCTTTGGAAAAAAAGCATTGGACTTACTAAAAACTTTTTTTCAAAGTTCTGCAAAGGACTACTAAGTTCAGGCACTTCAGAGAAATGGGTGGGAAGCCTATAGTAGATACTTTGCTTTGCTTGCAACAGCTCTGATGCTGTACGTCTTTCTAGGATTTTGTCAGTGGTAAATTCTCACCAACAGAGACATTTGGTAACAAAAAGCCCTCTGCCTGCAGTAGCAGGCGGCTGTTGGGAGTCAGGAGAAGAGAGGGAGATCAAGAAAGCAAACCAGCAGCTGTCAGAGCTGTTGGTAGAAGATATTTTGCAAATACAACTCTTCTTGGCTAAATATTTTATTTCAGTAATCCATGTATTAGGAACCATTAACAGTAACAGAGATTTCAAGAGCCATTTCAAGCAGAGACAGAACAGGATAGATGACATACACGGAGAAATAAAACCAGTTTTAAAATTTGTGATAGGAAGAGATGTGTTGTGAAATTGCCAAACAACTACAAATCATAAATAGGCTGGTTCTAAGAGAATAGGGATTTAAAGGTATGTCCATACTGAAAAATAAAACTAGATTAGACTTCTGGCCTGAACTCTTGTCTTGTGCTCATCCATAACGTTAAGCCATTAGCATGTTCCTTCAGAAGGATTTGATTTTTCTGCAACACTGCTATAATATTTATAAATACTTCCATTATTAGACTGCTAGCTGTTTATAAGCACGATGATTTTTTTTCAGCTGATTATTTAATCACACCACTTTTGTATCATAACAAATTTTTTCCAAGTTGTCAATGCCATGGTAGTGCTATTTTACCCCATGGCAATATAACCAATACAGTCCAACACTGTATTTTGCAGCCAATTCCTGTTTACTAAGGATAGTCTAAATTATATATCAGCAGGGAGAAGACAGCTAACGAATGACCCCTCAGAGCCTGGGACCCTGGATTTATTAAATGTCATGACTAGATTGTTTTTCAAGTAGTGTTACCTATGCTCAATACTACAACTAAAAATAAATTAAAAAATATCCCAGTGGTGTGACTTCCTTTTTGCACAGGATATAAAACAATGCATCTCTTTTCAAGGCAATTAGAGATTCAAACAGGATGCAAAGCAGCAGAGAGGCAATTTAGCATCCCTGACAGGATGCCCTGGCTGGAGCCAGAAATTCTCCTTTATCTGTAAAATTTCTAAGTTAGTTTTATATGTATTTATATCTATCATTCACCACAGCAGCAATATGTACATTGCATTTGTAGAATTCTGGTCTCAGTTAAGGATGTAAAATTAACCTTGTGAAAAGAATTGTCAGTGTCTGAAATGAAGAGAAGGTGCCTGGCCACTTCTGTTTTATGGCCCTCTTCCACGTTTGCTCTTCAAATAGCTCTAATCAGCCTCTCCCTCCCTCTTCAACAGAAGACTGTTGAAAACATGAAAATTAATTTGAAATTACACAGGCTATGATCTGGTCTTTTAATTTTTCCGTTCTTTCCAGAGCTCCCACGTTGTGTACATCACTGCAGCTATCTGCCAAGTGTCAGCATGTGGACATTGGTTATATGTATTGCAATTCATTTTCCACACCCAGATGACCCCAAGTCAATGCAAATTGCACCATGTTGTTTCTTGTAGCAATTTTATGACTAAACTAACCCCCAACAGAATGAATTCAGTCCCATTCATCAGGACTCAATCTGTTACATACACTTTCCTGAGACTGGCAGGTGCTTGCTCTAGGCTGCGTTTGAGTCTGTGGGATTCATTGTTCACAAGTGATGTTTTACAACCAAATTAACATTTGTCAACAATGAAAAGAAAAAAATGGGACATGACTAATAAAATAATAGAAGAAAAACGAGCCCTGTCTCTATTTCATTGTTGGAAATAAAAAGAGAATGATATCTTTGACAACACAGTTCTATTTCCTTGACTTATCAGCATTTCAGAGATACTTGAAACAACTTGGATACACACCAGATCAAGAGGCTGTCCCTTGCAAACTGTTGCAGTAACCTTTGGTTAGCATCTATCGTTTAAAACACTGGGATGTTCCCGGGTGTGCTTCCATGGGCCTGTCACCTTGCTTAAGAGCCTCTTCACTGAACTTTCAGCACACCCCAACATTTCTGCAGCTGATGCAGCTTCAATTCACAGCCTTCAGCCCCAGCCCCAGCAGATGAGCCCGCCTTCACTTACCAGTTCTCTGGGACCATATGGCTCACAGAAAGTGACAGCGTTGCCGTGCATTATCACACCGCAGTGCTCTCCAACCTCACAGTTACTGCACTCAGACCTGCAGGGAGAGCACACCGTGTTCAAAATGAAAAGCGGAAACTATGTTTGAGACCGCATCGAGCTTGTAAACTGTAAAATCTGATGGCTTTATCTTGCTGCTCAAATTGGACTATTTGTTGTCATGGTGGTGAACATAAAAGTTGAGCAACTGTATGTATGGTGTACTAAGAGCTGTCTCTCATGAAAGGCCCTTGTGAGTAAGTACTCGCTCTCTGCAAACTGTCCCCCCTCTGAAAAATGGTGTCCCCCCTCGCTGAATACAAACATCTCACCATGGGAAACCAAGTTGATCTCTTACATGTATAATTTACCCTGAAGTTACTCTTCTTACAAAATCCTTGCTGCACATTTGATATACCATACATAAACCCCCATCGTGGAGTTACCATAGGGAACAGCTGAGGACAAGGGCTTGGGATTTGCTCCTCTCCTGCTCCCACTCCTGCAGGGTTATTTCGTCAAAGGGCAGGCTTGAGGCTGCAGAGCCTCCCCAAAACTGTGCACCAAGAGGCTCCTACAGCTCAGCTGCTGTAACATGGGACTTGCTGTTGCGTGTATTTGTGTTTGTCATATTCCATATTCCTGGTAACAGAGTGGCCACTCTGCTCACCTTTTAGGGGAAAAACTGAAGAAGTTCTCAGAGAGGTTGCTAAGTGCTGCAGACACAAATAACTGCACCTCTCCTGATACTTCTTAATTTGATATAAAGCAGTTGTTGGGCAGCCTGACTGCAGAACATAGTGAAAGGGCTGTCTCCCTCACCTTTGGGGATGCAGGTATCAGATCTTGGCATAAGGAGACACTCCAGTCCCCCAGTAAGCTGCCTGCAATGGTGCTGACCAACATTGCCTCCCGGCACCCGGAGCTCAGCTTAAACATCAAAACTACAGGCAAAGATTTACGCCACAATAGCTCCATTATAAACAAAGGTGGACTGACACCAAACCTTAATTCTTGCTGATTTTTAAATCTGTACTTTTAAGCTTATACTTTTATAACTGATATTTGATTTAGAGTTTTAAATGCAATGGACTTATATAAGGGTTGCTTAGGCAGTTTTTTCTTTGGCTTCTCTCACACAAATTGGATCAGACTTGGCCACCCTTTCTGATGTATAATGTCACCAAAAATACACATTCCCAAAACCACCATCCAGATGTAGCTTAATACTGCGTAAAAGTTTGGTTTTCTTCTGCCTTTTCATTCCCTGGCAAATTTCGGGATGGCAGATCTTACAGGAGATTGGATGGAAAGGAATAAATCCGAAGGAGATAGGGTCCTGCTGTCAACATATATATGAACACTGAAATACAGTATAGAGATTTCAGTGATCACAGTAGAGCATGGATAATTGATGCATACTATCAACGTACAGTTGATTCCAACACAAATGTCCTTGGATTTCTGGTTTTTTTCAACCCTTTTCTTAACTGATGTTGCTTGTTAGTCTTTTCATTAGTAAGTGTTCTGTTAAACCCCTGCAAACCTTTCTGTAAACTGCTTGGAGCAGGATTTTTCTGTTCCCAAGTATCTGAAAATCATCAGCCCACCATGGTCCTGCATATCTTCAGCTGCATTGTGAGGAAGAGGCTGTTAGTGTTGTCAGCTACCCCATGGAGCTAGGAGGGCTTTTCCCTGCAGGGGCCACATATCCAAAAGGTTTGTGTAGGGAAGGACGGGCTGCTGCAAACCCAGGTACTGATCAAACCCAGGCAGTGTGGGTAACCATGGGCAGAATGGGTTAACTCTGGCCAGAATACAATACCCTGAGCACCACCCTGCAGGTCTGCAGAGTTAAGCTCTGCTGAGTGACAGATATCACATTTTCAGATGCATAGATATGGTGAATAATTGGTTGCACGTGTTATTTTGGGTCTCTTCAGCTGGTCCTGGGTGAGTTCAGCATAGGTCTGGCTTCCTTATGACCAGCTCCATTAGACAAGTCAAAGATGAATGCCTCATTCCCACTCTCCAAATCTCTGTCGTATTCTGAGATGTTATTAAAGGTCAGTTTCAACTCCATTTTCAGAGACAAAATCAAAGACATGAAAAAATCTTTGCGGTCTTTTTCCTAATGAGCATGTCACAGAAGCAGAGTTCACAGAGGACATGTTTTGTTGCTATCCAAATTTCACTTGATCCCTAAACTCTGATAACTGAAGACCAGAGGGACAGGAATTAGAAGAATGCCTGGAATTCTGCAGGATTCTGGTTGTTTATGAAAATTGTTTTCATTGTCTGCCCCTACACTTTTGAGTTTTACAGTGGAGCATCTGCCTGGACTTCTGGTATGTGCAAGGAGAGACGTATATGGCATGAAAACTTTGCTGTGAATACTATGTAGAGATCACTTAGTCCCATGTGAAAGATCAGGCTGCATAATCCAAGGGATATTTTAATTTTGTAATTCTCATATTTTCAATGAACAAAAAGTGATTCAGTTGTTCATCTGTTCTACTCCTGTAATGTGGTCTGTGAAATATTGTCTGGAAATCCAGAAACACCGTCCTGCTAATGCAACAGTTTCATCATCACTCGTCTTTTCTAGGATAACTCCTCTCATAAGAAATTGGATGGCTGTTGGCAATCCTGTTTCAAACCTTTGTGCTCTTTTGCAATACATTACCTTTGACAATAAACTGCTCGTTAGCTTGACAAGAATGCATGAAGAGCAAGATAATTGATCTGCTGTTCCTCAGATCATCGTCATAGTACTACGTGTTTAGAAACGATCCAATTTGCTCCTCTCCTGGTGCAGACAGGAAGGTTAATTTCTTTTTCATTTATACAAACAGGAGACAGTATTAATTGCCCTGGCTGGATGCAGCTTTCTACATTATCTTTCTCACCTGCCTGGTCTAAAATTTTACCACATTAAAATCAGTTCAGCTTTCTCTTCACAGCTGGTACTCGCTGCCACTGCTGACATGTGTCGCATTTATAGGGATGACTTCTCTGCAGACCTGCCATGGCTCTCATCTCTGGCTTAGAGAGTCCCACCTCTCTCTGCTATTGTTCGTCACTGTGCTGAAGGGGAAACATCTGCTGTCTCCCCATCGCTATTTGTCATCTCGCTTCCCTCTACAATACCTGAGGCCGTGGACATTATATTGACTTATGTCTTTTGTGATGTCTGAACTTATATAAAGAAGACAAACATCTCGAACTGCCAAGAGATTTTTAAACATAAATCTTTCTGAAGTTTAATCCCACAGTTTTAGTGCAATTTGGAAACCACTTTAGGATCTCTCTCTGCTGTCACAAAGCTTTCCTCCACCTCTTTGCCACCGGAAATATCGCTGTACCTGTACATTTCTCATATACCATGAAGAAGTGATGACCAAGGGAATCTCTGTTTCTTATTGATTGATTTTACATGTTCAGCTATTCTTCATGCCATCTCTGACTAGTGTGTCTTCTGTAAGTGATTGCTGTTTGGTGTGCTGATAGGCTTTGAGATGAAACACGACATCGGGTTGTGAAGGAGAGTTTAGCCAGAAATAAGCTTCTGTACAGGCTTTTTTCTTTCAAATGCACTGAATCCTCTGTTTTCTACAGTCCTACTATTAAAACTGTTTTATACAGAAACATACATTAATGCCAGGATCTAGTCTTTACTAATTTATACAACTTTTTAACATTAAATTTTTTATCATAGGATTAAACAGAGTATTTTTTCTAAATTTGTTCTTGTTTGACCTGGTTTAGCTCTTACATAGCACCTTTTTTATACTCTCCACTGCAGTTTTATGGAGGCAAGATGGTCACAGTAACAGGTGGTCAATGACCTGCACAGTCTTCCTGATAGCACTCATACCTGATCTCTTCTCATCCAGCCATTCCCTGATCCTTCCCTGACAAGTGGTACATGGTGCAAATTCCCTTTCAATACAGAGGAAATTCATTATTTCCATGGTTCCTGAACTTTCGGATCTAACACTGTTCTGTCAGTTTTCAGCAAGTCTCATGGACCTGTACTATTGGATTTGTCATTGAAAAATGCACTAAATATTACTGTCTAATTAGTTCCACAAGTCAGCAGTGACCCACTGAGCACGGACACTGGTGCTGCCTTTACCATGGATTGGGAATCACTTACCTACCTAAAATTCCAGCTAGTACATGTCAGACATAAAATAAATTGGACTTTTATGAATGTGTGAAGCATATTTGTTTCACAAAATGAGCCTTGTGAATTTAATGGCAAATAAGACCCAAGAAATGAGGAAATCTTTGCTTAAGTAAGCAGACTTGTGCTTATGGGTTGGGGACTTTGTAAGCAATCATATTCTGACGTGATTGCACGCTGGAGAAAGGAATATAAACATTAGTTGGACACACCACACAAGAAAATTCTCATAGTGGTTGAGTCCCAAGCAAATGAGAAATGTAAGGAATGGTTCTATTCCTGCATTTCTAGCACAGAAATCCTCCTCCTTCTCCTTATGTGTCCTCTCCTGCTTCCTCTTCTCCCTGTCCCTTTCCCACTTTAGCTGTTTTCCCTGTTTTCTTTCAGTCATCAAACTTTGATTTAGGTCAGGAACCCATTCCCAGGTGCTGTGATTTTTCTGCTTATTGTTTACAAGCAGCCTTATTCCAACCTTTCCTTTCCCTTCCCTCTACATCTCCAGAAACACTTGTACCCCCTCTTTCCCTGTTCCTGGGCCTCCAAAGAAACAGATGGTTGCTGGGAAGGATGTGTCTTTTAATGTATTTGAAAGAGCAGAATTTCATAAAAACCAGGCAATCACTCTCGAAATCATACAGTGCCCCTGTGCAAAATAGTTATTTGATGTGAGGCCCCTCCCAGCGATGGAGTGACACACAGGCTCTGCTGGGACTCATAAAATCAGACACACAGAGAAGCTATAAAACGCTTTGCTGCTGCACTTGGGTGGTACATCTTCTGCCAGAGCTGCATATGCCAGACAGGGGCTCATGAGGAGTGGGAAAATATTTATCATTTCCAAGCCAGTGTTATGTAGGATTTGTGAAGAAAAGATCATAGGAAAACACAAACACTTCTCTTTTCATCTTTACACAAATAATGGTTTCGGAAATTATTAGAGTGGCTTAGTCTAAGTGGCCCCTGGTGGCACGGCCCTGGCGGGGTATCTGCACATGTGAGGCAGCTGCTGTGCACTCCGATCACGGCAGACCAGGACCGAGCAGGGCTGGAAACAGTGCTCCAGCACTTACCCCAATTGCTTGTGGTAAAGATGGGATTCTAGCAGCTGCCAGGGGAAAAAAATGCAATTTCAGGATGGATGGCGACAACTGTTAATAATTCCTGATTTAACTCCCACTGGACAATCAAATGAGAATGAGCTTTCTGCCACTAAGTGGGTCTTCACTGGAGGCAGAGCTACTGCACAAATCCTTTATGCTGAAAAGCTCATGATACCTCATTACTGTTTTCTTTTATTTGTGCTCCACTTCTATTTACCATTCCTGAAAATGCTGGCTTTTCCACTGTTATTACAGGAAAATAAAATCCTGTCTGAAGATTGCAGTGACTTTTGGTGCTTTTTCTCCCAGCACCCACCTCTTTGCTCTGACTCACCAGCCAAGGTGGGGAAAGTTTATTCCAGGGAGATCAAATCCAAATCTTGGGGACAAAAGGAGCAGAAGACTGGGGGCTCTTTTAGTCTGAAATTTCTCTGTTGAGGCTTTCATAAAGCAAGGATCAATTTAGAGTTGAGAGCAATGGATAAATAAATTATGGAGGCTCCCAACAGACAAGGCCTCTGTGAGTTATGAGACATCTGCAGGGAAATAATGTCTCTTCTCATTCCTTTCCACTCAAGTCCATTTAACACACTGCTGCTAAAGCTAGCTACCTTGGCAGCTATTCTGTAACCCATTAAGAGTCCTTGATCTATTCATATCCACAACGAAAGAGGGGTTTTCATGGTATAGTATTGCAGGTTCTTAATGCCTCTGTCCAGAGAAACATTTGAAGAGCTGATACAGAAGGGAAAAAGGGAGCAAAAATTGTAGGCACACAAATTAAAAATCATTAGAATGAGTATGTGCAAAATAAAAATATCCATAAAATTCCATAAATCACAGCATTTTTACATGAGATGGTTAAACTGTGAAAGACCTAAACAGATGGAAAGCTTTGACAGGCCTTAATAAAAAGGAAAATGAAGTCAGATTTCACAGAACATATGTATTCCTAACTAACAAATGCAGGTAACTGCTAAAATGCCCATCAAGAATTTATTTGAACAAGATAAACTAGCCCAGTAAAATATTTCTATGTCTTGTATGAATTAAATTAATAAAATTAGTTATACTTATGAAATAGGATTGGAAGGAATAGAAAACTCAGTAATGACTTCATATAAATAAAGGAGGCTCCAACTTTCAAAACTTCATGTTGAGATCAAGATATGTGTTTATCTGTGTATAATATGACCTGTAGGTATATTCACTCTCCAGGAGAGCATGAGTTTTGTACTGTAAGAGACATATAACTTCCTCTTCTGTGACATTGTACATATATATCATATGAATGGTACTCCACCTGTGTGATCAAGGTGGAGGTAAAATTATTAATATTCAAGACTGAGAGGTCTGCCTAAGTGTTATCTGTGTTAAAAGAATATTCCTTTTGACTAAAAGCTATCAGTCTGCGATTGTTTCCATCTCCCCACTCCTGAACTAAGGTGGCACTGGGGGTGTCACTCCTACAGGTTCCGCCAACAGCCATCTATCTCTCCATATTGTCCTGTTTTCTACTTTGGGAGTCTTAGAACTGTGTCAGGAGTCCATCCCTCCCAGCTATGGATACTTGACTTCATTAACATTGAAATGATTATTTTTCCTCAGCTCCTTCCTTGTTTTCTGAAACAGTGTACGGGTTGGGCCTCTGTAACGACTTGGCAGAGACTGGGGGAGCAGAGGTGGGCATGATGTCCAAGAACTCTCTCACTGTGGTCACAGTTCAGAAAGCTTCTGCCTGCCCTGTCCTAAATTGTATTTGCCTTATTATGCATGTGAAGTTCCAAAATTCTTCAACAGCACCTACTGGCTAAAGAATGATAACATCTTGTGCTGGCTGTTTCAGACACAGACTGTGATAATTTGAATTACCCTACTCAGGAGGCCCATTGAAGGAAAAAACCCCTTGCAAGGAGCTGCTGTATAGATCTGAGAAGAGAAGGATTTTCCTTCCTATAAAATACAAAAGCTTTGAAAAAGTCTGCTTTCTACAAAAAACCCACAATTTTTCCTCAAACATTTGAATCAGAAGAAAATTAGATTGAGGTCTTTAATTCCAGATGAGGGTTTTTTTTTAATTTTTAATGATTTTTTAAATGATTTGAACACTCAATTTCAGTTTGGAAGGAGTTTTTAGTATAGTTAGCTTCACCAGAAACATATACTACATAAACATGAAATTAAAAAAATTGAAAAAAGAAAGTTTAATTATTGACATTTCACTTTTTCCATGAAAAGTTATGTTTTCAAGAAACCAGAATCTTCATTCAGAAATATTCACTGAGCTCAGCTCTGCTCCTTCAATTTTTTGATTAATTAAAAGCTTGAAATCAATGAGAATTTGTCACTCACTTTAATGGGGCTAGAGTTTCTCAGTCACTCATTAATCAATTAATTAATAAACCAATATATTTAGGTCCTAATGGAGCAAAGACACACACAAGTTTACACCATTGTGAGCTGAGGTACTGAGGAATTAATATAATACAAATACTACACTATAAACCCCAAAATCTTTTCCTTTGCTCAAATTCATATAAAGGAAAGCAGAAGTCTGAAACTCACCACATGGTAGGATTCAATTCTTGCTGATGGTAAGAGTCAAAGTCATCTCGTAGGATAATGCTGTCACTGTGCATTTCAGCTGTAAAGAAAAGAAAGCAGTGTAAGTAAAAGAAAAAATCCAATGCTTTCCAAATGTTGCCTTACCTAGAGCTGAAGTAATGCGCTGTAAAAGGAGGAAATCAGCTTTTTAAGATATGCTAGTTACAAAAGCTGGGGTTTCCTAGTTACAGGTTTTTTACTTAGTCTAGCTCACGGTACCACAAAAAAGAAGTGTCCCCATTCCCAAAGTGTGATGGCTATGAAAAGATGAAATCATCAATTACACACAAAATCTTTCAAGACCTTTTGTTCCAAATTGTTAGTTTTCTGAATGTTCAGAAAAAAATCCTTCCGAATTCAGATTTTGGAAATATGGGATTTTGCAAAAAAGGGATGAGAGATCTAGTGAGTGTATTATAGTTCTTACAGTCAGGGGATTAATTCTGACAATTCATAAGCAAAAATCCATGACCTCATTGGAATTTCTCTGCTGCTATCTGTGGAGCTGGTAGTAAAGGTCAATTCATTTAAGGAACATAAACTGTGAGTTATGTAATACAAATATTTCTAACTATCGGTCTGCAAACTTTGGACTCCAATTTTCCACCTAGATTTACTGTCTCAGTTATGGATGATGACCAAAAAACCCATCTGACATCCCAAAACTTTGGCACCCATGTTTGTGTTAGACAGATCCTTCTTTACAACTGCTTCCACTAAAGGAAGTAAATGTCCCTTGCTACCCAAACTGATCAAGGATGCCAGAATCTGTCCCGGACTAATCAAACTGCAACACGTGATCTGGTGGGTGCAGGGCTGGAGAGCAGGAGCACCAGTGCCCTGCTCCTGGGTACACCTTGGAGGTGTTCTGGGACAAAATCTTCCTCCCAGTAACACAGCACTGGTGTGAGGTGCTGTCCCACACTGAGGGTTATGGGTCATAGAATAGTAGAACTCATTTGGTTTGAAAGAGACCTTAAGGATCATCTAGTTCCAACCCCCTGCCAAGGACAGGGGCACTTCTCACTAGATCAGGTTGTTCAAAGTCACATACAACCTGGCCTTGAACACTTCCAGGGATGGGGCATCCACAACTTCTATGGGCAGCTTGTTCCAGGGTCCTCACAGCAAAGAATTTCTTCCTAATATCTATTCTAAATCTCCCCTCTCAGTTTAGAGCCATTTCCCCTTGTTCTATTACTGCATCCCCTCCTAAAAACTTTCTCTGAGGCTCTCCTGTAGGTTCCCTTTAGGTACTGGAAGGAGCTCTAAGGTCTCCCTGGAGCCTTCTCTTCTCCAGGCTGAATAATCTTAACTCTCTCAGCGTGTCCTCATGGGAGGGGTGCTCCAGTCCTGATTCTCATGCAAACAGATGCTCTAATAAACAGCTATAAAGAAAAGCTCTGCAGCATGATATACTCACACTGGAAGGATTCAAAGGCAATAAATATACAGCAATAAAAATCACAATGAATAAACAACTGATCAGAAATAGACATAATTCATTTTATATGAATCTCATTTTTATTTGAATTCCCCAGACCTAGTTTCATATGACCTTACAGAATTTTTATTGTAATAGTTAGTGATTCTGAGTCTTAGTAATAGGAATGACAAATCACCTACCTAGGTGAGGACGTAAGGGAGCTTCTGTAGGAGCTGCAGAAAACAAAGACACACAATGCATGAATACCTTCTATGATCAGAGTTTAATTGCAGCTTTAAAAAATTCATTCTGCTTAAAATAATTTGTACAGTGCATTCATAGTCAACTATCCCGATAGCTTAATTATGAAAATTATGATAAAGCCCCAAAGTTACAAAAATATAATAGGAAACATAAAATACTATTCTCTTAATTTAAATATGCATCAAAATAAATGAGAGACAGTACTGGTTGTACAACAAGGTAAGAAACATCACTTCTAGACTAGAATTATGATATTATCAGAAATAATTTGGATTAAGATTCTGTAATTCAGTGATTAACAAAGCGTGGGAATTAGGCTGAACCCAATAAATAGTCCAGGTGAGGTAAAAACCACCACACTTTGATCATTTATACTGCACTGAACGTCTTACTGGGCATATGTTTGGTGAAATAATCCTAATATTCCTAGGGCAATAAGTAACAGATTGACTCTGCAAATCACCAAATCAAACACTTATATTAAAGCATGTTTTTACAGGCATTGCTGATCAACTCCCCAGTAGGTCTTTGTCTTCCAAAAAACAGAAGAATACTGTAACGACATGTTGCATGTGCGTGAAGTGACAAAACTTTATTAAGTAGCCTTCTACTAACACTTTACAACAGGAGTCTCGGTGTAACATTACACAAATAAAACCAGAATGTACCTGAAAGGGCACACCTACATACAGATATATGGGGAAATCTATAAGCTGGCTACACAGCACATGAATACTCCATGGTCCCTACTACATCCATAGCCTTGCCTGACCTTAAATCCAACGTTACACCTCATTAATGGAGGCAAAGGGGGTACACACAGTTGAGCTTCGGGGAAGGAGCTATCTCTTTTGCTTGTCAATACCTCACCCATTTGTATTTCTTAGCTGTATTTTGGACTTTGGTTAAAGAAAAAAAAAAAACCAAAAACACCAAAAAAAGAAAATTTTTGAAGTCAGGATTCTTTTGATGATTCTGTGTTTCTTGTTGGGCACTGACCTAAATTGCACCAGTACTCCTGATTTCTTCAGCTTATTTGCAAAAAATTACTGCAGTACTGCAATTTCTGTCATAACATCTGACAAATTAAAACTAGATTAAAAATAAACATAAAAATGAATGCAGCAATCTGTGTAGAGCTCTCACACATAGTCATTTGAATAGAAAGTCCAACACAAATTGCAAGAATTTTGCTTCTCTCTTCCTGCTTACTGCTTAAACGCTGGGTTTACAAGGAGGCATGACATCCTGTAACGAAATTGCAACATGGATTTACCTTGGACAGAAAACTTTGACTTAACTGACTTACAAATTGGAAGCCTGACATGTTTTACTCCATTCACGAATCATAAATACATATTTAAATACACTGATCTCATGTATATATGTGTGTATATATATATGTTACACTGAAAACAACTGCAGAAACACCGAAAGCTTTACTGCAGCCAAGAACAAAGACCTTCTTAAGAGTCCGTTGTTGAACAGAAATCACAGACAGAAATATGAAATCTTTCTTCCTTTATGTAGCTAACTTGCTCCACTTTTTATACAAGAAATTTACCCATGCCACCTTGCATTCCCTAGAAGAAATGCCAATATTAACTCTAGCAATGGCCAAGACCTCTCATCATGATGGTACAAAATCTGGAGGAATACAACTCCTATTGCATGTTAAGCTTGGCACTGCCTCCAGAGTAATGCTGGGCTGCACTGGTGAATCCTACAGAGGAAAAGGCTTTTGTCCTTTGCAGTGCCAGGTGTCATTTTTCTCCATGGGAATAAGTAAATTTTGCTAGAAACCTTTTAAAAAAAATATTTGCACAAAAGAAATGTACTAAAATGGATTCAGTGAATTATTTCCCAGACTGAGCAACCCAAACTGCTCTGGATTTTGCCTGCAGGAAAAGAAGTACATTATGGCATGGGATTTGTAATACTCCAGATGTTGTAAGAGGCTAGGCTTAAAGTAAGACTTCTGTCTCTGATTTTCTACTTTCGCCCTTTCCATTAGCTCCAGAACAGTACTAAGGAGTGATCTACTGTGAACTCAGGTGTGGCTGAGAGCCATACTGCAAGTGCCCATCTATGAGGAGGGTGGTCATGTCAGGTCACATCAGGGGCAGACTCATTAGCTGCCCAAGCAAATTTTACCAGACTTTAACTCAACTGAGAGAGACCACCTTCTTCAGAGAGCAGTTCAGACCTCAAAATGAAAATGAAGGACTGGATTATCACTCATCCCAGGTTGCCTGGCAGAGTTCTTTGGAAGAGGCTTTCTGTGGAGAGTGTTCCAGCCCAGGATACACACAGCACTGATGATACTTTCTGAAGTCGCTATGCAATATGTCAGCATTCAGCAAAAAGGCACAGGTATAGCACAAACTTGGAATGTTTACATTTGCAAACTCTTTTGACCTCACCATTTTTAAATACAATTGGCTGTTTATGTGATTAAATAACACAAAATTGGGATCTGAGAATTTTTCCTGAAACAGCTCTTCAATTATATGCATAGCACATTGGAAAACAAAACCTGTTACCAACAGACTGACACAAGGAAACTGTGCAGGTGCATACCAGAGCTACTGATCAATCACTTAGAAAACTAAAGGCAGAATTAAGCAAACATTTCACATTAGACAAAAGGCTGTTCTTACAAATACAGACTTTATGTTGAGGAGGGGTTAAGTTTCCCAAATCTTTACATGATCTAAGAAGCCCATGCATTTTGCCCTCAGGTAGTCCTTCATCTGATTTTTAATTCAAATTCCAGAGCTGAACATGAAAAAATACTGCAAAGGTGCCATTTAATGAGTGATAAACCTAGACTTTAATACCTCTATAAATAATTTCTGTATTAAATTTTATATTTCATTGCAAAACAGCACTGTGTTGATCTTGAAGTGTTGCATTTAAGGTCCCTCAAATAATAGAAATTCAGAACATAGCACATAACCAATTGTAGTAGTTTTAAAATATTTCAGATCTGCCTTTTTAATTGATTTATAGAACAACTTAATTTAAAATAATGTGGATTTTTTCCATGGACTATACATTGTGGCTAAAGTCAAATGGGGTTTCCTTGGGCAATTATGACAAAGCTAGAAGAAATTGTATGGTGCAGAGTAGCTATACAATGTAAAGATATAAATTTACAATTTAAAAGGATCATACAATACTTCAGACTGAGAGAGAAAAAGAAAGACCATCTCAGATCACACTTTAAACCACAATTCACTTCCTTAGATGTTCCTTAGGCACATGGTTGGATAGCTTTAAATTTAGAATCAGTATTTGTGTGGCTCCAAAATGTATCTTAGCTTGAATAAGAATGTTGTACCTTCTTAAAAAGTAAAGTAAATGAATTTATTATTTGATTTTTAACTAGCACCCTGGGTATATACAGAACTTTACAAGAGATGAATTGTACTGAGAAAAGAATGGAAGCAGAGCTTAACTGAGGTCACAAGCTAAGAGGTTTGAGCAAATACAATATGAGAAAGTGTAAGGAAATGTAGGGTGCTTGCCATGACAAAGGGACAAGGCAGTCCCTTTGGTAAGGAAAAGCAGAGATGAAAGTATACAATACAGAATCATTCAGGGAGAGAAAGGCCACAGTCAAACTCAAAGCCTGAGAATCTTGAGGAAAGTACTGAGGAATTCAGAAGTCAATGGGGACATTGTGGGGCTCTGTGTCAATGGGATGAGGGAGAATGAAGGCATCTTTTGGGGTAAAAGGTTAAATTTTTCTGTGGATGAAGTAAGGCTGCTGAAAGGTTAAGGCAATTCAGAGATGCCTCTTTTTGGTTAAACTGGAAGGGAGGGAAATATGAAAGAAGTGGGTTGGGAATATCATCTTCAGATAGAGAAACAGGAATGGGAAGAGGGGAAAAAAGGTTTGGTGGTGATCCTGTTGTCTGTGGAAAAATAAGAACCAAAATCATTAAACATGGTAATAGTTAACTGTTATGCAAAACTAGTCTCCATTCAGATAAAAAGAGCAAGCATAATGCACATTAAACATGTCCCAGCAGCATCCATTTATACTACTGACACCCATAATCCACAGATCTGTGGGGTCAAGACTGTGTATAAAGATAGTTAGAAAACACAGCGTAAGAAAATATTCTTAAAACTCACTAGAAAATATACTTTTTTTTTTTCTTCTCAGAACTCTGAACTCTGTAGGTTTTTCAATATAAAAGAAAAGCGAATTCCAGTAACACAGATGCTCAAATGCTGCCAGACCAACCCCATGCTCAGAGTTCAACAGCCCGTGGCCATCAGCTGTTGCTCATCAATTCAGGACAAACAAGGTGTGGAGAGAGGTATCTCTTGTTTTGCAGATTATGAAAAAGTCTAATCTCTTTGTTGTTAGCAGCCAGATGGAGAGGAAAATGGAAATTTATGCTTTTATTTAGACTCCCTTCAGTACTTCTCTCCACTGGTAGAAAAAAATTGCTATTGAATGATAGAGGCTGAACATCCCCTAGGGAGAGTCAGAGTGTTGCCCAAGGGCTGCATTTTTTGTGCTGACACATAAACCAAGGAACAACACACCAGCTCTAAACTCCAGTCTTCTGCTCTGTAAAACACTACTCTGGTCAAGCCTCAGAGCCTGCAATCCATTTTGCACTTGTTTTCAGAGTGTGCTTAAATTTTACAAGGTACAAAACACAGCTAAAAGATCTTCCACAAACATTCAGGCAGAAGTTCTCAAATAAAAGAGAGTTTGGGCCAATTCTCCGGCTTTGCTTTCAATATGCAGACATCTGTCAGACTGTAGAGTGGTTTCTTAAGAGAGGAAACCCAGTCCTGTAATTTGTGGCATTGAGTGAAAGATTCTGTAAAATTCTGGATGATTCAGAAGGGAATGATATTGCACTAAGAGGGAACAGCTTCCTTCATCTTTTCCATCTTTCAGGGTTTTACTGTTCTGAGATTCTCTGCTAGTCAGCCAGGACTAAAACACACACTCACAAATCTCCCAGTATGGTCCTTATTCCAGACAATGGTGCTGCTGGTCCAAAGTTACACCATGTACCAGGGGAATGGCCTCCTTAACCCATTAGAACCCCACTTGGTGTGGCAAATGCAGGTGGGCTCTGTGCACCATGAGCTGTTCCTCCCAGCAGCATCACTGTTTTCATACAGACCTAAACTC
This sequence comes from Dendrocincla tyrannina, assembly GCA_035047865.1. Taxonomy (NCBI): domain Eukaryota; kingdom Metazoa; phylum Chordata; class Aves; order Passeriformes; family Dendrocolaptidae; genus Dendrocincla; species Dendrocincla tyrannina. The sequence continues at coordinate 11,660,083 of JAWWMP010000041.1, forward strand.
TCCTGACTTCTACTGAGCAATGCAGCCAGGTCTGATGTCTTGCCAGCTCCATTTTAATTATGCTATTGTTTATTAGTGTATGATTTTTGTTCTACTCAAGCCAGGAATAAATATGAATCAATATGCACAATTCTGAGTTTACCTTATTTTCCATTTATTTCACTATTAGATGAATAAGTTAAATATATGGCTAATTCAATATATTATTAGTGACAAGAATGCCATCAGTCCTTATAATCCTTGCTTGTCCTTAGAAGTATTTATAAGACATCTATCTTTACTGCCTTCATTTACACAGTTTGTATTTGGTTTTTTCCTCCTTTTTGTGCTGGATTAACTCTATGATAATTTTTATCTCTCCTTTCTTCAATATAATTCTCATAAAATTTAAAGCTTACATCAACTCTCAAAGATCTCGCTAGCTTTCTAAAGTATTATTATATTCTGAACACAGAGCTTTCTAAGCAATTATTTTACTTTCTTTGGTGTGTTTCCCTACGGCATCATCTCTTAGTCCATTTGCATTATACATATGGCTGCTTGGCATTGCCATCTCTTAACACTACCCTTTATCATCCTCTAATTCTCTTCAAAAAATACAAAAACCCCACTTTCCTTTCACTGCACAAATCTCATTAACTCTATAAAGATTTACTAATGCATATCTGAGAGTGGACAGCCACAGTGAATATGATTTCTGAAATTCCTCGCTACTTTTACATCTTCATGTATATCCTTTTTACTAGATATTATGAAGTCTGATATCACCTCCAGCGAACATACTTATTAAGAAGATGTCCCATAATAAATCTATGAATTTGTCCTGTGGTTTTATTTTTCTTTACTCAACATGTCACATTATTCACTACAGCATTTCAGTACAGTAATGTTTACGGCTAGAAACAGACCATAAACCCTCATTTATGTCAATCTACCTTGCTGTTTTGCATATATATTAATATGATATTTGCATCTAAATAAATTCACTAATTCTTTCTGAAAGAATCCTTTGTTTACATCAGTAGTGTTGATGAAACTGGAATAAATGAAGTGAGGTTGGCTTCAAAGAAAGCCTAATTTCTTTGAATAGGAAAATTAATTCTAACAGTATAAGAGTGATAATAGTATGCAGGGGTTAGACACTAATGCAATGCACTGTCTACTGAAAAAATGAGTATAAAAAGGCAGAGGAGAACCTGGTGCTGGAAGGGATGGGAGGAAGGGTAATGGGAATGCAGTGGTTGAATATCCAAGTCAAGGAAGCTGTGACTGAGCTAGGAAACCAAGCAGAGAGAAACCATGGTGAGGATAAAAATGTGAGAGAAGAACCAAGAGAACAACTGAGAAGCTTGCACATGAGCATTGCAGGGAAGTTTGGGCACTGATTACACGGTTGTCTTACAAGGTCAACTGCTCATAGAGCAGTACCTCTGGGAGACCCTGGACTAAGTCAGATCTGATGTCTGCAGAGCTACCACAATGACTTCATGTATAAATCCAGAAAGTCTCTGAAGTGACTGTGTATAAACAAAGAGAATTGCTGGGAAAATCACAGGAAACACAAAAGTTATAGAGATGTGGGAGGCTATGACGAGGTGGGGAAGCTGAGAACCCATTCAGGGAAGTGGGGCAGGACATGACTACCAATGGCTGGGTGAGAGGAGGTGGTGACAAAGGGACTGTCACAGCTGAGCAGCCAGGGAAGACTCAGAAATGGCACACCTCGGCATCCTTTATTCTCTGCATGCAACCGATACCCAAATTCTATTTTCTCCTTGTTCTACAGAGCTCCTGCCAAATCAGGGACAGCACACAGTAACATAAGGACCTACTGTTCTAACCAACATAGGTGTCACTAAAATGTTTATTTGAGGTTAAGTTATGCTCCAAAATTGCAGAAATGGAAAGCGGAGAGTGGTGAAAGAATTACAATTTCTTCTGTCAGCTCTCCTAGTAAAATATTATGGAACAGCATGTCTGAAGAAGGACTGTCAAAATCTGTATGGATGGATTTCTACCCACTTGTCTCTACTTAGCAAGGTGTTTTCCTCTAGCAGGGAGAAACCTCGTTGCTTTGCCCATATTCTCCTTGACCATGCTGCCAGTTCCGATACTGATAGTGATGCATTCCCACTCAGCTTCCTGGTGTGTAGGTTTCACAGGCCAGCTCTCTCTCACTCTGCCATCAATATGTCTTTTACTTCCTTCTCCCTTCCGTACCTGTCCCTCTGCCTTTGGCTGCAGTGTGCTCACTATGCAGCCCTGCCTTGGAGAATTTCATCTGTTTATGAGGCTTTTTGCCAGTTTACACTGATTACTCTGCATATTAATTTTTCCACTCTTGACTCATGTCCATCCAGCAAGTAACCTGTGTGAGATCTCCTCCCCATCCTCCTCAGCACATCCTAAATGGTGTTTCTGCCAACACTTCTGTCCCCAGATGCCCTTAGACTAGTTACTGAAACACTACTCTTTCACACCCGCACTACAGGTGTACAATTACCTCCTGTTCTGAATAGCAAGTGCATTTTGGTAATTTCTCCAGATGTTTTTCCTTCCACACAGCAAAACTGTGTCTGGGCCAATCACCTTCCATCCAGATCACTATAACACTCCCTTCTGATTGCCAGCACCAGTGTTACTTATTTCCAATTCATTCAAAATGGAACCAACATCCTAGCTTGCTAGCTGACATCTTCAGTCCCTTCTTAATTTCATTGAAAGAAACAATACTGAAAAATCACATGTGGAGTTGAAAATTGAAATATGTCTCCCCCATTATCACAGAGGTCCAGTTGAGACCTTATATGAGTAACTCAGTTTGTGCTCCTGACATAATGTTCAATGGCTTCTTATTCCAAATTCCCAAACTCATAGGAAAAAGCCCAACCTATAGCTCTAATGCCCACAAAAGATGCATTTTATGGAATTTTCTCTTGTATATTAATATGACAACACATTTCCAATTTTAAAGTATTTCTTTTAGACTGGTTGGCCCATGTTTCATTGTTTCTTTTCACATGGAAATATCACTGGAATTTTGCTGATATAACTGAATCAGCACAGAAATTCCTTTCTCTCCTGCACTGAAAATCATGGATGCCTTCTCTAGTTCTCACTGGTTTAGTGATTCAGGTTCAAAGCAGAGTACTGTTTATAGACAAGAGTTGACAACAGGACATTTATTTTTTAGGTTATTCATAAAAAGGATAAGCCACGCAAACAATTAGATTTTTAAAGTTTGTGTAAGTCAAACATTTTGTTTAGCTATAAAAATGATGGAATGTTCTAGGTGATGGCAGAAATTCAATGGCCTACTTTCACAAAATGGGAAGGCAAATTCTTCACAAGGACGTGTGAGCTGGATGGCAAACAAAGCTTTTGCTGTGGGTATATTGCTTATAGTTAACACAGAGACGAATAAAACTCAGATTGTGGTTTTGGCAGAAAAGAAATGTTGGTTACTACAGGCTGATTTCAGGCATGTCCGCAATGTGACTTTAAGTTTCATATATTTCCCAACATGTAGCAGAGAGGACAATGGGGTTTCCTGGATAGCTAATGGGAAGCATGAAGCGAAAGACAGCATCATTTTTAAAAATGTAAGTAAGATCCTGATACTAAGTCTTCTACAGAATGGCTTTCATGATGAGTAACACTGACACAGGTACAACAGAAAACATTTGCCAGATATTGTTCGAATTCTGTCTCTTACCTCCCTGTTCACACAGCTGTTGTGCTAAGGCATCCTTGAATATAACTTGGCCCCTATGAGTAGCTGTAGCCCTGTGAACATAAAAAAGATAACAATAAATAATGTAGTATACTTATTTTTATATGCATTTGAATATCTATATGCATGACTAACCAAATTAGAAGTCCCATTCTGCTTTCTTTCTGTATTCTTCTTTTTGCACTCTTTTTAAATTTATAGAAGAGACAATAAAGTGGATTATTTTCTCTTTTTTTTTTATTTATATTTAAATCATCATCATTATCATTCTTTCTCTTCCCCCCCCCC